>JBCNJP010000003.1:17939014-17991326 GCA_039602395.1 Deinandra increscens subsp. villosa
AAAAATTGTTATTGTTATTAAACATTCCGCTCACAGCATGTTACATACGTAAATCATCTAGAAATGTGTAAATAAACGTTACGTATGTAAATTTACTTGTGTAACATGTCACGTATCATTGTCACAATTACAATTAACAATAAACGTTACGTATGTAAATTTACTTATGTAACATGTCACATATCATTGTCACAATTACAATTAACAATAAACGTTACAAAATGTTACGTATATAAAATTTACTTATGTAACATGTCACAATTACTATTAACAATAAATGTTACAAAATGTTACGTATGTAAATTTACGTATGTAAAGTTAGTTATGCTTCATTTCTTTATAACCATCTTCATCTTTGACAAAAAAAAAATCCATTCACCTACAAAATTAACATATAATATCATTGTTTAGTCACATATGTAACATCATTGTTAATTTACATATGTAACATCTTGTTTAGATATAGTGTATTTTTCTTTTTCTCCAAAATGTATTTTTTTAGTGAGTTATATTTTTTTCTCCACTGGTATAGTTACATATGTAATATCATTATTAAGTTACATATGTAACATTTTGATAGAATTTTGTGAGCCACATGATGGGCTGATTTGAGGGAACTTTATTCAAGCAAGCCATAAACAAAGAAAAATTTCATGAGCTATGAAAACACATGTATAAGGGTTACATGTAAACACTAATAACACTATTAAGAAAAATTAGCTACTGTTACATATGTAATTTTCATATATGAGCAATATCAATAACATGGATGCGACGTTTCATTCACCCTAAAAAAATGTTTATTAGTTCAAGCATGAAACTACGTAAATTTACATATGGAGGACGAGTTTACATATGTAAATTTAAATAAATTAACGAGATGTACCATATTACATAAGTAAATTAAAATATGTAATGCCGTTACGGAAGTATATTAACATATAGATATATATGTAACATCATTGTTTAGTCACATATGTAACATCATTATTTAGATATGCATTTTTCTAAATAGAGATATCCCAAGGCACGAATTGTTATATATGTAAAAAATGTGTTACTGCATGTTACATATGTAAATCAACAGGACATGTTTAAGAAAAAATGACAATTATAAATTATTAATTTATAAGAAATATGTACAATAAACGTTACAAAATGTTTCATATGAACTACAATATTTAAAAAATGATCAAAAATAATAACAACCTAACAAAAAAATATAAAAGATAATTATGTTTTTGTTCTTGATAATCTTCTTCATCTTTAACACAAAAATCTCTTCATCTACAAAAAAAAAAAACAAGTTCATCAATTCATATACGTAAACGCTACACATGTTACGCAAGTAAAATTACATATGTAACTTTAGATATTACCTATGTAACATAAGATTATATAGCATGATACATATGTAAATTTCATGTCTAATATAATTAGAAACACGAATTATATTATAAAAAAGTTTTATCTACATAAGTAACTAAAACGTACTCCATATGCACGAACACTCACTGTCATCATATCAAATAATAAAGGCTCGTAACATTAAATGTAACATTACATATGTAACACATGTGTAAATTTACATACGTAACATTATTAAAAAAAACATATATAAGACACGTGTAACATTAAACTAAACATGGATATTCCAAAGGAATGATACATATGTAAATTTATATACGTAACATAATTAAACTAACATCATAGAGACAACTTCCTATTCACAATCCAAGAGAATGAGACATGTGTAAATTTACATACATAACATGATTAAAAACATATGTAAAACGCGTGTAACATTAAACTAAACAGAAATATCCAAGGGAATGATACATATGTATATTTATATTATTGAACAACACATATGTAAATTCACATACGTAACATAATTAAACAGACATCATAGAGATAACTTCCTATACAAAATCCAACGGAATCATACATGTGTACATTTACATACGTAACATGAATAAAAAACATATGTAACAAGCGTGTAACATTAAACTAAACAAAAATATCCAAGGGAATGATACATATATAAAATGTAAATTTACATCCATAACATGCTTAGAAAAACATCACAGAGACAACTTCGTAGTCAAGATCCAAGGGGATGAAACATATATAAACTTATATACATAACCTGATTAAGAAAATATCGCCCAGACAACTTCTAGAAAACAAATTTTATCATTTGTTAGATACACATGTTATGTAAGTAAATTTATATATGTAACATTATATGTTACATATGTAACATAAGATATATGTAACCTTAAATATTACATATGTAGGTAAATTTTTAACAATTTTTGTGAGGTAGGCATGTTATGTAAGTAAATTCACATTCACATATGTAATATTAGATATTACATATGTTACATAAGATATTACTTATTTCGTATCGAAAAATCCAAAATTATTTTGTTCTAGAAACATTTAAATCTAAATGGTATAAAAATATTAATTAACTAGTTAATTATTAAATTTCATGAGCTATAAATGTTACATATGAACACTATTAATATTATTAAGACATATTAGCTACTGTTACATATGTAATTCTCACATATAGAGATCTATCAATCACACTGATGTGGCGTTTTGAATTCACGGTTTGAATACTTACAAACCAAATTAAATGGAAATTAAGAATGGATTTTTTAATGACAACACTTACAAACAAAATTTGAGTTTAAGATTTGAATCTTCTTTTTTAATCAAGAATACTTAGATCTGAAGCAATTATCTTTTATATATAATTTTTTATTTATCTCAGATCTGAAGAACTTTAGAATTTTAGTCTTAAAATTGGTCAGAAAAAAGAACTGGTTACAACCTTCATCTCCAAATTTTGAAACCCTAAGACGGTGAGTGGAGGAACAAGTACCTTTGATTTTGAGTTTCCGATTCAGATCTCGATGGTGACTCCGTCTCCGCAAAGGAACATCCGACGGTGACTCCGTGTCTGCCTCATCGAACGATGGTGGTTGTGGGGATGAGCGACGAAGGAGGTGAATGATGGTGGTCATAAACTGTGGTGGTTGTAGTGGCTGATGGATCATGTAGGTGATGGTGGTGGTTGGCAATGGTTTGAATAAATGCTTGCTCTAAAATTGTAAAAAGTAGAAATCAAATGAAAGTGAAACCTCTATCTCTTTCTCTGCTACACACATGGGTTTTTTTTTGTCATGAACAAATGAAGAATAAAAAGTGAAGGTGAAAGTAAGAAAGAGATGGAGTGATGTGATGGGTAATGGAGTGATGGGATGAGATGGAGGTTCTTGGGGATTGAATTTTTTAGTATGTCTAAAATGCCCTTTTGAAGAAAAAAGACAAAGAACAAAAAGTAATTAAATTAAAAGAAAATTCTGGAAAAAAGAAGGACCATTGGATGATCATGATCAAGGGTCTATATTTGGTTTTTAAAGTTTTCCCAACTCATGTTGGTTTTCATTCTACCCTTCCTATATATATATATATATATATATATATATATATATATATATATATATATATATATAGGGTTAGGTTCAAATGAGAACCAATTGCTTTTGAGAACTTTTGAGAACCATTCTGGGCCACTAATTTTCATGGGGGGACCACTCAAATTCATGGGGGGGATTTCCCTATAGATAACTAGTGGCTCAGAATGGTTCTCAAAAGTTCTCAAAACCAATTGGTTCTCAAATGATCCTCTCCCTATATATATATATATATATATATATATATATATATATATATATAGGTTGGGCATATTTATTAACCACCTCTAAGAGCATTAACCAATTAACCAACAATGAATTGGTTGATCAAAATCATGTTATTGATTTAAGGGCTGTAAATGAAAGCTGACTTTTTAATTTATGTTTTGTTTTTCATTAAATTGAAAAGGGCAAATCTGTCATTTAACAAACCCACATAAAAACCCCCTTCATTTAAAAAAGTCCATAATTTTTTTATACATTGTCAGATTTTTATAAAAGTTGCAACCATTAACTCGTCGCATTTTTATCTTTAGTTCAAGTATAGTCTCGACGTTTTTTATTATCGTTTTTCTCAGACGTGCGTTGTAGCACTAGTGTTACAACTTCTAACATCACTGTCATAACTCTTAACATACATCCATACAAATCATAACCGGTACAAACTACAAAATGCATATAAAACACCGATGCTATAACCATTAACAGTGGTGAGATGATCAGTAAAACACTGGTGCTATCTAGATACAAAAAAAAAAATCAAATGTACAACTAAATATACACAAATTACAACCTGCAAAAGCATAAGGTTCAATAAAAACACAAATAAAGCACTGATGCTATAACGATTAATAGTGGTGTCATGATCAGTAATACCAGTGCTATTTACAATATAACACATATGTAACCTCGGTTATAAAATATTTTTTAAAAAAATTTTGACTAGGCGTTTTTTTTATTTTTATGCATAAGGGGGGTTTTTTTAACTTAGAGAATCACCATAAAAAAATCGGAACAAAAATCGAATTTTTTAGCTTGGTTTTTACGGTTTTCCAAACTCGGAGAGGTTTTCATTTTATCCTTCCTCTCTCTCTATATATATATATATACAAAGAGAGAGATAGAGAGAGAGAAGTTCATTGTAGACACCCAATAAGTATAAATGTGTAGACATATTTTTTCACTATTAGATCTCTTGATCGATCTCAAAATTGTGATTAATTTCTGTTTTCCTTTTTTTCTTTTTTCTCATTATTTAGAAAATTTCACATGTGAAAAAATAGTTATTTCACATGCGAAAGTGTTTACAATGAACCTCACCCTACATTAAGGGAAAACACATTTTATTGAGAAAACATGAAAACCAATATTAAAACATACATAATTTTTTTTCATATGTTAATGTTTTTTCATGAATTTCACACCAAAAGTCTTAAAATTACGTTATCTTTAATTTCTGGGAATTTAAAAAAAAAATTATGTTTCGTGTTTTTTCTTGTGCTGCACATCTGCATCATTAACATTAGTACTGCACAATGATGAATAATCATGCGAAAAAACACTCCTTATGTTAAAAAAAACTAAAACATTTAAGGTACTAATGATAATGCTACATAGTGCACACGTGCAACATAGAATTAAAAAACTTATAAAATGTTTTTTTCTTTAGATATAAAGATAACATAACCATAAGATTTAGGGTGTAATTTCTTTTTAAAAGTATTAATGTATACCACATGTATGAGGTATTTTTTGGTGTGATGCACATGTGCATCATTCAAAAAAGTACGAAAAAACAACAGAAATATAATATATATGGTGCCATTTAGAAGAAAAATATTAACGTATACTAAAATTATGAGTTTTTTTTGTGCTGCACATGTGTATCACACACAAAAAAAAACATTAATTTTTTTATTAAATCTTTTCCAGAATTAAAGATAACATAGTTCTAAGACTTTTTGTGCAAATTTTATAGGAAAATATTAGCGTATGAAGAAGTAGATTAATTTTAATTTATTTAAATTAAATTAAAATTTAAAAATCTATTAAATATATAGAAAAATGGCACTTTAAGTAATTTTCTATTTAAATTGAGATGACATAATAAGTTGATGTGACATAAATATCTACTTTCTCTCCTCCATTTTATATCGTTAATAACTTTTTCTACAATAATAGTTTTTTTTGGAAAATTACACCATTAAATAAGACGTTTTTTTATCTTTAATTTGGTTATAGTCTCGTTATTGTTTTTATAAATATTTTTCCGTAATTTTTTTAATGTATGTTGTTACATGTAAGTAACGAACAAGTACAAATGCGTAGCGAACAAATATATATGTATAACGAACATTTACACGTATGTAAAATATTAAAAAATATAAATATTTAAATGTCTCTCTCATTGATCAGTAATCACATTTTCTTCTTTCTCATTTTCCGTAATGCATTATCTATCAGGTAAATGGCTAAAACACATTTTCCGCAAACACATTTTCCGCAAACACATTTTCTTGTTACAACCACGTAGCTGCTTCTTACAAACCTGAAGCATTGTGTCAAAAATGTAAACTAGTATTTACATGATTGCATGCTCGTAGGCATCTGTGACATAGTTATTGTTATCTATATTGCATGATCGTAGGCATCTGTTACATGGTTTCATCTTATTACATATACGTTACATTTTCGTAATAAAGTCCTATCAGCTCGTAGTAAAAGGTTACCAATCGTCGAAAACTCAAACCATGATAATATTAGCATCAAAACAATACCAAGATCTCAAAATTACACTTTGGTGTAAAATATTAAAAAATATAAATATTTAAATTTCTCTCTCATTGATCATTATATCACATTTTCTTCTCTCTTATTTTTCGTAAACACATTATCTATGTAAATGCTCAAACATATTTTCTTGCTACAACCATGTAGCTGGTTCTTACAAACCTGTAGCATTTTGTAACAAAAATGTAAACAAGTATTTACATGGTTGCATGATCGTAGAAATCTGTTACATAGTTGCATATTCTTACAAATACGTTACATTTTCGTAACAAAGTCCTATCAACTCGTAGTAAAAGGTTACCACTCGTCGAAAACTAAAACCATGATAATACTAGCACCAAAACAATAGCAATAGCAAGATCTAAATATTGGAATGTATTACATTAGGGTTAATTATGAGCCCACAGACTCGTTAGGTACGTAGGGTTTGGAATATATTCTCTATATAATGTAACTTTAATTATTCAATAAGATTATCAAGTCATTCTATTATTCTTACATGGTATCACAGCCAACGATCCAAATCCTAGTCGTCGTCATCAAGTTCAAACTCTAGACAGGGCGGTGTGCCACCATCGCCGCCGCCCTGTCCCAACTTCGTTTCTCTGTTTAGTATATTTTTCTATTTTCCCGTATGTCATTCGAATAAAGTTTCAGTCTCGATTTGAGATTCTGGTCCTACTCTCACAAAATTCTTTTTCCATCCTCTGATTTTTCCATCAATTGATTTTTTTCTGATCTGTTTTCTGAAAATAACTCAATGATTCCGTATTTTTTGAAAGTCCGTGGATTGGGATTTACAAGAAAGGGTATTACGTATGCAATCAAAAATTGTTTTACATAGCAATCCACTATCATATTTTCACCACAATTTGAGAGAAAAAAATATATATTACTAAGTCTCAGATTTTAAAGATTGTCACCTTGAATTCTCTTTCTCCGTCAAGCCATCGTGCTCCCTCGCCATTCTATATCGAGGCTCTCCACACATATATTCTTTTCTAATACTTTCTTCCGATCGGGTCTCTTTTCCTTTTTTCTCTCTTTTAAAGCCGTTGTTTAACTACAGATACCGGCCTTTTTTCCGAACATTGTCACCTGATTACGGTCAGCGACCTTCGTCATTTTTTCTTTATTCGATCTACGGATCTTATCTCTCGATCTACGGATCTAATATACCGTTGCTTGATAGCCTCGACACACCGTCGCACGATCACGGTCACCGGTTGTCTAACGGCTTCTTTTCTTAGCAGTTTCTCTTCTTTTCTATTTAGTCATTGCCGACTAAGACAAAACCGATGCTTGATTGGGATATAGCCGATTGTGTGTTTTTTTCCAGGAGTCAAGACCAAACCTGGGGTTGGAGATTATGGATTCTATTTTAAAGATCATGGACTTTTTGTGGAAGTTAAGACTTACGAGTCGAAGACCGAGAACGAAGCTACTTTATCTTATTGCACTTGTTTCTATCTTTTTTTAGTGTGTTTTTGTTTTTCAGTCTGAGCTTCCATTATTTTTCCGCTCTAACTGCAGGGGAGTATTGGGATGTATTACATTAGAGTTAATTATGAGCCCACAGGCTCATTAGGTACCTAGGGTTTGGAATATATTCTCTATATAATATAACTTTAATTATTCAATAAGATTATCAAGTTATTTCATTATCTTACACTAAATATTTTTTTTTTTGCAAGAACCAAAAACAACATCAAAAGTATCTTAAAATTATTAATTTTTTGTATGCATGTTGTTATATGTATGCAACGAACAGTTACATATGGGTAACGAATAGTTACATATATGTTTTTACACTTATAAAATGGTGTATTAGGTTCTTGCTACATCAATGCACATAATTTAACATACTTGTATAATGTTCTTGTTATATCAATGCAGCGAGTTCTTACATACTTGAAGCATGGTGTAACAAACATGTAAACATGTTTTTACATTGATAAAAGGGTGTAGATTGTTGTTAAATTGGCGCAAACGTTCTTACACGTAAGAGTCAGTAAGAAAAATATGAAAAGGGATCGGTAATGAGGAAATCCAAGAATACCCCGAAGTAAATGGAGTATAAAAGAAGTAAAAGAAATGTTCAATCTCAAGAACAATCAGGTATGGCTAAAGTTGGATTGAATCTTCTTCCATATATGTTACATATCACTACATGCTCGTAGGTATATTTTACATGATTGTTAATATATTGCATGCTGGTAGGCATTTGTTACATGGTTGCATCTTGTTACGTATCTTTACCTATTCATTGTAGAAACCTACTAACAAGTAGTAATATCACCGTGTTGCATGTGCACATAATGTTACACACTTGTATCAGGTTCTTGCTATACCAATGCAGTGAGTTCTTACAAAACTGAGTGCGGTGTAACAAACATGTAAATAGTTTTTACACTAATAAAATGGTCTAGGTTTTTGTTAAATTGGTGCAAACGTACTTACACATAGGAGTCAGTAAGAAAAATATGAAAAGGGGATTTGTAATGAGGAAATCCAAGAATATCAAATTAAAGGATGTATAAAATAAGTAAAAGAAAAGCTCAATCTCATCGAACAATCAGGTATGGTTAAGCATACATCAATCTTGTTCCATATATGTTACATATTGTTGCATACTCGTAAGCATATTTTGCATTGTTGTTAATGTCTATATTCCATGTGCATAGGCATTTAAATATTTTTTTACAATAAATATTTGAAAAAGAGCTCAGAGAAGAAAAAAAAGGTAAAAAAATATATATTTTCAATAAAACATAAAAAGGTAAATTAAAAAAACTAATAAGAAGTTTAAAAAAAATTAAAATAGTAAAAAAAAAGTTAATAAAAAGTTTAAAAAAAATGTTTAATAAAAGAAAAAAAAGTTATTAAAAAAACATATAAAAATAAGTAAAGAAAAGTAAAAAATATTATATTAAAAACATAAAAAGTAAATTAAAAAAAAAACTAGTAAAAAGTTTAAAAAAATAATAATTTAGAAAGTAAAAAAGTTAATAATATTTTATAAAAAAGTAAAAAAAGTTATTAAAAGACGTAAAAAATTAAAAGTTAATAAAGACTTTTAAAAAATTGTTAAAAATGAAAATAAAACGTTTAAAAAAAGTTAATAAAAATTATAAAACATTAAAAATAAGTTAAAAAAAATATTAAAAAGCGTAATAAAAAACATAAAAGAAAGTTTGTAAAAAATATTTAAAACAATTAATCTTGACTAATTAAGATATTAACAGTTAATAATATTTTAATAGGGTTTTATCTTTTTAGTTATATAGGTTAAAGACTTTATTGCCCTATTGAATTAAAATTAAAAAATGGGTTAGATTCCAAATGTGTGGCTAAAAAGTGTTTTCATAGTTCTCATAATAACTTTAAGGAAGTGTTCTCAAATGATCCATATCAAATGAGAACTTGTTCTTTTGAGAACTTTTGAGAACCATTCTGAGCCACTAATTTTCAGGGGAGAAACATTCAAATTCATGGGGGGATTTCCATATATATAAACTAGTGGCTTAGAATGGTTCTCAAAAGTTCTCAAACCCAATTGGTTCTCAAATGATCCTCTCCCTATATATATATATATATATATATATATATAGGGTGAGGTTCATTGTAGACACCCCCATAAGTTTAGACAGGTAGACACCTTTTTCACCATTAGATCTCTTGATCTAATGGTTGTGATTAATCTTTTTTTTCTTTTTTCACACTTTTCAAACAATTTCACATGTGAAAAAAAGCTAGTTCACATGCGAAAGTGCCTGCAAAATTGTTTTTTTTTCACATGCGAAATTATTTGAAAAAAGGAAAAAAATAAAAAAAGAAAAATAAATAAAAAAAGAAAAAAAAAGAAAAAAAGAAAAAAAAAAGAAATTATTTTTTTCACATGCGAAATTGTTTGAAAAGTGTAAAAAAAGAAAAAAAGAAAAAAAGAAAAAAAAAAGAAATTAATCAAAACCATTAGATCAAGAGATCTAATGGTGAAAAAGGGTGTCTACCTGTCTACACTTATGGAGTTATATATATATATATATATATATATATATATATATATATATACAGAGAGAGAGAGAGAGAAAGAGAGAGAGAGTAAACCTCTATTTTAGTCCTTTAAGTTTGCCACTTTAATCAATTTTAGTCCAATTATTAATTTTCTTTTAAAATAATATCTTAGTTTGACTTTTTTGACCCAACTTAAGGGTATATTTGTCCAATTATTAATTTATTTTTAAAATAATCTCCTAATACATATTTAAAAAGCCACTTTTGCATTCTATGCTTTTAAGTAAATAGTAATTGTGTTTTTTGTAGACAAAGAAGGTGGCATTGCTATGCTTTCTATTGGAATGTATTACATTAGGGTTAATTATGAGCCCACGGGCTCATTAGGTACCTAGGGTTTGTTATATATTCTCTATATAATGTAACTTTGATTATTCAATAACTTGATAATCTTATTGAATAATCAAAGTTACATTATATAGAGAATATATTCCAAACCCTAGGTACCTAATGAGCCCGTGGGCTCATAATTAACCCTAATGTAATACATTCCAATAA
Source organism: Deinandra increscens subsp. villosa (assembly GCA_039602395.1). Taxonomy (NCBI): domain Eukaryota; kingdom Viridiplantae; phylum Streptophyta; class Magnoliopsida; order Asterales; family Asteraceae; genus Deinandra; species Deinandra increscens. The sequence goes on from JBCNJP010000003.1 coordinate 17,949,868, forward strand.
TTTCATATGTTTTCATCGTTTTACAAAACTAGCTTGTAACCTTTTGGGGATGAGATTTCTAACCTTGGCATCTCTGTGGGATAATAAATTCCCCAAATATTTATGGATGATCAACCCAAAGTGTATTTCTTAAAAAACATCCAGCAAGTATAAAAAAGAGCTTTTTAAATATATATTAGGAGATTATTTTAAAAAGAAATTAATAATTGGACAACTATACCCTTAAGTTGGGCCAACAACGTCAAACTAAGATATTATTTTAAAAGAAAATCAATAATTGGACTAAAATTGATTATAAAACGAAATGTGAGGGATCAAATTGGATATTTTGAAACGTTTGGACTAAAATGGATTATAATGGCAAACCTCAAGGACTAAAATAGAGGTTTACTCATATATATATATATATATATATATATATATATATATATATAGGGTAAGGATCATGCGAAAACACATTTTATTACAAAAACATGAAAACCAATATTAAAACCTACATAACTTCTTCATACGTTAATGTGTTTTCATAAAATTCACAAAAAAAGTCTTAAAATTATGTTATCATTAAATCTGGAATGTGACGCTCACTCTCAGACTTGGCTCTAGAAGGGGTCACTCATCGGATTTACTCATGAACGCAAGGTATAACAGAGATAACTAAAGCAGCGGAAATTTAAAACTTTTATTTATTTATAATGCCAAGTACAAGTAAGATAAAACTACTATAACGGTTAACGATAACTATAACAATAACGATCAATAAATATGCATCTATCTACATTACTTAAGCTAGCATGCCCGTATAGCCTTCTCCTAATAGCTTGCCCATCCACTTTGCTCAAACATGAGCCTTTCCCTTGATGTTTCGATCTTTAACCTCACCTAATATACATGCTTTAAAAGGCCAGCTTACGCTGGTGAGTTCTAAGTATAAAACTTTACCTTAACCTCGAAAGGTTACTTCAAACATTTAGGCCTAACGCCCCCTTCTTTATAAACGTTTAATGGATATAAGACATAACAGAATTATACCAAACATAACATTTAAACCTTCAGTACTAAAAATTATTTAATACTCTAAAACATTCTTCCTGCTAATAATCATTTTGTATAAAGAAAGTCATACAAAATATTATAAGCAAAACCTCTTTTTACTAAGCATTGTCTACCTCTGGGACTACTTTAGTCCCTTTCGGTTGGCCGTCGCCTCCCGACCTCTTGAGTAACCGTCGTTACTCCAGTGGCTTCATTTCCACTGCTTGGATTGTAGAACCCCCCTCTTACCAGAAAATCTGTGCTTAGATTAAAACTTCTTTAAAATAACCCCAAGGGTCATTTCCTTTATCCTCGAAAACTCATTTTCCTCTTTTTAAACTTTTCTTTAAAAGTTTAACTTCTTTATTACCCGTTCATTATAACCTTCCCGAAAACAGTAATATCAGGTAATAATAACTTTAAAACAGTTATAAGTATTATAACTTTTTCACGTATGTGTATCAACACAAAACAAGTAAAGGCATCTCAAATACTTTTAAAGTAAATAGTTGAATATGTATCATTGCATGTATATCAGCTCGAAAACATTAAAACATTTAAAACATTTAAAAGTGGGCTAATAGAACTCACATTATTCTCTTAAGCCAATTAATTCAGTCAGAACCTCCTTTATGTCTTCCAATTTAACCTAATTGCGTATTGTATGATGTTAACGCAAGGTTTTATATAATAAACACTTCTTATGTTTATTTTAACACTTTATTTACTTAATAATATATATTATTAAGTTTATTTACTTTTAAGGGTAAAAATAACTAAAATGCCCCTGGAGGCATATTATATTCTTTTATTGATAACTATGAAGACGCGCATTCCTATAAGTAGACACTCACTCCGGGATCGCCCAGGGAGGTATGCCAGTTCCCAACGGGGATTTATGCGACACCCTCACTTTGCCAGAAACCCCAGTGTACAGGCGCCTACCCTTCCGGTTTGCACGAACTTCTTAATATCCGATTAACTCGGTATTTTAAATACTTCATTATTTATCCAATTTAATTTCATATATTCTTATATTATATGAAAACATGTTATCATACCAAAAATGAAGCCCCCATACCCTTCGGGTTATTTTATATTAAATAATCATATTTAGAAAGCCTAATTTCATGAATTTCTCGTTTTATTATCAAAACTCATTTTTAATTCAAACCAACTTAGGGTATTATCCATTATAACATTTTATAATATCCTTTAAAAGCTCAAAGCTTAAGTCAACATCGTTTAGTTAATTTGGGCAGAGTAACGTTATGAAAACCCTAATTTCGACTCATTAACAAAACCTTTATCAAACCTTTTCCAATTGTGAAATAAACTTAGGGATTTCTTAAAATATATTAAATTAGGATTACATACAAAAATTCAGACCCTAATTCCCACCCGATCACCCAATTTTGACAAAACAAGCTCAAGAACCCTAATTTTTACATAATTTTAGAAAGCATACTTAGAGATCGAATTAGCCAAAACTGAAAGAGGTTATTTTAGATCATACCTAGAGAAGCTTGACTGCAGAAATTCAGATTCAAATACTTCACCGATTGAGAGAATTGCTCGTATGAAGTTTCTGGTTCGAATAAGGGTTTTTGAGGTAGAATTCAAGTAAATTGGTGAGGATTATGGACTGATAGAAGGCCTATTTATACTTGTTGGGTTCTTCTAAGGATGCTCCAGGTGCCTATGGTGAGTAATCACCTAAAAATGACGCGTGGAAGGCGAAATCGTGCGAAGAAAGGCACCATACGTGGCAAAAAAACGAACCAGCTCTAAGCTGTTGTGCAGACACCCCAGTCGCGGACCGCGACAGTTAGTGAGAATGTGGCTCGCGGTCCGCGAGCCACGCTTTTCGGCCAGCTTTCACTTTTTGTCATATTTAGCCCCTCTAGTTTGGTTTGTTGTGGAATTAACCCCTGAACTTCTATCCTTTTAATATTTTATGCTCTAAAATATTATGGGGCATATTTATAAAATTTTCTAAGGTTCGGGATACGCTCGATGATATACGTATACATACGTATATATTTAAATATATATTTTTCATTATTTTACACCTTTGGCCACTCTAACTTTACAACACTTATTATTTATGTTCCGATCCACTTTAGGATATTTTTTATAATACTTTATAAGCCTCGGGATACTTATAAAAGTTATAGATACGTATAATATCCATAAGTACTCATAACTTTACATAAATTACACTTTTGGCCCTTTTACTTTTTCCTTAGTTATTATCATGTATTTCTATACGTGTTTTTCCATCAATGGTCTATGCTATTCACATAAGCATGTATTCATGATTTAAACACGTATACGAGACGTAATCATTCATGTCTCATCATTTCTAAACTTGTTTATGTAAACACGTGTTTTATTCGTTTATTACCATTTCTAACATGTATTTACAATAAAGCACATAGGTATACATATGAAGATACGTAATTACCTAGATGGAAATATCAGGGTGTTACATGGAAAAAAATTAATGTTTTGTATTTTTTTCGTGTGCTGCACATGTGCAATTATCATTAGTACTGCACAAAGACAAATTATCATGCAAAAAAACACTCCTTATGTTAAAAACTTATAAAAATACTAAAATATTTATGGTACTAATGATAATGCTACATAGTGCACATGTGCAACATAGAATTAAATAAATATATAAAATATGTATTTTTTTCTTTAGATCTAAAGATAACACATCTATAAGATTTAGGATGCAATTTCTTTTTAAAGATAACACATCCGAAGATAACCATTTTGAGCCACTTGTAACTAGGGGGCTAAGAGTGGTTTTCAAAGTTCTCAAAATCAATTGGTTCTTAGAGGATCCTCTCCCTATATATAGAAAACATGGAAAACATTTTTCAACCAATCACATTATTTCTTTTGTTTTTAATTTTTCTTTTATTTAAAGGGCAATATGGTAACTTGTCATAATCTATTTTTGTAAACTATTTTTAATAAATTGATTAAACCAATTTCCTCTCTCTCATATACTTTTTCCTAAAATCTCCCTTTCTCTACTTTAAATTTTAAATTTCCAGTCTAAATTTAAACAAAAAAAAACCCTAATTTACAAAAGAAAAAAAAATCGTTCATCACCAGCACAACGATTGTTACATCGTTTTAACAATAATTTTTGGTATTTTTTCAAGAAAATAAACGATAGTTACATAAGTGTAACCATTCAGAAAAGTTACCTAGAAAGAAAGAAGTTGATAAAAGATTACTACTTACATTTATGTAATACTATCATATGCGTAATCACGTGAAACAATTTCATAACATTCTAGAAAGAAAATACATGGTGTTACATTCGTGTAACATCAATTAAAACATGTGAATTAAAATACGTGTAATGATTACTTACATTTATGTAATAACTATCATATGCATAATCACGTGAAACAATTTCATAACGTTCTAGAAAGAAAATACATGGTGTTACATTCATGTAACATCAATTAAAAACATGTGAAATAAAAGTGTTACGTACGTGTAATCAGATCTAGAAACAATAGAACGACGAATACAATTTACAAACTTTTCCGAATGGTTACACCTATGTAACCATCGTTTATTTTCTTGAAAAAAAAAACTATTGTTACAACGATGTAACAATCGTTACGCTGGTGTTGAGCTGATGATCAACGATTTTTTTTCTTTTGTAAATTAGGTTTTTTATTTTTCTAAAATTTGGTTTGAAAATTTAAAATTAAAGAAGAGAGAGAGAGTTTAGGAAAGAAAATGATGGGAGAGAGAAAATTGATTTGAACATTTATTAATAAAAATATAATATGTCTATTATGTCCTTGGTGCATTAAATAGGTTTCAAATTATTTCCAAAAATGACATATTCATTTTCAACCATAGATTAACTAATCAATGGTGTAAGATGGGTTTTCCAGGTTTTCCATTGATCCTTACTCTCTCTCTCTCTCTCTCTCTCTCTCATATATATATATATATATATATATATATATATATATATATATATATAAAGTTGATTTTGCCTATAAAGAATATAAAACAATAGAACTTTGACATGTGACACAATTAAAAAAAATAAGAGTAAGGGCATTTTTAGTATAATAACAAAATAGTATAAATAATGTTGTCTTAATGTTAAACAATACATATATAAATTCCAGTGTATTTTTAATGAAACCAGCATAATTATGCGTGCTATTTTTTTTACTTTAAAACAATACAATTTATATTGTTTTTACGTAAAACGGTACAAATAATGTTGTCGTAACGTAAAACAGTACATATATAAAACCAATACATTTTTAAAAGCATGTGTTGTTTTACTTTAAAAGCATAAAATGTGTTGTTTTACTTTAAAAGCATAAAACATAAAATGTGTTGTTTTACGTTACAAATATGTGTTGTTTTATTTTTTAAAGCATGTGTTGTTTTACGGTACAAATATGCGTTGTTTTACTTTAAAAACATAAAATGTGTTGGTTCAATACAAAACAACATAGAAATAGTTGTTTAGTGCAAGACAAAACGTACAATGCAAAACAACACAAATTATATTATTTATATGTAAAATGTACAATGCAAAACTTATTCCATCACCGTTAAATATACCTTAACATTGTTAGTTCTTTGCTGACTGGACACATGACGTGGCATTCCTATGTATATTTTATGGATTATTACAATCCATTAATCCAATAAAAAAAACTATATTTAAAATAAACATAAAATCTCTTTCTCCTCATCATCCACGGCCTTCGTCTGCCACCATAGCCACCATCATCATGACCACCATTGTACAATCGCTGATTCACAGGACGAGCAACATTATCTATAGCGACGCCACTGTTCGTCTCCATCTACTCTATCCCCATCTCTTATTGGTCGACAGCAAGTCGACTTATCTGTCGCAAATAAGTCAGAAATATAAGAAAAGAAAAATAAAGCAATTAGTTTTTTATAGAAAATTCTTTCGAAAAAAACTATAGCTTTCTCATAAAAGGGTCGAAAAAGTTTGTCAGGTCGTCGGAAATACTCAAAAGAATATTTTAGACGAGAGTTTTTTTCTAGAAATCGTTTTTTATCAACAAATAGTGTTTTACATATTTTTAATACATTGTACACATAATTTTCTAGTAGTGTAGATTTATATTAACCATAAGTCATTGTTGTAAAACTCCCTGAGCACCCTCGAGTACTCCCCGCTTACGCCTAGTCATCCCCAAGTACTCCCTCATACTCCTCGAGTACTCCCTCGATTTGGGCGAATACTCTCAATTCCCAGTCAACCAACTTAATTATGAGAGCCTAACGACTTTTGCAACCATGCCATCTGTCAAAATGGAAATGTAAGATTCTTTCTCTATCGATGACCATCTTACTCTCATTAAATTAGTTAGACATTTGGAGTAGGGTGGCAAATTGAATTGAAATCCCAAACTTCTTTTCCTTCACGATTGCGGATCTTCTTATGTTCAATAAGACTTCTTTTGGTTCATCTACAAGAAAGAAGGCTATGTAAGCCATCATTGCGGATACATATGGCGGGCTAGAGACGAATTCATTCACAAGAAGAAACAGTTTGTCGTGGCGGCTATTATGGAAGAGGTGAAATCAATGACCTGTATGTGGGTTATAAACACGAAGCACAAACTTAAGATCAGTTGGGAGGAGTGGTGTAGTTTTAGCATGTAATTGTAGTTGTGTTTTCTCTTGCTCATGGTGGTGGCTTTTGGTTGTGTTTTCTCTATTTAATTGTTGTTGGTTGGGACCTAATAGTAAAGCCTTGTGTAACATCCCAAAATTTTGTAAAACGGTAAATACGTGATTATATTATATTATATATATATATATATATATATATATATATATATATATAGATTTGGGGTAAAATACATCAAGAAAAAACGCTACATCAATGCGGATTGATCTGGGGCGTCCATCAAGATCATCCAACAGCCAGGATCTATGGTGTTTTCCGCCTATGGTGTTTTTTTCCCCCGAAAACGCCATAGGCGAAAACACCATAGATCTTGGCTGTTGGATGATCTTGATGGACGCCCCAGATAAATCCGCATTGATGTAGCGTTTTTGCTTGATGTAGCGTAACTCGACTCTATATATATATATATATATATATATATATATATAAGAAAGACGTGGTTATATGAATACGTGTTTAAAAGATCATGTTATATGTGTTTATATGTAATTACATGTGAAATATATGTGATGATAATCCAAATAGATAAATACGTAGTGAATACGTACCTAAAAGATAACACGGTCAAATATTGATAAAACCTATATATTCGGGCAATACATGTTTATAGTTATCGTTATAAGTATCCAAAGGCTTAGAAGTTATTATAAGTACAGTAGAAACTTGATAAATTAATACTCGATTATTTAATAAACTCTCTAAGATAATATTTTTGCCGGTCCCGACTCGGGGATAGGGTGCTAAATTAATAATTCGCTAAAATTATAAGATAATACATTTTTGATAATTTCTTTAGACCCCATATAAAATATTATTTAATAGTTCCTTATATATAGCATATTACATGAATGATTTATGAATGTTTCTTAAAAAATGACTCAATTGTCTTTTGTTTTTTGTTGAAATCAATTTCCTCTTGAATCTCGTCTCTAATTTTCCTTAGCATGGTAAGAACATCTGGTGTTGTTTTCTCATAGCTCAACAAGAAATTATTCAATGTGATTGCCGCTTTAATAGCTTCGTTTCGTGAAGGGGGCTCCATTGTAGAAGCATAATAAGGTGGGAGATTGAAGGTTTCTTTCAATTGGGTCGTTCATTTGATATACATGCATTGTATACAATAATTAAGTGGAAGCTTGAAAAGTGTTTGTAAACTAAGTATTATACTATAAATTAATAAAATATTAATTTATATAAAAATTAATAATTATTAATTTATGGATTAATTAATAACTCTTTTAATTAATAAATTTTGGTGGTCCCAAGTGTATTATTTTATAGAGTTTCTACTGTATATCCTAATATGATCTATAACATGAAATAATAAGTATTATAAAGTTTGAGGGGCTAAAACTTATTTTAGCAATAATAAATAAATAAATATAACTATATATATATTATTATGTGAATTCTGAGCCTTAGAAACCCTAGAAAATATTAGAAATATGTCCCATAATGTTTTAGTACATAAAATGATAAAAGAATAAAAATCTAGGGGGCTAGAATGCACAAAGATAAGACTAGAAGGGCTAATATTGTAAAATATAAAATCTGGCCAGAAATGAGAGGCCACGCGTATCGCGTAGCCCCATTCTTGTCTTTGCGCGATACACGTAGAGCAGCAGCAGCAGCTGGTCAAAGTTTGTCCATGTTTTCAGCTTGTTCCTCAAGATTAGCATCTCCAGATGTCGTTTTTTATGGATTACTCGACCCCTTACGTGTTGTTAGACCCAGATGCCGCGTTCCCCTATAAAAAGCGGATCAAACAGCCTTTCAAACTCACCAATTTCGTGAATCAAAACCCCAAAAAAACCCTATGAAAACCCATAAACTTCATCGATCGAATTCGAGCAAATGATGAGGATCCAGGAGCTGAATTTTTGCAGTTGGCACTATTAGGTATGATCTAAAATAACCACTTTCAGTTTTGGCTAAATCGATCTCTAAGTATGATTTCTAAAAATGCGTTAAAATTAGGGTTCTTGAGCTTGTTTTGTAAAAATTAGGTAATCGGCTGGGAATTAGGGTCTGAATTTTTGTAGGTAATCCTAAAATAATGTGTTTTAAGAAAGACCTAAGTTTATTTCACAATTGGAAAAGGTTTGGTAATGGATTTGTAAACGGGTTAAAATTAGGGTTTTCGTAACGTTGTTCTGCCCAAAATTGAGAAAATGTGTCGGACTAAGCTTTGATATTTTAAAGGATATTATAAAATGTTATAATAGATAATACCCTAAGTTGGTTTGAAATAAAAATGAGTTTTGATAATAAAACGAGAAAAACACGGAATTAGGGTTTCTAAATATAGTTAATTAATATAAAATAATCCGGAGAGTATGGGGACTTGATTTTTGGTCTTATAATATGTTTATATATATAATAGAGTTTAAAATTGATAAATAATAAAGTATTGAAAATACCGAGTTAATCGGATATTAGAAGTTCGTGCGGACCAGAAGGGTAGGTGCATGTACACTGGGATTTCTGGAAAAGCGGGGGTGTTGCATAAATCCCAACTGGGACCTGGCATACCTCATTGGGCGATCCTGGAGTGAGCGTTTACTTTTAGGAATGCGCATCTTCATATTATCAATAAAAATGTTATTATGCTTATAATGGCATTTTGGTCATTTTGGCTTTAAAAGAGATAAACCCTAATAAAATATTATTAAGATAATAAGATATAAATAAACATAGGTAGTGTTTATAATATATAACTTTGCATTAATGTGATCCAATACGCGGTTAGGTTAGATTCTGGACCATAGCGGAGATTCTGTCCGAGTTAACCAGTTAAAAATATAAGGTGAGTTTCTACAAGCCCTGTTTTATATAGTGAGTCCTATGAGGCCACTATTAAATGTTTTAAATGCTTTTAATGTTTTCGGGATGGTATACATACAATATTTATGAAAATATATTCAAGATAATTGTGACTTGATATATACGTGTATATGATGAAGTTGTTGCTAAATTGCTTATACATGTTATGCAATTATGTTGATTATAATGTGATGTGTATATACTTGCTTGAAACTAGGTGGCCAAGTGACAAGGGAGTTGTTAGTAAACACATAATGAATATGTATGATTATATATGAGAACAGGTGGTGCATTTGCTTGTGTTAATATGTGGTGGATACGCCGCTGGTACATCCTATATATATACATAATAATATAAGTTACGCTGGTATATCCGAAGTGTGGAGGATACGCCGCTGGTACATCCTGTATACTCCTGTATACATACACTAACGGTAAATTGGTGGATGTCCATATTTTTGCAGTATTTGAATGTTGTATCACTGTTTAATAACAAACCTAAAGCATCTGGTTATTTAACTAGGGGTAGGTAGTATACATGATCGGTGACTAAGTCATTAAGATTAGAAAATGACCTAATAGATTTAAAGCATGAGTTGTTACCAGGACCTAATAGAGTTAAAGGATAAGTTGCTATTATGACTTATTAGAGTTAAAGCATGAGTTGCTACTGAAGAAGAAAGGTTGTTGCTTCCCCATAGTGGTGGCTTAGGGAACCGCGTACGGACAGAGCTGCAGTTAGTCATTGTAATAACTATCTTGCGCCAAGGTGGGATGACAATCGTAGTGGCGGGCAGACCTTTCGAAGGAGATGAAGAATGAAGAGACGCTGCTTCCCCATAGTGGTGGCTTAGGGAACCGTGTACGGACGAAGCTGCATTGGGTCATTGTAAATAACTATCCTTCGAGATGGGACGAAGTATGAGTGCGTATCGCAAGCTGCATCAGGTCGTTGTAATAACTATCCTTCGAGATGGGGCGAAGTGTGTAGTGGCGAGCGGACTCTTCATGGAGAACCAAAATAGTTGGTTGAGTATAGTGACCTAGAAGTTAAGCCTAGGGTCATGGTTAAGATAATAGGATATATTATCATAGTGATTAAGTGTTAGGAATTTATATGTGACATAAATGTGTTGTGAAAACCAGGTAAACACTTAAAATGATATTGAACTAAATAGTAGAACTTACCAGCGTAAGCTGACTTGTTAAAAGTATGTATGCTAGGTTCTGCAGAGACGTTTAGAAGTAAAGGAACGGATCTTGTGAGGATGGGATAATCGAGAAAGCTATCAAGGAAGAGTTTCTGGCAAGCTGGCTTAGTTATAGTTTCGTTATTATAACTAGTTATAGTTATGTACATTATCTCTCTTACTGTAGTACTTAGCTTATATAAATAAAAGTTTTAAATCCCCGCTGCTTAATATCTCTGTTGTGCCATGTTTTCATTAGTAAATCCGACACGTGACCCCTCCTGGTGCCAAGTCTGGGAGCGGGCGTCACACCTTGCTAGTCCCACGAATAAAATTACTATTAAAAAGGCTTATAGGATTTTAATAATCCAAGTTATGCCATTTTGGTCGATATAAATCCATATTACATTTATTCTCTACAATAATCCAGTTTTTAAGGGTATTGGACCTTATTACACCATCATTATATATACCCTAATACCGTTAGTTCTTTGCTGACTGGGCACATGAAGTGGCATCCTATGTGTTTTTAAAGGCATTCAACACTTACTTTGGTGGCTCTCTCTCTGACATGCCCACCATTGAACACCCACCACACCGGTCACCCTCAACACTGTATAACCACCACCATGCACAGGCCACCACAATCACTTAACCACCACCACCCTTAAAAGAATCGTTCAAAAACCACCTTGAAATCAAGGGAAGATGATGAAACTGGATAATGAAGAGATTTGAAGATTTGCGGTTCCCCGAAGTGACTTCGGTGGAGGTAGAGGTGCGACTGGTGTGTCTTCGACCTCCGGCGGCATTGGTTTCTTCAATCGCAGTAGGAGGTAACACCAATTAGGGTTCTGACAAAGTTATTAACGGCGTAAGTAACACTAATTGAGGTTCTGGCAAAGTTAATCAACAGCGGCTCGACTCATGGAAGTGTTAAAGTGGTCGACAAGGGTGTCGATTCCGGCAGACCAGTCGCAGAATGACGACATTTGCGAATGATGAGTCGACCTCATCCGTCGACCGATTGGAGATGAGGATAGAGTAGATGGAGATGAATGTCAACGCTATTGTGGATAATGTTGCTCTTCCTGTGAACCAGCGATTGTACGGTGGTGGTCATGGTGATGGTGGCAGACGAAGGCCGTGGATGGTGAGGAGAAAGAGATTTTAGGTATTTTTTTAATAAATTTCTTTTATTGGATTAATGGGCTTTAAAAATCCACAAAGCATAGATAGGATGTCATGTCATGTGATTAGTCAGCAAAGAACTAACAGTGTTAGGGTAAATTTAACTAGGGGTGTACAAAAGGGTATTACCCGCTATACCCAAACCCGACCCGTACTAGAACCATACTCGTTTAAGCTAATAAAGTTAAACCGTACCCGTACTTTTACTTAACAGGGTTTAGCGGGTCTAGACCCGCAGGATTTGCGGATATACGTGTCTTAACCCATACCCATTAACTAATGTGCGTTTTGAGTCAATATGACTACACGACCACGTGATTCAAACAAAGATGTGCATATACTTTTCATGAAAAATACAAAATATGCATATAGGTTTAGTTTAAGGTTTTATTAATGTTATCCTCTATTTAATTCTTGTTTAATGGTATTTAATACATAAAAGATATCACCAATTCACCATACATGTTCAAAGTGACCATGATAATAAAATAAACCACTTAACATATTTATCTAACACTTTGAGTTAACTCAAATAGTTCAAGTGGAATAGTTCAATTGAAAATCTCGAGGAATGTAAGGAATCACACTCCCTAGATCAATGCTTATCGGCTTAATATCAGTTATATTGGAGTATATAGAAGGTCCTAGATAAGTTATCTCGGAAGAAACAAACTTTATGGAGTAACTTATATTGCCTCAGATGCCTTATTATCTCGGAAGCTTAAGTGTTACATCGGGAGTGGATAAGCGCCCTAGGTAACTCAAGTTACCTCGGTAAGGCGAGTTACCTATGTCAACTTGTTTGTATCCACTTACTCCGACAGACCTGCTGTTTTGTCAGACACTCGAGCAACTTCCCGCCATATCTGATGCCGTCAACTTATCTTCTAGAATAAATTAATATATTTCTAGCTCATTGTATCTTGTTTTAGCGGTCTAGATCGATGGTAGAGAAACCAAGGGCTCTCCTTGATTTCTTAGGCACTATATATAGTTTCTTGTACATTGTAACCAGACACACAACAGATTGACAAAAACTGAGTCAGTTGTATTCTCTTTGTTTATCAAGCAATCAATATAGTGCCGAGTATTATTCATATGTTGTGCATTTACTTGTACGTTACATTCCGTTTGCATTAACCTTAACAGAGTAATCGGTTTAACTAGTTTCCGCCTGGTTAATCTAGAAGTAAAGTCTTGTATTTTGGTTAAATCTGATTAAACCAGCCCTCGATCCTACAATGAATCATGTGATTGTAAATCAATAGAAATATAGTTTTCAAACTTAAATGCTTATATTTTAAATGCGTCATCCAATCCCAAATTATTTTGCATTTTTGCGCAACAAAACAAACATGCGACGATTTTTTGCTTATACAATTTTTTAGTTCTATTTTATTATTTTACCCTATTATATTTTATAAATGGCATAAATTGCGTCGGACGTATATATTCTCAATTTCTATATCAAACAAACGAAACAGTTTTTACCCGTCAAAACCCGTACCCGATCCGTATCTGACTGTACCCGATTAACATTATTTTCAAAACCTGAGACCCGACCCGTATACTAAAAACTGGGTCTTTAAAGGGTCGGGTATGTCGGGTTTACCGGGTCTACAGGGTAAAACCTGTTTCCTGCTCACCCCTACATTTATTGATGATTAAATAAGTTCCAATACCCTTAAAAACTGGATTATTGTAGGAAATGATGTAATAAGGATTAATATTGGCCAAAGTGACATAACTTTGATTATTAAAATCAAAAAGTGACATAACTTTGATTATTAAAATCCAATAAGCATTAACAAAGTAATCGGTTTAACTAGTTTCTTCCTGGTTAAACTAGAAGTAAAGTCTTGTATTTTGGTTAACTCTGATTAAACCAGCCCTCGATCCTACAAGTGGTATTAGAGCTTGGCTCTTGTTTTATTATTTTTTTTTGTTTAAAACAGTTGATTTACTTTATACTCTGTTTTTAGCTTAAACGGTGTTTTCTCTCATTTCAAAACATTTAAAAAAATGGCTGATTCTTGAAATGGCAGTTCAAGTAAACCACCTTCTATTATGCCCGATGATTTTGATACGTGGAAATTGCGTATGATAGGGTATCTTCATCATTCTGACTACAGAATGTGGAAGTTTGTAATTTATGGTCCCACTATTCCAATGACGAAATCACTCATCAAACCGTCGGTTGACTTGATAAAACTTGTTGAGAATTTCTCTGATGAAGATCACAAATCCGCGAGGGTTATCACAAAGCTTTGTGGGCATTACAAGCTGCACTTCCAAATTATGTTCTTGTTGGTTCTAAAGTTTACAAAACTGCTTTTGATTTATGGAAAGCACTAAATGAAATGTACAAATGTACAGATGAAGTAAAAGAAAATAAAAAAGGATATACTAAGACAAAGATATGAAAACTTCTCTCACAGGAGTGGTGAGAGCATGAATGCTTAATATCTTCGTTTTATACAATAACTGGATGAATTGCAGGAAAATGATGTAAATTGGAGAGTGGCAATGTTATCAGAAAGTTTTTAAGGTCTCTACCTGATGTATGGACTGTATACAGCAAGCATCAGACAACAAGATCAAGCATCAAGTACAACAAAGATCTTAGAACTTTGAAGCTGAGTGAATTACATGGGATTCTAAGTGCCCATGAGATGGAGATCAAAGAAAAATTTGGTGTTTTAAGCAAATCAACTGCTTTATCACTTCCCACCTCAACTGCACTAATCACTTCTCATGATGTGAGAAGTCAATATAGTGATTAGACACCTATGATCACTTATCCCACTTCGCTAAGAGGTAATGAACTTGTACCTCTATTTTATAACAACTTTGCTCATGTTGCAGTAACAAACCATGGAGGTTCCACTAGATCTAATCTAGAATGCATAAGTGCTGATGACCTGGAAGAAATGGACATCAACAAACAACTAGCAATGTTCTCATTTAGAGCACAACATTTCTACAAAAGAACTGGTAGAAAGTATAATGGAGATAGAAGTGGTCAAATTGGACTAGACAAAAGTAAGGCAAAATACTTGAACTGTCACTAATTAGGAAACTTTTCTAGGGAATGCAAACAACCAAGAAGAGAAGGAATGAACAAGGATGGAGGAAATTACTCAAGATCTCAATATGCATACACTAAACCTCATAATACACGTGCATCGTCATGTGAAGGTCCCACACCTCCTAAACCTGGCTCAAATGCTCAAAGCAATGCAACTGCTGTAGTTTCTAGTCAAACTGAATGCGTTTGACTGGGAGGATATAATGTAAGAATTTGTTCCCATTAACCATGCTTTGATGACAAAGGAAGTCTCATCTTCTATTTCTACCTCTTCAAACACTGAGGTAAATAATGAAACTCCAGAAAAGGTTCTTTCTTTACTTTGCAAACCAGAATGTGCTGAACAAATTGGAAATTTTAGAAAACATAATTTCTCTCTTATTGAAGAGATGGCAAGCCTGAAAGAGATAAAAGAATACTCTAGAAAGGCTGATATTGCCTACAACAACAAGATTGAGGAACTAATCAAAACCATTAGTTCTTTGAAACATCATAAAACTAATCTTGTAACCCAAATTGATAACTTATTTTCAAAATTAAAAGATGCAAAGAAGGAATGTGAGGATGTGAGAGCAGAGTTATGTATAACTGAACTCGATTTATATCATGCAAAAGCTGATTGTGCCAAATTTCAGGCCAACAATGAAAAACATCTAAAGTTGTGGGCAAATCAAAATGTAAAGGGTAACAAACACCAAAATGGGGTTGGGTATAACAAAGTTACTTACCCAGATTCTTACACAGAATGTGTTGAGCCTGTAACAAATGATAAATCAAATATTCAACTTACTCCAGACCCTGTTGTTGAAACCGTCAAACTAGATAATATTTTAAATGCGATTCATGTTTTAAACTTCAAATCAAAAGAAATAAAATCAGAAGCTGCTACATCCGAAAAGGTAGTCTCACCAACTGTTAAACCACAGTTATGTAGCACATCTGAAAATGAAGACAAAACCTCTTAATATTGAAAGCTGTTGAGAAATCTAAAAAAGTTGACTTGACAATTCCAAAAAAATTGAAATCACCTTCAGTCACCTTCTTAGAAATAATTGATGAGATTCCTGAAACCAAGAAGGTAAAGGAATGTATCATTTGTGGCAAAATTTGTCACATGAAAGTTGAATGTTATTATATTCCATTTTTTAGAATAAGTCAAACTGCCAAAAGTCAAACAGAGAGACAGGTAGATGATTTTGATAGTCCAACTATAAAAAGGACAAACACTATTAAAAGTTCAAATTTTAAAAATCAAAGTTATTCTGGAAAGAAATTTGAACACCCGACAAAATAATACCCTGGGAATTCGAGTAATTACTCAAGATCTCGACAATCAGGATCTATTGGCAAGCAAAGACCCATTTTTATTGATAATTATGACCATGAGAAATAGGAATACAATGTGTCTCCAGGAGCTTATGCAAATTCAAATCCTAGGAGAATGTCTGCTCCCAGAGAAAGAAAATTGGCACCTGAGGTAAGTTTTACCTCGGATGGCCAAATTAACCACCTTGAGGTAAAAGTTACATCAGGAGACCAAAATTACTCCGGAAGGTATTTTACACCTAATTCAAGAAAATTGAAACCTGGAGTTTATTTTGAGAAAGTAGAAGCTTTTTTCAATGACCAAAATCAATATATGTTTCAAAGGAAACAATCAAAATTCTATGATCAACCTTCCAAATCTGAAACAAAATATTTTAAATCATCAAAGGTCAGAAAACAAAGGGAATATAAGCAAAGAAAAGCTGCTGAAAGATTAAAACTAATCAATTTCCAATCAGATCAAAGTGCTTTTCATATTCCTAAAGTGAGTCAAAATCTTCCAAAAAATGATCAGTCAAAGGTTGAATCATCAAATACAAAGGAAGTAACTCAGACACTTGTACTAAAAAAAGTATAAGTATAATGATGCCATGGGTAGACCCAAGACCACAAAGGCTCGGGTCTCACTAAGAAAATAACTCATTTGTATCATATGTGTAGGATACATCCAATAAATCTCATGATAGCATCTGGGTAGTAGATAGTGGATGTTCTTGTCACATGACAGGAAATAAAAACCTACTGAAAAATACAAAAAGAGTTAATGGTGGACCAGTTTCTTTTGGAAGCCCCGAGGGACAAATATATGGACAAGGGATAGTAAGCAATGGAAAGATTACCTTTGATAAGGTGAATTTTGTTGATGTACTAAACTTCAATCTTCTAAGTGTCTCACAAATGTGTGACAAGAAATTGAATGTTTTGTTTAATGAGTCTGAGGCTAAAATCCTTAAGCCTGGTGTTAAAATTCCTGATAACACGATTTTAATCAAGGCACCAAGAAACGATGGTCTATACATTCTGGATATGGCGCATACTACATCTAAGGATGGTATCACCTGCCTAATATCCAAGGCCTTAGTAGATGAATTGGACCTTTGGCACAGAAGGCTAGGCCATGTAAACTTTAAAACCATGAATAAGTTGGTAAACTTTGGGTTGGTTAAAGGCTTACAAAACAAAATGTTTGTATGTGTTGAGCAATGTGTTTCTTGTCTAAAGAGTAAGCAACATAAATCTTCTCATAAGCCCAAAGTTGAAAACTTTATTTCAAGCCCTTTAGAACTATTACATATGGATCTTTTTAGACCCACAAGGGTAATGAGTTTGGGAAAGAAATCTTATTGTTTTGTAATAACTGATGATTTTTCAAGATATACATGGGTTTTCTTCCTTGCAACCAAGGATGAAACTCCTGAGCTTTTGAAAACCTTAATTACTAAAATTGAAAATCAATCAAAGTGAAAAGTCAAAACAATCAGAAGTGACAATGGCACTGAGTTTAAATATCATGTTTTAAACTCATTTTGTGAAGAAAGGGGAATTGTTAGATAATTCAGTGCAACAAGAACTCCTCAGCAAAATGGTGGTGCTGAGAGGAGAAACAGAACTCTTATTGAAGCTGCAAGATCAATGTTGGATGAATCAAAATTACCTATTACTTTTTGGGCTGAAGCAGTAAACACCGCATGCTATGTTCAAAATAAAATTTGATTTTGAAAGGTTAAAACAAGACACCTTATGAAATTTAGAGAAAAAGGAAACCAAACATCTATTTTCTAAAATCATTTGGCTATCCTGTAACAATATTAATAGCTAATGAGCTTCTGTCAAAATTTGCAGAAAAAGCTAATGATGGCTACTTTGTTGGATATTCTAGTGTGTCAGAAGCATACAGAGTATACAACACTAGATCTAAAGTTGTGAAGAAAGAAGTAATGTCTTCTTTAATAAAAAAATCAAAGAACAAGTTTAGATCTGAGCCCGCATGTTTATTTGATATTGACTCACCAAAAAATGCTTTCAACTTAAGTGTTGAGAAGCCTTCTAGTGATGATGTGCATGTAAATGTACCTCGGGTTACTGTTGACAATGGTAGGTTCAAAGGTGTTGATCCTCCATATTTCTCATCAGTAAGCACAAAGCCTTTCATACCAACAAAGTTATTCAATTTGACTCTAGGAGCAATCATAAAATTCCATCCTGATGGAACTCCCATTCCTCAAGATGTTATTCAAACATGTAAATTTAATGATGAAACCCTTCTTCTAATGTATAAAGATGCATCGGAAGAATATGGAAACTCAAATTCACAAATTGATCAAGAAACTGAAGATGATACTACAGAGAATTTGGTCTCAACTCCCACTGATTGTGATAACTTAGGTTCTCATACTTTTAAAAACTTTATTGAGAAAATGAGTTCACCAACTCCAATAGTTGAAGTTGAGTCAAATGAAAACATTTATGAACCCGTTGATCACAATTTCAAGAAATCTTTTCTTCATCACAAATGCAGAATTAGAGCTAATGGGTGAAATTACTCCTATCAACACACCCAAGCCTAATGTTAGTCATAATTTCCCACCATCTTACAATTCCAGGGTGATCAAGTCTCATCCCTTGGAAAACATTGGAGAGGTTGAAGCACCTATGACAACAAGAAGCAAAAACTACAAATGCAAATTTCTGTCTACATGCATGCTTCCTATCAACCAAAGAAGCTAACTGAAGCAATGAGAGAAAATAGTTGGATTGAAGCCATGCAAGATGAATTGATTCAAATCAACAAATAAAAAGTTTGGGAACTAGTAGATTTACCAGAAGATGCACCACCTTCTATTGGAACTAAATTGGTGTTTAATAACAAGAAGGATGAAAGAGGAATAGTGGTGAAAAACAAGGAAAGGTTAGTTGTTCAAGGTTATACACAAGAAGAGGGTATTGACTATGATGAATTATTTGCACCAGTTGCAAGATTAGAAGCCATTAGGATCTTCTTGGCCTATGATGCTTTCAAGAACGTCCATGTATACCAAATGGATGTAAACGTGCTTTTCTTTATGGATTATTGAATGAAGAAGTCTATGTATGTCAGCCACCTGGGTTTGAGGATCCACATCATCCAAACAAGGTGTGCAAGCTGATAAAAGCTCTATATGGTCTTAAGCAGGCTCCAAGAACCTGGTATGAGACTCTTTCTTGCTATCTGCTGGAACATGGATACAAAAGAGAATCTATTAACAAGACTATATTCATCAAAACTGTTGGTAAGGATCCCCTGATGGTCCAAATTTATATGGATGACATTATCTTCGGTTCAACAAATGAAGCTCTGTGTAAAAAGTTTGAGACCCTGATGTAAGCCGAATTTGAAATGAGTTCAATGGATGAACTTACTTTCTTCTTAGGACTTCAGGTAAATTAATCAAAAGAGGGCATTTTCCCGAATCAATCAAAGTATGTTCATGATATGCTCAAGAGGTTTGATATGTTATCATCCTCTGCTGCTAAAACTCCCATCTCAACTACACACAAGTTAACACCTGATGTGACTGGTGAACCAGTTGATGAACACACTTAGAGAGCTATGATTGGATCTCTTATGTATCTAACAGCTAGCAGACCTGACGTCATGTTCAGTTTTTGCTTATGTGCTAGATATCAAGCTGGACTAAAAGAATTTCACATGAATGTTGTGAAAGTAATCTTTAGGTACCTCAAAGGACAACTAAAACTTGGGTTGTGGTATCCTAAGAACAATGATTTCAATCTGAAAGCTTTCACAGATAATGACTTTGGAGGATGCAATCTTGATAAAAACTCAACATCTGGTGCTTGCCAATTTCTTGGTGACAGACTTGTCCCATGGTAATGTAAGAAGCAAACATGTGTTTCTACCTCCATGGCAGAAGTAGAATACATTGCAGCTTCAGCTTGTTGACGGTCAAGTTCTATGGATACAAATTAGATGATGGATTACGACATAAACTTCATGGAGACACTAATGTATGCAGATAACACAAGTGCTATCAGCATCACCAACAATCCAGTCAAGCATTCAAAGCCTAAGCATATTGAAATCAGGTATCATTTTATTCATGACTGTGTTGAAAAGAAGTTAATCAAACTTCATCATGTTTGCCGCTAAAAATCAATTGGCTGATTAATTTACAAAAGCATTTGATGAGAATTTTTTTTATCTCATCTCAGCCATGGGAATGATGAATTTTGATTAAACATTCAAGATTTGAAGAAATGATGTTTTTGATTTATTTTTTCCGTCTCTTGATACAAAAAGAAGAAAAATAAAATTTTTCTCTTTTCCTCCAAGATAAGTTCATCCGGAGAGAACCATCAAAAAACAACTCCTCAGGTAACTTACCTAGGGTAAAAACCTTGAACAGTCCTTAAAACCACAAGTTTTTGTTAAAAAGTATTGTCGAGGTAATCTCACCCGAGATAACTTCAATCGAGATAAAATTATTCCATTTTAGAAGAAAAATCTCACCCGAGATGACTTCAGCTGGAATAAAATAAATTTATTTTGAACGGAGTAATCTTGCCCACGATAATCTCGGCTGGGTCAATTAACTAGGAATCTCTAGTGAAGATCTCTTCCGAGATAAGTTCACCCGAGATAACTGTTAATTAGTTCAATCTTGTGTGAAGACCTCTTTCGAGGTAAGTTCATCCGAGATAAATGTTTTTACTTTTTACTGGAATAAGACAACATTAAAATTTATCTCTAGCAAGGTAACTTTTTCTAGTGATGACTTATCTCAGCAAAACTTTCCCTAGACTTAATTGTCACCGCCCAAGCTAGGCGATGCGACAAAGGTTGGTCGAAGGAGATACCGCCACGTCAAAAGTAGTTTTACTTCTACCACCCCGACTTTCACTTTTTACAGAAACCACCCTTTCAAGTTCTTTAGTAAAACCTTAACTGTTTGTGACCTAAACAACGAACCCACGATCCAACATCACATTTACTCCCATTAACTCCGAAATTCTCTCCACATAATGCCAAATCCTACCCTTTTCGTCAATCACCATCACATAATTCCGATTTATACTCAAGATTCTCCAATAATTTCTCAAACCAATCAATTAATGGCACCTAAAGCTAAAAAGGGGGAATTTTCATCCGAAGCAAATACTTTGTTTCATGCCGACCATAACACGGTGGTATTGCTATCAAAGACTGATAAGAACACTATCTTCCATGAGATCATAGATTTCTTAACCGTTTCCCACATACACTATGCACTAATGGTATATCCAAATACTTGTGAGAATGTCATTACAGAATTTTGGTTGAATGCGTCAAGATTCAAAAACGCTGAAGGAGTGTATGAAATACATTCGACTGTTCAGGAAACTGAAGTGGTCATTACTGAAGAAGTCATCAGAACTCACCTCCGCTTTAACAACTAAAATGGATTCAGGGAAGTTCCTTCTTCTGAATATCTTGCCACCTTAAGGGCATGTGGTTATGGAGAAAAAGAGAAGAAATTAAAGAAGTCTCAGTTGCCATTCAAGTGGAGATACTTGGTGCACGTTATACTTGCCAGCCTCTCATCTAAGAAGAGTGTTGATGAATTGTCAATCATACAAGCTTTAGCCTTTCATGGCTTGGTACGAGGACTAAACTTTAATTTTTCAACAATGGTGCTGGAGGGCATGGTGGATAATCTTAAACCGAATAAAATTAACTTTTTTTCACATGTTCCCTCGTTGTTTAAAGCAAATTTTAAAGGGATTAATCCCAAATCTCAAGATTTCTGATAAACATTATCAATTGAGAGTGTCAAGTGAAAAAACTTTTTTCCTACCTCTCAAGTAATGAGAAAAATAAAGGATATACAGGTAGACGAACCCATACCTGTCCCAAGACCTGCAGTGGATACACCATTGGTGCAACCACAACCACGACTTATTGAGCAACAAAATGCTCCAGTTGACAACCCTGTAATACATGTAGTGGTTGAACTCACAACTGAAAAACCTTCCTCTTCCACTAAACTACCAGCTAAAATGAGGAAGATACAGTAAAATAGGGTTATTGGATTTAAATAATCCCAACTATCATCAATTGGCCGATAATAATCCCAACTGAATAAATGTTTTATAACAATCCCAACTTTCACACTATTTTCTTTCAGTGAGCCTTTTCTAACGGAATGCTAACGACGTTAACTCTTTGATGACGTGGCACGCCCAGGTGGATTTTTTTACTTTTTTTTCTTTTTTCTAATTTCCTAGTTTTGATGACGTGGCCATGCTATACATGTAATATTATTATATATCATATAATATATTATTCTTATTATTATTTTTATTATTGTATATAATTTATACACATAAATACACACTAGATTTGAGAACCCCCGCCGTTGGTCTTCTTCCCCGACCACTTCATCGCCGGCACACGATGACTACCACCGTCGAACACTACCAACCTCACTATAACGATCATTAACGCCATCAACACTAAACATCACGTCTCCGTCTGCATCTCGTTCCCGTCTCCGTCACCATCGTGAGTTACTGTCGTGGTGGATTGGTGGTCGTGGATTAGTGGGTGCGCCGGAAATGGCGACCCTGGTTCGACCTCCGCCACTATGGTGCGGCGGAAAGAAACAATAGTTAAAAACCCCAACCTATTGGTTCGACCGCCATCTTCACCGCCGAGACTATTCCACCATCTTCATCGCTGGAACTATTCGAGTCGCCGGGACGATCCGCCACCACCGTCTTCTGCTTGCGGTGAAGATTTCATTGGTTGCGCGACTGCGGAGGAGGCGTTTGGTCATTTGCAGAACCATTGTAGTGAAGAACAAGTGGCCGGAAATACGATCGGAAAAGGAGGGTGGCGCCGGAGAAGGAGGAAGAAGCTGGCAGAGTAGATGGATTAGGGTTAGGTTGTGGTCTCAAAAGGTTTTTTTTTTTTTTGAAATTACATATGTGGCCCCTATCTTTTATATTTTTACAAATACTTTCTCATGTTGTCATATAAGTTTAAAAATTGTATTAAAATTAAAATAAATAAATAAATAAGCCACGTCATCATTGCCACATCAGCAAAAACTAACTGAGTTAGCATTCCGTTAGAAAAGGCTCACTGAAAGAAAATAGTGTGAAAGTTGGGATTGTTATAAAACATTTCTTCAGTTGGGATTATTATCGGCCAATTGATGATAGTTGAGATTATTTAAATCCAATAACCCAAATAAAATCAACATACCATCCGTTTCAACCCTACCTCAAATTCCAGATAGTCCTTAATCAAAGGATGTCAGGTCTACTCCACCTGAGCAACCTAAAGCCACCCATGCTGAAAGCCCTGCCAAGGATAATGTCCTTAGGCAGAAAAGACTAAAAAGGGATACCCACAACAAAGATGATTCTCCCAAGGGAGATGTATCTCTAGGTTTGAATGTACTTCCCTCATTCACTAGAAGAGTTCCATCTAAACCAAGCCAACAGACACCTTAAAGTGAGGGTGATGACATTTTCTGCACCTCTAAACACCATATCAGCTGGAGATGTGCTGAAGACTTTAAAGGAAAGCTCACCCAAACCCCACTTTTCTAAGGAGGTCAGCTATAAGAGTGTAGACATAGCTGATGTGAAAAGGGCTGCTGCTACACTTGGTTCCCTACTGGAACCAGTGCACTGTGGTAAAGGAAATGAGACCCAATTCACAGCAACTATGCATTATGTTCTCCCAAAGGAACCTTTAATGGAACCTGAGGAAATAAAGTTGAGCATAGGAATCCCAGGAGCCAAGACAACCAGGGTAAGGAGCATGATCAAGCAAGGCTTGATGGCTTTTTTCTGCTTAAGGACAACCAGTAGAGAGCAAGTTTTCACTTAGTGAATTGGCGATTTTGTACCATAAACTTCAAGCTCAATTCTCTTTGCTTTCACACACGGTGAAAGAGCCACGAGAACAAATCAAGAAACTGCATGCTGATAAAGAAGTCTACCAATAAGATGAGTCTGTGAATACCCTACCAACCCAACCACAAGAACTTGGTGCTGTTAAAGATGATGCTACCAAAATGGGTGGGTATAAGGAAGAAAATTTTATTGAATATGACTGGAACACCAGAGTCCCAAAAGAAAGCAGAAGGGGCCTATTCAGATCAGCAGGTGTTAAATCCTTCAATCTAGAAGAAGCATGGAAGAAGATATCCATGAGAGATATTCTAGTTGTTGCTCCTCATCAGGATAACTTGAAAGAGTTATTTCTGTTTACAAATGATAGCTGTTGGTGCACTTCCTACAAAGATCAGATAAATTCAAAAGATCATTGAGGAAAGTTTAATCACACCAGAAATGAGAGCCATAGCAGAAGAGGAATATGTTGACCTGGATGAAAAAACTGAAGTATTGGAACAAGCGGAGGATGATAAGAAGGATGATGATGATGATGATGATGATGAAGTTGAAAGTGTGTTAAAAGTGGATGATAAAGAAGGAACTGGTGAAAATACTCAAACTGTAAATGAAGATGAAGTTGAAGATAGCCATGATCCACCACCAACTGAAACTGAAAAGAAAGTTGTGGAAGAGTACGAGGTGGATATGGATTTGGCTGATGAGAAGATAGAGTCTGTAGTAAAAGATTATAGGAACATGAGTTCACCCGAGGTAAGTGAAGCTGAAGTTACCCCGGAAACAAATGTTGCCTACAAACCGAGTGAAGTTACCTCGGGAGAGAAGATTACCCCGGAAGAAGTTTTCTCGGGAGGAGCTCTAGTGACAATAGAAGAACCAGTTTTCTCGACACCGGTGGTTACTTCGGAGGATCAATTTACCTTGGGCAAACAAATCTCTACAAATGTGCACTTCTCACCTGCTTATGCAGAGACCTTCTTTCAGCCTATCATTCATGAATACCCATAGGCTAGCATTTGGGATGAAGCAGAATTCTTGGCAATGTTGTCTGCCAGAAGACTCATATAGGGTATAAGTTTCAACTCGTTACACACTGCACCCTCTTTACCTGTTGTTTCTACTCCCATAATGCAGATAAACAGGCTACTTGTAATTACTGCTCCAGAAAGAAATGATGGAGTAAGAGATGATGAAGGAAGGCTAATAGTTTTTGGATCATACTATCCACCTGCCAGGGAACCTAGAGAGCTTGTACCTTTTGTCCGCAAGATGAACAAAACTGAAGAAAATTTGGCCAGTTATAAACCAAGGCCAAATTGGACAACTCCAATTAGGGAGGTCTCTGAAGAGGTGATGATAGGAAAACTCAAGATGAAACTTGTAAGTGCCATCACAAGCGACAAGGTTCTGACATTTCCTCCTACCTCAGTTGAGGGTGATGTTTCCTCTGATGAGGCTTTTACCCAAGACGAAGGAAAAGAGTTAATGGACTTAGATGTTGCTGCACACCTGGAAATAGTCATCAAGTGCAAACCTGAGTACAAACATGTGGAAAGTACTGAAAATAAAGTAGACTTCTCAAGAACAGTCTTCATACCTATTCTTGATATGTATGGAGAAGATGCTGATGGACAAAGAGAAAAAGATAAGATAGAGAATACAACAAAAGGATGTTGGATCATGTACTACAGTTTCATGATATCAAAGAAATAAAAAGAAGATATAGGCAAGGAGTGAAGATGCCTACCAAGGCATTAGCTCAAGAGAAAGTTAAAGCCCCTGAGCCTGTGATAAAGCTACTAACTGGGGATGAAACCACTCTGCCTAATAAAGATGCGAACATGATCAACTCTGCCCTTGCTGCACATATGCAAGAGAAGTTGGAACGGGAACAGATGGATAATGACATGATAGTTGCTCTTATGCTTCAAGAAGAACTGGACCTATATCATAATAATGAGGAATTATTCAATCTGATAAAAGAAACCAAGAGAACGTTAATAGAAGAAAAGATGCAAAAACTTGACCAGGCAAAGAGCAAAAGGCAAGAAAGGATGACAAAAGTTGCTGACAAATCATTTGAGTAAGAAAAGGTAAAGATAAGACTTGCTTAGAATGATAAAAATTGGGAACTGCTGAAAAGATTCAGGGAAATAGTTATGGAGAGAGGATGGATTAAACCAGAGAACTCAACTTCTGTAAAAGGTCTATGTGATATGATGTCTATGATAGTACAAGAAGAAAATGATCTCAAACTCATCAGGGAATTGAAATAAGATGATGAAAAGCATGAGAAAGCAAAGAGAGGAAACTCAGAAGTTGATTAAGGAGCCTATCACAAAAGCTGAGGAGACCAGGGCCCTTAAAAGATACTTTATTTGGTCATAGGAGAAGACAAGAAGAGCATCAATCCCTCTTCTTTGGATACACTGAGAAGCAAATATGATGTGATAAGAAGAGAACAAACCATAATTGCTTAAAGAAGTGGAGTTCCAAGGCCTCCACGTACATTCTCAGGTATATTTTCTCTTCCTCCTAAACTTGTTAAACCTCTTAATTTGATTGACTCCCTTTTAGGGAATGTATCTACTACTTCACCTCCTGCCACTCAAATTTCCACTACCCCACTCAAAGGAAACCCATCAAGGGCTAGCAGACCACCTCCCAAAAAGCCAGTTACCAAAAAGCCTAACATTGTCAAACCAATACCAGCTAAGTTCAGATCTGACAACTTTACCCCTATAACCCCTAGAGAACCCAGGTCCACTAAACCAAAAGTTACACCTTCACCTTTAATCCAAAAATCAACTCACTCACCGACTGAAATCATCAAACCACCTCCAACAATATCTCAACAACCCAGTGAACCTTCAACCAAACCAACTGATGCACCTGCAAGTACATCTAGGAGAAAGAAATCAGTGGCTAAAAGAAAAAGAGCCCGGGTAGTGTCTTCAAGTTCAAGTTCTGATTCATCTCAAAAAGAATTTGAAATAATGCACTCTGAAAGAAGAAGAATTCTCTCCTGAAAGTTTGATGAAGAATCAGACAGGTACTTATTCACCACCAGCAACAATGAAATACTGAAGATGACAGCTGATGAAGCTATGAAGAGCTTATCAGAGTCAGAGCTTGGTGATGTGAGAAACACTCTAAGTGACATCAAGTGTTTATGTGCACTGGAGAAAGTTCTCATGATGAGAATCAAAATGTTGTTTGACACAATTAAAAGAGAAACCTCCAGTGCAGCGCCCTTAAGTACCAATTTTCCTGTGACTAGAATAGAATGGGATGATGACAAGAAAATAGTAGTCTATAGAGCTGCTGGTACATTTACAAGACACAGTCAATTAAATCCTGATAAATGGAACCAAGCTGATAAACAAACTCTCATTCATCTCATAAACAATCTATTCAACAAGGATAATGGGCCAGAAGACAAGTAAGTGTTGTTGGTGAAGCAAGTTTTGTCAAAATCTACCAAAGAATTGGAGATTTATTGAAATTTGTATTACTTTTGAAGATTTTGAGGATTTTGAAGTTGTCAGTAGTGCAAAAGAATGAAAATCAAAATATTTTGGAAGCATCATCTTAGGGGTAGACTGTAAGGAATCACACTCCCTAGATAAATGCTTATCGACTTAATATCAGTTATATAGGAGGATATAGAAGGCCCTAGATAAGTTATCTCGGAAGCAACAAACTGTCAGGAGTAACTTATTTTGCCTTGGAAGCTTAAGTGCTACATCGGGAGTGGATAAACGCCCTAGATAACTCAAGTTACCTCGGTAAGGCGAGTTATCTAAGTCAACTTGTTTGTATCCACTTACTCCGAAAGACCTGCTATTTTTTCAGACACTCAAGCAACTTCCCGCCATATCTGATGTCGTCAACTTATCTTCTAGACTAGATTAATATATTTCTAATTCGTTGTATCTTGTTTTAGCGGTCTAGTCGATCATAGAGAAATCAAGGGCTCTCCTTGATTTCTTAGGCACTATATATAGTTTCTTGTACATTGTAACCAGACACACAACAGATTGACAAAAATTGAGTCAGTTGTATTCTCCTTGTTTATCAAGCAATCATTATAGTGCCGAGTATTATTCATAAGTTTTGCATTTACTTGCTTTACATTACATTTCCATTTGCATTAACCTTAACAAAGTAATCGGTTTAACTAGTTTCGCCTGGTTAAACTAGAAGTAAAGTCTTGTATTTTGGTTACATCTGATTAAACCAACCCTCGATCCTACAAGGAATCATGTGATTGTAAATCAATAGAAATATAATTTTCAAACTTATATGCTTATTTTTTAATGCGTCATCCAATCCCAAAAGATTTAGCATTTTTGGGAAACAAAACAGACATGCGATGAGTTTTTTGCTTACAAAATTTTTAGTTCTATTTTATTTGTTTACCCTATTATATTTTATTAATGTCATAAATTGCGTATGACGTATTCTCAATTACTATATCAAACAAATGAAATGGGTTTTACCCGTCAAAACCCATACCCGATCCGTATCTGACCCGTACCCAATTAACATTATTTTCAAAACCCGAGACCCGACCCGTATACTAAAAACCGGGTCTTTAAAGGGTCGGGTATGTTGGGTTTACCGGGTCTACAAGGTAAAACCCGTTTTCTGCTCACCCCTACATTTAACGATGATACAATAAGTTCCAATACCCTTAAAAACTGGATTATTGTAGGAAATGAAGAAATAAGGATTAATATTAGCCAAAGTGACAAAACTTTGATTATTAAAATATAAAAAAAGACTTGACTTTGATTATTAAAATCCAATAAGCATTAAAGGTAAAAAAAAATAGTAACAGACAATCTTTTACTAATAATTAATTCATTTTGGCATTGTATTAGCATTGTTTGCCAAAATAGGAAAATTGGCTCCTATTAAACCCATTTATCCCACATTGGCCGATAATAATTAAAGTTTTGTTTTTTCCCCATATTAATCCCAATTATTAAACCATTGACCTATATTGAACCGTCGTTAACTACACACTAACCCAGTTAGTGTCAGGGGCTGCTTTTTATGTTTGCTCAAAATTGAGGGACTGGTTTTTGTAATTTCATAAAACCCGAACTCACCCATGAAAACCGACCTTTGGCGAGCTTCTTACCGCCGACCCTTTCTCCGGCCAGAACAGTGAAGGAATCCCCCGGAGACCCTTTCCCATAATTAAACGATTGAGGATAAAGTTTGGTTTTTTCTTCTGTGATTGCTAGCCCACATTTTCAGCCATATGAAATTTGTCTTTTATAGAATAAGATTGATCGATGTTTGCATTACAGTTTAGGTTAGAGAAGATTATAGTAAACAGTCACCTTGGTTGGTTACTGGATTTTTGAGGTCATTAACAGCAAGCAATCAATTGAGTTGTTGGTTTCTTTAAATACATCTCTAGTAACCTTAGGATGGGCGATGTTCCGGCGTCCTTCCCTCATGCTCGAAACCAATTTTTTCCTACAATCTTTCACGATTGACCACTAACCACCATCATTAAGGTTTTTGCTATTGTGCCCATAGTTTAGGGTGGGGCAGCCATTCAATTATGGGGAAAGGGTCTTTGGGGGATTCCTCCACCGTTCTGGCCGGGGAAGGGGTCGCCGGCAAGAAGCTCGCCTCAGGTCTGTTTTTATGGGTGGGATCAGGTTTTAAGAAATTACAAAAATCGGTCTCTCAATTTTGAGAAAACACAAAAACAGCACCTGACACTAACTGGGTTAGTGTATAGTTAATGGCGGTTCAACATAAGCCAATGGTTTAAAAAACGGGATTAATTTGGGGAAAAAACAAAATTGAGATTATTATCAGCCAATGTGGAATAACTGGGATTAATAGGGGCCAATTTTCCCCCAAAATATTATCTTAGTAGATTAAATGTTTTAGAAAAAAAGAATTACAGTATGATTTTGAGTATAATTCTAGAAAAAAATGTTTATTTACCTGTGAAATACTTAAATATTTTTTTAATATACAGAAAAATAAATTTTCTTGTATAACAACTCTTACCTTTAATATATTATTAATCTAAAGTCAATAAATAATTTTGTATCCTATTGAAAATGAAACAAACGATGATGATTCTAAGGTTGTGTTTGGCGCGCCATAAGCTAGCTTATAAGCTAGCTTTTTTAAAAAGCCCTGTTTGGTAATGTCAAAAAGCTAGCTTATAAGCTAGCTTTTAAAAAGCTAGTTGAAGTAACTTTTCAACTAGTTTTTATAATAATTCCAGTTTTACCATTTCCTAACTTATACATATTTCCACTTTTAAATTTCAATTTATTTATATACATGTACTTTAATGACATTTTATAATTTTCAGCTAGTTTATCATCTAGTTTTAAACAAACGCTACTAGCTTATAAGCTAGCTTATAGTTTATCAGCTAGCAGCTAGCTTTTCAGCTAGTGCGCCAAACACAGCCTAAGGGTGGGATATGCATTCAACTTCCACCTATTAGTTTCATTGGTTTTACGGTTATCAATCGGCAACCATACCACATAATTCGGCTTCCTTATTTTTGGTTTTACTTTAAAGCTTAGTGGCTTTGGGAAGTTGCAACTAGACGAATGTTTGTGAGAGTTTACATTGTTTTGAACCTCCAAGTTTAAGGCTTCAAAAACTCACCAACCGCCCATCTTCGTTTCAAATTTTCTCTCTTCCTTTTCTCTCTTCCTTTTCTCTCATGCGGCTCATGTTATTAGTTAGAGATTTTGAAGCCATAGGCTTCATATCAACCATACACCCACACTAATTCATCAACTTTATAAGATTATTCTATATATTAATACACACTCGTCACTAATTTATATATGTCGATTTTTATAAATACACTTAGGACCATAATTAGAATGATAACTATGAAAACTGATTTTTAATTATTTAAAGATTATAACTGGTAATAAAAGTATTTTAAAAACATATTTTAAATTCGGTTAATTAATAAAATTTAATTGAACTTGAAATTGCAAAAAAAAAAAAAAAAGTGCATCACTATTTTCGTAAATTAAAAAGGAAAATAGTATTATTAAACGGATGGTTTCAACATGGAGTAACATGAAACACGATGTTTTTGGGAGCAAAGTGGAACAATACAACCATATATATACATTATAATATACACTACCTTACCAAATATCCCGTCAACCAAATATTTTTTTATAAAGCATGCTTATATAAAACAAATTAAAATATGAGTGTTTGACTAAGACTCGTTCTTTACTGCATTAATTAAATTATTTAGTTTAGTGTTTAATGGTGACGGGCAAACTAACACAATTGTTTCTTAACTTTATATGCTATTATACTTCTTTTTTTGACATTATAAATCTTTCCTGGATAGTGAGATGCTACAAAATCATGTAGATATGAAAAGAGAGATTCTGTTAAAAAAATATAATGTTTTTCATTTCAATTGGGGATGCGTTAATATACTTTTTTTCATATTAATGTTTCTTTAATGTATCTTTTGTTTTATATATTAAAACTAGATTTGTTACCCGCGAGGTTAACATTGATAAGCTCAAACGACTTAGTTACAAATAGAAAAAGACTACGTTACAACGTTAAATATTATAAAAAAAATAAACGTTCAAAGTGTTGAGCCTATGAACTAAAAGTTATGTTAAACGACTGAACCCGTTACAACACAATATCATGTGCTAAACTCATCGTGTTCGGATAAAAAAAATCTTATTTTACTCTTATCGGTGACTTATGATATTTTCATTCTATGTTTTCTCCTCCGGCTTCCTGACTTTTAAAAAACTTGTCATTTTTATCTATTTCGTTAACTCCATCCATATTTCGAATAAATGCCCATTATAACGAGGGGCCGCCTAAATTTTCCCATCACACCCTTTAACTTTTCATTAATGCCATTTCTAGCCCAAACACAAATCATAAAAACAACCACCATCCATAATGTCAAGAAGAACACGAACATACAAAGACAGAACAAAACACCATATTGATTGATCTTTGTACTAAACTAGATTTTACTATATGCATATAATCATGGGCATAACGTGAGTATAAAAAACAGATTCATTGCTAAAACATAACATAATGAATAGGAAAAGAAAAAATAAGACAGTGCAACTACGTTAAAATTAGAAGTCGACTTAAATATAATACTACAAAAGTTAGATACCAAAAGACAACATTGTCAAGCTAAAACTAAAACAAATTAAAAGCTATAAAATCGGTTTAAAAAAGAATTACAAACAATTAAAATTTCGTATAAAAATATAAATAAAAACTAATAAAGATTATCACGTGAACAACATTAAAATTATATTTTAAACACAATAGTGTGAAATCAAAACTAAAAAATAATTTTGAAAAAAAAATCAACACAATGTTGCGTGACATCCACCCGGTAAGCCATGTGAGCCGATTATCCCATGACACTATTAATTTTGGATTGAAAAATTTATATACTAGAATTATACTTTTCATTTGCCCGTTTGAAACTTTCATCACATGGCAAGATCCTAAAATTTTCAGAAGACGTGAATCCTATAGGTTCTTTAACTTTTACAAACTTAATTAACGGCGGTGTGATTTCACTCTTACTGATACTTGTGTTCGTTAACAATTTATATTGATCAATTCATTGTTCCTTGAGTAAATTACAGAAAATGTACTTTACGTTTTATACAAATTATGGATTAGGTACTTTAACTAATCTACTTACACTAGATATCCTTTAACTTACATACTTATTTTGAAAATGTCCTTTAGCTCTAATTAGGTTAAATGTATTCGTTAACTGAAGGACAATTTAGTCATTTCTCAATCTTTTTAATAAAAAAGTCCGTTAACTTGGTCTAATTTATGGTGTTTAATAAAAAAAGTTAAGAAATGACTAAATTGCTCTTTAGTTAACGGACATTTCTTAACACTGTTAGAGCTAAAGGGTGTTTTCAAAACAAGTATGTATAATGCAATTAAGTTAGTTAAAGTATCTAATCTATAATTTTTATATGTCACACCCTTGCGAAACGACCCTCGTAGAACCCGCGAACCGAAGGCGCGACACGACCAGGATCCGAGTCGTCAGACACATCGAACATCTATATGCTCGACTCATCAACATAATTAAGTTTTGTAAAACCGTTTATCAGAGTAAAGCATTATTTAAAATAGTGCGGAAGCATTTATCAAGTTTTAAAATCTCTTTTGCGGAAGCGACGAGTTATCAAGTCTGATAATTCATGTGCGGAAGCGATAATCATAAAATAGTTTTAACAAGTCTTTCGCCCGGGGCGAAAATATAAGTTTAGAAATGACAATAGCATATGCAAACCAATACCCATGATCCTAACGTGCACTCCTTAGCAAACTTCCTAAGAACCTGAGAAGAAACATGTAAAGTGTTAACGCTAGGTTGGTGAATTCTCAGAGTTTTAAGCAAGTAAATAAATATCAATTTATATAAAACAATAGGATAACAAGTTACCCTCAGCGAGGCATAACCCCCACAGGAATCACACATCCTGGAAAATATAATCAGCATTCTATATACATGGGTTAGCTAGACCACATTATTTATAACACCATAGGCCCCGTGTCCCTATTCCTGACAGTTAAGTTTTGCCTTCCTACCATGCTATACCGAGCATGACCAAAGTTAGGACAATATAATACACCTTCTCCAACCCAAAGGTGGTGGGGCTAGAGCGACCAGCTAGGGAAGGGTTTGTCAAGCCCAATAGATCTGTTTCATAAGTCCTCGTTATCACCTTATACTAATGGTACACGAATTATGGAATGACTCCCTTGGCATGTTTTCTTCTATAGGTTACAAATAGTATATAAACAAGTTTAACATTTCTCAATAGAAATCGTTTAGTTTTTTCTCAACAGAAAACAATTTAGTATTTTTCAACAGAAATAAGTTTGGCATTTTCTCAACAGAAAACGGTTTACCACATGTCTTCTCCCCCAAAAGCATAACA
Source organism: Deinandra increscens subsp. villosa (assembly GCA_039602395.1). NCBI lineage: Eukaryota > Viridiplantae > Streptophyta > Magnoliopsida > Asterales > Asteraceae > Deinandra > Deinandra increscens. The sequence goes on from JBCNJP010000003.1 coordinate 17,984,158, forward strand.
CATTAGAATGTGGGGCTGAGAACTCACCTTAGGGTGATATTAAGTTTCCGAATAGTAACGCTTGAACAGAGAAGGTGAATTCCTCCTAGACTCCACCTATGACACGCAATTGTGTGAGTGTTGACTAAGTTTGACCAACTGTTCCGCCAACGCGTGGACAATAGACAAATGGGCTTGAATACACACTGGGAATTAAGTTTAGGTTTTCTATACATAACCTAACATGTATCACATATACAACACTGTATACAATGATAAACATAACGCGTCACAATTACTTACGACATTATCCGGTGTATACGATGTACGATCGACAGGGTGACTGTACAAAGTCTTTTCATTCCCGCCGAGGTAGGAGACTTAGGACTTGTACACTCGTAATCAATTTTACTTATGACATGCAAACACATAGCCAAGTAGCCTCATGCCCATATTCATGCATTTCCCTAATTTATTTATTTTCTGATAAATATATATTTATCACATATAGGCAAATTCCATGATTAAACCTCATCATCACCTCATGCAACTCACATAGATCATCATTTAGCATATTTCTTGCAATGTCAAATTTTCCTAACCACATGCATGAATGTTATCTTGCCCTAATAGGCCATTTCACCATATTTTCATGTAAAAATTTCTATTAAATAATCTACATGCATTTGAACAATAAGGTTTACAACTTTATACACTATCATGCATCCATTAACCTAGATCAAGCAACCTCATAGTAGATCTAACATAAATCATGTGCCTTTATTCAAGATCTAGCATTCATGACAACCGAAATAAAGTTTTCATCATAGATCTCATGTAAAATTAGCAACTTTATTGCACATCAACCCTAGATCTATCATTATCAACTCATTACAACATAGATCTAACACAAATCATCAACCTTTATCCACATGCATGCATGATTTCTCATAAAAAAAACCCTAGATCTAGCATGTATCATCATAACATGCACAAAAGTCATGTTTTTTTTGTATCAAAAGATGCAACAGTTTCTATCACAATCACTAGATCTACACTTGATTTCATTATATCAACATAAACCAGACCTTGATTCATCTTAAAGCTTGGATCTTCACATCTTTCGAAGAAGCAAAAAAAGAAGAACACACATACCGAATAGATCAAGGATGATTTAGGATGATCTTGGGACTTGATTCTTGAAGAAAAGCAACAATCATGATGGGTTTTTAGTAGGAAAGGGTTTGAGGTCGTAAATACAGCTAATGGGACGTTTTAGGAGAGCAAAAATGACGTGGTGGTGGCTGCATGTTCTTAAATAGAAGAAATTAGGATTTTTGCTGGAAACTAGGTTCCAAGCGTATCGCTTGGAGCCCGTGGATGCTCTAGGCGATACGCCTAGAGCCTCCATCCGGCAGCCCCTTTGACTTTTGTTGACTATAGCCCGTTTTGTCCATTTTTCGCATTTTTGGTCACGGTTTTCAACGTTTTCTCCCATTTTGAATTCACTATCATTTTTATCAAATCAAATCCAATAAAAATAAGTATCAACTTTCCACGTAACGATTTATGATCATACAATTAAATTCACGTACCAGTTTGCACTTAATTCATAATACTTAGCAGTTTTCAGTCTATCACCAATGTTTCAAGACTCCGACTTTTCTATGATGTTTGTGAAGTGTTTTAAGGATGCTAGATTCTTCTAATACCTTAATTGACATACTACGCCTACATACACGACTCCCGGTTTGTTGATTTTATCAGTATTTATCTAGTTTCTAAGGCTTGGGTCCCACCCGAAGGGACAAAATATCACATCCTTCTCTCGTTAAAGATTTTTTGTTTTGAAAATTATGATCGCAACCACGTTGCTAAGAGCGTAAGTTTCACAAGTTTAATCGTTGCAAATTTCATTGCAAGTAGTGAGAAATCAAGTTACAGCAATTTACTCAACAATAAAATAACGTTTTGCACTCGACTCAACTATAGAGATCAAAGTTTAACAGTTTACTCTATAGTAAAAGATAAAAGTTTTCAAATTCTCACAAAAGTTATCACATAAGTTTTCGAATTATCACATCAGTTTTCAGGTTAACACACCTAATTTTCCAGGTTATCACACCTAAGTTTCCAGGTTATCACACCATCAGCACAGGCTGACTAAAAAAGTTGGGATATTTCCTCATCATCTGATCTTTCCGTTCCTAGGTAAACTCTGGTCCACGCTTAAAATTCCATCGAACCTTGACAATCGAAATTTTGCTTTGCTTGAGCTATTTAGTTTCCCGGTCCATTATCTCTACTGGTTCCTCTATGAAACGCAATTGCTCGTCAATGTCCAAGTCCTCAAGTGGAACTACGAGAAATTCGTCTGATATACATTTTCTCAGATTAGATACTGGAACACGTTATGCACAGAACTTAGCTCATCGGGAAGATTCAATCTATAAGCAACTCGACCAATGCATTCGAAAATCTCGAATGGTCCAACGTATCTCGGATTTAACTTTCCGAGTTTCCCTAAACGAATAACTCATTTCCAAGGCCAAACTTTCAGAAGAACACGATCCCCCTTCTGAAATTTCAACGGTTTCCTACGCTTATCCGCGTAACTTTTCTGTTTATCACGAGCTGCTACTAAGCGATTTCGGATTTGAATGACTCTCTCGGTCGTCTCATGAATACGTTCATGACCAGTAAGCTGAATGTCACCCACCTCTACCCAGCAGATCGGTGACCTACACTTACGTCCATACAAAGCCTCAAACGGCACTGCTCCAATGCTCGTGTGATAACTATTCTTATAGGAAAACTCCACCAATGGTAGGTGAGATTCCCAGCTGTTACCAAAATATATCACACATGATCTGAGTATGTCCTCCATCGTCTGGATAGTCCTCTCACTCTAACCATCAGTCTGAGGATGATAAGCCGTATTAATGTCGAGCTAGGTTCCCAATGACTTCTGCAAGGACTTCCAAAAGTGCGAGGTGAACCGCGTATCTCGATTAGATATAATGGATAAGGGAACACCGTGACGTGTTCTTTCATGTATATACGAGCCAATTTATCCATTTTGTCAGTCTCTCGGATTGACAAGAAACGAGCTGACTTCGTTAATTGATCAACAAGTAACGAGCCAATTTATCCATTTTGTCAGTCTTTCGTTATGAAATCCATCGTTATGTTCTCCCATTTCCATCCTGGAATCTTTGGCTGCAGCAGCAAACCTGGCGGTTTCTGATACTCGATTTTGACTTACGAACAAGTCAAACATTTAACTACATAAGTGGCGATGTCAGCCTTCATCTTCGGCCACCAATAAACAGCCTTCAAATCGTTGTACATTTTATCCGAACTCGGATGTATAGAATATCGAGACTTATGAGCCTCATCCATAATTAGTTGCCTTAAGTTTTCGTGCTGAGGCACCCATAGCCTCCCAACAAGGTACTAAGCTCCATCCGATCGGATTTCAACTTGCTTGCCTAATCCACACAAGGATTCAGATTCCAAGTTCTCTTCTTTTAGGGCTTCTAATTGAGCATGCCGAATCTGACCTGGCAAACTTGAGTGAATTGTCATCTGCAGAGCACGAACACGCTTCGGTTTCGTCTCATTGTGGCTCCATAGGCTACGACATTAGCCTTCCCCAGATGATACACATTAATCATTGAACAATTCCACCCATCTGCGTTGCCTCGTGTTCAACTCCTTCTGGTCAAAGATATGTTGAAGACTCTTGTGATCGGTGTAAATCAAACACTTGGTACCGTACAAGTAATGTCTCCAGATGTTCAATGAAAAAACTATAGCTCCTAACTCCAAATCATGAGTCGTGTAGTTCTTTTCGTTATCCCGGAGCTATGTTGATGCATAAGCGATAACCTTATCGCGCTACATGAGCACACGTCCCATGACTCTAATAGACGCGTCACAATAGACCACAAAATCATTGGTTCTCTCTGGCAATGAACGAATAGGTGCACTGCAGAGCTTTTCCTTCAAAAGTTGAAACGTTGCATCCTGCTTTGCATCCCCTTTATAGACAATGCCTTTATGCGTTAACGCGGTCAAAGGTTTAGCGATGGAGGAAAACCCTTCAATAAATCGTTTGTAATAGCCCGCTAAACTGAGGAATTGGCGTACCTCAGTCGGTGTCTTTGGTACAGGCCAACTCTTAATAGCCTCAATCTTTGATGGATCAACTTGAATCCTTGATTCATTAATGATATGACCCAGGAATTGCACTTCCCGAATCCAAAAATCGCACTTGGAAAATTTGGGATACAACTGCTCCTTTCTCAGCAGATCTAGAATGATACGAAGATGCTCAGCGTGATCTTCTCTCGTCCTTGAATGGATGAGAATGTCGTCAATGAACAGGATGACAAATCGATCCAGATACGGTTTGGATACTCGATTCATTAAATCCATGAATACTGCAGGCGCATTGGTTAACCCGAACGACATAACCAAAATTTCATAATAACCATACCTGGTCCTAAAAGCTGTTTTCGCTACATCTTCATCCCGAACGTGTAGCTGGTGATACCTGGATCGTAAATTAATTTTCGAATAATAACTCGAACCTTGAAATTGATGAAACAAATCGTCGATGCGCGGAAGAGGATACCAATTTTTCACGATAACCTTATTCAACTCATGGTAATCGATACACATTCGAAAAGTACCATCTTTCTTCTTGACAAATAGAACAGGCGTTCCCCACGGCGATGAACTAGGTCTAATAAAACCTTTCTTTTGCAGATCCCGCAACTGAGAATACAGCTCTGGGAGTTCTCTTGGGGCTAATTGATAAGGTGCTCGAGCAATAGGCGATGCTCCTGGTGCTAAATCGATTTGAAATTCTATCTGCCTATGCGGAGGTAAACCTAGTAGATCTTCTTGAAATACGTCCGAAAAATCACGAACAACAGGAATATCTTCTATATGCGGTTCCTCCACTGGTTTCTCAATGACGTGAGCTAAGATATCTACGTGACCCTTTCGCAAACACTTCTGCGCCTTAAGAAATGAAATGATCCCAACAACAGATCCACTTCGTTCTCCTCGAATTGTCAGAATTTCTCCACTCTGAGGCAGAATTTGAACCACTTTCTCCTGGCATATAATCTCAGCCTGATGCTTGGACAGCCAATCCATGCCGATAATAACGTCAAAGCTTCCTAAAGTTGTTGGCAACAAAACGACGCTCATTTTATGACCAGACAAATCTACCATGCAGTTTCGGACAACATTGTGGATTTCAATCAGCTTTCCATTCGCTAGCTCTATCGAGTACTTAACTTCTAATAGGCTTTCTATGGCGTTAATCATTTTGTGAAATTTACATGAAATAAAGCTCCTATCGGCACCAGTATCAAACAATATAGAAGCAAAATAGCCATTAACGGAAAAATTACCATTTACCACGTTGGCATCTTTCCGAGCTTCTCCTGCTCCAATCACAAAGGCTCTACCAGCTGCTCCTCTATTCCCGTTTCCATCATTTCCATTGCCATTCCCGTTTCCTTGATTTCCACTGTTTTCGTTCCTGTTCCCGTTCCCTTTTAGCTTTGGACAATCTATCTTGAAATGAGCGACGAATCCACATTCAAAATAGCCAGCTTGATTACCCTGGTGATTCTGGTTTCTATGATTCTGAGCTCCTTGGTTGTTGACTCTCACTCGGCAGTCAACGGCTTTGTGACTCAGTTCTCCACACTTGTTGCATTTGATCACAGAGTTTCCAGCATGATGCTGGCCACACCTATTGCATTTGGGTTGTCTCCCTTGATAACCACTTGATGAATTCCCTGAATTCTTGTTTCCATGACCACTTTGTTGTTACCATTAGCTTTTTAATTCTGATTCTGACTAGAATCGTTGCCATTTCCTCCTGAGGTTTCCCACTTCCTCTTGTTATCAACCATACCAGTCAATGCTTTACACTGAGGCAAAATCCTCTGTTGAATAGCTTGATCAGTTAGCTTATGAACTAAGTGGATAGTTTCTTGAATATTTACTGGGTTGCTTGAAATCACCGAGCTCTGAATTTGTGGTGCTAAACCATCAATGTACCTCTCAATGCGTTGATACGGTGGATCGACCAAAGTTGGACAAAGCATAGCCAATTCATTCTGGCGCGATGTGTATGCCTCAATCTTAGATCCTTCCATTTTCAAGCTTGCAAATTCAACCTCTAGTTTCTTAACCTCCATTCGTGGACAATACCCCTCGATCAACAGTCTGGTAAACTTTTCCCACTGCATTGCATTCGCTGCTGCTAAACCAAGAACTTGAACTTGCGAGTTCCACCAAGTCAAAGCTAGTCCTTCCAATGTTCCAGAGACATACTTAACACGATATTCAGCTGGACAATTGCATCTCTCTAAAACTAACTCAGTCTTTTCCATCCACCAAAGTAGTCCTACGACTCTTTCTGTTCCATTGAATATATGCGGCTTGCATTCCATGAACAACTTATAAGAATACCCTTGTGGTACGTTAGGGTTTCTTGTGCATGAGCTATTAAAGTTGCTACTACACATTGACCGATAATAGTGTGAAGCTCTTCTGCAGTGAGATTGATTCCATGACCTCTGTGTTTGCCTGCCATTGTCTTTATTCAGAACAATACAAAAATGATTAACATCCTGGTGTCCACTATTCAACTATAGTACAAATATCAAATAACATACAGAACATATAACAAATTTAACTACAACTTTAAATAAATAAAATCGCAACTGACTCCCAATTTCATTAATATTTTAAATCGAGGTTAAATTTCTTACATGTCAAACGATAGATAAAGACTACTAATCTTTATACAAGGCTTTCATAAAAGCAACTAAGATAGATACTAGCTACTGATGTGTTGTTTAGTGTATATAAAAAGTGGGGTCCTACAATATCAAATTTTAAATTTATAGAACTGGTTATTCATCAGGGGACTATACCAACACACTAAGGAAAGTATATCTGTCGTGCGTAACACAATATTGGTAAACATCGGGTTGTCAAACCTCAGGGACACGAAATTGTTAAAACAATCTCAATTATCTGATGGTGTTTTTCGTAGCAGTCCAAGGGGTTGGTTTACTTTTGGACATGCTTCATTTGCTTTGCTCTTCTTCTTCGGACACATTTGGCATGGTGCTCGAACCTTAATTATTGCCGGG
>JBCNJP010000003.1:17991826-18022236 GCA_039602395.1 Deinandra increscens subsp. villosa
CACCAACTGTTAAACCATAGTTATGTAGCACATCTGAAAATGAAGACAAAACCTCTTGATATTGAAAGTTGTTGAGAAATCTGAAAAAGTTGACTTGACAATTCCAAACAAATTGAAATCACCTTCAGTCACCTTCTTAGAAATAATTGATGAGATTCCTGAAACCAAGAAGGTAAAGGAATGTATCATTTGTGGCTAAATTTGTCACATGAAAGTTGAATGTTATTATATTCCATTTTTGAGAATAAGTCAAACTGCCAAAAGTCAAACAGAGAGACAGTTAGATGATTTTGATAGTCCAACTACAAAAAGGTCAAACACTATCAAAAGTTCAAATTTTAAAAATCAAAGTTATTCTGGAAAGAAATTTGAACACCCGACAAAATAATATCCTGGGAATTCGAGTAATTACTCAAGATCTCGACAATCAGGATCTATTGGCAAGCAAAGACCAATTTTCATTGATAATTATGACCATGAGAAACAAGAATACAATGTCTCTCCAGGAGCTTATGCAAATTCAAATCCTAGGAGAATGTCTGCTCCTAGGGAAAGAAAATTGGCACCTGAGATAAGTTTTACCTCGGACGGCCAAATTAACCACCTTGAGGTAAAAGTTACCTCGGGAGACCAAAATTACTCCTGAAGGTATTTCACACCTAATTCAAGAAAATTTAAACATGGAGTTTATTTTGAGAAAGTAGAAGCTTTTTTCAATGACCAAAATCAATATATGTTTCAAAGGAAACAATCAAAATTCTATGATCAACCTTCCAAATCTGAAACAAAATATTTTAAATCATCAAAGGTCGGAAAACAAAGGGAATATAAGCAAAGAAAAGCTGCTGAAAGATTAAAACTAATCAACTTCCAATCAGATCAAAGTGCTTTTCATATTCCTAAAGTGAGTCAAAATCTTCCAAAAAATGATCAGTCAAGGGTTGAATCATCAAATACAAAGGAAGTAACTCAGACACTTGTACTAAAAACGTATAAGTATAATGATGCCATGGGTAGACCAAAGACCACAGAGGCTCGGGTCTCACTAAGAAAATAACTCATTTGTATCATATGTGTAGGATACATCCAATAAATCTCATGATAGCATCTGGGGAGTAGATAGTGGATGTTCTTGTCACATGACAGGAAATAAAAACCTACTGAAAAATACAAAAAGAGTTAATGGTGGACCAGTTTCTTTTGGAAGCCCTGAGGGACAAATATATGGACAAGGGATAGTAAGCAATGGAAAGATTACCTTTGATAAGGTGAATTTTGTTGATGTACTAAACTTCAATCTTCTAAGTGTCTCACAAATGTGTGACAAGAAATTGAATGTTTTGTTTAATGAGTCTGAGGCTAAAATCCTTAAGCCTGGTGTAAAATTCCTGATAACACGATTTTAATCAAGGCACCAAGAAACGATGGTCTATACATTCTGGATATGGCGCATACTACATCTAAGGATGGTATCACCTGCCTAATATCCAAGGCCTCAGTAGATGAATTAGACCTTTGGCACAGAAGGCTAGGCCATGTAAACTTTAAAACCATGAATAAGTTGGTAAACTTTGGGTTGGTTAAAAGCTGCAAGATCAATGTTGGATGAATCAAAATTACCTATTACTTTTTGGGCTGAAGCAGTAAACACCGCATGCTATGTTCAAAATAAAATTTGATTTTGAAAGGATAAAACAAGACACCTTATGAAATTAAGAGAAAAAGGAAACCAAATGATGCGTAGCATCTAATACACAAAATAAATAAATAATTCCCACATTTAATCATGTTTTTAATTGAAAATTAAGAGAAGTGGTACTTAAATGCTTTATATTTAAATATTAGGTGATTTGGGGGATCGTTGGTTATTATTTGATAAAAAAATTAAGATTCACATTTAATTTTGTTTCTAATTGAGAAAACTATTCAAATTAGATTTTTAATAGAGAAATTATAAAATATATGGTGCTTAATTGTTTTTATTTGTGAATTTTAGGTAACTGGATGGTCCGCGGTGAATTTAGAAGAAAAACGCAATTTACGAAAGCGAAATCGGAGGTCGGATGTGAAAGATATGGATCAAAGAAAAAATAATAATAATAAAGAGTAGCAGCAGCCCAGCCCAGTCCTGATTTGCATAGCCCACCAGAGCTGACCCAGCGGCCCAGCCCATCTCTTTGTGTGGCAGCCCAACAGTGGAGAGGAAAGCCCAGCCAACAGAAAAAGAAAGGAAAAGAATTGCAGGGCAGGGGTTTCGAACCCCTGACCTCTTGGTCACCAAGCGAAGCACTTACCACTTGACCAGCTGCTTGCATTTGCTTATTTTCAGCTTTCATCACTTTTATATTCTTTCTATCGCGACTAGTTTTCCAACAGAAACGACCTGATCGCATTTCAGCCCTAAAATCCCCATATTTAAACCATTTTGGCTGCCGTTTTTAGCATTCTTTCACCTCTAAAAAACCCTAAAAACCCCTAACAAGATCTAAAAACATAAAGGAGGGATCAAGGTGCAAGATTCAAGCTTTTGCATTGAAGATTTAAAGAATTGAAAGCATTTCGGTTTGGATTTTCATTTACTTCTTTAATCTTTCAGTTCGGAATCTTTGTTCTTGATCATGTTTGATGTCAAGATTGCATTTTTATTGATTTTAATCATGTATCTTGGCTGATCTCATATTGCTTCACCTTGATGAGACAATTTTAGACCCGTTTGACCCGTTTGGGTGGTTTTTTACTATGAATATGTGAAAATTGCTTAGATGATGATTTTGAATTGCTTATGATGATTATTATTTGCTGATTTGGTTTTGATTATCATTAAATCATGTGGTTAATTGTCATGCTCGGTAGAACTACCCAAGTTTTTGGCGCCGTTGCCGGGGACGCGTCAGATTCCGAGAAATATCCGAGCTAGTAGTTTAACCACTTGTTTGCTTTATCCGTTTACTTGTTTTCTTTGCATATTTTAGCTGTTAGTTAGTTTTTATTATTCTGTGTTTCCTTTTCGTGTTAGTTAGACTTTTAGGTTAGTTTTTTTTCGTTTTCTGTTTCTGTTTCGTTGTTTTTATCGCATTTCTGTCTGTTTATGCGCATATGTCGCCACCAGAACCGATTCTCACCGTTATCTGAGCCAGAAATAGTTTTCCATCATCTTCGACACGTGGAGGGCGCATTACCAGTGCCGATGGCCGCACCTGCAGATCAGAGGCGCACGCTTGCAGATTACGCCCGTCCCAACATCGACGGGACGTTGCCGAGTGTTATCCGTCCGCCGGTGGACGTGAATAACTTCCAGATTCAGCCTCAGGTCATCACTCTGATTATGGACTATGTTCAGTTTGACGGGTTACCTAATGATGACCCGATGACCCATATCGCGAACTTCCTTGAAATTTGCGACACTTTCAAACTTAAGGGGGTCCCCGCAGAGGCAATCCAGTTGCGATTATTCTCATTTTCCCTTCGCGGTGCAGCGAAGGCGTGGCTTCAGTCTCTCCCACCTGGTTCTATCACGTCATGGGCTATTTTGACACAAAAATTCATCTCAAAGTATTTCCCTCCATCGAAGGTTGCGATGTTTAGAAACAAAATATATTCATTCCTTCAGGACGACACCGAGAGTTTATACGAGACGTGGGAGCGATTTAGAGAGCTGTTGAGAAAATGTCCATCACATGGGATTGAGCTACACCAGCAGCTGCAGATTTTCTACAGCGGTTTACATCCACTCACAAGACATACGGTCGACACGTCAGCTGGTGGGACATTAAGCAGTAAAACGCCCGAGGAGGCGCAAGAGTTACTTGAGGAGCTTGCTTTAAACGATTATCAGTGGTCGAGCACGCCGAGTAAGATGACCCAACATAGAGGAGTCCTCCAGGTTGACCCTATTACAGCTCTATCCATGCAGGTCGAGGCGTTATCGAAGAAAATAGCCAAAATGCAGGTGATGGAGCAGCAGGTGAAGTACTGCGAGCTATGCTCAGGACCCCACGACATTACACGTTGTCCTATCGGGGGTAGCATCGATTTCCACGATCAGTCTGATTTCATGTCCGGCCAGGCCCGCCCACCACCCAGCAATGCGTATAATTACAATACGGGGTGGAGGCCTAACAGTTCTAATCCCGCAGGATTTCAGCCGAGACCGCCACCGAGGCAACAGGGTTTCTATGACCAGAGGTTAGCAAACAAACACCGACAGAGGATTCAGTTTTGAAGAATTTAACTGACATGATGTCTCAGTTTATCAAGCAGAATGAGAAAACTTCACAGCAGAATGATCAGAGGATTTTGCAGACTGAGCAGGACATAGTTGTGGTGGCCAAAGAGTTGAGTAATTTAGCAGCTCATATGCAAAATATGGAGAAGACCATGGGTCAACTTTCCAAATCGTTTTCTGAGAGAAAACCGGGAGGATTTCCAGGGAACACACAGTCATATCCTAAGCAATACGTGAATGCAATCTTTTACCTGAATGACAACACCACTCCAGATCCAGAACCGGCGGTCAGTGCTGAGCCAGTTGACGAGGAGATTGAGGTAGAGGTTCCTGGGCAGGTGCAATCTAGGCTAAGCCCAGCAAGTACAGCACGACCCGAGGAGCCAGTAGTGGAGAAATATGTTCCTCGACCCTACATCCCTCATATTCCATATCCAGAGAGACTTAGGGATCAGCTTAGGGAAGAGCAGCAGGGGAAACATCACCAGGCCGTCGTTCATCATATTGGAATTAAAGATCACCCACCCGACCCACCTTCAGTTATTACAAAGTCGACTATATCATTGCAGGCCCCGCCAAAGAAGAAGTGTGGGGATGAAGCGAGCGTTAGATTGAAGAAAAAGCCGCCTGATAAGACATTGAAGGCTTCAGGGAGTGATAGGCCGTGGGTGGTTGATGTGTACGCCATGTACTTGCGAGATCGACATATGGGAGTTGAGCCCCTATTTGAGGAGTGGCGTATGCACGAGTCTGATGAGAGCATTTTTGGCAGTGAGGGAGGTCACATCCATGACCCCGGTTGACTTAACCGCGGGTTCGAGTCCGGCTGTCGACTCGTTAATAAATTCAGCGCTTCCGGGAGGCAACCCGAGTACTTATTTACTTTATTTTGCTTGTTTCATGCTTTGTTTTAATTTTTAGTAGTTTAATTTCCTTTTAGTTAGTTTTCTTAAATTAGTTATATGTTATTTTTCCTTGTTCTGTTTTATGTTTTTGTTTCAAGTTTTGCAGGTGTTTGGAAGCATGCCACGGTTAGACATTGCATTACTTATCATTTTGGTATTGCTTCACGGGTTTGTAGGTAACGCACAATTGTGGGTCGTTGGGTAATCAATCTCCATTCTCACGGTCCGGATATGTGCTTGATATTGTTTCTTATTTTTTAGGATACGGACCGTCACTTCATAAATGACAATCAACGGTCCGTATCAGGGTTTATCGGGCATGTTGACTTTTGGTCAAAGCGTATCGTTTACTTCATAAATGACAAACAAACGGTCGCTTTTGGTTAATTGTTCACTTTTCAAAACGTTTAAAAATTCTCAAACTTGCCCGATATCGAGACCCGATCCGCTTATTGCTTTCACTTGAGTTGTGTTTTCTTTCTAGATTCATCATCGAACCGCCAGCTACCTTGATTCACCGGTTTAGTTATTATCCGAGTTGTATTTTTCATTTTGCATTCATTTGTTGACACACAACTCGAGATATTTGTGCTTTATTGATTTATATTTGTGATTGATTTGGTTTGGTTGTGCTTGGATGATAGTTTGTTCTAGCGAGACGGTTCTGGCATGTTCGTCGAGAGCTGTTTCATGATGCATACTTTGATTGTGGAGGATTTTTGGCATTTGTGGATTCAGCTCTGGCACCTGTTCAGTCAAGAGCTGGTTTCGAGTCAATTTTCAGCATCCAGACACTGGCACATGACAGTGATAGGGGAGTATTTCAGTTCCTTTTCCCCTTTATTTTGTTTTGTTTAGCGTACATTAGGGACAATGTACGAATTAAGTGTGGGGATGGGGGTAAATTGAACTGAAATTGCTTAAAATTGTGAAAAAATTTCAAATTTTCTTATCATATCCCCCTGTTTTTTGTTGAAATTGAGATTTTTTGCCCGTCTTTTTGCACATTGAAGTGGGCCCGTTGATGTAATTCGTGACGTTTTGCTCGCCTATGTTTACGATGCTTGTCTCTAGTCAAAACCTTTTCTTCGAGTATCTTGAAAAAGTCTTTCCAAGCAAGTGTTTTTCAAATAAAATCAATAAATGGAATGCTTTACTTAGTGAAGCTATCGGATGGGGGATTGAAAGCTTGCATCATATCGGTAGCCTTTGTCCATCCGTTTCCGTGAGTTTTTGAGCCTAAATTGCATTATATGTTACATTATTTACTCACTTTCGTTTGGTTGAGTGTTATGCCATTATGTGCTTTCATTTTAGAACTTGTGTTGTTTATACGTGTCGAGACCATGAACTAAAATTGGGCATAGAAATGATAGAGGCATTAGGATTACACCCCCTTTGACTTAGCCTTTTTCTTTGATCTTTTCACTTTTCCTACCCTTAACATCTTCCCTTAGAAAAACCCGTTGAGCCTTTTTCCTTCTCGATTGATTTTCCCACTTTTTGACCCATTTAGCCTTTTGATTAGCCTTTATTTTGTTCTTTATCCCTTGTGTGAAGAATCCGGATTAGTCTAGGGTTTTGTGTATTTATTTTTTGGTTAGTTTCATCAAGTCATATTTATTGTAAAAAAAAAAAAAAAAAAAATAATGAAAGTGATTAAGTGTGATTCTCCTAGTTCTCAATCTCCATTCTAGGAATTCATATGAGATTGCAAAAAAAAAAAAAAAAAAAAAAGAAAGAAAAAAAAAAATGAAAAAAAATACAGAATATTCTAGCTCATTATTGGAGGTCATAGACCTAAGATAAAGCTGAAAAAATAGAGTTTTTCTTAGTTTATGTTTTCGGGTCAAATTACCCGACTTTGAGTTATTTATGTAAATAGTTTTTCTTTTAGTTTGTTTATTAACTTTTCCGGATTTCTAAACACTTCGCCACTTTCACATTCTCATTCCATACCCTAAACCCTAGCCTAACATTACAACCCTTAACAAAGTCCTCTTGATTTATGTTCGGTTTTATGTTATTTGGTTGAGATGCGATTTCGATACAAGCCTATGATAATGGGGTGCATTTTGGCCTTGAGTGATCCACTTAAATCGATGATCTTTTTAATCATCTCCACTAAATTTCACCGAGTTGAGTGTTCATTGTGAGGGGTATGATGCTTGTTTGATTGAACCTTGATGTGTGTCAAGCTAGTAGGCATTTCCATGTTTTTTTTATATAATTATCATAATTGCTTCTTGGATTATAAATCTTTTGAAAAGTGTAAATCTTGAGATTTGGGGATGCTTGTGGGCTTCAGTAGTTGCATTGGGTTAGGTGGACGTTGCGTCTTCGATTGGCTTGTGGAAGTGTTGCATTAGATTTTGCTTGAGGGCAAGCAAAGTTTAAGTGTGGGGATATTTGATGCGTAGCATCTAATACACAAAATAAATAAATAATTCCCACATTTAATCATGTTTTTAATTGAAAATTAAGAGAAGTGGTACTTAAATGCTTTATATTTAAATATTAGGTGATTTGGGGGATCGTTGGTTATTATTTGATAAAAAAATTAAGATTCACATTTAATTTTGTTTCTAATTGAGAAAACTATTCAAATTAGATTTTTAATAGAGAAATTATAAAATATATGGTGCTTAATTGTTTTTATTTGTGAATTTTAGGTAACTGGATGGTCCGCGGTGAATTTAGAAGAAAAACGCAATTTACGAAAGCGAAATCGGAGGTCGGATGTGAAAGATATGGATCAAAGAAAAAATAATAATAATAAAGAGTAGCAGCAGCCCAGCCCAGTCCTGATTTGCATAGCCCACCAGAGCTGACCCAGCGGCCCAGCCCATCTCTTTGTGTGGCAGCCCAACAGTGGAGAGGAAAGCCCAGCCAACAGAAAAAGAAAGGAAAAGAATTGCAGGGCAGGGGTTTCGAACCCCTGACCTCTTGGTCACCAAGCGAAGCACTTACCACTTGACCAGCTGCTTGCATTTGCTTATTTTCAGCTTTCATCACTTTTATATTCTTTCTATCGCGACTAGTTTTCCAACAGAAACGACCTGATCGCATTTCAGCCCTAAAATCCCCATATTTAAACCATTTTGGCTGCCGTTTTTAGCATTCTTTCACCTCTAAAAAACCCTAAAAACCCCTAACAAGATCTAAAAACATAAAGGAGGGATCAAGGTGCAAGATTCAAGCTTTTGCATTGAAGATTTAAAGAATTGAAAGCATTTCGGTTTGGATTTTCATTTACTTCTTTAATCTTTCAGTTCGGAATCTTTGTTCTTGATCATGTTTGATGTCAAGATTGCATTTTTATTGATTTTAATCATGTATCTTGGCTGATCTCATATTGCTTCACCTTGATGAGACAATTTTAGACCCGTTTGACCCGTTTGGGTGGTTTTTTACTATGAATATGTGAAAATTGCTTAGATGATGATTTTGAATTGCTTATGATGATTATTATTTGCTGATTTGGTTTTGATTATCATTAAATCATGTGGTTAATTGTCATGCTTGGTAGAACTACCCAAGTTAATTGCTTTATCCATTGTTGACCCGTTTGACTTTTATTAGTCAACGGTTGATGCTTGCTAGGAGACCTCCTTCTTGATGATTTATTGATAATTAGGGGCTGATTTAGTTAATATCCTTATGAGATAGGTTTGACCGAATCATTTCATAAGCTTGAAGCTTGTTTTACTTCGTTTAATAGGATGGATTGCTTGTGAACATAAGTTTCGATCCTATTTATTCATGTTTAGCGGTTTCTAGGTCATAAGTGTTTGGAATCATCATCATTGCATGGTATAGGTACTATATAGAGAGACCTCTCGCGTAGTTTCCTATTTCATGTAAGATTAGTTTACTTTGACCGAAGTAGCTAGTCACTTAGGCAGTTTTCACAGTTTTGCTATCCGTGCTTCATTTAGGATTTTCGGATTATTCGGGATGTGTCTATAGTCCTAGGTGGTCCGGTTTTCCACATTAGACGATAGTGTTCATGGTATTAGTCATCCGAGGGTCTGAGCGAGTCTAGAGGAGTCGAGTCTAGGTGATGCATTCCTTTTTCTGATTTTCCACCATTTTATCAGGTTGTCAGCTGTTTTTGTCGGTTTTATTTTTATAGAGTAGTTATTATTATTAGTTCACCAAATCATTTTCATCGGTTAGATATTAGCAAAGATCCAGTATCGGGAGTCTACATACGCGTCCACGGATTGATATCCGGTTCTTACCAATACTTTATTGCATACGACGGGTTCACTGCCCTGGTGTGTAGTTTGGTCACTTGGTGATTACCATTTTAAAACTTGACCACATTTTTATAGATACAAAACGACACATCACCAAACATCTATTTTCTAAAATCATTTGGCTGTCCTGTAACAATATTAATAGCTAATGAGCTTCTGTCAAAATTTGCAGAAAAAGCTAATGATGGCTACTTTGTTGGATATTCCGGTGTGTCAGAAGCATACAGAGTGTACAACACTAGATCTAAAGTTGTGAAGAAAGAAGTAATGTCTTCAAGGAAAGCTCACCCAAACCCCACTTTTCTAAGAAGGTCAGCTATAGGAGTGTAGACATAGCTGGTGTGAAAAGGGTTGCTGCTACACTTGGTTCCCTACTGGAACCATTGCATTGTGGTAAAGGAAATGAGACCCAATTCACGACAACTATGCATTATGTTCTCCCAAAGGAACCTTTAATAGAACCTGAGGAAATAGAAGTTGAGCATAGGAATCCCAGGAGCCAAGACAATCAGGGTAAGGAGCATGATCAAGCAAGGCTTGATGGCTTTTTTCTGCTTAAGGACAACCAGTAGAGAGCAAGTTTTCACTTAGTGAATTGGCGATTTTATACCACAAACTTCAAGCTCAATTCTCTTTGCTTTCACACACGGTGAAAGAGCCACGAGAACAAATCAAGAAAATGCATGCTGATATAGAAGTCTACCAATAAGATGAGTTTGTGAATACCCTACCAACCCAACCACAAGAACTTGGTGCTGTTAAAGATGATGCTACCAAAATGGGTGGGTATAAGGAAGAAAATTTTATTGAATGTGACTGGAACACCAGAGTCCCAAAAGAAAGCAGAAGGGGCCTATTCAGATCAGCAGGTGTTAAATCCTTCAATCTAGAAGAAGCATGGAAGAAGATATCCATGAGAGATATTCTAGTTGTTGCTCCTCATCAGGATAACTTGAAAGAGTTATTTCTGTTTACAATGATAGCTGTTGGTGCACTTCCTATAAAGATCAGATAAATTCGAAAGATCATTGAGGAAAGTTTAATCACACCAGAAATGAGAGCCATAGCAGAAGAGGAATATGTTGACCTGGATTAAAAAACTGAAGTATTGGAACAAGCGGAGGATGATAAGAAGGATGATGCTGATGATGATGATGATGATGATGATGATGATGATGAAGTTGAAAGTGTGTTAAAAGTGGATGATAAAGAAGGAACTGGTGAAAATACTCAAAGAGTAAATGAAGATGAAGTTAAAGATAGCCAGGATCCACCACCAACTGAAACTGAAAAGAAAGTTGTGGAAGAGTACGAGGTGGATATGGATTTTGCTGATGAGAAGATAGAGTCTGTAGTAAAAGATTATAGGAACATGAGTTCACCCGAGGTAAGTGAAGCTGAAGTTACCCCGGAAAAAAATGTTGCCTACAAACCGAGTGAAGTTACCTCGGGAGAGAAGATTACCCCGGAAGAAGTTTTCTTGGGAGGAGCTCTAGTGACAATAGAAGAACCAGTTTTCTCGACACCGGTGGTTACTTCGGAGGATCAATTTACCTCGGGCAAACAAATCTCTACAAATGTGCACTTCTCACCTTCTTATGCAGAGACCTTCTTTCAGCCTATCATTCATGAATACCCACAGGCTAGCATTTGGGATGAAGCAGAATTCTTGGCAATGTTGTCTGCCAGAAGACTCAAATAGGGTATAAGTTTTAACTCGTTACACACTGCACCCTCTTTACCTGTTGTTTCTACTCCCATAATGCAGATAAACAGGCTACTTGCAATTACTGCTCCAGAAAGAAATGATGGAGTAAGAGATGATGAAGGAAGGTTAATAGTTTTTGGATCATACTATCCACCTGCCAGGGAACCTAGAGAGCTTGTACCTTTTGTCCGCAAGATGAACAAAACTGAAGAAATTTTGGCCAGTTATAAACCAAGGCCAAATCGGACAACTCCAATTAGGGAGGTCTCTGAAGAGGTGATGATAGGAAAACTCAAGATGAAACTTGTAAGTGCCATCACAAGCGACAAGGTTCTGACATTTCCTCCTACCTCAGTTAAGGGTGATGTTTCCTCTGATGAGGCTTTTACCCAAGACAAAGGAAAAGAGTTAATGGACTTAGATGTTGCTGCACACCTGGAAATGGTCATCAAGTGCAAACCTGAGTACAAACATGTGGAAAGTACTGAAAATAAAGTAGACTTCTCAAGAACAGTCTTCATACCTATTCTTGATAAGTATGGAGAAGATGCTGATGGACAAAGAGAAAAAGATAAGATAGAGAATACAACAAGAGGATGCTGGATCATGTACTACAGTTTCATAATATCAAAGAAATAAAAAGAAGATATAGGCAAGGAGTGAAGATGCCTACCAAGGCATTAGCTCAAGAGAAAGTCAAAGCCCCCGAGCCTGTGATAAAGCTACTAACTGGGGATGAAACCACTCTGCCTAATGAAGATGCGAACATGGTCAACTCTGCCCTTGCTGCACACATGCAAGAGAAGTTGAAACGGGAACAGATAGATAATGACATGATAGTTGCTCTTATGCTTCAAGAAGAACTGGACCTATATCATAATAATGAGGAATTACTCAATCTGATAAAAGAAGCCAAGAGAAAGTTAATAGAAGAAAAGATGCAAAAACTTGACCAGGCAAAGAGCAAAAGGCAAGAAAGTATGACAAAAGCTGCTGACAAATCATTTGAGCAAGAAAAGGTAAAGATAAGACTTGCTTAGAATGATAAAAATTGGGAACTGCTGAAAAGATTCAGGGAAATAGTTATGGAGAGAGGATGGATTAAACCAGAGAACTCAACTTCTGTAAAAGGTCTATGTGATATGATGTCTATGATAGTACAAGAAGAAAATGATCTCAAACTCATCAGGGAATTGAAAGAAGATGATGAAAAGCATGAGAAAGCAAAGAGAGGAAACTCAGAAGTTGATTAAGGAGCCTATCACAAAAGCTGAGGAGACCAGGGCCCTTAAAAGATACTTTATTTAGTCATAGGAGAAGACAAGAAGAGCATCAATCCCTCTTCTTTGGATACACTTAGAAGCAAATATGATGTGATAAGAAGAGAACAAACCATAATTGCTGAAAGAAGTGGAGTTCCAAGGCCTCCACGTACATTCTCAGGTATATTTTCTCTTCCTCCTAAACTTGTTAAACCTCTTAATTTGATTGACTCCCTTTTAGGGAATGTATCTACTACTCCACCTCCTACCACTCAAATTTCCACTACCCCACTCAAAGGAAACCCATCAAGGGCTAGCAGACCACCTCCCAAAAAGCCAGTTACCAAAAAGCCTAACATTGTCAAACCAATACTAGCTAAGTTCAGATCTGGCAACTTTACCCCTATAACCCCTAGAGAACCCAGGTCCACTAAACCAAAAGTTACACCTTCTCCTTCAATCCAAAAATCAACTCACTCACCGACTGAAATCATCAAACCACCTCCAACAATATCTCAACAACCCAGTGAACCTTCAACCAAACCAACTGATGCACCTGTAAGTACATCTAGGAGAAAGAAATCAGTGGCTAAAAGAAAAAGAGCCCGGGTAGTGTCTTCAAGTTCAAGTTCTGAGTCATCTCAAAAAGAATTTGAAATAATGCACTCTGAAAGAAGAAGAATTCTCTCCTGAAAGTTTGATGAAGAATCAGACATGTACTTATTCACCACCAGCAACAATGAAATACTGAAGATGGTAGCTGATGAAGCTATGAAGAGCTTATCAGAGTCAGAGCTTGATGATGTGAGAAACACTCTAGGTGACATCAAGTATTTATGTACACAGGAGCAAGTTCTCATGATGAGAATCAAAATGTTGTTTGACACAATTAAAAGAGAAACCTCGAGTGTAGTGCCCTTAAGTACCAATTGTCCTATGACTAGAATAGAATGGGATGATGACAAGAAAATAGTAGTCTATAAAGTTGCTGGTACATTTACAAGACACAGTCAATTAAATCCTGATAAATGGAACCAAGCTGATAAACAAACTCTCATTCATCTCATAAACAATATATTCAACAAGGATAATGGGCCAGAAGACAAGTAAGTGTTGTTGGTGAAGCAAGTTTTGTCAAAATCTACCAAAGAATTTAAGATTTATTGAAATTTGTATTACTTTTGAAGATTTTGAAGATTTTGAAGTCGTCAGTAGTGAAAAAGAATGAAAATCAAAATATTTTGGAAGCATCATCTTAGGGGTAGACTGTAAGGAATCACACTCCGTAGATAAATGCTTATCGACTTAATATCAGTTATATAGGAGGATATAGAAGGCCCTAGATAAGTTATCTCAGAAGCAACAAATTGTCTGGAGTAACTTATTTTGCCTTGGAAGCTTAAGTGCTACATCGGGAGTGGATAAACGCCCTAGATAACTTAAGTTACCTCGGTAAGGCGAGTTATCTAAGTCAACTTGTTTGTATCCACTTACTCCGAAAGACCTGTTATTTTGTCAGACACTCAAGCAACTTCCCGCCATATCTGATGTCGTCAACTTATCTTCTAGACTAGATTAATATATTTCTAGTTCGTTGTATCTTGTTTTAGCGGTCTAGTCGATCATAGAGAAATCAAGGGCTCTCCTCGATTTCTTAGGCACTATATATAGTTTCTTATACATTGTAACCAGACACACAACAGATTGACAAAAATTGAGTCAGTTGTATTCTCCTTGTTTATCAAGCAATCATTATAGTGCCGAGTATTATTCGTACGTTTTGCATTTACTTGCTTTACATTACATTTCCATTTGCATTAACCTTAACAGAGTAATCGGTTTAACTAGTTTCGCCTGGTTAAACTAGAAGTAAAGTCTTGTATTTTGGTTAAATCTGATTAAACCAGCCCTCGATCCTACAAGGAATCATGTGATTGTAAATCAATAGAAATATAATTTTCAAACTTATATGCTTATTTTTTAGATGCGTCATCCAATCCCAAAAGATTTTGCATTTTTGGGCAACAAAACAGACATGCGATGATTTTTTTGCTTACAAAATTTTTAGTTCTATTTTATTTTTTTACCCTATTATATTTTATTAATGTCATAAATTGCGTATGACGTATTCTCAATTACTATATCAAACAAATGAAATGGGTTTTACCCGTCAAAACCCATACCCGATCCGTATCTGACCCGTACCCAATTGACATTATTTTCAAAACCCGAGACCCGACCCGTATACTAAAAACATGGTCTTTAAAGGGTCGGGTATGTCGGGTTTACCGGGTCTACAGGGTAAAACCCGTTTCCTGCTCACCCCTACATTTAACGATGATAGAATAAGTTCCAATTCCCTTAAAAACTGGATTATTGTAGGAAATGAAGAAATAAGGATTAATATTGGCCAAAGTGACAAAACTTTGATTATTAAAATATAAAAAAAAGACTTGACTTTGATTATTAAAATCCAATAAGCATTAAAGGTAAAAAAATAGTAAGAGACAATCTTTTACTAATAATTAATTCATTTTGGCATTGTATTAGCATTGTTTGCCAAAATAGGAAAATTGGCCCCTATTAAACCCAATTATCCTACATTGGCCGATAATAATTGTAGTTTTATTTTTTCCCTACATTAATCCCAATTATTAAACCATTGACCTATATTGAACCGCCGTTAACTACACACTAACCCAGTTAGTGTCAGGGGCTGTTTTTTATGTTTGCTCAAAATTGAGGGACTGGTTTTTGTAATTTCATAAAACCCGAACTCACCCATGAAAACCGACCTTTGGCGAGCTTCTTACCGGCGACCCTTTCTCCGGCCAGAACAGTGAAGGAATCCCCCGGAGACCCTTTCCCATAATTAAACGATTGAGGATAAAGTTTGGTTTTTCTTCTGTGATTTCTAGCCCACATTTTCAGCCATATGAAATTTGTCTTTTATAGAATAAGATTGATCGATGTTTGCATTACAGTTTATGTTAGAGAAGATTATAGTAAACAATCACCTTGGTTGGTAACTGGATTTTTGAGGTCATTAACAGCAAGCAATCAATTGAGTTGTTGGTTTCTTTAAATACATCTCTATTAACCTTAGGATGGGCGATGTTCCGGCGTCCTTCCCTCATGCTCGGAACCAATTTTTTTCTACAATCTTTCACGATTGACCACTAACCACCATCATTAAGGTTTTTGCTATTGTGCCCATAGTTTAGGGTGGGGCAGTCATTCAATTATGGGGAAAGGGTCTTTGGGGGATTCCTCCACCGTTCTGGCCTGGGAAGGGGTCGCCGGCAAGAAGCTCGCCTCAGGTCTGTTTTTATGGGTGGGATCGGGTTTTAAGAAATTACAAAAATCGGTCCCTCAATTTTGAGAAAACACAAAAACAGCACCTGACACTAACTGGGTTAGTGTATAGTTAACGGCGGTTCAACATAAGCCAATGATTTAAAAATCGGGATTAATTTGGGGAAAAAACAAATCTGGGATTATTATCGGCCAATGTGAAATAACTGGGATTAATAGGGGCCAATTTTCCCCCAAAATATTATCTTAGTAGATTAAATGTTTTAGAAAAAAAAGAATTACAGTATGATTTTGAGTATAATTCTAGAAAAAAAATGTTTATTTACCTGTGAAATACTTAAATATTTTTAATATACAGAAAAATAAATTTTCTTGTATAACAACTCTTACCTTTAATATATTATTAATCTAAAGTCAATAAATAATTTTGTATCCTATTGAAAATGAAACAAACGATGATGATTCTAAGGGTGGGATATGCATTCAGCTTCCACCTATTAGTTTCATTGGTTTTACGGTTATCAATCGGCAACCATACCACATAATTCGGCTTCCTTATTTTTTATTTTACTTTAAAGCTTAGTGGCTTTGGGAAGTTGCAACTAGACGAATGTTTGTGAGAGTTTACATTGTTTCGAACCCCCAAGTTTAAGGCTTCAAAAACTCACCATACCGCCCATCTTTGTTTCAAATTTTCTCTCTTCCTTTTCTCTCATACGGCTCATGCTATTAATTAGAGATTTTAAAGCCTTAAGCTTCATATCAACCATACACCCACACCAATTCATCAACTTTATAAGATTATTCTATATATTAATACACACTCATCACTAATTTATGTATGTCGATTTTTATAAATACACTTAGGACCATGCATAATTAGAATGATAACTATGAAAACTGATTTTTAATTATTTAAAGATTATAACTGGTAATAAAAGTATTTTAAAAACATATTTTAAATTCGGTTAATTAATAAAGTTTAATGAACTTGAAATTGCAAAAAAAAAAAAAAAAAAAAAAAAAGTGCATCACTATTTTCGTAAATTAAAAAGGAAAATAGTATTATTAAACGGATGGTTTCAACATGGAGTAACATGAAACACGATGTTTTTGGGAGCAAAGTGGAACAATACAACCATATATATAACATTATAATATACACTACCTTACCAAATATCCCGTCAACCAAATATTTTTTTATAAAGCATGCTTATATAAAACAAATTAAAATATGAGTGTTTGACTAAGACTCGTTCTTTACTGCATTAATTAAATTATTTAGTTTAGTGTTTAATGGTGACGGGCAAACTAACACAATGGTTTCTTAACTTTATATGCTATTTGATGACGTGGGTCCGGTCCGGCCAAATATTGGAGGTTACCCCTCATTAGGTCGAACCAAACACCCACTCTAACGGCACGCGACACACACGAGGTGGCCGCACGGCCCCCTCGAGTAACATGGACAGGCAATGATTGGTACATTATAAGCCAATCATGCGTCGCTTTACCCAAAATGGGACTGTAGGCTACGCACCTACTGCGCCCGCCCATACCGTTAGCCGCCAGGAGCATTAATGGCGCATCAGACAAAGGTAAGTCACTATAAATACCCCCCAACCACTTGGGGGGAAAGACACTTAATCCCTCCGGACTACAACTAGATCCGGCACTAAAACGTCTCTCCTGACCGCACGGCAGAGTAGACATTCCAATTCCCCACACACACATCCTATACTCACGAGGGTAGACCTGGGATGGCAATGATGCATCTGTCAGTCCCAGTCTGACCCGGAGGACAATCTCCCTCCTATGTTCTAACTCTTCCTTCGTGACAGGTACCT
Organism: Deinandra increscens subsp. villosa; assembly: GCA_039602395.1. Lineage (NCBI taxonomy): Eukaryota > Viridiplantae > Streptophyta > Magnoliopsida > Asterales > Asteraceae > Deinandra > Deinandra increscens. Next base: position 18,009,351 of record JBCNJP010000003.1, read on the forward strand.
TAGACTAACCTACCGAAGCAGCCGAGACGTTCCATACCGGAGCGGCTCAATTTATCAACTCCCTAGAAACTCTTCACTTGGCCGAACCGGTTCATCCTTGATACCCGCCCGGCCGAGACCTACTGTTTCTACATTGGCGCCATCCGTCACTACACGGCGATAAACCAATGTCTTTGGTACCTGAAGAAACCCCTACGGCCCCATCGCACAGTGGCGCCGAGGGAACATTACAACACAATCAGGTCACAATAACACCAGAGATGGTCGAAGCGAACTACGACCAGCTACAACAAATGATGCAGAGAGTGGCCCGGGAAAGAAGGCTGAAAGGGGTCCAAAACCAGCTAGACTTCACAAGTTATGAGGCAGACGACAGGGATGGCCGTGACGTTCACGAGGCCACCCCAACACCACCTGCGTCCCCCGAGAGGCGTCGTTTTCCCGGGACCACATCCCGAAGTGTATTTACGGACAGCACGGTCGTAACCAACCAGGCTGACAGGGCCCTCCTCCTTCGAAGTAGCGCCCGGGCCGCAGCGACAAACAACTCGGGCCAGCCCACGTTTGCACAAGAAGGTAGCCAGCCAACAGGGGCGATATTCCAAGCACCGCTAATGAGCGCAGGAGTCCCAACTTCCGCCCTACCGCCCGAGTATTTTCCCCTATGGGCGATGCAGCAGTGGAAACTGCTATACGGTGCAAGTTCAGTTGCAACCGATGCACCCATTGTCTCGCAAGGACCTGTGGTCAGTGGCTACACACCACTCGACACTTCGGTCCCCAACACACAAGGGACAGGCCAGCCGCACGGCGGCCTATGCTTCGAAGACCTCTTTGAGCAACCAATGTCCGCCGCGCCTTATGTACCACCAAGCAGAAGCAAATTCAGCCGCGCCGTGGAAAGGTTCGAGTGCCCTCCAAAGACGAAACTACCTTCGTCAGTAAAGACATACGATGGTAGCGGCGACCCGGAAGATCACATACACTCATTCAAAGCAGCGGCAGAAATCATGAGATGGGCCGAGGCAGTTTGGTGCAAAATGTTCGTGCAGACCCTAACGGGGGCCGCACGACTCTGGTTCAATGCGTTGCCGGACGGCAGTATCCGATGGTTCGAGGAGCTGCGCGTTAAGTTCCTAACACACTTCGGCCAGCAGCGCCGATGCGTAAAGGACCCCATTGAACTGCATAACATCCGCCAGGGAGATTCCGAGTCACTCAGGGCGTTCATCGAAAGGTTTAAGTCGGAGTCTATGTTAATCGGCAATGTGGACGAACGACAAAAGATTTCAGGGTTTATACATGGCATACGAACAAGACAGCTTATAAAGGAACTAAGTGCCAGGGTACCCAGCACCATGCAAGAAGCCCTCGACCGAGCGGAAGCCTTCTTACGAGGTGAGGAAGCCGCCCAGCTGCGTGACAATCGAGGCCCAATCAGCTCAAGACTGGGCCCAAGGCAGGGTCAAGGGAGAAATGAGAAACGCCCATGGCAGCGCGGTGGCGACAAGAACGAGGTACATGAGAGGAAAACAGGGTTCGCACCCTACGAACGCCCGTCGGGCATGTCGCACCGGCTAGGCGACAAAGGACAGAGCCACGGAGGCTTACTTAAAACCCCAAAGGAGATCTTGAAGACAGAAGAAGCCAGGTTCAGCTTCAAGCCGCCAAGGCCGATGGGCGACAAAGCCATCAACAGGAATATGGATAAGTATTGTGAATTCCACGGTGACAAGGGTCACGACACCAACGAGTGCCACCAACTGAGGAAAGAAATCGACAAGGCCGTAAAGACAGGTGAGCTGGCACATTTAGTAAGGGAAGTGAAGGAGGAGAAAAAACCAAAAAAGGAAAGAGAGGAAAAAGTGATCCTGATGGTACATTCCAGACAGCTGAAGCGACCAAAAGTCAATCACGAATGGTGGGCCAACAGGCCAATACACTTCCCACCGCTCGGCGACGTTCAGCCAACGCTTGAGCCAATGGTCATCACGGCACAGGTGGAGGATCACAAAGTACACCGGATGTACATAGATGGGGGTAGCGCCTCTGACATCATGTACGAGCACTGCTTCATGAAATTACCAGCAGAGATCCGTACGGCCATCCAACCCTGCAAGACACAATTGGTCGGGTTCAGCGGCGAAAAGGTGCTGCCACGAGGACAAATACAGTTAGAAGTAACCATGGCCGACGAAAGGATGACACGAACCGAGCGGCTTACGTTCATCGTAGTTGCTGGATCGTCATCCTACAACATCATCCTAGGCCGCCCGGCCATAATGGCTTTCGGCGCCATAGTCTCCACGGCGCACGGGATGATTCGTTTCCCCACCAGGATGGGAGTGGCTACGTTGCTGTCCGACAAAGGGCCACACACCCTAGTCGCGGCAGTCGAAGAAATCAGTGACAGATGCGTCATCAACGATGCCTGCCCGGACCAAACGGTGACAATCAGCCCAGAGCTAAGTACCGAAGGGAGGAAGCGGCTGTATTACCTACTGAGAAACAGCGCGGATGTATTTGCATGGTCACCATCCGATATGACAGGCGTACCCAGGCAAATCACCGAACACTACTTAAACGAAAATCCGGCACACAAGCCAGTAGTTCAAAGAAAGCGGACGATGGGTCGAGACCGTTGCCGAGCGGTAGGTGACGAGGTAAGCAAGTTGGTAAAAGCAGGCATCATGCGGGAAGTACAGTACGCCGCCATGGCTGGCAAATCCCGTACTGGTAAAAAAGTCGGACGGCACTTGGCGAATGTGCGTAGATTTCACAGCCATCAACGATGCTTGTCCCAAAGACTGTTACCCGTTGCCGACAATAGACGCAAAGGTGGACGCACTGTCCGGCTACACCTTTAAATGTTTCCTAGACGCGTACAAGGGCTATCACCAGATACAGATGGCAAAAACAGACGAGGAAAAAACAGCGTTCCATGCCGATAAAGGCACATTCTGCTACACCAAGATGCCGTTCGGCCTAAAGAACGCTGGGGCAACTTACCAGAGGTTAATCGACAAGGTGTTCAAAGAACAGATCGGTCGGAACATGGAAGCATACGTGGACGACCTGGTCATAAAAAGCCAAACAGAAGACACACTACTGAAGGACATTCAGGAAACCTTTGCGAACCTCCGCGCGGCCAACATGAAATTAAATCCCGCCAAATGCTCGTTCGGCATGAAGCAGGGAAAATTCCTAGGTCATGTGGTAGCGGACCAAAACATCATGGCTAACCCGGCAAAAGTCAAGGCGATACTAGATATGAGGTCCCCCCAATCGCTAAAAGAACTCCAGTGCCTAAACGGCAGATTGGCCGCCCTGCACCGTTTCGTCTCCAAACTAGCAGAAAAATCCGCCCCATTTTTCGAAGCATTGAAAAGGTGCACCGCTAAGGAAGATTTCCTATGGACCGAGGAGGCCGAAGCAGCCTTTCAGGCACTCAAGAGAACCCTGGCAGAACTGCCGTCACTTACTGCACCGGAGCCAGGCGAAGAAGTTGTCTTGTACTTAGCTGTGGGGGAGAAAGTATTGAGCTCGGTCCTGTGCGCCGAACGGCGCGACAAGCAGATACCTATGTATTTCGTCAGCCGAACAATGGCTGACCCAGAGACAAGATATTCAAAGTTGGAAAAGCTCCTGCTCGCTCTGGTCCACACAACCAGGCGGCTTCGGCGGTACTTCCAAGCCTACAGAGTGTCTGTGCTAACCAACTATCCGCTGAGAGAGATAGTACAGCGCCCCGAAACGTCCGGTCGCTTTGCGAAATGGGCGATTGAACTCGGCGAGCTGGACTTGAAGTTCCGACCAAGGACGGCCATAAAAGGCCAAGTCCTCGCAGACTTCATAACAGAGTTAGACAGCAAAGAAGCCGAACAAGAAACCCCTGCGGCACCGATGCTACCTCCCACTGTCACGAGTCCAGATGCCTGGACACTGTACACGGACGGGGCATCTAGCAAAGATGGCTCTGGTGCGGGCCTCGTACTCATCGACCCGCACGGCGTAGAGGTAACCTATGCCATTAGGCTCGAATTCCCAAGCACAAACAACGAATCGGAATACGAAGCCCTGTTGGCAGGACTGAGGCTAGCAAAGAAGATGGGAGTAAGAAAGCTATCCGCACGGGTGGATTCCTTATTGGTCGCGAACCAGGTAAAAGGAGAATTCGAAATAAGAGAAGCCGCGCTGCAAAAGTATGCCGATTGCGTAAAGGCTATCGCGTCCTCGTTTCTGGAATTCGAAATCATCCAGATACCGCGCGGCCAGAACAAGAAAGCTGACGCACTCAGCAAGTTAGCCTCACTGGCATTTGCTCACTTGACGAAGCAAATACCGGTGGAGGTAATCACCACACCCATGGGAGAGCCGATGGAAGTTAACGACGTGAGCGCCCAGACGGACTCCTGGATGACACCATTCATTAAGTATTTGACGGACGGCACTACACCAACGTCCAATCAGGAGGCAAATAAGCTCCGCCTGCAAGCCGTGAACTACACACTGAAGGATGGTCGTCTGTACCGCACGGCCTATTTACAGCCATTGTTGCGGTGCCTAACAGAAGACGAGGGGCTATATGTAATCCAAGAGTTCCACCGCGGCATTTGCGGTACTCACTCGGGGCCCCGCTCCGTCGTCACAAGAATGTTGAACACCGGCTTCTATTGGCCAACCATGTACTCAGACGCAGAAAGGGAAATCAGAAAGTGCAGGGGATGTCAGATGCACGCCAGCGTGCAGCGCGCCCCAAAGCGTGAGATGATACCAGTCACGTCGCCATGGCCGTTCCATAAGTGGGCAATCGACATCGTAGGCCCATTCCCAGAGGCGCCAGGAAAGATCAAGTTCCTGGTGGTGGCAGTGGATTACTTCACCAAGTGGGTGGAAGCACGGCCGCTAGCGACCATCACGGGCAAACAAATGATAAATTTCGTTTGGGAAAACATATGCTGCCGCTTCGGCCTCCCGGGGAAGATTGTTTCAGATAATGGAAAGCAGTTCGCGGAAAATCCCTTCCGGGCATGGTGCAAGGAATTACAGATAGTGCAGATCTTCACTTCGGTTGCCCACCCTCAGTCAAACGGGCAGGTAGAAAGAACGAACCGAAGTATAGTGACAGGAATAAAAACACGATTGGGGGCCGAAGGAAAAAGCTGGGTCAAAGAACTGCCAAGCGTCATATGGGCAATGAGAACAACCGAGCGGACGAGCCACGGGCACACCCCCTTCAGCCTAACTTACGGTACGGAGGCGGTAATCCCGGCAGAAATAGGAATGCCCTCGCAACGAATCTTGGAAATGAATGAAACAACCAATGACACCGAGCTGCTGGTAAACCTGTCCCTAACGGAAGAGCGGCGAAATATGGCCGCAATCAACGAAGCAAGGTACAAGAAAAAAATCGAAGGGTACTACAATGCCAAAGTAAAAACAGTTACCTTCAGACCGGGCGACTTTGTCTTCTGAAACAACGAAGCTTCAAGACAGGAGAAACAAGGTAAACTCGGCCCTAACTGGGAAGGACCGTACCAGATACGGGAAGCTCATCAGAAAGGGTCGTACAAGCTCGCAACTCTAGACGGAAAAGCCGTACCCAGGCACTGGAACGGCATGCAGCTAAAGAAATGTTATATTTAAGCTTACTATTACCGCGCGACATTTGTTTGTAATTTGTACTTCATTCAAGTAAGCCGGTCGGCATTTTGTTACGATATTTTGTTACAACATTTTGTTACGAAGCAAGCACTTAACGGGGCAACGCACCCTATAAACTAATTCAAGACCGACAATCTAACTTACCACACACACGGCCATACGCGGCCGCACGGTAACTAGCATCGGCAAAACACTCGACAGGCCAACCGAAGGCTGGGACACAAAGGGAGACGGACCGGATTAGCCGGACCAGAACCCTACCCTACAGTGGGTAACCCAAACACGCTTAACGAGCCACTGGGCTCTAACGGCCCAGTGCCCTATCGAACAGCAAAACGGGACCACAATTACCATGGTTAAAAAGCGCTACACCTCCGAACGGAGTAAAACGAAGTGGGTGTACAACCACAGAAATGGCCAACAAGCCAAAAGAAAATACCTAAACTAAACAAATGAAAGCCGAACGGCTCATAAAGTTAACAATTGCAGTCACAGGCCACACGGCTCATACAATTAAACAACCAAACACGACATAGTAAAGCTAATAAAAGCCGAACGGCTTGAAAACATATAATTGCATGTCAACTTTGCAGGAACAAGAAATTCATTCATTAACAAGATTTACAAACAAGGCCGAAGCCAAAGGAAACTACAAATGTACAGGGCCAAGGCCAAAATAACTACAAAAGCTGCACGGTGGAGGTCATCACACGGTGGCCGAGGGATCCGAGGTAGGCTCTTCTGCTGCTTTCTCTGGTGCGGCCTTCGGCTCCAGAGCCTTAATAACCTCGAGAGGCTCAGAGGCAAGGCCAGCAAGTTCCTCGAGGTAGGGGTACTTGTGTTGCTCAAAAATGGTGACCGCCTCCATCAAATCCGCATCAGCATTAGGCTTGGTAGGGATGTCAGCAAGGGCATACCCCGAGCTGGCAAAGTCGTGGCCAGTCCGGATACCTTGAATGGTGCCAACATCCATCACGGCTTGTTGCACGGCCCCCAACTTGCTTTCAAACTCATGGCTTTTCAGCAACCTCAGAATAACATGCTGAAAGCCCTCCGCCACCAACCACTTCCTATCCGCCCACGCAGAATCAGCAATTGCGTGAGCCCTGGCCAGCTCGGCATCAACCCCCGCCTTATCCCTTTTTAAGGCCTCCAGTTCGGCCTCAACGACAGCTTTCTCCTTCCTCGCCGTCTCCAACTCGACAACTCGAGCAGAGACCTCCTCCCTTCGACGCTCCCCCTCCTCGGCCAAAGCTTTCTCCTACCCCGTCGCACGGCCGCGAGCAACAGCAAGCTCGTTATCAACTAGAGCCTTCTCCCCTGTCACCTGCTCCACCCTCCTCCTCAACTTCCTCACCTCCTCAGTATTCAAAGTAGCCAGCTGAGACTTACTCTCAGCTAACTCGGCATCCCGCGCAGTTAAGTCCCTCTTCAGTTCGCGGATAGTGCGCCGATGCTCAGCATGGCGATGGATGAGGTCCTGAGTTTGGACGAAGGATTGTGCCAGACGTTGTGCGGTCTTCTTCATGGCCACAATATCATTGTCCTCCTCCGCCGCCGACACCGCCCCGGACGGGGCGGCGTGCTGCACAAAATCCCACGCCCTCCTAGGCGTAGACAACACATCCCCGACCCGCAGCTTCCAGTCGGGCACATAAGCGGCGTCAGGGTCAGCCTCGACGGACACACTATCCTCCTCGGGCTCCGCGTTTTTCTCGGAGCCGCGCGGCGAAGACATGTCGCCGGCAGCCATGGCCTTGGCAATGGCATCGGCGCCTTTGCCCATACCAGGCTTCAGTTTTCCGCCCGACTATGTCAGACATATAGTCGTCACCTGTTTCGAGCGCACGGGCGAAGCGCTTTTCGCTGGACGAAGGGGACGCATCCCCTCCCGGACGGCCGCCTGCATCGTCCTTCGGTCCCTCAACTTCGGAATCAGTATTGTGGATTATATCCACATCTTCTTCAGACTCATCCCCAGCCTTATAAGTAGGGTCTGGAGAACCTTCAGCAGAGGATTCGTCCACCAATGCAGGGGAGGTGGACGTACCAGACTTCTTCTTCTTGGATTTAGAAGGCCCCTTAGAGGAGGCCTTCTTCCTCTTACTGGAAGCCCCTCCAGACGGCGCGGTGGCCTTACCCTTCGCCACATCAGCACGCTGCTTCTGCGCCAGTTTGCGCCGCCGTTCGGCTTTCTGCTCTTCAATCAGCGTGTGGGAAGCACCGCCCAGATCCTTACCCGCAATCACCTTCTCCCCATCCTTCACAACAAAATCAGTAAACCTCCTCTCCTCAGTAGCCTTCACAACAGTATCTTGCCCCTCGGGCACTGGCTTCGTCGTATGCTCAACCTCAAGAGTAGATGGCAGCTTCAAATAATCCAGGAGACCCATCTCTGCACAAAGAAAAAGAAAGTTAGACACGTCCAACACACAAAAAAAAAAAAAGAAAACAAAACGGCAACAATGAGAAGGAACCATACCGGCCCCATTCATTTTAAAACAAGGGTCGGTGAGCAACCCTAGCCAGTTACGGCTCATGCCAGTCATAACCAAAACCTCCTCGGCCTGCTTGCGATGAGGCATTTTGTTCGCAATCAAAGTCGCACGGCCGACCGTGTCATGAGGAAGTTTGTACACGTCGTACGGCACCAGGTCCTCCTCCGGCTTTCTCCAGTGCATCTTTCCAATGCAAACGTCATCCACCCAGAAGAACTTGTCCTTCCAAAATTTCAGACTGGTGGGAGGAGTGAACAGCCGTACGGCCCCCGCATGGCGGGCGACCTCTATAAGGTACCAATCCCCCTGGTGGTTCAGGCGAAAAAACTGCCTAAAAAGGTTAACGGTAGGTTTTGTCCCACACGCCCAGCAGGCAATTTCAAACTGGGTTATCCGCGCGACGGCCAAGGGGGGAAGCTGCCGAATGTCAACACGAAGGGCTCTGATGAGATTGCGAAAGAAAACGGTAAAGGGAAGACGAAGGTGAGCAAAGCTGAAGTGATGAAGGTAAAGCCCAATCTTACCGGGCGGGCAGTCACGGATAGTATGGGTTCTCTCCGGCAAAGTAGGATGCAGTTCTAGAGGGATGCCGTACCGCGCTACCTCAGCGCTAAGGGTTTTCGGAGTAAGGCAACTAAACTGAACGTCCATATCGGACTTAGTACTCTCAGCCATGATGTAAGAAATCAAAATACAAAGAAAAGGGTAACGTACCGCGCGGTATGAAAGCAGGTAGCGTTTTCGGCAAGAATGGCAGCAAGTTTGGAAAGAAGACGATATGACCGAAGGGAGTTACGTTCGGCTATATATAGGCTATATAGAGGGCGACGGTTGACATTCCTGACGGGACGGTTGCCAGCCCAGCATCCAATCAACGCGCACCAACACAGGGGGCCCCGGAAGCCCGGCCCATCCAGGCCCAGTAAGAAGAGAAAGCCCGAAGCCCCGCTACATGACAGCAACGCTTCGGCCTGGGGGGCTGATGACGTGGGTCCGGTCCGGCCAAATATCGGAGGTTACCCCTCATTAGGCCGAACCAAACACCCACTCTAACGGCACGCGACACACACGAGGTGGCCGCGCGGCCCCCTCGAGTAACATGGACAGGCAATGATTGGTACATTATAAGCCAATCATGCGCCGCTTTACCCAAAATGGGACTGTAGGCTACGCACCTACTGCGCCCGCCCATACCGTTAGCCGCCAGGAGCATTAATGGCGCATCAGACAAAGGTAAGTCACTATAAATACCCCCCAACCACTTGGGGGGAAGGACACTTAATCCCTCCGGACTACAACTAGATCCGGCACTAAAACGTCTCTCCTGACCGCACGGCAGAGTAGACATTCCAATTCCCCACACACACATCCTATACTCACGAGGGTAGACCTGGGATGGCGATGATGCATCTGTCAGTCCCAGTCTGAGCCGGAGGACAATCTCCCTCCTATGTTCTAACTCTTCCTTCGTGACAGGTACCTTAGACTAACCTACCGAAGCAGCCGAGACGTTCCATACCGGAGCGGCTCAATTCATCAACTCCCCAGAAACTCTTCACTTGGCCGAACCGGTTCATCCTTGATACCCGCCCGGCCGAGACCTACTGTTTCTACACTATTATACTTCTTTTTTTGACATTATAAATCTTTCCTGGATAGTGAGATGCTACAAAATCATGTAGATATGAAAAGAGAGATTCTGTTAAAAGAATATAATGTTTTTCATTTCAATTGGGGATGCGTTAATATACCTTTTTTCATATTAATATTTCTTTAATGTATCTTTTGTTTTATATATTAAAACTAGATTTGTTACCCGCGAGGATAACATTGATAAGCTCAAACGACTTAGTTACAAATAGAAAAAGACTATGTTACAGCGTTAAATATTATAAAAAAATAAACGCTCAAAGTGTTGAGTCTATGACCTAAAAGTTATGTTAAACGACTGAACCCGTTACAACACAATATCATGTGCTAAACTCATCGTGTTCGGATAAAAAAAAATCTTATTTTACTCTTATCGGTGACTTATGATATTTTCATTCCATGTTTTCTCCTCCGGCTTCTTGACTTTTCAAAAACTTGCCATTTTTATCTATTTCGTTAACTCCATCCATATTTCTAATAAATGCCCATTATAACGAGGGACCGCCTAAATTTTCCCATCACACCCTTTAACTTTTCATTAATGCCATTTCTAGCACAAACACAAATCATAAAAACAACCACCATCCACAATGTCAAGAAGAACACGAACATACAAAGACAGAACAAAATACCATATTGATTGATCTTTGTACTAAACTAGATTTTACTATATGCATATAATCGTGGGCATAACGTAAGTATAAAAAACAGATTCATTGCTAAAGCATAACATAATGAATAGGAAAACAAAAAATAAGACGGCGCAACTACGTTAAAATTAGAAGTCGACTTAAATATAATACTACAAAAGTTGGATACCAAAAGACAACATTGTCAAGCTAAAACTAAAACAAATTAAAAGCTATAAAATCGGTTTAAAAAGGAATTGCAAACAATTAAAATTTCGTATAAAAATATAAATAAAAACTAATAAAGATTGTCACGTGACATTAAAATTATATTTTAAACACAATAGTGTGAAATCAAAACTAAAAAATAATTTTGAAAAAAAAATCAACACAATGTCGCGTGACATCCACCCGGTAAGCCATGTGGGCCGATTATCCCATGACACTGTTAATTTTAGATTGAAAAATCTATATACTAGAATTATACTTTTCATTTGCCCGTTTGAAACTTTCATCACATGGCAAGATCCTAAAATTTTCAGAAGACGTGAATCATATAGGGGCCGTTTAGTTGTGGAAAATGTTTTCTAGTTTTCCATTTCTAGTTTTCTAGAAAATGAAATGAGTTTTCCATCTCTAGAAAACACATGAAAGTTTTTGAAAACGCGTTCAAATTTGAAAGATGAAATTTTCATTTTCAAAATTAGAAAACTAGAAAACATGTTGTAGGTCCGGAAAAACTCTCGAAACACGATATTCTATTAATCACGAGTGCGGAATCCAAGTGATTGATTGATTCAAGATGAGAGAAGAGAAGAAACACGAAAATACGATGATATAAACGTTAAAAACTTGAACTTGCACACAAGATGAACTTGTCGGGTACAACTCAGAAAATCGTAAACACACTTCTCTTGGGTTTACGATCGTAATCACTTTGGATCGTAAACACCTTGGCTGCCCTCTCAGAATCGTAATCAGCAACAACAAATGAGGAGGTCTAGTGGGGTTTATATAGCCACCCCATTGGGTTTACTATTGGGCCCCCTGTGGATCATAAACCCAATAGTAAACCCAAGCCCAATCATAAACTAGCCTAAATACAATAATCAAACTAGCCTATGATCCTAATTAAACCCTCTAAGCCCATCCCAACTTATTTAATATTACAAGCCTCATAATCTAGCCTCTACACATGTTCAAATCAACTGTTTTCTATTTGTTTTCTATCTCTACATTTCATTAGATTTCCTTACATATGACAAAATTCAAGAACAAAAGATCCGTCGACGATGCGGTGGAGCAGATGACGACGGATGTAACAGAGGAGAGGTCAAGCGGCTGTGCGTATAAACCCTAGAAAATGAACGCCCCTTTTTTTTGTATATATTCGGAAAACGAAAATAGAAATCAGAAAACAGTAAAAAATGTGTTTTCCATTTTTAGTTAAAATTTAGAAAACACTATTTTCTGTTTTCCTGGAAAACGTTTTCTAAAAAATACAATTTGAACGCGTTTTCTGTTTTCCTTGTTTTCCTTGTTTTCTTGGAAAACGGAAATGGAAAACACCCCCTGTTTTCCACAACTAAACGCGCCCATAGGTTCTTTAACTTTTACAAACTTAATTAGCGGCGGTGTGATTTCACTCTTACTGATACTTGTTTCGTTAACAGTTTATATTGATCAATTCATTTTTCCTTGAGTAAATTACAGAAAATGTACTTTACGTTTTATACAAATTATGGATTAGGTACTTTAACTAACCTACTTACACTAGATATCCTTTAACTTACATACTTAATTTGAAAATGTCCTTTAGCACTAATTAGGTTAAATGTATCCGTTAACTTAAGGACAATTTAGTCATTTCTCAACCTTTTTAATAAAAAAGTCCGTTAACTTGGTCTAATTTATGGTGTTTAATAAAAAAAGTTTAGAAATGACTAAATTGCTCTTTAGTTAACGACATTTCTTAACCCTGTTAGAGCTAAAGGGCGTTTTCAAAACAAGTATGGATGATGCAATTAAGTTAGTTAAAGTACCTAATCTATAATTTTTATATGTCACACCCTTGCGAAACGACCCTCGTAGAACCCGCGAACCGAAGGCGCGACACGACCAGGATCCGAGTCGTCAGACACATCGAACATCTATATGCTCGACTCATCAACATAATTAAGTTTTGTAAAACCGTTTATCAGGGTAAAGCATTATTTAAAATAGTGCGGAAGCATTTATCAAGTTTTAAAATCTCTTTTGCGGAAGCAACGAGTTATCAAGTCTGATAATTCATGTGCGGAAGCGATAATCATAAAATAGTTTTAACAAGTCTTTCGCCCGAGGGCGAAAATATAAGTTTAGAAATGACGATAGCATATGCAAACCAATACCCATGATCCTAACGTGCACTCCTTAGCAAACTTCCTAAGAACCTGAGAAGAAACA
>JBCNJP010000003.1:18022736-18041208 GCA_039602395.1 Deinandra increscens subsp. villosa
TGGAACGCAGTAATCAACACAATTTCAATCCCAAGCTTCCCGATTTCCTGAAAACACACCAAAACATAAAATCTAACAAAACTACGAAAACACACAAAAATCAAAATGAAAAACAAACCGCTGGGTTGCCTCCCAGTTAGCGCTAAGTTTTTAAGGTCTTCAGCCAGACCGTACTTCCCTTTCACGGAGGTTCAAAAATGTAATTGTCACCCAACCTGGACTTAGTAGAGGAACGCTGAACACATTCCCCGTTGTCATCGTCACTCCATCCCCATGCCTCAACGTGACCTTCCTTCTTCATTTTCCCAGCTCCTCGACCATCATCATCGCCTCGATCATGCTTGGAATTACCCTTGAACCTCTTCGTAGCCTTCGGACTCTTCTTATTCTTCTTACAACTACTGTCGACCTCCTCATGACCGAGAGATGCCACCATACCAACCGGGTCTCCCGTATCCCCACACTTGGGATCATCTATCTCTAATCCTGCAAACCTGTCAACCACAACATCACCTTCTATTGTATCCTCCTCTACTTTACTAGGAGGACACTTGTCAGTAGCAAACAATTTTGGAATAGTATTAATAACCGAATATTTAAAAACATGATTAAATAAATTTAAAGATAATACCCGGCTACCAAACTGCATTGTACATGTGTTCGCTCTGCAATCAATTTGTGTGTTTGCGGTGGACAAAAATGGTCTTCCAAGTATGATCCTTGGTGGGTGCCCCGTATCCTCATAATCCACTACCAAGAAGTCCTCGGGGTAGTAAAATTCACCAACTTGAACAACTACACCCCTCAACATACCTCGTGGCTTCTTTGATGATCCATCCGCAAATACCACCTTTGTCTTGACCTCTTGCACTTCACCCAACTGGAACTGCTCACAGATACTACTTGGAAGAACACTCACTGATGCTCCAAAGTCCAACAATGCCTTGTTGGTTGAGAACTCTCCAATCTTAACCGGGATCAATGGTGTCTTCAACTCTTCGAACTCTTCCTCATCCTTACTTTCGTCACTGTCTTCCAACATGTTGATTGCGCTAATAGGAACTCCTCGGACATTCTTGACACCTGAAGTAGAAGCTTGGTGAGCTGGATTGACGTTAGTATCACTAGGCAACTTACCCGGCTCTCGTCTTGAATTCTCAGCAGCCAACTGCCCCAACTGTTTCTGAACTGCTCCCATTGTCTTGTCTTGGAGCTCAAATCTCCGATCAAATCCATGAACTTTGTCGGTCAACTGTCTGTTGCTGGCGGATAACTGTCTTTGCTCCTCAACTATCTGCTTTTGACCATCTGCGAGTGAGTTCATTTTCTCCATTAAGGCGGCAAATTGCGCTTGCATCCCATCTTCCGGTGTCGGTTGAGCTTGTTGGTAGCTCCCTTGGGGTGGGTTTCCACCTTGAGTGTAGGTGTTCCGTTGATAGCCCCCTTGGTTGTAACCGGATGCTCGGCCTTGATATTGTGTTGAAGCTCCACCCTGCACATTAGAAGATTGAAAGTTAGGATTTAATTGATTATTTGCATTGCCATACCTGAAATTTGGGTGGTTGCGAAGGTTGGGATGGTAAGTGTTGGAATTCATTGCTCCCTGGACATAATTGACATCTTCGCTTTGCTGAACCATGGTGGAACATGCCTCCACCGAGTGGCCTAATTCGCCACAACCTGTGCACACCGGAAATTGTGCACTAGCCTTCACCTCTTCTGATGCACCCCCCAACTTCATTTGTGCTACCTGCTTCTCCAACAAAAGCGTTTGCTGACGAAGCTTCTCAATGCGTTCCTCTGCCTCATAATCAACCGATTTGACCGCTGCGGATCGCGATCTTCTCCCATTCTGAGCAAGCCTTTTTGACGTGGCACTCAACCTCTCCATGTGCCCCCAATCTACCTCTTCCGTATTGGTTAGGAATGTCCCATTGCTGATGGAGTTCAGATCTCTGATGTCTTCTGGGAGGAGACCATCATAAAATGCCTTGATGAGATCCCAAGTGTCGATCCGATGATGTGGGCATTTACGCAACAAGTCCTTGAACCGAGTGAGTGCTTCATGAAATGGTTCCCCGGTGTGTTGCTGGAAGGACCGAATCTCTTCTTTGACCTCACTGGTTTTGCTCATCGGAAAGTATTCTTCAAGGAACACTTCTTGCATTTGCACCCAAGTATAGATGCTACTGGGAGTTAGACTCTCGAACCATCTCCTTGCTCGATCCTTGAGGGTATACGGGAAAAGCATTAGCTTGACATCGTCCTGTGTGAACCCCGTGGCTCCAATGGGTATGCATGTAGACTCGAAGCTATGAATGTGATGATATGGTTCTTCGGTTCTTTTCCCGTAGAATTCTGGTAGATGACTCAAATATTGAGGTCGAACCTCAAAAGCGCGTCTGTTTGCTCCGATTGGTGCGACTACCGCAGAGGCACTCGGAACAACGATTGGCTTAAAATGGCTAGCCACTCCCTGAACCGGTGGGTTTTCTACCAACCGTGGGACTCCTCCTTCCATTTGAAGACGAGCTCCCCCGTGGTTGAATTGTGGAACTCCTCTTGGGGGGAAGCTCTTCTTCCTTGTGGAGCAACATTAGCCTGTGGAGCTCGTGCTCTGTTCCTTGGAATGTCAAATGGTGGATCCTCTCTATACCCATATCCATCTTCATCTTCATTTGGGTCATACCAATCATGCCCCCACTGCTCCTCGTACACGGGATTTTGTCGAAAGTGGTTTTGCGGTGGTGGAGGTTGTTGTGGTGGGGGTTGTTGTGGTGGGGCTCGACGGAAAGGTTGTTCTGGGTACCTGACCCGATAGTGATACCCTTCCTCCTCATGGTGTGAGGATTTAGGAGAAAGGGATGGTAAAGAATTGTGCCCGTGCACCCGAAATGGTGGAATATGACCCGGAGGGATATTTTGTGGCATGGCAGGGTCCACTGGTTCATTTTGGCCTTGGTTCTGTGGTTGGTTGGGATTTTGATTGAGGTTCTCATTTGGGTTCGGGTTTTGGTTGTGATTTGGGTTTTGGTCTTGGTTTTGGTTTTGGTTTTGGTTTTGTGGTGGGTTGGGGTGAGGATTCTGGCCCTCCATGTCTCTTCTGTTTCTCTGTTCTGCTCGGTTCTGCCGAGCTGTCCTCTCAATTTCTGGATTGTATATCAACGGAGAGGTCTTGCGGGAATGCCGCGTATGCATGCACAATCACCTAAAACCTGCAAAATTGGTCACAAAAGAGCAAACCAATTACGTAGCACTGTTCCAGGGGGTGTAAATAATGCAATAAAACAGAAAAAATCGAAACTTGGACGGTCAAAAATCTCAAAACTTTCTGTGAAAAAGTGCCCAAGGCGTACCGCCCAGGATTGCTGATTCTCAGGCGTACCGCCCAAAACTGAAATTCGGCAAAGATTAATTTTTTTATTATTATTATTATTTTTTTTTTTGAATGCAGAAATTAATTACTGGAATAAAAACACTATTTTTGGGTTTTTTTGGAATTTTTTTTTTTTGAAAAATTAAATAAAAAAAATGCAAATTAACAAAAATTAACTAAAATCAACGAGTCAATAGGCGCACTAATTCCCCGGCAACGGCGCCAATTTGATAACGGTTTGTCAGGCCGTTTCAAATCCCCAACCTAGATTAATTTTGTAGTAGTGGAAGTTAGGGTTATCGAACCTAGGGAATATGTGGAAATTGATGAGTTGATTAACTAAATTAACTAAAATTACCGATTAACCTAAAATTACCTACTTTGCCACTTAGCTGTTTTGATTGATTTGGTTAAATTAACTAATAAAGTTACTAACTTTAAACTAAGAAATTGATGGAATTATCAAATGAGACAAATCTAACCACTTCTGGATCCTGGTTGGCTACCGATCTAGAATAACCTAATTCCTTAACCGTGACACATAGACATGCCCCCCAATTGCTTCCTTGACCTAATAACCTAGTTTCCTAATGGGCTGATTAGTCCTGCCGCAAGAAAGTGCTAGATCAATAAACAGTGGACCACTAAAACCCTAGATTACTAGTTGATTTTAACAATTCCGCATGTAGGTATTCAACGGTAGCAAGTATTCCGGAATAACTAGTTAAGAAATAGGTTAAACATAGAACGAATCCACCAACCAATCACCAAAAGCGGTTAGTGGTGGATTAGCCGGACATGGCTAATGAAACAAACATGATTTTATTGAAAGATTGCATTAAAATAACGTACCGAATGATTGAAATCTCTCAAAAAGCTCCAAAACAAGGTGGAATTCGTAAACCCTACTGCTCTAGTCGCACAATGGAGATGGATAATGACAATAACTTAAGAAACAAGTTTAAATAGAAAACCCTAATCTAAATCTTCTGCCGACTGGATTGGGGCGTACCGCCCCAAATTGTGAAACTCTGGGCGTACCGCCCGGACTTGATCTTCCGGTACCGCCCTAATCTCTGCAACCCTGGGCGTACCGCCCAGGTCTTCATTTCAGGAACTTTTCTTAATTCTCTTCTCAGTCTTCACTCGTTCCCGCTCGATTCTCGATCCTCGTACCAGCAGCTTCCAATTCTTCATAAAACTCCATTATTAGCTACTTAAGCTCGTGGTACCTCACAATACAAAAACCCGTGAAAACGCCATGTAATCCAACCATTATTGTAAATAAATATAACAAATTAAACACAATAATAACGACAAATTGGACTAACATCATGATATTAAACAGAGATTTTTCAAGAGGCTACCGATTTGATTGTCGATAAATCCGGTTACGATTTCAGGGTACATAATAGGTTGAGTCAACTCAGTGATTTTGTACATCGCATCGGCAGAGATTGTGTCGGCGAGTCCTGGTGAATTAGAGAGTCTGGTACCGAGGTAGAGAGATACGACTCGTAGTTCACAGTTTAAGATGATGCAAGTGACTCCGGCGAATTAATAACATGGACTTTCCGGGGAGGAGAAGTTCTAGGTGGCGAAAAAACTTACGTTTTTACGGCGTTGAGTAGGTACATGATTTTATGAAGCGCATTGAGATCGGAAGCGGCGAGTTGTTGTTGAGTTGTGGAAGAGACTGAAAGGGAAAGTATTATGTGATTAAGGGGTGTAGGTAGAAGAAGTCCTTTTGATTTTTAAAGTTTTATTAAAAAAATTATGAAATGACGGAAATATCTTTGATTTTAACAAATATTTTTAATAAACCCTATTAGGGACAAAGGACATTTTCTGAAACAAGTATATTATATGAAGGATGTCTGGTGTAATTACTTTAGTTAAAATACCTAATCCGAAATTTGGGTAAACCATAAAGGACTTTTTGTGTAATTTTTTTTTTTATAAATCAATGGTTAAGATTCAAATACAATAAAATATAAGAAAAACAAGTTGCAGACCCGCCCGCGCGTTGCGGCGGGCCTGCAATGACAGTGTAATTCAGTTTTGTTTGATCTTGTGACCCGTTCGCACTTCACGACGGACCACCAGTTTACCCGTCAGTTTATGTAAAAAACGTTTTAATGTGATGAAAGTATAAAACTATTAAAAAAAAGTATTGACCAAAGTCGAAACTCTAAAAGTACACTAAAAAATGAAAGTAGAAAAATTAAGGAGTATAAAAAATAAAAGTCTAAAAGTTTCGTGGTGAAAGTATAAAACTATAATAAGTATACTAAAAGAACGAAAGTAGAAAATTTTAGGGGAATAAAACGTCAAAGTCTAAAAGTTGTGTCGTCAAAGTATAAAACTATTAAAAAAATATACTAAAACAATGAAAGTAGGAAATATTAGGGGAACAAAACGTTAAAATCTAAAAGTTGTGTTGTCGAAGTATAAAAGTATTAAAAAAAGTTGCCGCCAAAGTAAAAAAAAAACTCTAATAGTATACTATAAAATGAAAGTAGTTTAATAAAAAATGAAAGTTAAAGAGTTAAGGGGTATAGAACGTAAAAGTCTAAAAGTCTTGTGGCCAAAGTAGAAGACCACAAAACTTAAAACAAAAAAATAACTTTAAAAGTTAGAGGGTAGAAAACGTAAAAATATGAAACATATATGGTTAAACTATGAAAACCTAAAGTTTACTATTCCGTTAAAAAAGTGTAAAAGTTTAATGGTAGAACATGTCAAAGTGTCAAACTTACGTGGCAAACTATAAAAAATATGAAACATATATGGCTAAACTATGGAAACCTAAAGTTTACTATTCCGTTAAAAAATATAAAAGTTTAATGGTAGAAAATATCAAAGTGCCAAACTTACGTGGTCAAACTATAAAAAACCAAATAATAAGTAAAAGTTTAAGGGTATAAAATATAAAAGTACCAAACTTAGGTGGTCAAACTATAAAAAACCAAAAATTAACTATTCATTCCTAATTTCTATTGTAATATATATAATAAGAGGTACAATGATATATTAGGTAAAGCCACTTTCGTTGATTTTTATTAAGTTTCCCCACTTATTGTTTTTTTTAATATTTATAACTTTTCATACGACAACATTTCTTTACAAAAATTATACCATAAAATTGAATATTTTTAATCTTTAATTTGAGTATAGTATTGATATATTAAAAAAAAACAAAAATCTAAAAAAATAAATTTGAAGTAGTTTGTGAAAACTGTACTCTTTTGTAATTAATTGTACTCTTTTGTAACTAATTGTATTGTTTACGTTAAAATAATGATACTGGATCTTTCTCAACGTCTAGATAAAACCAAAAGTTGATAAATTTTAGAAATAAGGATAAAATAAAGATAAGGTAAGTTGTGGTTAATTCAATCAAAGATAATATCACTTGGGGTGACTCGGCGATTGTATGAGTACCGGTAACCTTTTTATCTATAAACTTTTTCAGAAGAATGTTATACGAAGATAGAAAGGGTCCCATCTCAACGTAGCCCAATCATACAAAATTCATGTGTTCACCAGTAGGGATGACTCCCGAGAGGATCATCTGTTTAAGAAAACAAATATAGTGTGTAACCAATGTCATTTAGTCATAAGACCTTATGGTCAAAGTATCATTATGCTCGAACATGTTGTCATGAACCAGGAAGGGAACAACACACGCACCAGATTATTTTAGTGAGTAAAAATCCTTTTAAGGAATCGTGGCCCGTTTCATCCCTCGCACCGCTCTTACGCGTACGTGGTCAGTCGTAACCAAAACCAAGTCCACAAACGCACTGCTCTCGCGTGTACGAAGTGGCAAAATATTACCAACCTAAAGTCCCAAACCAATACCTCTAAACTGTCATCGCACGTATAATGTGTTATTTACATAGACATAAAAACATGAGTGCATCACTTTACATGATGTCGAAGTTTCGCTTTTATACGTTACCCCAACCTCTAGTCGGGTGTCACTCATCGACTAATGTGCATTTGAGGGAACAATGTTCCCTGATACACAAAGCACGTTTTGTTTTTAAGAATCAATAATAAACTTATAATAAAAAGGTTCAAAGTCATTATTACACACGTTAAGGTTAGTTTATAGATTCATGTTACCAACCCACCAAAGGTTTGTTTCCCCTAAGTGAGTGTAAGATCTAACCAAACATGGATTTAAGAATTTGCTTAAAAGAAGATGAAAAGTTCATAGACAAATGTAAGCAAATACTTGTTAAGTTGATGACTTACAATCTTGATTAGAAACAAACAAAGCTTGAAAACAATGGCTCAAAAACAAAAAGAGAAGACTGGATCGAGTAGAAGAGTGGGACAAGAATTGAGCAATGAACAAGTGTGGAGGAGGCTGGCTTTTATATACCCGGAATGTACGGATGGTCACGACCCGTGCTAGGGTCGGCATTGCCTATGCATGTGTGGTGATCTCGCCAAATGTTGGTCGTATAGTGCACGAGGGGCGTGTTTCTTGGTCACGGGGCCTGTTTTTCAGGCAAGGCATGGCCCGTGTTAGCAGAGGCATGGCCCATGTTTTTCGGAGGAGTAAAGTCAACTTCATTTCTCTTTTCTGCAATAGGGCACGACCCGTGTCTTGGTCAAAAATCCATGAAGTCTTCATTTTTTCTTCATTTTTTCTTCACTTTCAACATAAATTACTTTTGTGTGATTTTGACCTAGATTATTTTAAAAAAATACAAATGAAAAAATATTAAACAGTTTTATGAATAAATAATCAGAAATGACCCAATGTAAGAAATATTTGATATAAAAACATGTATATTAGAGTGCACATCATATATCCAAAAATCTAATAAATACAATTGACTTAACTATAACTTCTAACTTCAGATCTTTCAACTGATCGATCCTCTTTATTCACTACTAACTTGAATAACTCTAATTTTTATAATATTTGATTTTTTCTCTTTTTTTTTCATCGGCATAACTTTAGGAATCTTTTAAATTTCTTTCCGGGATTATTTTCTAACAACTAAATTTACACACTCAAATTTCAAATCAAAATATAAACCAGATTACTTCCCGAAAAATAAGGGTTTTGAAATGAAAAAGGCTCAAAGAGGCTTTGGTTTTACAAATGAAAGGGTAAAAAGGCTCAAAGTTGGTTAACTAAGGGTAATTATGGGTAATGGTAAGAAAATGGAGGGGAATAAATGCCTAAAAAAGACACTTCACAAACATCACTGACAAATCGGAGTCTCGAAACGTTGGTGATAAACTGAAAACTGCTAAGTATCGTGAATTATGTGCAAACTGATACGTGAATTTAATTGTATGATCATATATCGTTACGTGGCAAGTTGATACTTGATTTTATTGGATTTGGTATGATAAAAATGATGGTTAATTCAAAATGGAAGAAAACGTTGAAAACCGTGCCCAAAAACGCGAAAAACAGACAAAACGGTTTGTAGTCATCAAAAGTCAAAGCGGCTGCCAGATAGAGGCTCTAGGCATATCGCCTAGAGAAACCACGGGCTCCAAGCGATACGCTTGGAACCCAGTTTCCAGAAAAAACCCTAATTTCTCCTATTAAGAACATACAGCCACCACCACGTCATTTGTGCTCTCCTAAAATGTCCCATCAACTGTATTTACGACCTCAAACCCTTTCCTACTAAAAACCCATCAAGATTGTTGCTTTTCTTCAAGAATCAAGTCTCAAGATCATTCTATATCTATTCGGTATGTGTTTCTTCTTGTTTTTCTTCTTCTAAAGAAATCATTCATGCATGTCGATGAAGGTTGATGATTTGTGTTAGATCTATGTTTTAATGACTTGATAATGATATATATAGGGTTGATGTGCAATAAAGTTGCTAATATTATGTGAGATCTATCATGAAAACTTGATTTCGGTTGTCATGAATGCTAGATCTTGAATAAAGGCACTTGATTTGTATTAGATCTACTATGAGGTTGCTTGATCTATGTCAATGGATGCATGATAGTGTATAAAGTTGTAAACTTGATGTTCAAATGCATGTAGATTATTTTATAAAAATTATTTACATGAAAATATGGTGAAATGGCCTATTAGGGCAAGATAACATATATGCGTGTGATTAGGAATCTTTGACATTGCTTGAAATATGCTAAATGATGATCTATGTGAGTTGCATGAGGTGATGATGAGGTATAATCTTGGAATTTGCCTATATATGGTAAATATAAATTTAATGAAAAATAAATAAATTAGGGAAATGCATGAATATAGGCATCAGGTTACTTGGCTATGTGTTTGCATGTCATAAGTCAAATTAATTATGAGTTATACGAGTGTACAAGTCCTAAGCTTCCTACCTCGGTGGGAATGACAAGACTTTGTACGGTCGCCCCGTTGATCGTACATCGTATACACGGAATAATGTCGTAAGTAATTGTGACGCATTATGTTTATCATTGTACAATGTGTTGTATATGTGATACATGTTAGGTTATGTATAGAAAACCTAAACTTAATCACCAATGTGTATTCGAGCGCACTTATCTGTTGTCTGTGCGTTGTCTGAACGGTTAGTCAAACTTAGTCAACACTCACACAATTGCGTGTCATAGGTGGAGTCTAGGAGGAATTCACCTTCTCTATTCAAGCGTTACTATTCGGAACTTAATTGCACCCTAAGTGAGTTCCCTACCCCACATTCTAACGTGTTATGCTTTTCGGGGAAAAGACATGCAGTAAACTATTTTCTGTTAAGAAAATGCCAAAGTTATTTCAGTTGAAAAATACCAAACATTTTATGTTGAGAAAACACTAAACGATTTCTGTTGAGAAATGTTAAACTTATTTTATATAATATTTGTAACCCATAGAAGAAAATATGCCAAGGGAGTCCTTCCACAATTCGTGTACCATTAGTATCAGGTGATAACAAGGACTTGTGAAACATTGGGCTTGACAAACCCTGCCCTAGCTGGTCGCTATAGCCTCATCGCCTTCGGGTTAGAGAATGGGTATTATATTGTCTTTGCTTTGGTCATGCTCGGTATAGCATGGCAGGAAGGCAAAACTTAACTTTCAGGAATGGGGACACGAGGCCTATGTGTTATAAATAACGTGGTCTAGCTAACTCAAGTATATAGAATGCTGATCATATTTTCCAGGATGTGTGATTCCAGTGAGGGGGGGGGGGGGTAGCTAGTTATCTTACTGTTTTAAATAAATTTATATTTATTTACTTGCTTAAAACTCCAAGAATTCACGAACCTAGCATTGGCACTTTACATGTTTCTTCTCAGGTCCTTAGGAGGTTTGCTAAGGAGTATACGTTAGGACATGGGTATTGGCCTGCATATGCTATTGTCATTGTAAACTTATTTTGTCGCCCCGGGCGAAAGACTTTTTAAAACTATTTTATGATTATCGCTTGTGCACATGAATTATCATCAGACTTGATAACTCGTCCCTTCCGCAGAAGTGATTTTAAAACTTGATAAATGCTTCCGCACTATTTTAAATAACGTTTTACTCTGATAAACGGTTTTACAAAACTTAATTATGTTGATGAGTCGAGCATATAGATGTTCGATGTGTCTGACTAGTCAGATCCTGGTCATGTCGCACTCTCGGTTCGCAGGTTCTACGCGGGCGGTTTCGTGAGGGTGTGACAGATTGGTATCAGAGCCCTCAGTCATAGCGAACTTAGGATTGCATTAGAATCCAACTATGGCTAGAGTCAGCTAGACACATACGTAGACGCATATATACGCAGTTTACCCGTTTAGCCACTATATATATAATTATATGTATATATTATGTTGACTATATATGATCCTGTTATCTTCTATCTCTGTCCTTATCACATCATCACATCTCTTCTACCTTTTAGTAGTGCTTGTTTGAATTAACTGTCGTTTATTCAAAAGGTAGCTACTTATTGTAATATACACGGGATGTATATTGCAGGCAAGTCGACGATCCCATCAGACACTAGAGCATCATCTGGAGCAAAGGGGAAGAGACCTTGCGAGACGAGTGACGAAGAGTAGTCATCAGATGTGCGTGATTTCGTCGAGTCTTCATACATCTGGAATTGTTAGGACCCCACTAATTGGAGGTGGTACCGTGGACACGTGCGTCAGCTGGTTAAGGAGCAGCGTGTTCCATCTCCTGTATCTACCGATCTTACCACCAACATGTTTGAGGCACCTGGTGTGCCGCCACTACCGTGTTTCGAGACTCAAGTGATCGCGGAACTAGTGGCAACATTGGAAACACACATCGAGCCCTGAGTGATACTATGCATGACATTGCACTGTTGCAGGAGAGGCAGCAGAGTTCTAGCGACTAGCGAGGTGATTGAGGTATTGAGCCGCAGTCTAGGCATAACTGATGTGGTGCAAGACAATTTGGTCGAGCATGTGCAGCAACGCGGAACAGGGTGATTGTTCTAGAGATCGAAAACGAATGACTGAGACTAGAGTTGCTACGTTAGAGGGTTTACCTGGATCCATGGGAGGCGATCCTGCAGATTCTCCGGTTGTGGGCACTACTTAGGACCCAGAGAGGGAGGAGGAGCCCGTCATCATTAACTGATTACTTTTGGAGTTGTCTGTGTTATCTGCAAGTAGTAGTAGCTGATGTGTGTGGTTTGGATATGAAAAGACAACGTATTTCGGGCTAAAACGTCAAAATAAACTTAAAAATGTCAAATTATATTTGTTACTGATGAACATCATGAGTTTACAGGTTAAAACAGGCTTGGCACGGAGAACGAGGCGAAAATAAAGAAAAGTCAAAGTTCGGGTCAACAGGTCAAACGCAGAAGTCAAAATAAAAAAGTGCTGAAAAACTTCACGACTTGCAGGCTGTGAGACCCCCTTTCCCTAGATGATCCAAGTCGTGAAGCACTTGATCAAGCTGTGATGCTGAGCCGCAAACCAGTCACCGGTGAAAACTGCCTCACGGCCTGACTTGCAAGCTGTGAGAGCCTTTCACGGCCGTGAAGACCCTGCCCAGGCCGTGAAGCCCCTTTCCCTAGATAGCCCAGGTCGTGAGAGCCCCTTCACGGCCGTGAAGGACCCTGGACTCAATTTTGGAAATTTTGGGATTTCGGCCCTTATAAATAGAGGGCTCATTTCCACCATTTAGAACATCTTGGAGAGCAGAGAAAGAGCTAGAGGAAGCCCTCATTGAAGTCCTTCGAAGATTTAAAGATTTGAAGGATTCAACGAGGCGAAAGTTAGCGTTTTTCATCATTCGAGCTTCTATTTGGTATTGTGTTTACATTTAGCCATGAAATATTGTTTGAATCTGATCTATTTATGTTTGAACATTAACATGGTTGGCTAAACTCATCGTATCGCTTAGGCGAGGTGAATCCAACCATGGTTTGACTTTGTATCGTATCGGTTTTGCTTATATTTTGCATTTACGAAGTAAACGTTATTATTGATTGATTTGGTTGATGAATTGAATTCCTTTATTGTTTCTAGTAATCTCTAGTCTTGTGGAACCCTAACCTTAGCTTGCGAAGCCATCTATCATTAGGAGACCATTGTATAGCCGAATAACAGAACCTGCAGCGTACGCGTGAACTAGAAATAGTCATGATCATCAGCGACCGAGGCACTCACTCCTGCAATTCCCAAATGAAGAAGCTCTTGAAAAGATACGGTGTTAACTATAGGCTAGCAACACCCTACCACCCACAAACTAGTGGGTAGGTCGAGGATTCCAATAGAGGAATCAAGCGTATCATGGAAAACACGTGCAGCGTTCATCGAAAAGACTAGTCAGATAAGCTCGATGACGCACTGTGGGCTTTCCGTACAGCTTATAAGACACCAATCGGCACAACTCCCTTTAGGCTTGTTTACGGAAAGTCGTGTCATCTGCTCGTAGAACTTGAACACAAATCGTATTGGGCGATGCGCACAGTGAACACAGACTTGATGAAATCAGGCGAGGGGCGTGTCCTGCAATTAAATGAGCTGTAGGAATTGAGAGACGCGGCATATGAAAGCGTCAGACGTTATAAGGATAAAGCAGCAAGAACGCATGATCAAAAACTCAAGGAGAAGAAAGAGTTCAAGTAAGGGGATCGTGGGTTGCTATACAACTTGCGTCTGAAATTGTTTCTAGGAAAACTACAATCGAGGTGGAGCAGTCCGTATACGGTCACGCAGGTATTCTCATACGGAACAGTGGAGATAGTGGGTGAGGACAGACACCCATTTAAGGTAAATGGGCATAGATAAAAACGATACATCGAAGGGCCCGTCAGCAGAGCTTTTGTGGAGGATCTGAGCTTCCAAAAGCCCCCTGAATGATTCACAGGGGGCCGAGTCGAGCTAAAGACTCGTAAATAAATTAAGCGCTACGCGGGAGGCAACCCGTGCATTTGTATGTACCTTTTGAATTTTTGTTGATTTTCGTGTGGTTTTGTTGATTTTGTTTTGCAGGAATTGGATTAGCAATTCAGGTACACATTTCTTTAATAATTGAGCTTGCATGATTATGTGCCTAAATTGCTAAGAGAATTCCCACTTTTTTTTTTAATTTGTGTTCTTTATATTTCTTACGTGTGTTTGCTTTATTAAATATTATGTTTAAATATTATATACATATTTCCATGTCTCGTGCACCAACGCTTTAAGTATATATATATAATATATAAGTATAATATATAATAAATAAATAAATAAATTAATTAAAAAACAAAAGTCGAAAATTCACCTCTCACGACTTGCAAGGCCGTGAAGTAAATCTGGAAACAACTTTTGTCCCCTCTTATAAAATGTTTTCTGGACCACAACCCTATTCTCCACACCCTCCCAGCCGACATCTCTCCCCCACCCCACGCACACAGCCCCTTCACCAGAGTCGTCATCTTCACGTCATAAAGGTAATTCCCCCATCTAATCCTGGTTTACATCATCTCAGTCTTTCTCAATGTCGACCTCCATCCCCCGTTCAAATTTTTTTTCCACTAATTCTGCCGATACAAAGTATGGGGAGGTCGACATCGAAGTGCAATCGCACCCTGCTGGCTCGCGACCACCATCCTAGTCTTGATCTTGCATTTTCTCAACCAAAACCCCCAAAATTTCGAACTAGGTTTTCATCCCCATTGGTTTTCTTCGAGTTCTTTTCATAAAATTAAGTATAGGGATGTTCTCAGGGGGCGAAACCGAGTCTAATGAAGCAAACATCTTCGATTTTGGTCAAGAAACACGTAACCTGCAATTTTTTTTCAAACTCTGATGAGTTTCACGGTCTACACACTTTGAAGCAGCCTTTCACGGCTTCTGCCAGGCCGTGAGGCTTGTGACCAAGCCCTGTCATTGGTGAAACCCACCTCACGGCTTGGCCTGGTCCCCCCCCCCACCCCGTGAAACAGCCTCTCACGGTCAGGCCTAGGCCGTGAAAACCTTCTGACCAGATTTCAGTTTTTCCATTTCGAGCGTCTCGCGGGCGTTTTAACCAACTTTTTACATCTCCCTGACCCGTTTGAGACCTCTAAACTCAGCTTTACAATTTTTCGATTCAGTCAGTTAGTTATCAATGGCCCAAGCTCATCGTTACCTGCAATTTAACGGGGCTGATTCCAGAGACAGGAGGTGTGCTAAAAAGCTGGAAAAACATAAAGACCAGTCGTTACTCGAGCTACGAGTCATCAGTTGGACGCTTTTAGAGACTTTTGGGCAAAGGAAACGTGCTCTAGCTTTGGTTAACGATAATTGGCACAAACTTTTTAATATCAAGAGAAGCTAGTACAGAGAGATGGTGGTTGACTTCTTTTCAAGCTTCACATGCTCTTACCCATGCTCGAACTTGTTTGCGGCAAGCATGGTGAAATTTCGGTTAGGTGGGATCTGGAGAAGCATGTTAGTGGCTCAGTTTGCAGTGGCCACAACACTTTACACTGAAGAAGAACTTCCCACTGTAGCTTTCACAGGGGGGTTACATGAGTTTCCCACGACTCAAGACCACCTTGACTTCTAGAGGCAGATTGGAGACGATCAGTATGATGTGGCCAACATGAAAAGTACTCAAATTCGTGACCCTCTTTACCGCTATCTGCACAGGGTCATCGCATGCACAGTCACTGCTAGGCACGATTGTGGGTCCGTGTCTCTGAAAGACCTATTCCTTCTGTACTGCATGCACACAGGTACCAACTGCAACATAGCCATGGCGATTCATTGATAGTGCCGGTCGGGTTTGGGACCCACTTCCCAGGGATCAGGAGGAGGCGGCATAGGAACAACAGAACGAGCAAGTACAACAACCTCCCAGCCCCACATACACTCCCGCTTCTGAGGGAGGCTATTCTGGAGCCCTTACTTTGGACGAGCAGATTGAGAACCGAAGTTAGGAAGGTATGTTGGAAGAGTTAGAGCACCCGGTGCAACAACCATGGAACTATAAGGTGCCAGAGCCTAAGGACATCCATGATATACCACAGCCCACTTCAGCGGATGTACTGGCCCGCATATCTCACCTACAGGCGCACATTGACAACAGGTTTGGGGACTTATCTCAGCACTTTGATCAGCAGCTTACCGAACTCTGTTACTAGCGGAATGCGAGTTTCACTCGTGTCAATGATCAGATTCGGGAGTTGCGTGAGACATTCAGGCCGCCCCGTGGACAGCGGGCTTCCCCCTAGTATGCAGACACACCCAGGGTGCCACAACAGATTTCCCCATCTGATTTCATGCCCCACTTCCCTTAGGGGGTATCCATGCTTATCCACGTAGCCTTATTACATTTCTGTTGGTTTTGATACTATGTTTGTCTTTTTTGCACTATGTCTTTTGGTTTGGTCTGGTGTTTTGGATTCTAAACTTTGTTGGATTTTTTTTATGTCGGCTATGTGGTCTGTGATGGAATGCATTATCACTCTTATAACTATTATCTGGGTTGTTTTGTTTAATTCTTTTCTTTTTGTTTGTGTGGTGTGTTTTCATTTCTGTATATAATGTTGTACATGGTGATGAAACTTTGGCTTGAAGTATAATATTGCAGCAGCAAGGTGTTTGATGTGTGTGGAAGTGAAAATCATGGGCAATTACAAAAATCAGGGAGTTTCTTTTAACCAACCATTTTGTTCTTATTATTTTTCTGCATTGAGGACACTACAGTCTTCTAAGTATGGGGATGGCAAGGGTTAGCTAAGCAAATTGAATATAACTCCCTCACCACATCAAAAGTCTGAAATCCCCCAAAATTTTGAATTCTTTTTCCCAATCTCACATGACACGAAAGTACACCATTTTTAACATAAATCATAGATAATTTATTTGTGCCTTATCGTGTCTGCGAGTTGCAAGAACGGTTTTCCTCAAAGGTTTATTTTTATAAAAATCACATGATTAAAGTTTTTCGATCGAGTTTTGTGAACCAACAAAAAACCCTCTCACCCGATTTCACTTGTGAGATTAAGCCTATAAATAGAAAAAAAAATATGTTTAGGTCAAAAAATGAAAAAAAAATCATAGTTATGAGGGATGTCATATGTCTAAAACATGTTCTAGATTTATGTTGAGACCGTGTCAAACTAATCGCCTTGAGTCGTTATGGATCTTTTTCGGGTCGTCAATTGTCCGGAGATACTGGACTTTCTGCATAACTCCAGTATATATTTATATGAAAAAAAGAGAAAAATCAAAAAATTTAGTCTTGCATTGAAAGGTTGCAACCCTAAATCAAGCTAAGAAAAAAAATATATATGAATAAATCACAATGAAAACTGTGAAATGGATGTACGTATACGCCAAGTTATACGTTAGGGTGGTAGCTCATACACTCGTATATGTGAGCAAACGTTTGAGTATCCCCCTCCATTTTTTGGTCGGATCCTATAACGAACTCGGCGACTCGATCGTATATATAAACCCAAGAAACACTTAGATATGCTAGACCAGAGCGTTCACTTCAAATAATACACCCATAGGTTGAGTGAATTGGTGAGATGAGTGAAATCATAGGAAAATGGTTCGCATTATTTGGTCGAGAGATTTTGTGAGTTTTCAAAACCGCTAAAACCTTTGAGGATGTAAAACCTAGTATTGATTGTAAATCTCGTGGCCCGAATATGTACGCTTAAGTGTCTATGTGGTTAAGATAGAGTTGTAGTAGTGTCGAGATTAAAAGTGATTGCTTGGGGACAAGCAATGTTTAAGTATGGGGATGTTTGATGAGTGTGGTTTTGGATATGAAAAGACAACGTATTTCGGGCTAAAAACATCAAAATAAACTTAAAAATGTCAAATTATATTTGTTACTAATGAACATCATGAGTTTACATGTTAAAACAGTCTTGGCACGGAAAACGAGGCGAAAATGAAGAAAAGTCAAAGTTCGGGTCAACCGGTCAAACGCAGAAGTCAAAATAAGAAAAGTGCTGAAAAACTTCACGGCTTGCAGGCTGTGAGACCCCCTTTCCCTGGATGGACCAAGCTGTGAAGCACTTGATCAAGCTGTGATGCTGAGCTGCAAATTAGTCACCAGTGAAAACTGCCTCACGGCCTGACTTGCAAGCTGTGAGAGCCTTTCAAGGACATGAAGACCCTGTCCAGGCCGTGAAGCCCCTTCTCCTGGATAGCCCACGTCGTGAGAGCCCCTTCACGGTCGTGAGAGCTCCTTCACGGCCATGAAGGGCCCTAGACTAAATTTTGGAAATTTTTGGATTTCGGCCCTTATAAATAGAGGGTCCATTTCCACCATTTAGAACATCTTAGAGAGCAGAGAAAAAGCCAGAGGAATCCCTCATTGAAGTCCTTCGAAGATTTAAAGATTTAAAGCATTCGACGAGGCGAAAGTTAGCGTTTTTCATCATTCGAGCTTCTATTTAGTATTATGTTTACATTTAGCCATGAACTATTGTTTGAATCTAATCTTTTTATGTTTGAACATTAACCTGGTTGGCTAAACTCATCGTATCGCTTAGGCTAGACAAATCCAACCATGGTTTGACTTTGTATCGTATCGGTTTTGCTTATATTTTGCATTTATGAAGTAAAAGTTATTATTGATTGATTTGGTTGATGAATTGAATTCCTTTATTGTTTCTAGTAATCTCTGGTCTTGTGGAACCC
>JBCNJP010000003.1:18041708-18067236 GCA_039602395.1 Deinandra increscens subsp. villosa
GAATTTATTTGTACATGTTTTTTAATCTTTGATTAAATAATATTACAATATTGAAAATAACATCAGTAATTAATTTATTCTTGAATGTCTTGGAAGTAGATTTTGACTTTGGGAGAAGTCAAAGATTCGTCTCCCTTCCGATCCGAGAGGCGAACTGCTCGATGCATCCATCCAACGAATTCAGTATTAATTTACTCATGACAACCCACTACAAACATAATACACACAAGGTACAAACTATTCATTTCTTTATCTATAAAAAATGTACTTTTTATTTTATTGATGACAAGATAAACAAGTCTTTAGAGTATCGTGGTTCCTGATTTTTGTTTAGGAAGTTTGACTTATTTGATAGGATATATGATATATCTTATTAATTCTAGAAGGTTTTAGATCATTGTAAGTCACAAATTTCAGTCTCTAACTTGGATGCGACTTAGATACATATGACTATAACTTGTTAAAATTGCTTAAGTGTATACGTTTGGAAGTGATGTGGCGCCGTACATGAACACACGCCTATCTCGATCCCCATCTCCAGCCACCGCAATCTTCGTTGAATCATATCAATTTAATGATGACAATTACTGTAAGAGTCTAAACAAACCGTGTCAAGCTAGATATTGTTCCTTTTACCTCAATATATAAGTTGTCCAGAAACTTACAATTTTGTTTTCACCCGACAAGCTGTTTGTTTAGACAAAACACGTCTTGATAGAGAATGTATCCTCTTCCTTATAAGTAAATTTTCATTGATATCCCTGAACCAATCAATTACTAAGAATCTTTAAGGTAACATAGATGATATAGTGATGATCTATTAGAATGCATATATCAAACTTTTGATATATATATTAAGGTAGGATTTGGTGTTCATGAAGTGCTAGACCAAGAGGATGCTGGCTATGTGACTAGCTAACTTAGTGTACGACACTGACTTGGTCCGGAATTCACGTTTTGATTCTTTATAATTTTATTTACATAATAGTAATATAATATAGGGGTTAGATACACTAAAAACGCATTTTGCCTAAAAAGAATACAAAGAGATATGATTCATTAATTTTGGAGTAAATTACATAAACGACCCTATATTATGTTTTATCCAAATTTTGGATTAGGTATTTAACTAAAGTAAGTACACTAGACATCTTTTATGTTATATACTTATTACAGAGAATGTCATTTGTCACTAACGGGATTAAAAAGATCCGTTAAGTCATAGATATTTCGTCATTTTGGAACCTCTTTTAATAAAACATTAAAAATCAAATGGACTACTTCTACAGGCACCAGAGAAATTGTTTCG
Organism: Deinandra increscens subsp. villosa; assembly: GCA_039602395.1. Classification (NCBI taxonomy): domain Eukaryota; kingdom Viridiplantae; phylum Streptophyta; class Magnoliopsida; order Asterales; family Asteraceae; genus Deinandra; species Deinandra increscens. Next base: position 18,043,018 of record JBCNJP010000003.1, read on the forward strand.
TAAGACAAATAAGCTCTGAGATGAAAGGTGCACGGAGGTTTTTTTAGAAGCCAAATAAGACAATAAAACATTAAAATTTACATCAGAACCCATCTAAGCTCGGAGATAAAAGATGCACAAAGTTTTTTTTTTCTTTTTCAACTCCGGTTCAAATTTGAGTAGTAAAGATCTGAAAGTCATAAAATACAAATTGAAGTAGAATATGTAATTGTAAAGATAAAAGCTCATTGTATATTTCTTGACAAAGAATTACAAACTTTTACATCCACATTTATATGGGAGGAGAGGATAATAAATGCAAAAATAAATACAAATAATTACACTACTAAAAATAAGGAGAAGACTACATACAAAAGGAAAGACTTAACATGGTAAGCAAATAAATTGAGATCATGCATTGTCAGCACGATCTTTTACGTAATTGGTGTTACCCCTCGTCAATCGAGCAAGTGGAGGACCTACACGAAGCATTTGACGAAAATTTTCAAACAAAGGTTTGGGTAAGCTCTTTGTGAAGATGTCTGCAACCTGTAGATTGGTAGGAACATATGTCGTGTGTAGTCTTCCAAAGGTGACAAGCTCATGAACAAAATGATAGTCGATATCGATGTGTTTGGCACGTTTATGCGACACCGGATTTTGACTGAGGAAGATGGCGCTTTTGTTGTCACATAAGAGAGTGGGTGTGTCGGGAGGAAGCGTATGTAATTCACGCAAGAGGTGTGTGAGCCATATTATTTCAGCCGCAACGTTGGCCATGGCCCTGTACTCGGACTCACAACTTTATCGAGATACGGTGGGTTGCTTCTTAGCGCTCAAAGGACTGGAAATTTAAGATAGTAGTCGAGAAGCTTCAATACACCTAGGTAGATGTAATAGCTAATGGTTGACCGTCGGGTTTCAATACATCTAGCCCAGTCGGCATCGGAGTAGCCGACGAGCTTGCTGTTGGCGGGTTTGGTGAAGGTGAGACCAAAGGACATGGTGCGTTTAACATATCTAAGTATGCGCTTCAAGGACTGGAATTTGAGATAGTAGGGGCTTGTAGGTGGTGGCTGGCTTGATTCCACGGCATAAGAGAGGTCGGGTCTAGTTATGGTGAGGTATTGAAGAGCTCTGACTAATGATCTATAAAGGGTAGGGTGTGCGCTTCAAGGACTGGAAATTTGAGATAGTATGGGCTTGTAGGTGTTGGCTGGCTTGACTCCACGACATAAGAGAGGTCGGGTCTAGTTATGGTGAGGTATTAAAGAGCTCTGACTGATGATCTATAAAGGGTACGGTCACTGAAGAGGGTTCCAAATGTGGTGAATGTTTCAGAGGCAGCGAGAGGAGTATCAACGGGTGTTGATTCAAGTAACCCCGCACGAGCTAAAATCTCATGGGCATATTTGGCTTGGCTTAAAAAGAGTCCCGATGTATTATAGGAGACTTCAAGACCCAAAAAATAGCCCAAGGCGCCCTAGGTATTTGGTGGAAAATTCCCTGTGAAGTTTGTTAATGAATTTACTAATGATTGTTTTGTCATTACCTGTAAGTATGGGGTCATCAACATATACAAGAAGATAGATGAGAGCTTTGCCTTGTTTGTAAACAAAGAGGGATGTGTCAGCTTGACTACACCGAAATCCTTGTTGAACAAGAAAGTTGTTTATTCTTTGAAACCAAGCTCACGGGGCTTGTTTTAAGCCATATAGAGCCTTGTTGAGGCGACAAACATGTGTTGAGTGTTTTTGGTCGATGAAGCTGAGAGGTTGTTCCATGAAGATGACTTCATCAAGGTTGCCATTGAGAAATGCAGTTTTAACATCTAGTTGATGTAAAGGCCATTCATAGATGGTGGCCAAGGCAAGCACTACCCGTATCTTAGAAGCTTTTACAACGGGGGCTAAAGGTGTGATTATAGTCAAGCCCGAGAATTTGAGTGAACCCTTGTGCCACTAAACGAGCTTTATGTCGATCGATGGTTCCATCGGCTCTATATTTAGTACGAAATAACCATTTCGATCCAACAACGTTGTGAGTTGTAGGTCGAGGTACGAGGTCCCATGTTTTGTTACGTTGGAGAGCACTCATTTTCTCCTGCATGGCATGGACCCATTTGGTGTGTTTACCCACAGATTTGTAGTCTTTAGGGTCATGAGAGACAAGGAGAGCATGATGGAGAGGATTAGAGAAGATAGCTAAATCAGTATGGTGTTTGGGTTTGAAGATTCCATTCTTGGCACGAGTGGTCATGGAGTGTAGGTTTTGAGTATTTTGTGGTGGGGCGTTGGTTTGGGAGGACATGGTAATGGGTTGAGATGTGAGAGAAATTGGAGAAGTATTATGTTGGGGTGAGGGATGTGGGGTCGTATAGTTAAGAGATGGGCATGAAGTAGTTGGGCTAGAGGGAGGTGAGTGGGTAAGATTATTTGATTGAACTGGGTGAATGGGGTTATGGTGGGGTAGTTGCTGGTTGGTAGGATGTAGTATAGTGTTTGGTGTGAGGCAAAGGGTATACGGCACAATGTCGTGATTGTGGGAGATGTTTGAGATAGTGTGTAAGGTTTGGGTAGTTGGATGGGGTATGAATTCTTGAAAGTTGGAAAAAATAAGAGAGGCTTTATTTTTGGTGGAGCTATATTCGTTAAAGAGAAAAATATCTTCATCAAATTGAGCATGCCTAGTCATATATATTTTTGAGTTTGTCGGGTCCAAGAAACGATAACCTTTTTACTTGGCACTATAGCCTATAAATATGCATGGAGCACTTCTAGGCAATAGTGTTTGTTTCACATAATACACCCGACACCCGAAGACTCTAAAATTTGCATAGTTGGGCATGTATCCAAAGAGGATTTCAAAGGAAGATTTGTTCTCGAGTGTAGGTGTGGGTAAACGCTTTATGATGTAAGTGGCGGAAGTGAAAGCATCAACCCATAAATGTGCCGGTGAGTGCGAGTTGAAGAGCATAGAAAGGCCTATTTTGGTAATATGCCGATTTTTATTTCGGCACACCTGTTTTGTTGGGGAGTATGAGGGTACAATAACCGGTGATGAATTCCATTTGTTTGGAGGAATTGTTGAACACGAATATTTGTGAATTCTGTCCCCCCATCACTTTGAAACATCTTTATTTTGTTAAAGAGTTGATTTGAACAAATGGTAGGAAGGTGATTAGAACATTATAAAAATCGGATTTGTCTTTTAGTGGTTAAAGCCAAGTAAATCAAGAGTGGTCGTCAAGGAACACAACATAATATCGATAACCTTCGTTAGAGGTTATGGGGGCGGGTCCTCATAGGTCACAATGTATAAGATCTAAAATGCCTTTTGACCATTTTTTCGTTTAAGTCAAATGAAAGTTTGTGGGATTTGGCGATTTGACATGAGGAACAAACACTAGGTTTAGGCAATAAAAAAGTAACACATAAATGACCACTTTTATTTAAATTATTAATAATATCTATAGACGCATGTCCTAAATGACTATGCCATTTTTCAAACGAGGCTTTGAGATGCGGGGAAGAGTATGACGCCACAAATGCTTGTTGTCCCTCACGAAGGATATAAAATCCATCTTCACATGCGCCCTTTTCTAGAGTTGCCTTCGTTTTTCGGTCCTGAATATGAAAGGAGTTGTTAGAAAATAGGACGTTAACTGGATTATCGTTTGTTAATCTACTAATTGATAGTAGATTTTTAGTAAGGTGAGGGACAAATAAAGCATTATTTAGGGTGATATTATTATTGATTTTTGACCACTCCCATTTGTTTAATAGGGAGTTTTTTACCATTTCCAAAGGTAACAAAGTGATGGTTATCGTTCATATTTTGAGGTGTCGAGATAGCATTTGGATCGGGTGTCATGTGCGTCATTGCTCCGGTATCAACGTACCAATCCGGAGAGTTGTCAGTCACGTGACATTGGTCATGAAAAGCTGGAGCGAGATTCGCATCCCCAGAGGGAGCCCTTTGAGCATAAGAGGCAATGCTTGGGCAAGTAGAGGCATAATGACCTTCTTTTCGACAGAGTTGGCAGTGGGGAGGTCGCCGACCTCTGCCGCGTCCTCGACCATTCATTCGACTGCCACTGGGACGTTGATAAGGAAGGGGATTACTGCCTTGTCGACGGCGGTAGGGCGAAATTGATGGGCCATGAACACAATAGTAGGAGTAGAGGAATCTTGAAGGGATTGAACAAAACGTGTATGATTTTCAGCCTTAGAAAGGAGCTCACGGAAAGAGGTTAAAGGTAAGGCACTATGGGTAGTGGAAAAAAGTTCATATGAAGGACCTAGCCCCTTTAGGAACCAGTGACATTATTCTTCATTACTAACCGGATGCCTAATAGCGGCGAGTGATCGCACATGAGTTTGAATTTGCGACCAAACTCAGTTACAGAAACGGGTCCTTTTTTGAGTTGACTGAGGGTGTCACGAAGAGTGTGAACCCTTTCAATAGAGGTGTGGCTATATGCGTCCTCTAGGGCGAGCCACACACGACGAGAAGTGGGCAGATTTAGAACATGGGCCATGGCTTCTTTGGAGAGAGACGCTTGAATAAGGAGAAGAACTTTCTGGTCTGACTCCTTCCAAGTTTTAAAGTTTGGGTTGGCAGTGGTTTTGTCTTCAGTAGTGATGGTTTCGGGAGGTGGGGAGAGGGTACCGTCAATGTGTCCGAAGAGATTTTGTTAGGCAAGTAACGGTGATGTTTGGTTCTTCCATAGGAGGAAGTTGGTGGATGAGAGTTTGATGGGGAGTAGGTGGATGAGGGTGTTGAGAGGTACGGTTGTGGCTTCATTGGTGTTACTCTGGGCAGACATGTTAAAAAGAATTAGGTGAATAAAAAGGGTGGGAATGAGACTCTGGCTCGATACCATGTAAAGATAAAAGCTCACTGTATATTTCTTGACAAAGAATTACAAACCTCTACATCTACATTTATACACGATGGGAGGAGAGGATAATAAATGTAAAAATAAATACAAATAATTACACTACTAAAAATAAAGAGAAGACTACATACAAAAGGAAATGCTTAACATGCTAAGCAAATAAACTGAGATCATGCATTGTCAGCATGATCTTTTACGTAATTGTTGTTAGTAATAGATTATATTTGGCTTCTAATGAAATGTTCCCGTTAATAGATTGTTTCGTAAATCCAGGTGGATGAGTTATGATTCGTGAGAGTGATATTAAACAGAGGTTTTTCAAGAAGCTACCGATTTGATTGTCGATAAATCCGGTTACGATTTCAGGGTACATAATAGGTTGAGTCAACTCAGTGATTTTGTACATCGCATCGGCAAAGATTGTGTCGGTGAGTCTTGGTGAATTAGAGAGTCTGGTACCGAGGTAGAGAGATACGACTCGTAGTTCACAGTTTAAGACGACGCAAGTGACTCCGGCGAATTAATAACATGGACTTTCCGGGGAGGAGAAGTTCTAGGTGGCGAAAAAACTTATGTTTTTACGGCGTTGAGTAGGTACATGATTTTATGAAGCGCATTGAGATCGGCAACGACGAGTTGTTGTTGAGTTGTGGAAGAGACTGAAAGGGAAAGTATTATGTGATTAAGGGGTGTAGGTAGAAGAAGTCCATTTGATTTTTAAAGTTTTATTAAAAAAATTATGAAATGACGGAAATATCTTTGATTTTAACAGATATTTTTAATTAACCCTATTAGGGACAAAGGACATTTTCTGAAACAAGTATATTACATGAAGGATGTCTGGTGTAATTACTTTAGTTAAAATACCAAATCCGAAATTTGGGTAAACCATAAAGGACCTTTTGTGTAATTTATTTTTTTTATAAATCAATGGTTAAGATTCAAATACAATAAAATATAAGAAAAATAAGAGGTACAATGATATATTAGGTAAAGCCACTTTTGTTGATTTTTATTAAGTTTCCCCACTTATTGTTTTTTTTAATATTTATAACTTTTCATACGACAACATTTCTTTACAAAAATTATACTATAAAATTGAATATTCTTAATCTTTAATTTGAGTATAGTATTGATATATTAAAAAACAAAAAAAAATCTAAAAAAATAAATTTGAAGTAGTTTGTGAAAACTGTACTCTTTTGTAATTAATTGTACTCTTTTGTAACTAATTGTACTGTTTACGTTAAAATAATGATACTGGATCTTTCTCAATGTCTAGACAAAACCAAAAGTTGTTAAATTTTAGAAATAAGGATAAAATAAAGATAAGGTAAGTTGTGGTTAATTCAATCAAAGATAATATCACTTGGGGTGACTCGGCGATTGTATGAGTACCGGTAACCTTTTTATCTATAAACTTTTTCAGAAGAATGTTATACGAAGATAGAAAGGGTCCCCTCTCAACGTAGCCCAATCATACAAAATTCATGTGTTCACCAGTAGGGATGACTCTAGTAGGGATGACTCCTGAGAGGATCATCTGTTTAAGAAAACAAATATAGTGTGTAACCAATGTCATATAGTCGTAAGACCTTATGGTCAAAGTATCATTATGCTCGAACATGTTGTCATGAACCAGGAAGGGAACAACACACGCACCAGATTATTTTAGTGAGTAAAAATCCTTTTAAGGACTCGTGGCCCGTTTCATCCCTCGCACCGCTCTTATGCGTACGTGGTCAGTCGTAACCAAAACCAAGTCCACAAACGCACTGCTCTCGCGTGTACGAAGTGGCAAAATATTACCAACCTAAAGTCCCAAACCAATACCTCTAAACTGTCATCGCACATATAATGTGTTATTTACATAGACATAAAAACACGAGTGCATCACTTTACATGATGTCGAAGTTTTGCTTTTATACGTTACCCCAACCTCTAGTCGGGTGTCACTCACCGACTAATGTGCATTTGAGGGAACAATGTTCCCTGATACACAAAGCACGTTTTGTTTTTAAGAATTAATAATAAACTTATAATAAAAAGGTTCAAAGTCATTATTACACACCTTAAGGTTAGTTTATAGATTCATGTTACCAATCCACCAAAGGTTTGTTTCCCCTAAGTGAGTGTAAGATCTAACCAAACATGGATTGAAGAATTTGCTTAAAAGAAGATGAAAAGTTCATAGACAAATGTAAGCAAATACTTGTTAAGTTGATGACTTACAATCTTGATTAGAAACAACCAAAGCTTGAAAACAATGGCTCAAAAACAAAAAGACAAGACTGGATCGAGTAGAAGAGTGGGACAAGAATTGAGCAATGAACAAGTGTGGAGGAGGCTGACTTTTATATACCCGGAATGTACGGATGGTCACGACCCGTGCTAGGGTCGGCATTGCTTGTGCATGTGTGGTGATCTCGCCAAATGTTGGTCGTATAGTGCACGAGGGGCGTGTTTCTTGGTCACGGGGCCTGTTTTTCATGCAAGGCATGGCCCGTGTTAGCAGAGGCATGGCCCATGTTTTTCGGAGGAGTAAAGTCAACTTCATTTCTCTTTTCTGCAACAGGGCACGACCCGTGTCTTGGTCAAAAATCCATGAAGTCTTCATTTTTTCTTCATTTTCAACATAAATTACTTTTGTGTGATTTTGACCTAGATTATTTTAAAAAAATACAAATGAAAAAATATTAAACAGTTTTATGAATAAATAATCAGAAATGACCCAATGTAAGGAATATTTGATATAAAAACATGTATATTAGAGTGCACATCATATATCCAAAAATCTAATAAATACAATTGACTTAACTATAACTTCTAACTTCAGATCTTTCAACTGATCGATCCTCTTTGTTCACTTCTAACTTGAATAACTCTAATTTTTAAAATATTTAATTTTTTCTCTTTTTTTTCATCGGCATAACTTTAGGAATCTTTTAGATTTCTTTCCGGGATTATTTTCTAACAACTAAATTTACACACTCAACTTTCAAATCAAAATATAAACCAGATTACTTACCGAAAAATAAGGGTTTTGAAACGAAAAAGGCTCAAAGAGGCGTTGGTTTTACAAATGAAAGGGTAAAAAGGCTCAAAGTTGGTTAACTAAGGGTAATTATGGGTAATGGTAAGAAAATGGAGGGGAATATACGCCTAAAAAAAGACACTTCACAAACATCACTGACAAATCGGAGTCTCAAAACATTGGTGATAAACTGAAACGTGAATTTAATTGTATGATCATATATCGTTACGTGGCAAGTTGATACTTGATTTTATTGGATTTGGTATGATAAAAATGATGGTGAATATAAAATGGAAGAAAACGTTGAAAACCGTGCCCATAAACGCGAAAAATAGACAAAACGGGTTGTAGTCATCAAAAGTCAAAGCGGCTGCCGGATGGAGGCTCTAGGCATATGGCCTAGAGAAACCACGGGCTCGAAGCGATACGCTTGGAACCCAGTTTCCAGAAAAAACCCTAATTTCTCCTATTAAGAACATACACCCACCACCACGTCATTTGTGCTCTCCTAAAATGTCCCATAAACTATATTTACGACCTCAAACCCTTTTCTACTAAAAACACATCAAGATTGTTGCTTTTCTTCAAGAATCAAGTCCCAAGATCATCCTATATCTATTCGGTATGTGTTTCTTCTTTTTTTCTTCTTCTAAAGATGTCAAGAACCAAACTTTATGATGGATCAAGGTCTGATTTATATTGATATGATGATATCAAGTATAGATCTAGTGATTATGATAGAAAAGGTTGCATCTTTTGATAAAAAAACATGACTTTTGTGCAAGATATGCTGATACATGCTAGATCTAGGGTTTTTCATGAGAAATCATGCATGCATGTCGATGAAGGTTGATGATTTGTGTTAGATCTATGTTTTAATGACTTTATAATGATAGATCTAGGGTTGATGTGCAATAAAGTTGCTAATATTACGTGAGATCTATCATGAAAACTTGATTTCGGTTGTCATGAATGCTAGATCTTGAATAAAGACACTTGATTTGTATTAGATCTACTACGAGGTTGCTTGATCTAGGTCAATGGATGCATGATAGTGTATAAAGTTGTAAACTTGATGTTCAAATGCATGTAGATTATTTTATAGAAATTATTTACATGAAAATATGGTGAAATGGCCTATTAGGGCAAGATAGCATATATGCGTGTGGTTAGGAATCTTTGAAATTGCTTGAAATATGCTAAATGATGATCTATGTGAGTTGCATGAGGTGATGATGAGGTATAATCTTGGAATTTGCCTATATGTGATAAATATAAATTTAACGGAAAATAAATAAATTAGGGAAATGCATGAATATAGGCATCAGGTTACTTGGCTATGTGTTTGCATGTCATAAGTCAAATTGATTATGAGTTATACGAGTGTACAAGTCCTAAGCTTCCTACCTCGGTGGGAATGACAAGACTTTGTACGGTCGCCCCGTTGATCGTACATCGTATACACGGAATAATGTCGTAAGTAATTGTGACGCATTATGTTTATCATTGTACAATGTGTTGTATATGTGATACATGTTTGGTTATGTATAGAAAACCTAAACTTAATCACCAATGTGTATCCGAGCACCCTTTTCTGTTGTCTGCGTGTTGTCTGAACGGTTAGTCAAACTTAGTCAACACTCACACAATTGCGTGTTATAGGTGGAGTCCAGGAGGAATTCACCTTCTCTATTCAAGCGTTACTATTCGGAACTTAATTGCACCCTAAGTGAGTTCCCTACCCCACATTCTAACGTGTTATGCTTTTCTGGGAGAAGACATGCAGTAAACTATTTTCTGATAAGAAAATGCCAAACTTATTTTAGTTGAAAAATACCAAACTTTTTATGTTGAGAAAACACTAAACGATTTCTGTTGAGAAATGTTAAACTTATTTTATATACTATTTGTAACCCATAGAAGAAAATATGCCAAGGGAGTCCTTCCACAATTCGTGTACCATTAGTATCAGGTGATAACGAGGACTTGTGAAACATTGGGCTTGACAAACCCTGCCCTAGCTGGTCGCTCTAGCCCCATCGCCTTCGGGTTGGAGAATGGGTATTATATTGTCCTAGCTTTGGTCATGCTCGGTATAGCATGGCAGGAAGGCAAAACTTAACTTTCATTAATGGGGACACGAGGCCTATGGTGTTATAAATAACGTGGTCTAGCTAACTCAAGTATATAGAATGCTGATCCTATTTTCCAGGATGTGTGATTCCAACGAGGGGGGGGGGGGGGATACACTGGTTATCTTATTGTTTTAAATAAATTTATATTTATTTACTTGCTTAAAACTCCAAGAATTCATGAACCTAGCATTGGCACTTTACATGTTTCTTCTCAGGTCCTTAGGAGGTTTGCTAAGGAGTATACGTTAGGACATGGGTATTGGCCTGCATATGCTATTGTCATTCTAGACTTATTTTGTCGCCCCGGGCGAAAGACTATTTAAAACTATTTTATGATTATCGCTTGTGCACATGAATTATCATCAGACTTGATAACTCGTCCCTTCTGCAGAAGAGTTCTTAAAACTTGATAAATGCTTCCGCACTATTTTAAATAACGTTTTACTCTGATAAATGGTTTTACAAAACTTAATTATGTTGATGAGTCGAGCATATAGAAGTTCGATGTGTCTGACTACTCGGATCCTGGTCATGTCGCACTCTCGGTTCGTGGGTTCTACGCGGGCGGTTTCGCAAGGGTGTGACAGATTGGTATCAGAGCCCTCAGTCATAGCGAACTTAGGATTGCATTAGAATCCAACTATGGCTAGAGTCAGCTAGACACATACGTAGACACATATATACGCAGTTTACCCGTTTAGCCACTATATATATAAGTATATGTATATATTATGTTGACTATATATGATCCTGTTATCTTCTATCTCTGTCCTTATCATATCATCACATCTCATCTACCTTTTAGTAGTGCTTGTTTGAATTAATTGTCGTTTATTCAAAAGGTAGCTACTTATTGTAATATACACGGGATGTATATTGCAGGAAAGTCGACGATCCCATCAGACACTAGATCATCATCTGGAGCAAAGGGGAAGAGACCTTGCGAGACGAGTGACGAAGAGGAGTCATCGGATGTGCGTGATTTCATCGAGTCTTCCTACGTCTGGAATTGTTAGAACCCCACTAATTGAAGGTGGTACCGTGGACACATGCGTCAGCTGGTTGAGGAGCAGCGTGTTCCATCTCCTGTATCTACCAATCTTACCACCAACATGTTGGAGGCACCTGGTGTGCCGCCACTACCGTGTTCCGAGACTCAAGTGATCACGGAACTAGTGGCAACCTTGGACACACACATCAAGCCCTGAGTGATACTATGCATGACATTGCACTGTTGCAGGAGAGGCAGCAGAGTTATAGCGAGGTGATTGAGGTATTGAGCCACAGTCTAGGCATAACTGATGTGGCGCAAGACAATTTGGTCGAGCATGTGCAGCAACGCGGAACAGGGTGATTGTTCTAGAGATCGAAAACGAATGACTGAGACTAGAGTTGCTACGTTAGAGGGTTTACCTGGATCCATGGGAGGCGGTCCTGCTGGTCCTCCGGTTGTGGGCCCTACTTAGGACCCAGAGAGGGAGGAGGAGCCCGTCATCATTAACTGATTACTTTTGGAGTTGTCTGTGTTATCTGCAAGTAGTAGTAGCTGATGTGTGTGGTTTGGATATGAAAAGACAACGTATTTCGGGCTAAAAATGTCAAAATAAACTTAAAAATGTCAAATTATATTTGTTACTGATGAACATCATGAGTTTACAGGTTAAAACAGGCTTGGCACGGAGAACGAGGCAAAAATGAAGAAAAGTCAAAGTTCGGGTCAACAAGTCAAACGCATAAGTCAAAATAAAAAAAGTGCTGAAAAACTTCACGACTTGCAGGCTGTGAGACCCCCTTTCCCTAGATAGACCAAGCCGTTAAGCACTTGATCAAGCTGTGATGCTGAGCCGCAATCCAGTCACCGGTGAAAATTGCCTCACGGCCTGAGTTGAAAGCTGTGAGAGCCTTTCACGGCCGTGAAGACCCTGCCCAGGCCGTGAAGCCCCTTTCCCTAGATAGCCCAGGTCGTGAGAGCCCCTTCACGGCCGTGAAGGACCGTGGACTCAATTTTGGAAATTTTGGGATTTCGGCCCTTATAAATAGAGGGCCCATTCCCACCATTTAGAACATCTTGGAGAGCAGAGAAAAAGCTAGAGGAAGCCCTCATTGAAGTCCTTCGAAGATTTAAAGATTTGAAGGATTCAACGAGGCGAAAGTTAGCGTTTTTCATCATTCGAGCTTCTATTTGGTATTGTGTTTACATTTAGCCATGAAATATTGTTTGAATCTGATCTATTTATGTTTAAACATTAAAATGGTTGGCTAAACTCGTCGTATCGCTTAGGCGAGGCGAATCCAACCATGGTTTGACTTTGTATCATATCGGTTTTGCTTATATTTTGCATTTATGAAGTAAACGTTATTATTGATTGATTTGGTTGATGAACTGAATTCCTTTATTGTTTCTAGTAATCTCTGGTCTTGTGGAACCCTAACCTTAGCTTGCGAAGCCATCTATCATTAGGAGACCATTGTATAGCCGAATAACAGAACCTGCAGCGTACGCGTGAACTAGAGATAGTCATGATCATCAGCGACCGAGGCACACACTCCTGCAATTTCCCAAATGAAGAAGCTCTTGAAAAGATACGTTGTTAACCATAGGCTAGCAACACCCTACCACCCACAAACTAGTGGGCAGGTCGATGTTTCCAACAGAGGAATCAAGCGTATCATGGAAAACACGTGCATCGTTCATCGAAAAGACTAGTTAGAGAAGCTCGATGACGCACCGTGGGCTTTCCGTACAGCTTATAAGACACCAATCGTCACAACTCCCTTTAGGCTTGTTTACGGAAAGTCGTGTCATCTGCTCATAGAACTTGAACACAAATCGTACTGGGCGATGCGCACAGTGAACGCAGACTTGATGAAATCAGGCGAGGGGTGTCTCCTGCAATTAAATGAGCTGCAGGAATTGAGAGACGCGACATATGAAAGCGTCAGACGTTATAAGGATAAAGCAGCAAGAACGCACGATCAAAAACTCAAGGAGAAGAAAGAGTTCAAGTAAGGGGATCGTGGGTTGCTATACAACTCGCGTCTGAAATTGTTTCTAGGAAAACTACGATCGAGGTGGAGCGGTCCGTATACGGTCACGCAGGTATTCTCATACGGAACAGTGGAGATAGTGGGTGAGGACGGACACCCATTCAAGGTAAATGGGCATAGATAAAAATGATACATCGAAGGGCCCGTCAGCAGAGCTTCTGTGGAGGATCTGAGCTTCCAAATTTGTGTGTTTATATTTCTTACGTGTGTTTGCTTTATTAAATATTATGTCTAAATATTATATACATATTTCCATGTCTCGTGCACCAAACGCTTTAAGTATATATATATATATAATATATAAGTATAATATATAATAAATAAATAAATTAATTAATTAAAAAACAAAAGTCGAAAATTCACCTCTCACGACTTGCCAGGCCGTGAAGTAAATCTGGAAACAACTTTTGTCCCCTCTTATAAAATGTTCTCTTGACCACAACCCTATTCTCCACACCCTCCCAGCCGACATCTCTCCCCCACCCCACGCACACAGCCCCTTCACCAGAGTCATCATCTTCACGTCATAAAGGTAATTCCCCCCATCTAATCCTGGTTTACATCATCTCAGTCTTTCTCAATGTCGACCTCCATCCCCCGTTCAAATTTTTTTTCACTAATTCTGCCGATACAAAGTATGGGGAGGTCGACATCGAAGTGCAATCGCACCCTGCTGGCTCGCGACCACCATCCTAGTCTTGATTTTGCGTTTTCTCAACCAAAACCCCCAAAATTTCGAACTAGGTTTTCATCCCCATTGATTTTCTTCGAGATCTTTTCATAAAATTAAGTATGGGGATGTTCTCAGGGGGCGAAACAGAGTCTAATGAAGCAAACATCTTCGATTTTGGTCAAGAAACACGTAACCTGCAAATTTTCTTCAAACTCTGATGAGTTTCACAGTCTGCACACTGTGAAGCAGCCTTTCACGGCTTCTGCCAGGCCGTGAGGCTTGTGACCAAGCCCTGTCATCGGTGAAACCCACCTCACGGCTTGGCTTGGTCCCCCCCCACCCCGTGAAACAGCCTCTCACGGCCAGGCCTAGGCCGTGAAAACCTTCTGACCAGATTTTAGTTTTTCCATTTCGAGCGTCTCGCGGGCGTTTTAACCAACGTTTTACATCTCCCTGACCCGTTTGAGACCTCTGAACTCAGCTTTACAATTTTTCGATTCGGTCAGTTGGTTATCATTCTTTTTGGCTCGTTTTTAATCGTTTTTGACTTTAATTGTGTAGCAATGGCCCAAGCTCATCGTTACCTGCAATTTAACGGGGCTGATTCCAGAGACAGGAGGTGTACTGAAAAGCTGGAAAAACATAAAGACCAGCCGTTACTCGAGCTACGAGTCATCAGTTGGACCCTTTTAGAGACTTTTGGGCAAAGGGAACGTGCTCTAGCTTTGGTTAACGATCGTTGGCGCAAACTTTTTGATATCAAGAGAAGCCAGTACAGAGAGATGGTGGTTGAGTTCTTTTCAAGCTTCACATTCTCTTACCCATGCTCGAACTTGTTTGCGGCAAGCATGGTGAAATTTCGGTTAGGTGGGATCTGGAGAAGCATGTTAGTGGCTCAGTTTGCAGTGGCCATAACACTTTACACTGAAGAAGAACTTCCCACTGTAGCTTTCACAGGGGGGTTACATGAGTTTCCCACGACTTAAGACCACATTGACTTCTGGAGGCAGATTGGAGACGATCAGTATGATGTGGCCAACACGAAAAGTACTCAAATTCGTGACCCTCTTACGCTATCTGCACAGGGTCATCGCATGCACAGTCACTCCTAGGCACGATTGTGGGTTCGTGTCTTTGAAAGACCTATTCCTTCTGTACTACATGCACACAGGTACCAACTGCAACATAGCCATGGCAATTCACTGATAGTGTCAGTCGGGTTTGGGACCCACTTCCCAGGGATCAGGAGGAGGCGGCACAGTAACAACAGAACGGGCAAGTACAACAACCTCCCAGCCCCACATACATTCCCGTTTCTGAGGGAGGCTATTCTGGAGCCCTTACTTTGGACGAGCAGATTAAGAACCGAAGTTGGGAAGGTATGTTGGAAGAGTTAGAGCACCCGGTGCAACAGCTATGGAACTATAGGGTACCAGAGCCTGAGGACATCCATGATATACCATAGCCCACTTCGACGGATGTACTGGCCCGCATATCTCACCTACAGGCGCACATTGACAACAGGTTTGGGGACTTATCTCATCACTTTGATCAGCAGCTTACCGAACTCTGTTACTAGCAGATTGCGAGTTTCACTCGTGTCAATGATCAGATTCGTGAGTTGCGTGAGACATTCAGGCCACCCCGTGGACAGCGGGCTTCCCCCTAGTATGCCGACACGCCCAGGGTGCCACAACAGATGTCCCCATCTAACTTCATGCCCCACTTCCCTTAGGGGGTATCCATGCTTATCCACGTAGCCTTATTACATTTCTGTTGGTTTTGATACTATGTTTGTCTTTTTTGCACTATGTCTTTTGGTTTGGTCTGGTGTTTCGGATTCTAAACTTTGTTGGATTTTTTTTATGTCGGCTATGTGGTTTGTGATGGAATGCATTATCACTCTTATTACTATTATCTGGCTTGTTTTGTTTAATTCTTTTCTTTTTGTTTGTGTGGTGTGTTTTCATTTTTGTATATAATGTTGTACATGGTGATGAAACTTTGGCTTGAAGTATAATATTGCAGCAGCAAGGTGTTTGATGTGTGTGGAAGTGAGAATCATGGGCAATTACAAAAATCAAGGAGTTTCTTTTAACCAACCCTTTTGTTCTTATTATTTTTCTGCATTGAGGACACTACAGTTTTCTAAGTATGGGGATGGCAAGGGTTATCTAAGCAAATTGAATATAACTCCCTCACCACGTCAAAAGTCTGAAAATCCCCCAAAATTTTGAATTTTTTTTCCCAATCTCACATGACACGAAAGTACACCATTTTTAACATAAATCATAGATAATTTATTTGTGCTTTATCGTGTTTGCGAGTCGCAAGAACGGTTTTCCTCAAAGGTTTATTTTTATAAAAATTACATGATCAAAGTTTTTCGATCGAGTTTTGTGAACCAACAAAAAACCCTCTCACCCGATTTCCCTTGTGAGATTAAGCCTACATATAGAAAAAAAATATATGTTTAGGTCAAAAAATGAAAAAAAATCATAGTTATGAGGGATGTCATATGTCTAAAACATGTTCTAGATTTATGTTGAGACCGTGTCAAACTAATCGCCTTGAGTCGTTATGGATCTTTTTCGGGTCGTCAATTGTCCTGGAGATACTGGACTTTCTGCATAACTCCAGTATATATTTATATGAAAAAAAAAGAGAAAAAATCAAAAAATTTAGTCTTGCATGGAAAGGTTGCAACCCTAAATCAAGCTAAGAAAAAAAAAATATATGAATAAATCAAAATGAAAATTGTGAAATGGATGTACGTATATGCCAAGTTATACGTTAGGGTGGTAGCTCATACACTCGTATATGTGAGCAAACGTTTGAGTATCCCCCTCCATTTTTTGGTCGGATCCTATAACGAACTCGGCGGCTCGATCGTATATATAAACCCAAGAAACACTTAGATATGCTTGACCTGAGCGTTCACTTCAAATAATACACCCATAGGTTGAGTGAATTGGTGAGATGAGTGAAATCATAGGAAAATGGTTCACATTATTTGATTGAGAGATTTTGTGAGTTTTCAAAACCGCTTAAACCTTTGAGGATGTAAAACCTAGTATTGATTGTAAATCTCGTGGCCCGAATATGTACGCTTAAGTGTCTATGTGGTTAAGATAGAGTTGTAGTAGTGTCGAGATTAAAAGTGATTGCTTGGGGACAAGCAATGTTTAAGTATGGGGATGTTTGATGTGTGTGGTTTTGGATATGAAAAGACAATGTATTTCGGGCTAAAAACATCAAAATAAACTTAAAAATGTCAAATTATATTTGTTACTAATGAACATCATGAGTTTACAGGTTAAAACAGGCTTGGCACGGAAAACGAGGCGAAAATGAAGAAAAGTCAAAGTTTGGGTCAACCGGTCAAACGCATAAGTCAAAATAAGAAAAGCGCTGAAAAACTTCACGGCTTGCAGGCTGTGAGACCCCCTTTCCCTGGATGGACCAAGCTGTGAAGCACTTGATTAAGCTGTGATGCTGAGCTGCAAACTAGTCACCAGTGAAAACTCCCTCACGGCATGACTTGCAAGTTGTGAGAGCCTTTCACAGGCCATGAAGACCCTGTCCAGGCCGTGAAGCCCCTTCTCCTGGATAGCCCACGTCGTGAGAGCCCCTTCACGGTCGTGAGAGCTCCTTCACGGTCGTGAAGGGCCCTAGACTCAATTTTGGAAATTTTTGGATTTCAGCCCTTATAAATAGAGGGCTCATTTCCACCATTTAGAACATCTTGGAGAGCAGAGAAAAAGCCAGAGGAAGCCCTCATTGAAGTCCTTCGAAGATTTAAATATTTGAAGCATTCGACGAGGCGAAAGTTAGCGTTTTTCATTATTCAAGCTTCTATTTGGTATTGTGTTTACATTTAGCCATGAACTATTGTTTGAATCTAATCTATTTATGTTTGAACATTAACATGGTTGGCTAAACTCATCGTATCGCTTAGGCCAGGCAAATCCAACCACGGTTTGACTTTGTATCGTATTGGTTTTGCTTATATTTTGCATTTATGAAGTAAACGTTATTATTGATTGATTTGGTTGATGAATTGAATTCCTTTATTGTTTCTAGTAATCTCTGGTCTTGTGGAACCCTAACCTTAACTTGTGAAGCCATCTATCATTAGGAGACCATTGTATAGCCGAATAACAGAACCTGCAGCGTACGCGTGAACTAGAAATAGTCACGATCATTAGGGAAACCCTTGAATTCCATTAGGAGTCCACCATAGAGTTTGAGTGAGAAATCACCTTACCCTTAGCTAGTAGATACCCTTGCCATTGTCAAGTAGTCAAGCATTTACCGATAGCTCGGGTCTGTTCCTGCTTAGTCGTGTCTAGGACCTACTAGGTCAACCTATCAACCCAATAGTAACCGCTTCAAAACTCGGGACCTAGCCTAGGGCACTTCATAAAACCGCAACCTTATTAGCACTTAACCATGGACCAGTAGTAATCGTGTAGGGCGTGTCTGTAACCCTATGCGTGAACCTATCCATAGGAACTAGGTAGCCTTGTCTTAGGACCCCAGTTCATCCCAGAGATAAGTTAGAACGCATTACTGATACATTTGTCAAACCTAAATTGGAGGAGCCATGCCTAAGTGATCCTTTACCAAAATCTGCTTTTCAACAACAACAATTTTATTGCTTTCATTTTCTGTCCACTTTAGTTTTCTAAATTAAAATTCAACTTTCAAAAATCATAAAAATAAAACCCGGCAATAATTATTAATTGAGATTGTTTTAACAATTCCGTGTCCCTGAGGTTTGACAACCCGGTGTTTACCAATATTGTGTTACGCACGACAGATATACTTGCCTTAGTGTGTTGGTATAGTCCCCTGGTGAATAACCAGTTCTATAAATTTAAAATTTGATAGTGTAGGACCCCACTTTTTATATACACTAAACAACACATCAATAGCTAGTATCTATCTTAGTTGCTTTTATGAAAGCCCTGTATAAAGTTTAGTAGTCTTTATCTATCTTTTGACATGTAAGAAATTTAAACTCGATTTAAAATATTAATGAAATTGGGAGTCAGTTGCGATTTTATTTATTTAAAGTTATAGTTAAATTTGTTATATGTTCTGTATGTTATTTGATATTTGTACTATAGTTGAATAGTGGACACCGGGATGTTAATCATTTTTGTATTGTTATGAATAAAGACAATGGCAGGCAAACACAGAGGTCATGGAATCAATCTCACTGCAGAAGAGCTTCACACTATTATCGGTCAATGTGTAGCAGCAACTTTAATAGCTCATGCGCAAGCAACCCTAACATACCACAAGGGTATTCTTATAAGTTGTTCATGGAATACAAGCCGCATATATTCAATGGAACAGAAGAAGTCGTAGGACTACTTTGGTGGATGGAAAAGACTGTGTTAGTTTTAGAGAGATGCAATTGTCCAGCTGAATATCGTGTTAAGTATGTCTCTGGAACATTGGAAGGACTAGCTTTGACTTGGTGGAACTCGCAAGTTCAAGTTCTTGGTTTAGCAGCAGCGAATGCAATGCAGTGGGCAAAGTTAACTAGACTGTTGATCGAGGGGTATTGTCCATGCATGGAGGTTAAGAAACTAGAGGTTGAATTTGCAAGCTTGAAAATGGAAGGATCTAAGATTGAGGCATACATGTCGCGCCAGAATGAATTGGCTATGCTTTGTCCAACTTTGGTCGATCCGCCGTATCAACGCATTGAGAGGTACATTGATGGTTTAGCACCACAAATTCAGAGCTCGGTGATTTCAAGCAACCCAGTAAATATTCGAGAAACTATCCACTTAGTTCATAAGCTAACTGATCAAGCTGTTCAACAGGGGATTTTGCCTCAGCGTAAAGCATTGACTGGTATGGTTGATAACAAGAGGAAGTGGGAAACCTCAGGAGGAAATGGCAATGATTCTAGTCAGAATCAGAATTAAAAAGCTGATGGTAACAACAAGACTGGTCATGGAAACAAGAATTCAGGGAATTCATCAAGTGGTTATCAAGGGAGACAACCCAAATGCAATAGGTGTGGCCAACATCATGCTGGAAACTCTGTGATCAAATGCAACAAGTGTGGAGAACTGGGTCACAAAGCCGTTGACTGCCGAGTGAGAGTCAACAACCAAGGAGCTCAGAATCATAGAAACTAGAATCACCAGGGTAATCAAGCTGGCTATTTTGAATGTGGATTCGTCGCTCATTTCAAGATAGACTGTCCAAAGCTAAAAGGGAACGGGAACAGGAACGGAAACGGTGGAAATCAAGGAAACGGGAATGGCAATGGAAATGATGGAAACGGGAATAGAGGAGCAGCTGGTAGAGCCTTTGTGATTGGAGCAGGAGAAGCTCGGAAAGATGCCAACGTGGTAAATGGTAATTTTTCCGTTAATGGCTATTTTGCTTATGTATTGTTTGATACTGGTGCCGATAGGAGCTTTATTTCATGTAAATTTCACAAAATGATTAACGCCATAGAAAGCCTATCAGAAGTTAAGTACTCGATAGAGCTAGCGAATGGAAAGCTGATTGAAATCCACAATGTTGTCCAAAACTGCATGGTGGATTTGTCTGGTCATAAAATGAGCGTCGTCTTGTTGCCAACAACTTTAGGATGCTTTGACGTTATTATCGGCATGGATTGGCTGTCCAAGCATCAGGCTGAGATTGTATGCCAGGAGAAAGTGGTTCAAATTCTGCCTCAGAGTGGAGAAATTCTGACGATTCGAGGAGAACGAAGTGGATCTGTTGTTGGGATCATTTCATTTCTTAAGGCGCAGAAGTGTTTTCGAAAGGGTCACGTAGATATCTTAGCTCACGTCATTGAGAAACCAGTGGAGGAACCGCGTATAGAAGATATTTCTGTTGTTCGTGATTTTTCGGACGTATTTCCTGAAGATCTACTAGGTTTACCTCCGCATAGGTAGATAGAATTTCAAATCGATTTAGCACCAGGAGCATCGCCTATTGCTCGATCACCTTATCAATTAGCCCCAAGAGAACTCCTAGAGTTGTATTCTCAGTTGCGGGATCTGCAAGAGAAAGGTTTTATTAGACCTAGTTCATCGCTGTGGGGAACGCCTGTTCTATTTGTCAAGAAGAAAGATGGTACTTTTCGAATGTGTATCGATTACCATGAGTTGAATAAGGTTATCGTGAAGAATTGGTATCCTCTACCGCGCATCGACGATTTGTTTCATCAATTTCAAGGTTCGAGTTATTATTCGAAAATTATTTTGCGATCCAGGTATCACCAGCTACATGTTCGGGATGAAGATGTAGCGAAAACAGCTTTTAGGACCAGGTATGGTTATTATGAAATTTTGGTTATGTCGTTCGGGTTAACCAATGCGCCTGCAGTATTCATGGATTTAATGAATCGAGTATCCAAGCCGTATCTGGATCGATTTGTCATCCTGTTCATTGACGACATTCTCATCCATTCAAGGACGAGAGAAGATCACGCTGAGCATCTTCGTATCATTCTAGATCTGCTGAGAAAGGAGCAGTTGTATGCCAAATTTTCCAAGTGCGATTTTTGGATTCGGGAAGTGCAATTCCTGGGTTATATCATTAATGAATCAAGGATTCAAGTTGATCCATCAAAGATTGAGGCTATTAAGAGTTGGCCTGTACCAAAGACGCCGACTGAGGTACGCCAATTCCTTAGTTTAGAGGGCTATTACAAACGATTTATTGAAGGGATTTCCTCCATCGCTCAACCTTTGACCGCGTTAACGCATAAAGGAATTGTCTATAAATGGGATGCAAAGCAGGATGCAACGTTTCAACTTTTGAAGGAAAAGCTTTGCAGTGCACCTATTCTTTCATTGCTAGAGGGAACCAATGATTTTGTGGTCTATTGTGATGCGTCTATTAGAGGCATGGGACGTGTGCTCATGTAGTGCGATAAGGTTATCGCTTATGCATCAACACAGCTTCGGGATAACGAAAAGAACAACACGACTCATGATTTGGAGTTAGGAGCTATAGTTTTTGCATTGAACATCTTGAGACATTACTTGTACGGTACCAAGTGTATGATTTACACCGATCACAAGAGTCTTCAACATATCTTTGACCAGAAGGAGTTGAACATGAGGCAACGCAGATGGGTGGAATTGTTCAATGATTATTATGTATCATCTGGGGAAGGCTAATGTCGTAGCCTATGTCGTAGCCTATGGAGCCACAATGAGACGAAGCCGAAGCCGAAGCGTGTTCGTGCTCTGCAGATGACAATTCACTCAAGTTTGCCAGGTCAGCTTCGGAATGCTTAATTAGAAGCGCTGAAAGAAGAGAACTTGGAATCTGAATCCTTGTGTGGATTAGGCAAGCAAGTTGAGGTCCGATCGGATGGAGCTTAGTACCTTTTTGAGAGGCTATGGGTGCCTTAGCACGAAAACTTAAGGCAACTAATTATGGATGAGGCTCATAAGTCTCGATATTCTATACATCCGAGTTCGGATAAAATATACAACGATTTGAAGGCTGTTTATTGGTGGCCGAAGATGAAGGCTGACATCGCCACTTATGTAGTTAAATGTTTGACTTGTTCGAAAGTCAAAATCGAGTATCAGAAACCGCCAGGTTTGCTGCTGCAGCCAAAGATTCCAGGATGGAAATGGGAGAACATAACGTTGGATTTCATAACGAAAGATTGACAAAATGGATAAATTGGCTCGTTACTTGTTGATCAATTAACGAAGTCAGCTCGTTTCTTGCCAATCCGAGAGACTAACAAAATGGATAAATTGGCTCGTATATACATGAAAGATCACGTCACGGTGTTCCCTTATCCATTATATCTAATCGAGATACGCGGTTCACCTTGCACTTTTAGAAGTCCTTGCAGAAGTCATTGGGAACCTAGCTCGACATTAATACGACTTATCATCCTCAGACTGATGGTCAGAGTGAGAGGACTATCCAGACGATGGAGGACGTACTCAGATCATGTGTGATATATTTCGGTAACAGCTGGGAATCTCACCTACCATTGGTGGAGTTTTCCTATAACAATAGTTATCACACGAGCATTGGAGCAGTGCCGTTTGAGGCTTTGTATGGACGTAACTGTAGGTCACCGATCTGCTGGGTAGAGGTGGGTGACATTCAGCTTACTAGTCATGAACGTATTCATGAGGCGACCAGGAGAGTCGTTCAAATCCGAAATCGCTTAGTAGCAGCTCGTGATAAACAGAAAAGTTACGCGGATAAGCGTAGGAAACCGTTGAAATTTCAGAAGGGGGATCATGTTCTTCTGAAAGTTTGGCCTTGGAAATGAGTTATTCGTTTCGGGAAACTCGGAAAGTTAAATCCGAGATACGTTGGACCATTCGAGATTTTCGAATGCATTGGTCGAGTTGCTTATAGATTGAATCTTCCCGAGGAGCTAAGTTCTGTGCATAACGTGTTCCAGTATCTAATCTAAGAAAATGTATATCAGACGAATTGCTCGTAGTTCCACTTGAGGACTTGGACATTGACGAGCAATTGCGTTTCATAGAGGAACCAGTAGAGATAATGGACCGGGAAACTAAACATCTCAAGCAAAGCAAAATTCCGATTGTCAAGGTTCGATGGAATTTTAAGCGTGGACCAGAGTTTACCTAGGAACCCAAAGATCAGATGATGAGGAAATATCCCAACTTTTTTAGTCAGCCTGTGCTGATGGCCGGGGTTACTCTTTAAATTTCAGGACGAAATTTCTTTAAAGGAGGGGATGGTGTGATAACCTGGAAACTTAGGTGTGATAACCTGGAAAATTACGCGTGTTAACCTGAAAACTGATATGATAATTCAAAAACTTATGTGATAACTTTTGTAAGAATTTGAAAACTTTTATCTTTTACTATAGAGTAAACTGTTAAACTTTGATCTCTATAGTTGAGTAGAGCGCAAAACGTTATTTTATTGTTGAGTAAAATGCTGTAACTTGATTTCTCACTACTTGCAATGAAATTTACAACGATTAAACTTGTGAAACTTACGCTCTTAGCAACGTGGTTGCGATCTTAATTTTCAAAACAAAAATTCTTTAACGAGAGAAGGATGTGATATTCTGTCCCTTCGGGTGGGACCCAAGCCTTAGAAACCAGATAAATACTGATAAAATCAACAAACCGGGAGTCGTGTATGTAGGCGTAGTATGTCAATCAAGGTATTAGAATAATCTAGCATCCTTAAAACACTTCACAAACATCATAGAAAAGTCGGAATCTTGAAACATTGGTGATAAACTGAAAACTGCTAGGTATTGTGAATTATGTGCAAACTAATACGTGAATTTAATTGTATGATCATAAATCGTTACGTGGAAACTTGATACTTAGTTTTATTGGATTTGATTTGATAAAAATGATAATGAATTCAAAATGGAAGAAAACGTTGAAAACCGTGACCAAAAATGCGAAAAACGGACAAAACGGGCTATAGTAAA
>JBCNJP010000003.1:18067736-18110236 GCA_039602395.1 Deinandra increscens subsp. villosa
TGCTTACCATGTTAAGTCTTTCCTTTTGTATGTAGTCTTCTCCTTATTTTTAGTAGTGTAATTATTTGTATTTATTTTTGCATTTATTATCCTCTCCTCCCATATAAATGTGGATGTAAAAGTTTGTAATTCTTTGTCAAGAAATATACAAAGAGCTTTTATCTTTACAATTACATATTCTACTTCAATTTGTATTTTATGACTTTCAGATCTTTACTACTCAAATTTGAACCGGAGTTGAAAAAGAAAAAAAAAACTTTGTGCATCTTTTATCTCAGAGCTTAGATGGGTTCTGATGTAAATTTTAATGTTTTATTGTCTTATTTGGCTTCTAAAAAAACCTCCGTGCACCTTTCATCTCAGAGCTTATTTGTCTTACGAAACAATTCCTCTGGTGCCTGTAGAAGTAGTCCATTTGATTTTTAATGTTTTATTAAAAGAGGTTCCAAAATGACGAAATATCTATGACTTAACGGATCTTTTTAATCCCGTTAGTGACAAATGACATTCTCTGTAATAAGTATATAACATAAAAGATGTCTAGTATACTTACTTTAGTTAAACACCTAATCCAAATTTTGGATAAAACATAATATAGGGTCGTTTATGTAATTTACTCCAAAATTAATGAATCATATCTCTTTGTATTCTTTTTAGGCAAAATGCGTTTTTTTAGTGTATCTAACCCCTATATTATATTACTATTATGTAAATAAAATTATAAAGAATCGAAACGTGAATTCCGGACCAAGTCAGTGTCGTACACTAAGTTAGCTAGTCACATAGCCAGCATCCTCTTGGTCTAGCACTTCATGAACACCAAATCCTACCTTAATATATATTATCAAAAGTTTGATATATGCATTCTAATAGATCATCACTATATCATCTATGTTACCTTAAAGATTCTAAGTAATTGATTGGTTCAGGGATATCAATGAAAATTTACTTATAAGGAAGATGATACATTCTCTATCAAGACGTGTTTTGTCTAAACAAACAGCTTGTCGGGTGAAAACAAAATTGTAAGTTTCTGGACAACTTATATATTGAGGTAAAAGGAACAATATCTAGCTTGACACGGTTTGTTTAGACTCTTACAGTAATTGTCATCATTAAATTGATATGATTCAACGAAGATTGCGGTGGCTGGAGATGGGGATCGAGATAGGCGTGTGTTCATGTACGGCGCCACATCACTTCCAAACGTATACACTTAAGCAATTTTAACAAGTTATAGTCATATGTATCTAAGTCGCATCCAAGTTAGAGACTGAAATTTGTGACTTACAATGATCTAAAACCTTCTAGAATTAATAAGATATATCATATATCCTATCAAATAAGTCAAACTTCCTAAACAAAAATCAGGAACCACGATACTCTAAAGACTTGTTTATCTTGTCATCAATAAAATAAAAAGTACATTTTTTATAGATAAAGAAATGAATAGTTTGTACCTTGTGTGTATTATGTTTGTAGTGGGTTGTCATGAGTTAAATTAATACTGAATTCGTTGGATGGATGCATCGAGCAGTTCGCCTCTCGGATCGGAAGGGAGACGAATCTTTGACTTCTCCCAAAGTCAAAATCTACTTCCAAGACATTCAAGAATAAATTAATTACTGATGTTATTTTCAATATTGTAATATTATTTAATCAAAGATTAAAAAACATGTACAAATAAATTCAATGAACCTGGCTGAAGGAAAACCACATAAAATATAAAACATCATTAGTTTCCTAAACATGATTTTAAGAAAAAAGAAGAATAAAGCCAAGGTAGATGAGCAATCTATCGAGTACAAGTACATTGCCTAACACACTTGAAGCACACTTTTCTTTCTCCATTTTAATGACTTGGCTCATGAACAACAACCTTGTTTTTCTTATTATTTTCTTAACCCATATGGTTGATATGTCCCAACTCCTTATACATAATATACACATCAATCGTGTCTCGATTTTGATTGCTTTTGGTTGTGAAATTATAGAAATTGGTACTTAGTTGGTTCCTATTTGATTTTGCAGGCCTCCTAGCTTTAGGATGAAAAAATAATTAAAAAAAATGCACATCACGCAGTCTTGACCACGACCATGTGGGACTTGTCCACAGCCAATGGAGGGTCATGACCTAATTCCTAATAAACACGTGCTCGGAGCTGTTTTTCTAAAGACAACAGTCATTGCCACACTGATCATGGTCATGCCCGTTGACCCGAAAATATATTGATTTTAAAAAATCGTTGCAGCACCGAATATATATTGATTTTAAAAAATGACACAATTAACCAATCAAGAGGTACCACAGTCATGGCCACTTTTACTACAGTTGTGTTCAAATCGACGTGTTGATGCTCTTTTTGTCATGGTTGGCTAGATTCTTATATCGTTCGGGTAAAAATGATCTTGAGTTACTACTGATTAGAATATGGTTTCTATCTTCGTTGTTTATGGTAGTGACTTCATGTCATGACTTTTCTCGTTTTAAAGTGGGCTTATCTTTTGAATCTAAATGTCGATCACTAACTGATTAACTTTGATAATCATGTTGGAAAGCCTTTATCAATTCTTACATTCATCACTTTTATATGAAAACATGTTACAATTTATAACATATACTAACAGAGATAGTATTTCCCGTTAGACATGGGGTAATAAAGTAATTTTGCCTTCCACAAAAAGAAACCCTTAAAACAATCAGAAGATCGCAAATGACGTCATCGCAAAATCGACAAACCCTTAATTCCTTAAACCCCTTAGTGCTCTATCGACCCTTGAAACAAGCAGAAGATCACAAACCCTTAATCAGAAGATCGTTCCATCGAAATTCCGTGTTTAGTGGTTTGATTTTAATTTTGCTATGCTTTTAGTTTTTTCATGTATTATGATTCTTTCCAAGGGTTTTGGTTTTCTTACAATTTTATTTATGTTTCATTTCATCAAGAATTGTTTGATGAAATGCGCTGATTGTGTTTTAATCCAACTGTTTTCTTCTTAGCATTTATGTTTGATCTTGTAGAAACCGGGGTCGGTGAGCCAAGCCAAACCCCGATGGCACAGCGGAAGCGGATCGGAGACTTTGTGAGCTTCGTCTTTGTAGAACAAATATAAACACCCGGAAGAACATTACGGACCGGATCTTCTACTTTGGTGTTTGAGATGTGATGATGATGATGAGGATAAAATATAGAAGTAGTGATAAACAAGATGAAGATAAGTGAAATCATATATGGAGTCGAATGATTACATGTTTACCTATCCCACACATGCTATAGGTTCATGAACAAGAGTTCATGAACCCACACAACTTCAAAGTATCATGTCTAAGCTCTCTCACTCAAACATACACTCATGCTTGTCTTTCACATGAGAAAGACATATATATTAACCTAACTAAGACCAAGGGCAAACTAGTAAATAACACAACTAGTAGTGACATAAATAATACAACAATAAATAATAAAGTCACTAATGCCAAGTCTTCGGTTAATGAGAGTCTCGAGTCATGATCTTCACCGCATGTTGTGCAAACGGTCAAACGGTAAGTGGTACGTTGAGTTTCATCTAACCAAATCTCGAACTCGTCGAACTCGGAAATTCCCAACAATCTCCCCCTATTTGGTAGATGAACAAACGGATAAATAACTCAACTCTTGTGACAATCGGTTCCCTTGTATTCTTGCAACTAGTCTTCAAAACAATCTTCAAACGGTTTCAAATCTTTCACTTTTCTTCTCCCCTTTGTGAAGCTCCCCCTAAGATAAAGAATTGTTCTTCTTTTAGCTTTTTCCGCAAAGCCCGTAGGGTGTTTACCAAGATTTAACATGCACACTATGTTTAAGGATGCCAACATCATCCTCAGTGTAGTTAAAGGTCAACAAGATAAAGGATCAAAGAAAAATTAGAGAATTAATCCCATAATTCAACCGTCTTGAAAATACTTGCCAAGAATACCAAACCGATGCATCACCCAAAGATAATACCACTTCAAGTAAATTACCTCAACAAGTCACAAGCTCCTAACTTTGCCTTTGTTTTTACCATAACGACGATGGCTCAAGGACTCTTCAAAAGCTAGAACTCAATCCAACATTAGCAAACAAATTCTTCAATGTAGAAAAACTTTCAAACTAGCATATTTTCTTCAATTTTGAACCGGCTTCTAAACACGTCTGCTTATAACGAGGCAAGTATCAAAAAGAAAATTAAGTTTGATTCTACAAGTGTACCTTGGTTGTACACCAATTTGTTGCAATGGATTTAACGGTTTGCACCCGTTAGACTTGTAGTAATTTTCTTCAAATTTTAACAGTAACATTACTGTTAATTAATTCTGCCCAAAACCGTTCTTCAAATTTCTGGTCCAATCTGATCATGTTCGCAGCCCATTATCTTAAATCTTAAAACAGCCCAACAGATCTAAATGGAGAATAGCAGGCCCAAACCGAAATAATTAAAGAAAACAGCGGCCCAACAGAGGATTAAATGAAGGCAGCAGCCCAATAGCAGAATTAAACATGCCCAACTCGTTTTCATATAACCTGCCAAGACTCCTTGTGCCCTAATCGCATCACACATAGAACCAGCAGCAGCAGCCTCGACGTCTTGGATAAGTTCCGGCGATCAGAGGAGCAGGTTCCGGCGACCAAGGACGAGCAGAAGCAAGAACCGGCAGCCAAGGAAGTTCCTCCGGAAGTTCGGAGTTCCTCCGGAACTTTTTCAGTTCCTCCGGAACTTTTCCGGTTCAAGCTCCCTCGGAGGATTTCAACAGGTTACTCCGGAACTGTGTTAACTCGGAACAAAGAGTTCCTCCGGAACTATCCTGTTACTCCGGAAGTTCTCTTTTCCCTCGGAAGGATCAGTTTACTCCGGAACTTCGAGTTCCTCCGGAACAATTCCGGCGAGCAGATTTGCGACCAAGGGGGTTCCTCCGGAAGATTTCAAGTTCCTCCGGAAGTTTTCGTTTCCCTCGGAGAAGACAGTTTATTCCGGAACATAAGTTGTTACTCCGGAACAATGTTAACCCGGAACAGTGGTTACCCCGGAACTATTGAGTTCCTCCGGAACTCTGTGAGTTCCTTCGGAACTGGGTTGTACCGGAACAAGTTTTTCCGGTGATGATAGTTTCTCACGAGCTTACCAGGTTCTCTCGAGGCATGCAAGTTCCGGTTGAGTTCTTTCGGGATAAGTGGTTGTACCGGACTGTTTTCCGATTGAAGGTTGTCCGGAACAGATTTTCCGGTTGATGGTGGCAACTCACGGACCTTATCCGGTGATGGTGGAAACCCAAAAATAATCTGTCGCTAACAACTGTGAAGACCCAGATCATGTCGGCCGTTTTCATTGACTTAAATGAAACCATAATGGCGAGTTTAGCCATTATCATCGACCACTATAACCATCTCAGTAACCGTCTTCAAAGCTGAGTTGGATAACCCAATTGCCGTTAACGACCATTTACGATCATGACATAAACCCAGATCATAACCATCTTCACCCCATAACCTTCGTCATCTATCATGACGCAAACCCGAATCTTGAACTCGCTGATAAAAACCCGGTTGACAACCAATATGATACAACCCACTTTCTCTCAAAAAATAAGAACCGTAAAAACCGATGTAACGAGCTGCAGTCTCGTGATTTTTGTTCTTCATCACTTGTTAAAATTAATTAACATAAACACTAAAAATAATCAATAAAAATCTGCTAATTGATTAAAGAAGGTTGAGTGTTTGGTGATGAGAGAGAAAAGTAGGGTGGTTGACAAAAGATGAAAAAGGGTAGCAACTTTAACCAAAGTCAGTAAAGTGGTATGGCTACAATCCTTACACTATTCACCTTTTTGGATTTTAAATTTGTTTTCCAATTAAATTAATCAAAAACATGACTAACATAACAATCTCCAATCTTGAAGATTCTGGGAAAACATATGAACAAGTGGGATGAGTTTGAAGATACTCAAGAACTCATATTATATGTGTGACTATTTCTAACACAAAACCCAAAGTTCAAAAGATAAAAACATCTCTATTTGTTACAAAAACAAGCAAGATAACACAAAGTTGAAGAAACCAACCGATTTGTTGCGTTTTCTTCGACCATGGCTCTGATGCCAATTGTAGAAACCGGGGTCGGTGAGCCAAGCCAAACCCCGATGGCACAGCGGAAGCGGATCGGAGGCTTTGTGAGCTTCGTCTTTGTAGAACAAATATAAACACCCGGAAGAACATTACGGACCGGATCTTCTACTTTGGTGTTTGAGATGTGATGATGATGATGAGGATAAAATATAGAAGTAGTGATAAACAAGATGAAGATAAGTGAAATCATATATGGAGTCGAATGATTACATGTTTACCTATCCCACACATGCTATAGGTTCATGAACAAGAGTTCATGAACCCACACAACTTCAAAGTATCATGTCTAAGCTCTCTCTCAAACATACACTCATGCTTGTCTTTCACATGAGAAAGACATATATATTAACCTAACTAAGACCAAGGGCAAACTAGTAAATAACACAACTAGTAGTGACATAAATAATACAATAATAAATAATAAAGTCACTAATGCCAAGTCTTCGGTTAATGAGAGTCTCGAGTCATGATCTTCACCGCATGTTGTGCAAACGGTCAAACGGTAAGTGGTACGTTGAGTTTCATCTAACCAAATCTCGAACTCGTCGAACTCGGAAATTCCCAACAATCTCCCCCTATTTGGTAGATGAACAAACGGATAAATAACTCAACTCTTGTGACAATCGGTTCCCTTGTATTCTTGCAACTAGTCTTCAAAACAATCTTCAAACGGTTTCAAATCTTTCACTTTTCTTCTCCCCTTTGTGAAGCTCCCCCTAAGATAAAGAATTGTTCTTCTTTTAGCTTTTTCC
Organism: Deinandra increscens subsp. villosa; assembly: GCA_039602395.1. Lineage (NCBI taxonomy): Eukaryota > Viridiplantae > Streptophyta > Magnoliopsida > Asterales > Asteraceae > Deinandra > Deinandra increscens. The sequence continues at coordinate 18,074,635 of JBCNJP010000003.1, forward strand.
GCAAAGCCCGTAGGGTGTTTACCAAGATTTAACATGCACACTATGTTTAAGGATGCCAACATCATCCTCAGTGTAGTTAAAGGTCAACAAGATAAAGGATCAAAGAAAAATTAGAGAATTAATCCCATAATTCAACCGTCTTGAAAATACTTGCCAAGAATACCAAACCGATGCATCACCCAAAGATAATACCACTTCAAGTAAATTACCTCAACAAGTCACAAGCTCCAACTTTGCCTTTGTTTTTACCATAACGACGATGGCTCAAGGACTCTTCAAAAGCTAGAACTCAATCCATCATTAGCAAACAAATTCTTCAATGTAGAAAAACTTTCAAACTAGCATATTTTCTTCAATTTTGAACCGGCTTCTAAACACGTCTGCTTATAACGAGGCAAGTATCAAAAAGAAAATTAAGTTTGATTCTACAAGTGTACCTTGGTTGTACACCAATTTGTTGCAATGGATTTAACGGTTTGCACCCGTTAGACTTGTAGTAATTTTCTTCAAATTTTAACAGTAACATTACTGTTAATTAATTCTGCCCAAAACCGTTCTTCAAATTTCTGGTCCAATCTGATCATGTTCGCAGCCCATTATCTTAAATCTTAAAACAGCCCAACAGATCTAAATGGAGAATAGCAGGCCCAAACCGAAATAATTAAAGAAAACAGCGGCCCAACAGAGGATTAAATGAAGGCAGCAGCCCAATAGCAGAATTAAACATGCCCAACTCGTTTTCATATAACCTGCCAAGACTCCTTGTGCCCTAATCGCATCACACATAGAACCAGCAGCAGCAGCCTCGACGTCTTGGATAAGTTCCGGCGATCAGAGGAGCAGGTTCCGGCGACCAAGGACGAGCAGAAGCAAGAACCGGCAGCCAAGGAAGTTCCTCCGGAAGTTCGGAGTTCCTCCGGAACTTTTTCAGTTCCTCCGGAACTTTTCCGGTTCAAGCTCCCTCGGAGGATTTCAACAGGTTACTCCGGAACTGTGTTAACTTGGAACAAAGAGTTCCTCCGGAACTATCCTGTTACTCCGGAAGTTCTCTTTTCCCTCGGAAGGATCAGTTTACTCCGGAACTTCGAGTTCCTCCGGAACAATTCCGGCGAGCAGATTTGCGACCAAGGGGGTTCCTCCGGAAGATTTCAAGTTCCTCCGGAAGTTTTCGTTTCCCTCGGAGAAGACAGTTTATTCCGGAACATAAGTTGTTACTCCGGAACAATGTTAACCCGGAACAGTGGTTACCCCGGAACTATTGAGTTCCTCCGGAACTCTGTGAGTTCCTTCGGAACTGGGTTGTACCGGAACAAGTTTTTCCGGTGATGATAGTTTCTCACGAGCTTACCAGGTTCTCTCGAGGCATGCAAGTTCCGGTTGAGTTCTTTCGGGATAAGTGGTTGTACCGGACTGTTTTCCGATTGAAGGTTGTCCGGAACAGATTTTCCGGTTGATGGTGGCAACTCACGGACCTTATCCGGTGATGGTGGAAACCCAAAAATAATCCGTCGCTAACAACTGTGAAGACCCAGATCATGTCGGCCGTTTTCATTGACTTAAATGAAACCATAATGGCGAGTTTAGCCATTATCATCGACCACTATAACCATCTCAGTAACCGTCTTCAAAGCTGAGTTGGATAACCCAATTGCCGTTAACGACCATTTACGATCATGACATAAACCCAGATCATAACCATCTTCACCCCATAACCTTCGTCATCTATCATGACGCAAACCCGAATCTTGAACTCGCTGATAAAAACCCGGTTGACAACCAATATGATACAACCCACTTTCTCTCAAAAAATAAGAACCGTAAAAACCGATGTAACGAGCTGCAGTCTCGTGATTTTTGTTCTTCATCACTTGTTAAAATTAATTAACATAAACACTAAAAATAATCAATAAAAATCTGCTAATTGATTAAAGAAGGTTGAGTGTTTGGTGATGAGAGAGAAAAGTAGGGTGGTTGACAAAAGATGAAAAAGGGTAGCAACTTTAACCAAAGTCAGTAAAGTGGTATGGCTACAATCCTTACACTATTCACCTTTTTGGATTTTAAATTTGTTTTCCAATTAAATTAATCAAAAACATGACTAACATAACAATCTCCAATCTTGAAGATTCTGGGAAAACATATGAACAAGTGGGATGAGTTTGAAGATACTCAAGAACTCATATTATATGTGTGACTATTTCTAACACAAAACCCAAAGTTCAAAAGATAAAAACATCTCTATTTGTTACAAAAACAAGCAAGATAACACAAAGTTGAAGAAACCAACCGATTTGTTGCGTTTTCTTCGACCATGGCTCTGATGCCAATTGTAAAAACCGGGGTCGGTGAGCCAAGCCAAACCCCGATGGCACAGCGGAAGCGGATCGGAGGCTTTGTGAGCTTCGTCTTTGTAGAACAAATAAACACCCGGAAGAACATTACGGACCGGATCTTCTACTTTGGTGTTTGAGATGTGATGATGATGATGAGGATAAAATATAGAAGTAGTGATAAACAAGATGAAGATAAGTGAAATCATATATGGAGTCGAATGATTACATGTTTACCTATCCCACACATGCTATAGGTTCTTATGAACAAGAGTTCATGAACCCACACAACTTCAAAGTATCATGTCTAAGCTCTCTCTCAAACATACACTCATGCTTGTCTTTCACATGAGAAAGACATATATATTAACCTAACTAAGACCAAGGGCAAACTAGTAAATAACACAACTAGTAGTGACATAAATAATACAATAATAAATAATAAAGTCACTAATGCCAAGTCTTCGGTTAATGAGAGTCTCGAGTCATGATCTTCACCGCATGTTGTGCAAACGGTCAAACGGTAAGTGGTACGTTGAGTTTCATCTAACCAAATCTCGAACTCGTCGAACTCGGAAATTCCCAACAGATCTTTATTTGTTCCTTTACGTTTAATGTTCTAATTTTCAATTGTTTAATTATCTTTATTTCTTTCAATGCAGGTTGTTACAAGACCATTACATCCTTTCCATTGATCGAACGACAACATAAGTTGCCATGTCATCTGGAGCATTCATATATACGGGAGGCGCTCGATCAAAAAGAAGTTGAAGCAATTTACGGTTAGTGTTTAATTTTGCTTCGTTTGTGGTTTATTTAGTCCAAGATGTTCAAAAATTACAGTGATTATATATTTTTTTGCGATCGCAGCTGGTTTCCCAAAATTATTTTCCATCAAATTGCATCATGATGGCTTGTTTAAAGAATATCCAGGCCGTGTATATGCAAAGGGTTCAAGTGATTTTGTTGATTTTGTGGACATTGATAAGTTCTCAGTGCACGAACTAGATATTATTTTGAATAGATTGGGCCACATGAAGGATGATGTAAGGTACTACCACTAGCTACTTAGTTCCAAATAAGAATTTAGATGATGGGCTTAGAGCTTTAGGAACTGATTCATAGGTAAGGGCGTGTGCAACGTATGTATTTGATAATAAGTTAATGAATGTGTACGTTCAACATGACATTACCACTTTTCCAAGTTCTCATAAGTTAATGATTTTGTTGAATTTAGATGATGGGCATAGAGCTTTAGGACATTTTCTGTCTTATCATATTATTGATTTTGTATACACAATAAACACTTTAACCTTAAAATGTTATTATAGGATGATTCCGGAGGCTATCTTAGTCCTACAATATCTAGCAAAACCTACAAGATCAACTTCTATTTCTTTTATATCATTCACTATGCCGCAAAAATGGAGTCAATTAAGATATGGATATGATGAGTGACGTATATATACCATCAAAGTATATATGGATAAACCATGTAATATTTGATGGCATAATATCCATGCATTCAAGGTGTACATAACAAAGCTTACAAAATTGAAAGCATGGGAACAACACATGCACATTCATCCAACTTGATTTACTTTTGTGCATTTGTTCCTTTAGTATAATTTTATGAGCATTCTTGTACAATTAGTCATATATAATGATCAACCCTTATTATATAATTACAACAAAAAAGTCTTACTTAGGTAAATCATTGATCGATCGTATAACAGAATTATATGATCACAAATGAAGCTAGTTATCATTACATAGAAATAATTTCATATACGTAACTCGAAATAAATCCAGTTAGAAGTCGGCCATATTTGTATTTAAAATCTTATATGACGGACTGTTGTTACTTCAAGATAATAAACAATAGTTAGCATATAACGGTAAATTGATTATTTTGATATCGGCTATGTGTAAATTCCAGTGCTAGTTATTATAAAATAAAATTGTGACAAATCCTAAAAATATGGATGATTCATAAAATTAAGAGTAAATTAGACAAAAATTTCTTTTATGTTTAAGCCAAATTTCATATTAGATCATTTAGTTTAACTAAAGTAGTTATATCAGACACCATTTATGTTTTATACTTGTTTCATAAAAGATTATTTGTCACTAAAAGAGTTATATTTATCCGTTAAGTTAGGGGTATTTCTGTTTTGTAAATCTTGTTTCGATTTTTTTTAACGAAGCTGTGTTAGAAGGGTTATTTTTTTATTGAAAAAAAACATTTAAATAATCTTAACTATTGCTCTTGATCGACAATAATCCCATCAATTTTTTATGTAATACAACAGTCTGTCTTATCTTTATACATTTTTGTAATAATTCTTCCGTCCATCTCACTAACCATTGTTATTATATGCTGACGTGGAATATAGAAAAAATAAATTAGATTTATATAATCTCAACTATTGCATATTGGTCAGATAGTAATCTCAAACTATTATCTATTGATTGACAATAAACATAGCTAGATTGTCAATAACAATAAATTTAGTTGAGTTTATTCCCGACAACAATACCAATGATCAATAATTAAAATTATTTAAATACAATTTTCATTTACCATATTTATACCCAAACAAGGAGAAATATGGTTTTGTCTTATGTCTATTTATTTATTTATTTATTTTAATTAATTGTTATTTTTTGAACGGCAAATTATGATTTTGTCTTACGTCTATTAAGTTATACACTTAATGAATTATGTGGTTTGCCTCCATTTACTTGTCCCATAATGGCTCAATTTTGACTCATTTAATTTATATTTCCAGACGTGATGGTCTAGTGTTATTGGAAGATACTAAACACCATTTGAGAACCGGATAAGTGTCACATTTCTTTGTAATTTATGAGTAGACTACAATAAATCATACACATAGATTCTTCTTATAAAAAAAGAGTTATATTTATTTAGTGGTATGTATATATCTAATATATATAATTTCAATTTTTAAACTTAACATTCAAAGACGACCACGTCATCTTCATCTCATCTCCTCCGACTCCGATACCTTTCATATCCTCCGGCCCCCACCCCCTCCGACTTCAAATCCACGTTCAATTCTCCACTCTACAATCATTAATTTTCCAGTCCTCACAGAAATGAAGAAGACGATCAACTACCTGATCGGCTCCCCCGGACCCAGCGGTTACGGTTCCAAATCCACCGCCGATCAGGTCACCGATAACCGCCGTTGCTTTGGACGCTCATCCACCGCCATCATCACCGGTAATATATAATCCTAATCATATATATCGATCTATATTCAGTTATTCACTCACATGCACACTCATAATCATTGATTATCGATAGAATTACTGAATCAATTTTTAACCAGGTGCAACGTCCGGGATCGGAGCTGAAACGGCTCGAGTCCTCGCGAAACGCGGCTTTCGAGTTGTGGTACCTGCTCGGAGCTTGAAAGCCGGCGAGGAGATCAAGGCTCGTATCGTATCGGAGTTTCCGGATTCCGAGATTATCGTTCTCACGCTTGATCTTAGCTCGATTCGTTCCGTCAGAAGCTTTGTTTCGGAATTTGAAGCTCTTAATCTGCCTCTTAATCTCCTCATGTAATTCGTTAATTTATCTCTAGATCGATATATATAACACGCAATTAGCTCATGAACGAAGATGAATCTATCTGTGTTTTCTTATTTATTGCAGAAATAACGCCGGAAAGTTTTCTCACCGGCACCGAGTATCGGAAGACGGAATGGAGATGACGTTTGCGACGAATTATTTAGGTGAGTTTTGTTCGGATAATAAAAATTAGGAAAAATGAGCGGTTAGTTTTTTCCGTTTGCAGGCCAAAAGTGTGAAGTGATTGATCACACGTGTGTATGTGGTTAATTAAATTAGGTCATTTTTTGTTGACGAAACTGTTGATGAAGAATATGATCGAGACCGCGAAAGTCACCGGAGTTGAAGGTCGGATCGTGAACGTGACGTCGGGGATACATACCTGGTTTTCCGGCGACTTGATTCGGTCCGTCGGTCAAATTACTCGAGATAAAAGGTACGTACTTTCAATGGCTTTTTTTTTAAAGAAATTGAAGTCCGCGAAAATCGAAAGGAACAATAGATATAAGAGAAACCATGATTTTGTCGATTATTGATTGCTTGCGGATGGTTAATATTTCTCGAATATTCTTCGGCAAATTCTGCGCTATAATTACTGATAATCGATTCTCGATTTTGTTGCTAGTATTAATAAGATTTTGAGACAAAAAGGATATAAAAACAAACTAATTATGGTTGGCTATTTTTGTATCATCTAAATTCTAATATCATATCGATCACTTTTCTAGTCGATCGTTGAAATTGGTTTGTCCGAAAAAGCCCCCGCCCACTTCCCCTTTACACACGGCCGTTTGATGATGTTTTGGATGACCGTCCAAATTAGAGTTATTATAAATGAAACCCCTATCTTTGAATGAATGACCGTTTGGTAAATCAGGGTACATGCAGAAACGAATTCAAATTCTAGAGTTTTTCCTAGTAAGGTGTAATTGAAAAATATATTTATGAAAATGGAAGATTTAAAAAATATTTACGAAAATAGATGTTTTTAAAAGATTCTTTTTCTCACTTTTATTTTTAGGAAAATTGGATTTTAATAATACAAGTTTTTTCTTATTGGCGGATAATAATACGAGTTTTAGAATTTCCTCACAATAATACGAGTTTTGTATGTATTGGATTATAATGATACACCGTTAGTTTTTTACTAACGGTGTTAGTGGTAGCTGACGTGGCTGCTGACATGGATCCTATTTGGCATTTTTAATTAAGTTATTAAGCATCAGGGACTATATTTGTATTTCTATAAAGATTTGGGTTTAAAAAAAAAAACCTAAAAAATCAACGCCATTATCCCCCAAACGAACCTCCACCGGTAACCATTATCAATTTCGCCGCATCTCCGGCGAGCTCGTTTCTGTTGTCACCGGAGAAAAAGAAATTAGTACCAAGAAGAAAGAAGGGCGGTCAGGAAGCGGCTATCGCCGCTGTTTGCAGCAACAACAACAGAGGGAGGGAGAGAAGCGGCTTCGTCAAGAAGCAGAAACAACAGCAGAGGAAGCGGCTATCGCCGTCTTCGTCTGAAGCAGCAATAACAGCGCCGCCGCCGCTGCTGTTCGTCAAGAAGCGGCTATCGCTGGAGGTTGGTGGTGGCAGCTGGCGCAAACCTGCCTAGGGTTCCGCCATGGTTCCAGATCGAAGAGATCGGAGAGTGGATGGTGAGAGGTGGTAGTTAGGTGGGGTGGATGCCGGAAGATGATGGTGGATGTCGAAGAAGATGATGGTGGACGCCGGCGGTCGGTGAGAGGCGGCAGTGGGGTGGTGGACGCCGGAGACGGCGTCGGAGCTCGCCGGAGCTCCTAAAGTCTCCGGCCCAAACATTGGTGTTTGAGGTTGGAAGGGATGAACGCTTTTGAGGTTGTTTTGGTTTTATTTTTAACCCAAATTTTTAAAGAAATTACAAACTAGTCCCTGTTGTTTAATAACTTAATTAAAAAGGCTAGATAGCATGCCACGTCAGCAAGATATTAACACCGTTAGTAAAACACTAACGGTATATCATTAGAATCCAACACCTATAAAATTGGTATTATTGTGAGGAAATTTCAAAACTCGTATTATTATCCGCCAATTAGGTAAAACTTGTATTATTAAAATCCAATTTTCCTTATTTTTATTATATACCTTGTATTTAAAAAATACTCTTAAATGTTTCTAATAAAACAAAATTTTATTTTGATAGACCCTCATAATTAAAAAAAAATTGAGTTACAAGTTTAAACAAGTCTATTAACTTTTAGAAATAGAATAATTCTTTTAGTCTATTTAATATGATATGTATATTGTACTATAGTTATTAAAAAGTAATTCAATAATATATATTATGTATAAATAAATAAATAAATAAACAATACTTGATTATAGTTATGGTTGTTTTTAAAGAGATCCTAGTGGTCTAGTGTCTTCTATTTTAAAATCTGAAAGTTTAAATTCTGCAAGTTACAAATATAGATAAATATAGATGGTTAATATGAGTAGTTTAGAAGCTGTTTTAAGAAAAGAGAAACTAAAAACTACAATTGTGGTTATAATTGAAATAGTGTGAGTCTTTAACGAGATGGTTTCCTAGTACAGTGTAAATGGTTACGGGTTCAGATTTTATAAAATATAGTTTTAATGGTGAGTTTGATGTTAAAAAAAGAATGAGAAGAAATTTTATAAAGGGCTTTTTGGTCTAATGGTATCTTGGAATTTAATAACATTTTTTCTTTTAAAGTGATAAGGGTTCAAAGCCTATAATGGACCGTAAAAAAAAATTAATATATAATTAATTAATTAATAATGGTAGTTTTGATTAATTGTTCTGCATATTTGTGTTGTGTATGCTGCAGTCAGTACGATGCAACACGTGCATATGCAATCTCGAAGCTCGCTAACGTTTTGCATACCAAGGAACTTGCTCGGAGACTCGAGGTACTATTAGATATATGATCATCTCCATTTTATATATATGCAACTGATTAATTCTAACTTATTTTATTAGTTAAATGACAAAACTTGTTTTTTTCTATATTTCTTCATGTTTCCTATTCTGGATGATACCCAGACAGCATCACATCTCAATGTTACCATGTTTCTACTTCATTTTCTTCCTTAAAATCTTTTTAATTATATTTATAAATGTTTGTAGATATTAATAAACAAATAAATAAATTAAATTAGGTAATATATAAATTATGTATGCAGAAAATGGATGCGAATGTGATCGTAAACTGTGTGCATCCTGGGATCGTGAGAACGCGATTAACAAGAGATCATGAAGGCCTTTTTACAGGTATTTTGAGCTAACATGAAATTATTTCATTACATTTTAAGCAACCATTTTTATAAAATTATTGTGAAAATATTTGTAAAACGTGTGAATTTGACTAATTATTTGCCGTAACATATGCATGCAGACCTCATATTTTTTCTTGCTTCAAAGCTGTTAAAAACAATTCCTCAGGTAATGTAGTTATCTCTTTCTGATTCTCCCACACACATACCTAATATATATAAAATGTTTAATAAAATTAGAGTGGGTGTTTTGATGAATTTTTTTTTATTCAAATAGTTCTTTGATCAACTATTATTAAAGCCCCTATCATTTGTAGAGTGGATACCCGTTTACTTTCTAATATAGTGATCAAAGGCTCAAATCCCTACACAAAAAATATAAAATATTATAGAGGTGGGTTAGAGGTTTTATCACAACATTTGGGCAGTGGGTTTTCTCTGGGATGGACGTGCAGAGGTTCTGCTTACTCACACGGACTGTGATTGCATATTATAGAGGTGGGTTAGAGGTTTTACCATAGTGGGCTTTTGAGCGGTGAGTTTCCTCTAGGATGGACGTGCAACACAGAGGTTCTGGTTACTTGCACGGACTGTGGTCGCAGCGTGTAGTGGGTAACATCATTTGCCATGATAAGACCCTCGGGCCCCGGGTAACTAGATGTTTGCAGTTTAGAAAAAAAAACTATTTTTAAAATATGATCATTTGAACTGTAAAACTATTAGCTCACCCGGTATACCCTCTTTTAACGGCGTGATGGGCCCAGGTGGCCAAGTTTGGCGCCGCCGAAACCACCCCCTCCTGCGCCATCTTCCTGCGTCAAAAACTCAACGGCGCCAAGCTCCTACACTATCCAATCAATTGATGCCATTTCCTATTTTTTTTAAATAACTAATTAAATAGTAAACCACACCACATAAGAAAACCACACCACCATACCGCCTTCTATGTGATACTTTGATGTGGTCCAGTCAACGCTGACGTGACCACCACACCAACACCACACCACATTGGTATACCTCATGCCCTTACAAGAAAATATAGTTTATTCAACAGTTTTGGGCTTAATATTAATTCGACACGGACAGCCGGTTTTGACTTCAAAATAAAAAACATACGACATGACTGAATAATAACTAGCCAGGGTATGTGGTGATGATCACACACTAGCTTTAAATCGAAAATGGGGAAACCGTCATGTTAAAACAATCTCTAAATGGTCATTTGGATAAAGAAAATCGCCGTTTGATTTTGTCATCATTATAATACTCAGTAAATCTCACCAATAGCAAAGCTAAGGCAGAGTTTGAGGAAGGTAAGATGTAGACAGTCTTACCTCTATCCTGTAGGATTAGAGATGCTGCTTTCGTGAGACCCCGACTCCATAATTTACATCAAGCCTAGCCTTAGACATAAGGCACATAACATTCAGCAAATCAGGATAAAGACCGACTGGTACATGTCCCCATTGTCTTCCGGCTATCAACTCTACCACATGATGTATGATTTGTCGGTCACTTTTAAAGGTTATTTTCACGAAATTAGTAAAATAACGTTAAAATTAGTGCAATTTCACTTTTGCCCCCTCCCCTAAGGACCCAAACATATATATACATTATATACTTACACTGTAAGCGGGACGTGACCGTTTGATTTTCTAAACTTTTTAAATGGCTGGTTTACTTTTTTTTAATCTTTAAAAAGTCGAAAGAAGATAATATTAACTTTCTTTAAATGGTTATATGTTTTTAGAAATTGATCAATATTAACCTATTTAGGTAAAGAAAAACTTGACCAAAACTGTATCTTACTGATTTTATTTTTATACATTTGCAAATGCATCACTATTTGCTTTTCATTTTGAAACAGGCAGCTGCGACAACATGTTATGTTGCAACTGATCCACGACTCACGAATGTAAACGGAAAATACTTTGTCGATTGCAATGAAGCGTCACCATCGAAACTAGGTTGCAACCCGGATGAAGGTGCTCGGTTATGGTCATTCTCTGAACTCATAGTTTCTACCGAACCCAAAACAGTACTTGTGGACCTTCTCCATGGATTTTATTAATCAAACACCTATATACATCTTAGAGCATCAAGATTCAAACAAGATCCAGATGCTTGATGTATTAAATAAATATCATATCAAATTAAAAAAAAATATACACAGATACTCAAGGAACAGGTATATATTTACTCTAAAAAATCATAGAAAAAGAAGAGCTGGCAGTTTAATATATATACATTATATACACCCTAGATTAAACAGTTTGTCATGTGAAGATAGTTGATTGTGGATCCAACACACACACACAGAGTGAAAGAAATTTTTTATTTAATTTGAAAAAAAAAAATGATCTCTTGTTTACTTGGTTTATATGTTAGTATATACATACTTTCAACCATTCTGTACTTCTTTTAGCTTGTATTTTCATTTCTTCTTGTATAAAGAACATAACATGTCTTTCCTTTAATGATATATATTGCAATGTGGTCATACAAAACAAATAGAACCTTAGATGTAGATTTGCATCATTCAGGCTTATGCCAAGATCATCTTTCGATTACTGAATCCACTTTGAGTATGATAAAAATTATCACAAGGTACTTGTTGATGATAGGTAAGTTGTGTATCATATCAATAAGGTCTGCTAGCAAACTAAATAAAGCTTGGCTAGTCAATTCGCCCGCCCATCTACAACATGATATATAGCCAAGATGTACTTTGATCTTATAATACCAGAAAGATGGAGACATGTAAGGCAGGGAGTAAACAATAATGTATTGGGTATATATCTCTACATGGTTCAAAAATTAGTTCATTGTTTAGGTGATCATATCATCACATAAAATTTGGTGTTTAAGTGAGACATGTCACAACCCCAAAAAAAAGGTTGGGTCCATGGATCTAGAAAAACATGGTACACCGAGCAAAGGTCCCCCACCCAGACCCAGCCAACAAGTTGATGAATGAATCATACTTCATACATATCAGTCTTTCACAAACTATTTTGATATTTAGGCATTATATTTTGATATTTTTATTTATGAAAAAGATTGTTTTATGTAGTACTTAGGATTCATACTTATAAAATATTGAGTATGTATATATAGAGGAAGGGTAAAATGAAAACCACTCCGAGTTGGGAAAACTTTCGAAACTCTTCAAAAACGGGGTCAAAGAGTTTTTTTTTCATTCAATTTTTTTATGGTGATTCTTTAGGTTATAAGCTACCCCTAGGTGGAAAAAAATTAAAAAAACGCCTCGGGGATTTTTTCTAAAAAAATGTCAAAAAACGGTCTTGTTACATATGTAACATTGTAAACATATATTGGTTACATATGTAACAACCGTTTTTTGAGATTTTTTAAAAAAATTGCCGGGGCGTTTTTTTTGATTTTTTTTCACCTAGGGGTAGCCTATAACCTAAAGAATCACCATAAAAAAATTGAATGAAAAAAAAAACTTTTTGACCTCGTTTTTAAAGAGTTTCGAAAGTATTCCCAACCCGGAGTGGTTTTCACCATAACCATCCCCTGTATATATATATATATATATATTTAGTTTTGTTTGTTTCTTTCTTTAATCCCCTACCGTAGATTTAATTTATCAAGTTCATTGTATAACATAGTTGTTTGCCTATAAATGGCATTTTTTTCATCAGTTGTAAGCACCAAGCAATTTTACCAGAAATAGCAATACTATCAAGCTGTTATGGCACACTAAATTTCCTTTCTGTACTCCTTAGCAAAGACTCCTAGTCTCTGAGTTCTTCCCAAGTTCTTCATACCATATTCCCTACAAAAAAAAAAAAAAAAAAAAACCAGAAATAGCAATACTATCAAGCTGTTATGGCACACTAAATTTCCTTTCTGTACTCCTTAGCAAAGGCTCCTAGTCTCGGGAGTTCTTCATACCATATTCCCTACAAAAAAAAAGAGTCTTTTTTACCTTCTTCTACCTTCTCCGTGTCAAGGATTATCCGCTGTGCATACACTCATCATTCGTCCTCCTCTTACCTCTGTAAGTTTCTCTCTTATATATATTTAAATTTTTACTTTTTACCGTATCTTTTTACTTTTTACCGTACTTCTGAACCTAGTGTTGGTTGTATAGGTCTATATTTCTATTTAGATCTATTTCTTCTTCTAACTGTACTATCTGTTGTGAACTACTAGACCCTGAACCTCTCCTTATAAATCTGTTTAGGAATGAGTCAGATGATATAGTATCTTGTATATTACTAGTTGAGTTTCTAGCTTCCTATATTGTTCTACTTCTTCCTAGAAAGTTTCGATTATCTCGATCACTCATTTTCTTGGTGCCCAATGTGTGTATGGCTTAGGCTTTCTATCAATTTATATTTAGTTTATTTATAGCTTCTGTTATTTTATCTATATATATATATATATATATATATATATATATATATATATATATATATATATGTCACACCCCGAGAAAATGACTAAATGTGGGCATGTGACTGATTTGGCATCATGGTCATGGTTATGAATGATGACGTCTAATGGACATTTAATTAAACCATTTGTCTTCTGAAAATGTAAGTTTCAAACATTTAAATTAAACATCTAAAACGTGGCAGCGGAAATAGAGTAGTGGTTACATGTTAAGTTTTCCAAAAGACAAGTTATGAGATTTATAAACATAACTACCCTAAGGCGTAATGCGTCTAAATCTCCAAAATGAAATCCATGAACACACAGCAGGCAGACCATGATATGACAAGCAGGATCACAACAGAAAAACATGGAGTTGCAGTCTTTAATCACCTGAGAATTCAAGAATAAAAAGAGTCAACAGAATTGTTGGTGAGTTTCACAGGTTTAATGACACTGAACTGTTTGAAAACATGTTTGGAAAATGTGTTGCTTGTCTTGATATTAGTTTGTTGACACTGTTGTTGTAAAGATCGATCATGAACCTTGAATTCAAAACTAACTGTTTACCCACTCCTGATGTTCTTCCCCAAGAACACCGAATGACAAGAATAACAAATGTACCCCTTGACTATAACCATGGAGTCATGACTGGAGCGACCAAGTCAGAGTAGGGTTGTCAACCCAAATAGATCTACTCACAAGCTATCGTTTCGAATGAACTAATTGAATCCAATTAATAGTGGGACTTAGGCATATAACATGAATCAACATGAATACACAGATTGGGGAAATGAAAAGAACATGCAATCAGTACGTCTTACAGAAATCATAATATCAGACAAAATGAAATTTGAAAGGCATTCATTGAATTCTCCCCCAAGTTAGAAAGCAGAAAAGAAAAAGGGGCCGTGAAGACTCACTTGTTTGAAGGTGGATGTCAGGTATGTTTGATTGAACTTAGCCTAGCAAACGTCTACAAAGTAATGTTATGACGTATTAGGGTTTGGCCATCTAGAGTTAGTGAACACGTCACTCTATGTTCAAGGTTAAGTCTCGACTGGTTATTACCCTATGAAAGTGATGGAAATCCTAGGACTTATTTATTGTCAAATAAATAGTGTTGAAGTTGATGGAGTTTATTATTTATCTGATTAAATAAATAATGATTACGTTTGAAAAATAATTATTGAATAATAGGGATTATTTTTCATTAAACGTTAGGAAAATCGTAAATATTTAATTCACTAAATATTTGTAAGATTTTGGACTTTTCGATTAATAAATATAATCTTCCTTTAATATGAATAAATGTTTCCACAAATATACGAAGTTATATTTTGGTAAAATTAAGCGTAGGTTCGTCCGGTGGTTAACCGGCTTCGCCAGTTTGGCTGTTATGACGATGTTGTGACATTTTGAGTTTTCTAATATACTTAGGATTTGTTAGTGGACTTGTCCTAATGTGTTTTAGGGTTTTGAGTTGCCAAATTAATTATTGGAAGTTTAACTTGTAAAATCCGACGTTTTCGAGTAACCGAAAGTTATAGTTTTTGTCCGGTTTGTTTATAAAACATGTTTTTCTTCATTCGAACTTTATAAAGTATTTTTATAGGTCAAAACTAACATGTTTCATGTTTTGAACTAGACCCAATTCGTAATTGAAAATAAATTGCAATTTTTATCGAAACGTCGTAATTAAGATATTTAACCCTTTTGTTTCCAAGTGTTTGACTTCTCGAATTATTTAGTATGTTTAGTAAAACACCTTTGGCATCCCTAGAAATACATTACAAGTCCTAGGTGGTCACAACTTGTCGAAAGTCTTAAACTTAATTTTTCATAAAAATAAGTGGTATTTTTGTCATAAAAATTCCATGTTCTATTTTCTTGAAGTTTCATGTTTAAATCCTTGGTAAACACTTTTATGACTCAAAATCATCTTTTAGTAAACTTTGGTTTTGGTTTGAAATCAAAATACAAGTGTTTGAAGATTTGGAAAAATATATATTTTGCTTTATGACAGCAGTTTTATGACACGCAGGAATAAGTGTCATCCCTGTTCAGTGTTTTTGTTCATATGGTTCACAGATGACAGCAGATTTATGACACGCAGTACAGTGTGTCATCTCTGCCCAGTTTTTACACAACTTATATCTTTCTTAAAAATCCGATTTTTAACACTTTGTATGTCCATTTCTCACCAAGATAAGTGTTCCAAATTATATTTAACATACAAGAATCAATATTTTCCAACCTTGGTCATTTAAAGTGATTCTTTTTAACAAAATACAAGTGATATATATATTTTGTCATATAATCTTTTAAACATAACTAGTTTCCATCACAAGCACATAACCACACTAACATACATGTTTGCTAGCATGTCATACAACAACCAAATCAAGACTAACTCATGAACGTGACATGTGACATATAGGAATAAAAGATTTAGTGAGAAATAATCAAAGAAAGTAAGTTCTCCTCACTTAAAGCTTTCCGGATCGGTAATGACGTTAATGGGTTGTTGAACTAGCTTCCAAGTTTAGCTCCAAACCCAACCTTGATCTTGAATGGTGAAAGAATGGTGATGAAAGTTCAAGGATTTGTCATGGATTTTGACAAGAAAAACAAAGGTTAGAAAGATTTGTTCTTGAAAGATTAGATGAAGAAATGAAAGAATAAAGAAGTTCTTGGTGCAAGAAATGATTTACCTTGAACAAAGAAGGTTTGTAGAAGCTAGGAAACAAGATGATTGATGGTGAAATGGTGGTGGTGGTGGCGGTTCTTAGAAAGCCGAGAGAAAGAGAGAGAGATTGAGAGAAAAGTGTGTGTTGTTATTTCTTGAAGTTGTGAGAAATGGAATGAAAGGTTTAAGTGTTTAAAGGGGATAGTTAAGTGGTGATGGTTGGTTCGGTTGTATGAGAACCGAAAGGGGGTGTTTCGGTTGTGTTGTAGCCGAAATCAAGAAAGAGAGATGGAGAGTTGAGGTGACAAGTTCTTGCCTCTAGTACTTGTGTTTGGGAATTGAAATGTAGGAGCATGGTGGAGGGTGTGTGTAGGCCGGCTAGGAGGAAGGGACAAGGAGGTTAGGGTGGCTCAAGGGACAAGATGGTGGGTGTGTAAGTGGTTAAACCTATTACCCAAAGGTTAACCAAGTGGCTTTGTACCATTAGGGGGACAAAGTGTTTAGTCAAAAGTTGGCTAGGGTCTTGGTTAGAACCGAACAAGAGAGGGACGAGGGTCGGTTACGGGAAAAGAAAAAAAAGAAAAAGGAGAAGGTGAGGGTGCGTCTCGAACCCGGGAAAGAAAAAGGGAGAAAGTGGGCTTCGGGTTCGGCCCGTAAAGAAAAGGAAAGGAGAAAGAGATCGGGCTCGGCCCGAAGAAAAGAAGAGGAGGGATTGGGCTTCGGCCCAATTCGAAAAGAGAAGGGTGGCGGGTCGGGCCGGTCGGGCCTGTGGGCCGAGAGAAGGAAAGTGGGCCGAAAGGGTTTTGGGCCGAAAAGGTTTGGGCCGAGGAAAAGAAAGAAAGAAAAAGAAATTGGGCCGTAGGCCCATTGGGCTTTCTGGGCCGAACCGGGTCTCGAGTCGGGTCGGGTTGAGTCCGGTTTGGTCCTACGAGTCCAATGAGACTTTGTTTGTGCGAAAACGATGTCCGGAACGAAAATTGGATTTTCGACGTGAAACGAGTAATTGTAATAATAAAATTATTATTTATTGCGGACGTTTACGGAATATCGGAATGTCACTTGTCATGATTTGGTGTCTATGTTGTTATGCACTAATGATGTACTTCAAATTGGAATTAAAATGTTTGCTCGACGTGAGCGGGTTTCGTTTAAATGTATAACGAATTTGTTTGACGGAATTAAATAGTTTGAAGGAAAAATAAATGGTTTTGAAGTTGAATAAGTTTTAGAATTAAAACCAAAGTATTGTTGGGCTAGAATGGTCGTTTGCATAAACGACGTGTTTGAAATACGTTTGTCAAACGTAAAAGTTTAGAAAATATAAAATAGTCATTTTATATTTAGATTTCACAAAACATTGTTTATGAATTTTCTTGTTATTGAAGTTCCATTTTGAATAGTGGTGGAACTTTGGTTGATTTCCATTACGGGTAATTGTTGTCGGACCTAGATTGTCTACGTTCGCACGTAAAGGCATCTAATTTAAACCAAATTAGCCTAATGCACATAGAATTTCAGTTAATTGCACATAATTAATATATTAAAATATACCTGGAAAATACGGGTTGTCACATACTCCCCCGGTTAGAGAAATTTCGTCCCGAAATTTAGTCTTGACCACCAGGGTTGTTAGCATTGGCAAAGAGGTGTGGATATTTCTCACGCATTTGATCTTCCCGTTCCCATGTATATTCTGGACCTCGGCGTGAGTTCCAGCGAATTTTTACTATGGGAATGCGACTTCTCTTCAACCGCTTGATTTCACGATCACAGATTTCAGCAGGGGTCTCAATGAAATGTAAACGATCGTCAATCTCGATTTCATCCAGGGGAATGACCACAGATTCATCAGACAAACACTTCTTCAAGTTACTGACGTGGAACACGTCATGAACTCTACTCAGTTCGGGGGGTAACTGAAGACGGTATGCTACTGGTCCAATTTCCTCGATGATTTTAAAAGGACCAATGTAGCGAGGGTTAAGTTTTCCACGTTTACCGAAACGAATAACACCTTTCCAAGGTGCTACTTTAAGCATGACACGATCTCCTTTGAAGAACTTCAATGGTTTGCGTCGATTATCAGCGTAGCTCTTCTGTCGGTCGCGGGCAGCTCTCAATCGATTGTGAATCTGAGTGATCTTTTCGGAGGTTTCATGTACCAGTTCGGGACCGGTGAGTTGGATGTCACCAACTTCAGTCCAACAAAGTGGTGAACGGCATTTTCTTCCGTACAAAGCTTCGAAGGGGGCGGCTTGAATACTGGTATGATAGCTGTTGTTATAAGAAAACTCAGCTAATGGTAGATGTTCATCCCAACTGTTACCAAAGTCAATGATACAAGCACGAAGCATGTCTTCAAGAGTCTGGATAGTTCTCTCACTTTGGCCATCAGTTTGGGGGTGATAGGCTGTACTCATATCAAGGCGAGTACCCAAAGCTTTCTGAAGGGTTTGCCAAAATCGGGCGGTGAAATGGCTATCTCGATCCGAGATGATAGAAATAGGTACTCCATGACGAGATACGATTTCCTTCATGTAGATTATGGCAAGTTGTTCAGTGGTGTAGGATTCCTGAATGGGCAGGAAATGAGCGGATTTGGTTAGACGGTCGACAATAACCCAGATGGCATCGTTTCTGGCTCGAGTCTTTGGCAACTTGGTAATGAAGTCCATGGAAATTCCTTCCCATTTCCACTCTGGGATTATGGGTTGAACGAGTAAACCGGAAGGTTTTTGATTTTCAGCTTTGACCTTCGCGCAAGTCAAACACTTACCAACGTATGTGGCGACTTCAGCCTTCATGTTAGGCCACCAATACAACTCCTTCAAACCATGGTACATCTTATCTGAACCAGGGTGGATTGAATACCTAGACTTATGAGCTTCATCTAAAACCAATTTCTTCACTGAACCGAAATTTGGTAACCACAGTCTTTCCATGAAATAATAAGATTCATCGGACTTCTTGATTAATTGCTTTTCCATTCCACGTAAGCCTTCATTAGGGATATTTTCTTCTTTGAGAGCTTCGACTTGGGCTTCACGGACGAGAGAGGTGAGATTGGATTTGATAGTCAAATTAAGGGCACGAACACGGAGAGGTTTCACTCGGTCCTTTCTGCTCAATGCGTCGGCGACGACATTAGCTTTGCCTGGGTGGTAACGGATTTCACAATCATAATCGTTTAATAACTCAATCCAACGTCGTTGTCTCATGTTCAACTCTTTCTGATTGAATATATGTTGAAGACTCTTATGATCGGTGTAAAGTGTACACTTCGTACCGTATAGGTAATGTCTCCAAATCTTCAGAGCGAAAACAACGGCTCCAAGCTCAAGGTCGTGAGTCGAGTAATTCCTTTCGTGTATTTTCAATTGTCGTGAGGCATAAGCAATGACCTTGTCTCGTTGCATAAGTACACATCCTAGGCCTTGTCGGGATGCGTCACAGTATACCACAAAATCATTTGTTCCTTCAGGCAAGGACAAAATGGGTGCGTCACACAACTTTTGCTTCAACAACTGAAAGGCGATTTCGGCTTTAGAATCCCAGACAAATTTCTTGTCCTTCTGGGTAAGAGCAGTCAGAGGTTGGGCTATCTTCGAAAAGTCCTCGATAAATCTTCGATAATAGCCAGCGAGTCCTAAAAATTGACGAATTTCAGTCGGAGTAGTGGGTGCACTCCAATCTTTAATTGCTTCAATCTTGGAAGGGTCGACATGAATTCCTTTCTTATTAACAACGTGACCCAAGAATTGTACTTCTCGAAGCCAGAAGTCGCACTTTGAGAACTTTGCGTACAACTTCTCATTCTTGAGTAATTCCAAGATAAGTTTTAAGTGTTGCTCATGTTCCTCTTTACTACGGGAGTAGATCAAGATGTCGTCTATGAACACAATCACAAACTTGTCTAAGTATGGCTTACACACACGATTCATCAAGTCCATGAATACGGCGGGCGCGTTTGTTAAGCCAAATGGCATCACTAGAAACTCATAGTGACCATATCGGGTTCTAAAAGCAGTCTTGGCAACATCTTCTTCACGAACTCTTAACTGGTGATATCCGGATCGTAGGTCGACCTTTGAATAATAGCTTGATCCTTGAAGTTGATCGAACAGGTCGTCGATCCTTGGTAGTGGATAACGATTCTTCACAGTCAATTTGTTTAGCTCGCGATAGTCGATGCACATGCGAAATGATCCATCCTTCTTTTTGACGAAAAGAACAGGTGCACCCCAAGGGGAGCAACTGGGTCGAATGAATCCTTTATCCAATAGTTCTTGCAACTGATTGGATAATTCCTGCATTTCAGAAGGTGCGAGACGATAGGGAGAACGGGCTACAGGAGCAGCACCTGGAACAAGATCGATTTGAAATTCTACTTGTCTGGCTGGCGGCAGTCCTGGCAAGTCTTCAGGAAATACTTCAGGAAAATCACAGGCGATTGGGACATCCTTCAGTGCTTTCTCCTTGGATTCTTTACCAACGACGTGTGCTAGAATGGAATGATAACCCTTACGAAGATATCGGCGTGTCTTCATACAGGATATGATATCTAGCTTGGTTCCACTCTTTTCTCCTTGGAGGGTTAGAGTTTCGCCATTTTCCAGCGGGATTTTGACTTGTTTAAGATGACAGATGATTTCCGCGCGATTCTTCGATAACCAGTCCATGCCAATTACGACATCAAAACTTCCCAATTCGACGGGCAGTAAGTCAATGCTAAACGGATGATCGGAAAGGTGCAGGGAACAATCTTGGAAAGCCTTGTCAGTTTCAATTAGACTACCATCTGCTAGTTCTACGGTGTACTTAGTGTCTAAGGCACATGGATTGCTTTTAAGTAAAGGGCAAAAATCGGTAGACACAAAGCTTTTCTCCGCACCGGTATCAAACAAAACAGAGGCATAATTATTGTTAAGGATGAACGTACCGGTGACAGTATTTGGGTCCTGTCGGGCTTCTCCAGCGTTCATCACAAAAGCTCTTCCACGGGCCGTTCCAACAGCTTGATTCTTCTTTGGGCATTGGTTCTTCATGTGTCCAACAGCTCCACAACCATAGCAGGTGCGGGATGGACAGTCTCTGGCAATGTGACCTTTGGTTTTACAGTTGTTGCAGTAGACATTACTGCAATCCAGCGTATGATGAAGGTTACATTTTGAACACAGAGGCTGATTCCCTGTGTAGCCAGATTTCTTTGGTTCCTGAGTGGAAGCAGTAGCAACAAAAGCTTTGACTGGTTCAGAGGCTTTTTCAGGTTGTTTCTCAGATCGCTTCTCAGAATTCTTTTTACCGGAGTGACCACGTTTGCGCTTATGGTCAAACTTCTTTCCAGACGAAGAAGACGGTGAACAGATATCAGCAACAGGTTTGGATTGATCAGAAATCTTCTTAGCAAAGGAGACACCTTGGCGCGTAGCCTGATAGGTCAGACTATGTGCCAAACGAACGGCGGCTTGCAGAGTGGTAGGGTTGGAAGACAACACATTCCCTTGAATGTTGGGTGCTAAACCCCAAATGTAACGCTCGATCTTCTTATATAGTGGTGTCACCATTGAAGAACATAAATGAGCCAGTTCATGGAATCTCTTGGTGTATCCAGCAATATCAGACCCATTCATGGTGAGTCCCCAGAATTCAACTTCTAAACGTTGAAGTTCTTCCCGCGGGCAGTATTCATCTCTCAACAGTTGTTTCAATTCTTCCCAAGGCATGGCGTGTGCTTGGTCAGTTCCGACGGTTTCGGCATGCGAATTCCACCATGAGAGAGCACCATCAATGAAGGTGCAAGCAGCAAATTTGACCTTAGAGTGGTCGGGGCAGTTACTGATACGGAAAACAGATTCGGTCTTTTCGAACCAGCGAATGAGACCTACGGCACCTTCGGTACCTTTGAAATTGATAGGTTTACAACTCATGAAGTCCTTATAGGTACATCCACGGGCACCTGAAACGTTAGATTAAAAACCTTGAAAACAATTCGGGGGAATTTAAATTTTCGGGTTCCAACATTTATCGAAGGTCTTACCACCAGCAGCACCTTCTCCAGGGCCTCCGGCGGCGCGATTCGCTTCATTAGCGGCGATGGCATCAGCAATACGTTGGGCAACTAAGGCCTCGACTTGTTCAGCGTTCATGTGTACAGGTGGAGGTGGATTGTTCCGGTTAAGCGGCG
This sequence comes from Deinandra increscens subsp. villosa, assembly GCA_039602395.1. Taxonomy (NCBI): domain Eukaryota; kingdom Viridiplantae; phylum Streptophyta; class Magnoliopsida; order Asterales; family Asteraceae; genus Deinandra; species Deinandra increscens. The sequence goes on from JBCNJP010000003.1 coordinate 18,097,119, forward strand.
GGCGTCCTCGGCGTCCAGACATGTTTTTCTTAATTCACGAATGTAAACCAGAAATGTAATTAGACAATGTATATGTATAACAATATAAAGTCCACATATCTATAATGAACAACCATACATGCATAACAACCATAACATCCATACATCCACAAGAAGCTACAATGAAAGTAATACAACCACAGTTAATTAATATTCGAAAACATACATCATGACAAACATTACAATTTTAGTACGCACATACCATAATTGTTTCAAAAGTCGGAGGCGCAGCTCCATTTGCCAAAATACAACATAGTTTTCATACATTAACTAAACATGACACGAATGCATCACTAGGTAGTACCACTAGTACGGGCCTCTGGGAAATGGTGGTAATGGCGGCATGACGAACAGTCCGGCAACCTGGCTGAGTGAAGCCATAAACGTCTGGAATATCCTCATCGAATCCTCCATAGCCTGCATACGCATCTGGAGCATCTCCACAGTCAGCATCATGGTAGTGGTCGAATCAGAAACATCAGTGAGGTTTGCGTGCAGTGAATCCATAGCAAGTCCGGTAGCAATGGCATGATCCTCAATAGAAGTCAGGCGTGTCTCAAGGGTCTGAACGGTATGATAAGACAGTAATGCACGAAGCTCAGCAATGACTCGACGAATGGCATCATCATGCCCAGACAAACGTGACTGAATGAAATGGAGGTCAGGAAGTGGAACAGGGATACCCTCATAGATGGGTGCAGTACGAGCAGCAGCTGAGGCAGACGACTCTCCTATCTCATGAACAGATGAAACAAACGGTGGCACAGGGACAGATGAAACAATGGGTGGCTCGGAAACGCACTGCCTTTTTGGGGCAGGCTCATCAACAGGGGCAGTGGGCATAGGGCGAGTGCGAATGACGGATTTCCTAGGTGTATGCTTAAGCCTATGTCCACCTGGAGTGAAGCAGTAGAGACGATGAGACGGTGCAGGGGTAGATGCAGGGTCAAGAACCCGTGCAGGAGGATGAGTCATAGGAGGGTCAGACACAGAAACAATAGGGTCAGGAACAGAGACGATGGGGTCGGGAACCGACATCACTGCGACAGGAGGGTAGAATGTAGCAGGAATAGTCTCCTCAGGGTCGTCCTCGTAGAACTCGTCGTCTGACGTGATAGGATCCCAGTTGTCCTTTGTAGCGTCCGGCTGCGTCGAGTAGTCAGGAAGAGATGCAATCACAGGAGCAGTCTCGAGAACAGGAGAAGATGGCGTGTACTCCGGCGACCTAGGCACGTAATCTGGTGAAGACGGAGTGTAGTCTGGCTCTGGCTCGGAGTCAGAAGGTATCTCGACTATCTCTTTGTTTGCCATGCTGTGACATTTCCAAGTTATAACAATAATATTTTTAATACTATGTAAGGCAATCAACTAAAAGAAACACATTAGTTTGCAAGTTGGCACACATACAAGGCAATGCATGAATGCACACACACACACAAATGGATGATGCAGAGCTTAGGTTATAGACTAGGTGCAGACCGATGCATCCTAATTCACTATGACCATGGCTCTGATACCACGTCTGTCACACCCCGAGAAAATGACTAAATGTGGGCATGTGACTGATTTGGCATCATGGTCATGGTTATGAATGATGACGTCTAATGGACATTTAATTAAACCATTTGTCTTCTGAAAATGTAAGTTTCAAACATTTAAATTAAACATCTAAAACGTGGCAGCGGAAATAGAGTAGTGGTTACATGTTAAGTTTTCCAAAAGACAAGTTATGAGATTTATAAACATAACTACCCTAAGGCGTAATGCGTCTAAATCTCCAAAATGAAATGCATGAACACACAGCAGGCAGACCATGATATGACAAGCAGGATCACAACAGAAAAACATGGAGTTGCAGTCTTTAATCACATGAGAATTCAAGAATAAAAAGAGTCAACAGAATTGTTGGTGAGTTTCACAGGTTTAATGACACTGAACTGTTTGAAAACATGTTTGGAAAATGTGTTGCTTGTCTTGATATTAGTTTGTTGACACTGTTGTTGTAAAGATCGATCATGAACCTTGAATTCAAAACTAACTGTTTACCCACTCCTGATGTTCTTCCCCAAGAACACCGAATGACAAGAATAACAAATGTACCCCTTGACTATAACCATGGAGTCATGACTGGAGCGACCAAGTCAGAGTAGGGTTGTCAACCCAAATAGATCTACTCACAAGCTATCGTTTCGAATGAACTAATTGAATCCAATTAATAGTGGGACTTAGGCATATAACATGAATCAACATGAATACACAAATTGGGGAAATGAAAAGAACATGCAATCAGTACGTCTTACAGAAATCATAATATCAGACAAAATGAAATTTGAAAGGCATTCATTGAATTCTCCCCCAAGTTAGAAAGCAGAAAAGAAAAAGGGGCCGTGAAGACTCACTTGTTTGAAGGTGGATGTCAGGTATGTTTGATTGAACTTAGCCTAGCAAACGTCTACAAAGTAATGTTATGACGTATTAGGGTTTGGCCATCTAGAGTTAGTGAACACGTCACTCTATGTTCAAGGTTAAGTCTCGACTGGTTATTACCCTATGAAAGTGATGGAAATCCTAGGACTTATTTATTGTCAAATAAATAGTGTTGAAGTTGATGGAGTTTATTATTTATCTGATTAAATAAATAATGATTACGTTTGAAAAATAATTATTGAATAATAGGGATTATTTTTCATTAAACGTTAGGAAAATCGTAAATATTTAATTCACTAAATATTTGTAAGATTTTGGACTTTTCGATTAATAAATATAATCTTCCTTTAATATGAATAAATGTTTCCACAAATATACGAAGTTATATTTTGGTAAAATTAAGCGTAGGTTCGTCCGGTGGTTAACCGGCTTCGCCAGTTTGGCTGTTATGACGATGTTGTGACATTTTGAGTTTTCTAATATACTTAGGATTTGTTAGTGGACTTGTCCTAATGTGTTTTAGGGTTTTGAGTTGCCAAATTAATTATTGGAAGTTTAACTTGTAAAATCCGACGTTTTCGAGTAACCGAAAGTTATAGTTTTTGTCCGGTTTGTTTATAAAACATGTTTTTCTTCATTCGAACTTTATAAAGTATTTTTATAGGTCAAAACTAACATGTTTCATGTTTTGAACTAGACCCAATTCGTAATTGAAAATAAATTGCAATTTTTATCGAAACGTCGTAATTAAGATATTTAACCCTTTTGTTTCCAAGTGTTTGACTTCTCGAATTATTTAGTATGTTTAGTAAAACACCTTTGGCATCCCTAGAAATACATTACAAGTCCTAGGTGGTCACAACTTGTCGAAAGTCTTAAACTTAATTTTTCATAAAAATAAGTGGTATTTTTGTCATAAAAATTCCATGTTCTATTTTCTTGAAGTTTCATGTTTAAATCCTTGGTAAACACTTTTATGACTCAAAATCATCTTTTAGTAAACTTTGGTTTTGGTTTGAAATCAAAATACAAGTGTTTGAAGATTTGGAAAAATATATATTTTGCTTTATGACAGCAGTTTTATGACACGCAGGAATAAGTGTCATCCCTGTTCAGTGTTTTTGTTCATATGGTTCACAGATGACAGCAGATTTATGACACGCAGTACAGTGTGTCATCTCTGCCCAGTTTTTACACAACTTATATCTTTCTTAAAAATCCGATTTTTAACACTTTGTATGTCCATTTCTCACCAAGATAAGTGTTCCAAATTATATTTAACATACAAGAATCAATATTTTCCAACCTTGGTCATTTAAAGTGATTCTTTTTAACAAAATACAAGTGATATATATATTTTGTCATATAATCTTTTAAACATAACTAGTTTCCATCACAAGCACATAACCACACTAACATACATGTTTGCTAGCATGTCATACAACAACCAAATCAAGACTAACTCATGAACGTGACATGTGACATATAGGAATAAAAGATTTAGTGAGAAATAATCAAAGAAAGTAAGTTCTCCTCACTTAAAGCTTTCCGGATCGGTAATGACGTTAATGGGTTGTTGAACTAGCTTCCAAGTTTAGCTCCAAACCCAACCTTGATCTTGAATGGTGAAAGAATGGTGATGAAAGTTCAAGGATTTGTCATGGATTTTGACAAGAAAAACAAAGGTTAGAAAGATTTGTTCTTGAAAGATTAGATGAAGAAATGAAAGAATAAAGAAGTTCTTGGTGCAAGAAATGATTTACCTTGAACAAAGAAGGTTTGTAGAAGCTAGGAAACAAGATGATTGATGGTGAAATGGTGGTGGTGGTGGCGGTTCTTAGAAAGCCGAGAGAAAGAGAGAGAGATTGAGAGAAAAGTGTGTGTTGTTATTTCTTGAAGTTGTGAGAAATGGAATGAAAGGTTTAAGTGTTTAAAGGGGATAGTTAAGTGGTGATGGTTGGTTCGGTTGTATGAGAACCGAAAAGGGGGTGTTTCGGTTGTGTTGTAGCCGAAATCAAGAAAGAGAGATGGAGAGTTGAGGTGACAAGTTCTTGCCTCTAGTACTTGTGTTTGGGAATTGAAATGTAGGAGCATGGTGGAGGGTGTGTGTAGGCCGGCTAGGAGGAAGGGACAAGGAGGTTAGGGTGGCTCAAGGGACAAGATGGTGGGTGTGTAAGTGGTTAAACCTATTACCCAAAGGTTAACCAAGTGGCTTTGTACCATTAGGGGGACAAAGTGTTTAGTCAAAAGTTGGCTAGGGTCTTGGTTAGAACCGAACAAGAGAGGGACGAGGGTCGGTTACGGGAAAAGAAAAAAAAGAAAAAGGAGAAGGTGAGGGTGCGTCTCGAACCCGGGAAAGAAAAAGGGAGAAAGTGGGCTTCGGGTTCGGCCCGTAAAGAAAAGGAAAGGAGAAAGAGATCGGGCTCGGCCCGAAGAAAAGAAGAGGAGGGATTGGGCTTCGGCCCAATTCGAAAAGAGAAGGGTGGCGGGTCGGGCCGGTCGGGCCTGTGGGCCGAGAGAAGGAAAGTGGGCCGAAAGGGTTTTGGGCCGAAAAGGTTTGGGCCGAGGAAAAGAAAGAAAGAAAAAGAAATTGGGCCGTAGGCCCATTGGGCTTTCTGGGCCGAACCGGGTCTCGAGTCGGGTCGGGTTGAGTCCGGTTTGGTCCTACGAGTCCAATGAGACTTTGTTTGTGCGAAAACGATGTCCGGAACGAAAATTGGATTTTCGACGTGAAACGAGTAATTGTAATAATAAAATTATTATTTATTGCGGACGTTTACGGAATATCGGAATGTCACTTGTCATGATTTGGTGTCTATGTTGTTATGCACTAATGATGTACTTCAAATTGGAATTAAAATGTTTGCTCGACGTGAGCGGGTTTCGTTTAAATGTATAACGAATTTGTTTGACGGAATTAAATAGTTTGAAGGAAAAATAAATGGTTTTGAAGTTGAATAAGTTTTAGAATTAAAACCAAAGTATTGTTGGGCTAGAATGGTCGTTTGCATAAACGACGTGTTTGAAATACGTTTGTCAAACGTAAAAGTTTAGAAAATATAAAATAGTCATTTTATATTTAGATTTCACAAAACATTGTTTATGAATTTTCTTGTTATTGAAGTTCCATTTTGAATAGTGGTGGAACTTTGGTTGATTTCCATTACGGGTAATTGTTGTCGGACCTAGATTGTCTACGTTCGCACGTAAAGGCATCTAATTTAAACCAAATTAGCCTAATGCACATAGAATTTCAGTTAATTGCACATAATTAATATATTAAAATATACCTGGAAAATACGGGTTGTCACAATATATATATAGGGTTAGGTTCAAATGAGAACTTTTTATTTTGAGAACTTTTGAGAACTAAATCTCAACCACAAATTTCAAGGGGGGACCACTACAATTCATGGGAGGGAGGATACATGTAATAAACATGTGGCTCAAATTATTTCTTTTTAGTTCTCAAACCCAATTGGTTCTCATATGATCCTCTCCCTATATATATATATATATATATATATATATATATATATGGAAGAGGTTTATTGGAAAACCTCTAAATATTGGAAAACCTGGGTATTTTAGTAAAATACCTATATAATATTGTTTGTTGTCCAACTTTGATTTGAATTTCATTATTTATTTCTCAATTTCATCTCTCTTTTACGCATAACACCAGAAAACCTAGTTATTATTGTTATACATATGTAACTATAGTGATGATGGTTACACATGTGTAACAAAAATGGCTATGTTACACCTAGTGTAACATGTTTAAATTGTCACACCCCGAGAAAATGACTGAATGTGGGCATGTGACTGATTTGGCATCATGGTCATGGTTATGAATGATTACGTCTAATGAACATTTAATTTAACCATTATCTTTTGAAAATATAAGTTTCAAACATTTATTTAAACATCTAAAACCGTGGCAGCGGAAATAAAGTAGTGGTTACATGATAAGTTTTCCAAAAGACATAGTCATGAGATTTATAAACATAACTACCCTAGGGTGTAATGCGTCTAAATCTCCAAAATGAAATGCATGAACACACGGCAGGCAGACCATGATATGACAAGCAGGATCGGAACAGAAAAACATGGAGTTGCAGTCTCTAATCACCTGATAATTAAAGAATTTAAAAAGTCAACAGAATTGTTGGTGAGTTCATAGGTTTTATGACACTAGAACTGTTGGAATTTATGTTTGAAAATGTTTAGTCTGTCAGAATATTAGTTTATTTGACACTGTTGTTGTAAAGATTAATCATAAACCTTGAATTCAAAACTAACTGTTTACCCACTCCTGATGTTCTTCCCTAAGAACACCGAATGACCAGAATAACAAATGTACCCCTTGACTATAACCATGGAGTCATGACTGGAGCGACCAAGTCAGGGCAGGGTCGTCAACCCAAATAGATCTACTCACAAGTTATCGTTTCGAATGAACTAATTGAACTCAATTAATAGTGGGACTTAGGCATATAACATGAATCAACATGAATACACAGATTGGGGATAGGAAAAGAACATGCAATCAATACTTCTTACAGTTATCATAATATCTGACAAAAATGAAATTGAAAGGTAATCATTTAATTCTCCCCCAAGTTAGAAAACATATATGAAAAAGGGGCCGTGAAGACTCACATGTTTGAAGATGGATGACAGATATGGTTGGTTGAACTTAGCCTAGAAAACGTCTACAAGGTAATGTTATGACTTATTGGGGTTTGGCTTTCTTGAGTTAGTGAATACGTCACTCAATGTTCAAGGTTAAGTCTTGACTGTTATTACCCGATGACAGTGATGGAAATCCTAGGACATTATTTATTGGCTAATAAATAATACTGAAGTTGGTGGAATTTATTACCTATTTGAATAAATAAATAATAATTAGATTTTCGCGTTTGAAAACTAAATATTGAATAATATGGATTATTTTTCTTTAAACGTTAGAAGAATTAAAAATATTTAATTTATTAAACATTTTTAAAGTTTTGAACCCTTTTAATTAATAAATAAAATCTTTCATTTATTATGAAGAAATGTTTCAAAAAAATATATATATATATATGAAGTTATTTTTTGGTAAAAATTAAGTGTTGGTTCGTCCGGTAGTTAGCCGGTTTCACCGGTTTGACCGATTTGACTCGTCTTATGACTTCATAAGTTTCCTTAACACTTAGGATTTGATAATAGACTTGTTCTAATGTGTTTTAGGGTTCTAAGTTGCCAATTGAAATGATGGATGTTTAACTTGCAAAATTTGACGCTTTCGAGTCACCAAAAGTTACAGTTTTTGTCCGTTTTGCTTATAAGACATGTTTTTCCAATTTTGAACTTTATAAACCACTTTAATATATATGTCAAAATAAGCATGTTTCATATTCTGGACCAGATTCGATTCTTAACCAAAAATGTGTTATAATTTTTACCGAAAAGTCGTAGTTACGATATTTAATCGTTTTGTTTTCAAGTGTTTAACTTCTCAAATTATTTTGTATGTTTGGTAAACATCTTTGGCATCCCTAATAATACATCACAAGTCCTAAGTGGTCACAAGTTTGTCACAAGGTTTTATGCTTAATTTTTCATGAAAATAAATGGTATTTTTATCATAAAAATTCCATGTTTACATTTCTTAGAGTTTCATGGTTGGATCCTTGATAAACACTTTTATGGCTCAAAATCATCCTTAAATAACTTTGGTTTCAGTTTTGGAGTCAAAACTATAAGTGTTTGAAAGATTGGAAAATGTATATTTTTTCTAAAGTGACAGCAGTTTTATGACACGCAAAATATGTGTGTCATCTCTGATCAGTGTCCACACTACATGTATGTTCCAGGTGACAGCAGCTTTATGACACGCAGAAAGTGTGTCATCTCTGATCAGTTTTTACAAAACATATATTTTCCATGAAATCTGATTTCCAAACATTTTGTTTATGTATTTCCACCAAATCAAACACACTAGTTCATTTAAACTTATGTTATGTCATGGTTTATAAACTTTGTCACCATTTATGATTCTTTTAACATAAATATTCATGTTATGTTCATATTTTTATAAATAAATTGTTTCAAACAATATTCTAGTTTTCCATCAAAGAACATAATGCTACTAACATACAAGTTTGCTAGTAATCATCTAACAATACAACCAAGACTTAATCATGAGCATGAAATTGTGGCATTATGTGAATAAATCATGGAATAAGTTAAGAAAAAGAAAGAGATTTCTCACTTAAACTTAAACCGGATCGGTATAGGACTTGATGGGTTGTTGATTTAGCTTCCAAGTTTAGCTCCTAACCCACCCTTGATCTTTAATTAAGAAGAAGATGGTGAAAGCATGAAGGATTTGTCATGGATTTTGACAAGAAAACAAAGGATTAGAAAAAAAAGTTGTTCATGAGAGATTAGAAAGAAATAATGAAAGAAAAACGATGAAATGAGAGTTTTTGATGGATTACCTTGATCAAAGAAGTGATTAGTTCTTTGATCAGAAGCTAGAATGTGTGGTGGTTGATGGTGGAAAAGTGATGGTGGTGGCGGTTCTAGTGTGGCCGAGAGCAAGAGAGAAAGAGATGAGAGAAAGGTGTGTGTTTCTCTTGAATGGGTTAAGTGTGAAATGGACAGATTAAGTGTTATAAATGGTGGTCTAGTGAGGGCTTGGGTTCGGTCCAAATGAGTCGAGAATGGAGGTGGCTCGGTGGTGGTTTGAACCGAGAACAAGAGAAGAGAAAAAGAATGGACCAAAGCTTGAGGTCTCTTGTGTTAGGAGCTTGAAATTTGAATCCAAAAGTGTGGTTGTGGGTTTGGTTGGGCCGGCCAAGAGGAGAGAGACACAAGAGGACATAGGGGTGGCTAGGGGGACAAGTGTGTTGGGTGTGTAAGTGGTTAAAACTATTACCCAAAGGATCTCGTGTTGGTTGTGTACTTGAGCAATCAAAATGTTTAGTATCAAGATGGCAAAATGATTTAAACATGTGCTCATAGGAAGTTGGATCCAACAAGTGTTTAGGTGGTTTGATTACAAGGGAAAGGTTTAGTTAGGGACTTGGTTGGGGAATTCGGCTAGAACCGAATGGAAGGGAGGAGGAAAAGAAAACCGGAAGAAAAGGGAAAAGGAGGGGAGCCGTGGGTCGGGCCGGCTGGGCTCGTGGGGGAAAAAGAAAGTGGGTCGGGCGACGGGCCGAGAGGGAAAAAGAAAAAGAAATGGGCCGGTAGGCCCATTGGGCTCACTGGGCTGAACGGGTCTCGGGTCGGGTCGGGTTGAGTCCGGGTCGATCCAACGAGTCCAACGACACTTTGTTTGGGTCGAAACGATAATCGGATAGAAAGTCGGTTTTTGACTCGATCTCGAATGATTTATGTATTCATATAAATCGATAAAATAAATAAGTGTCGGGTTTAATTGGAAATGTCACAAGTCTTGATTTGTTTGATGCTTGATTACGGACATTGATGTACTAATGTTTAGAATTACAAGTCTCGCTCGACGTGAGCGTTTATTGTTTTGGTATTTTGGCGACATTGTTTCATGTTTTATTTTAGATGAGAATAGTTTTAGGACTAAAACTAATAATTGTTTGTCTCGAATTGTCGTTTGAATAAACGTTCCGATGAAATACGTTTGACATCACGTAATCGTTAGAAAAATATAAAATTGTTCATTTTATATTTAAAGTTCCACAAATTAATATTTATGAAATTTCTTGTTATTGAAGTTCCATTTCGAATAGTTGCGGAACTTGGATTGATTTCCATTACGGGTAATTGTTGTCGGACCTAGATTGTCTGTAGTTGCACTTAAGGTCATCTAATTTAGACAAATTAGCCTAATGCACATAGAGTCACAGTTAATTGCACATAATTATAATGATAATGTATACCTGCAAAGTACGAGTTGTCACATAAATAAAGTGTAATTTCTTGTTTAAAACTAATGTTATACTAAAATGACTATGTTACACCTGGTGTAACATGTTTAAATAAGATGCAATTTCTTGTTTAGAACTAATGTTACACTGGTGTAACTGGTTTTTAGGCTTTCCAAAAGATGGAGTTTTCCATTGAACCTCACCCTATATATATATATATAGAGAGAGAGAGAGAGAGGATCAATTGAGAACTAATTGGTTGTAAGAAAATTTGAAAACCATTCTAAGCCACTAGTTTATATATCTGGAAATCCCCCCCCCCCCCCCCCATGAATTATAGTGGTCACCATCTGAAATTAGTGGTTGAGATTTAGTTCTCAAAAGTTCTCAAAATTAAAAATTCTTATTTGAACCTAACCCTATATATATACATTTATATATATATATATATATATATATAGGTGAAAGTTCAAATACAAAGAGATATTTCGTGCGAAGTGTACGAAGCGATCTTAGCCATTGATTTGATAAATGAGTGGTCCAGAGATCTGGGAGATCTAATCCAGATGCAAAGCAAAAAAAATTAGCGTGCAAATAACCTAGAGGGGTAAAATGGGTATAACCTACAAAGAAGTTTCCCCCATCTTTTTTAACCATCTATAACTTTTTCATATGATATCTTTTAAAAAAAAATTTACACCATCAAATCGAGCATTTAATTCTCTTTAATTCGAGTATCGTATTGTTATACTTTTTTTGAAGTTAAAAAAAAACTTTTTTTAGAACTCGACTATGCGTCCAGGTGACGTTTGAGTGATTATGAAATAAAGAATGCGTGATTATTGTATTTGGTGGTAAAATGGTGACAATTGCCTATTTTACACCATTTTTGCTACCAAAACATATTTTGGTGGCAAAATGGTGATAATTGCTTATGAGAATGAAGCTTGCGTGATTATCTATAACTTGCGTGACTATAACCTGTACATTCTTTCACAACATATTGGTGGCAAAATGGTGACAATTGCTTATGAAATAAAGATTGCGTGATTATGTATAACTTGAGTGATTATGAACTGCACATTTTTTCACAACATATTTGGTGGCAAAATGGTGGCAATTGCTTATAAAATAAACATATTTAGTGGCAAAATGGTAACAATTTCCCTTTTGACACCATTTTTGCTACCAAAACATATTTGGTGGCAATTTTTTTTTAAGTTCGTCTTCGTAAAGCTTGCATGATTATAATATAACTTTTGCGTGATTATGATATTTGATGGCAAAATGGTGACAATTGCCTTTTTGACACCATTTTGCTACCAAAACATATTTGGTGGCAAAATGGTGGCAATTTCTTACGTGATTATGTATAACTTGCGTGATTATGACATGTACATTTTTCACAACATATTTTGTGGCAAAATGGTGACAATTGCTTATGAAATAAAGTTTGCGTGATTATATATAACTTGCGTGATTAGGACCTGGACATGTTTTTACAATATATTTGGTGGAAAAATGGTGACAATTGCCCTTTTGACACCATTCATATTTTGGTGGCAAAATGGTGACAATTGCCCTTTTGACACCATTTTACTACCAAAAACACGGTGGTAAAATCTTGCGTGATTATCAACCGGACGCGGACAATATTACCCTCCTTCGCACACTTCGTACGAAAAGTCCTTTTGTACGATAACTTTTCCATATATATATATGGTTAGGTTCAAATGAGAACTTTTTCTTTTGAGAACTTTTGAGAACTTTTCAGAACTAAATCTTAACCACTAATTTCTGGTGGGGACCACTATAATTCATGGGGGGGGGGGGGGGTCCATATATATAAACTAGTGGCTTAGAATGGTTTTTTTTAGTTCTCAAACCCAATTGGTTCTCAAATGATCCTCTCCCTATATATATATATATAGGGTGAGGTTCATTGTAGACACTTTCGCATGTGAAATAGCTCTTTTTCACATATGAAAATTTCTAATTAATGAGAAAAAAGAAAAAAAGAAAAAAGAAAATTAATCACAACCATTAAATCAAGAGATCTAATGGTGAAAAAGGGTGTCTACCTGTCTACACTTATGGGGGTGTCTACAATGAACTTTTCACTATATATATATATATATATATATATATATATATATATATATATATAGAGGAGAGTTAGGCTACATCACATAAAAACGCTACATCCATTACGGATTGATCTGGGGCGTCCATCAAGCTCATCCAACAGCCAAGATCTATGGTGTTTTCGCCTATGGCGTTTTCGGTGGGGGGAAAAAAACACCATAGGCGGAAACACCATAGATCATGGCTGTTGGATGATCTTGATGGACGCCCCAGATCAATCCACAATGGATGTAGTGTTTTTGCTTGATGTATTTTACCCTAGACCTATATATATATATATATATATATATATATATATATAGGGTTAGGATCCTGCGAAAACACATCTTTTTGTGAAAACTGCGAAAACACATATTAAAACTCACGTAACTTTTTCATACGTTAACGATTTTTCATAAAATTTGCGCCAAAAGTCTTAGAATTACGTTATCTTTAAATCTGGAGCAAAATATTAAAAAAAAAACTGAACGTTTTTTTTTCCCATGTGATGCACATGTGCATCATATAATTAAAAAAAAGTTATAAAATACTATTTTTTTCTTTAAATCTAAAGATAACACAACTATAAGATTTAGGGTGCAATTTCTTTTTAAACTATTAATGTATATC
>JBCNJP010000003.1:18115236-18196643 GCA_039602395.1 Deinandra increscens subsp. villosa
ATCTCATTTATCTATGTAAGTTTAAATGATAAACTCGTCCTCCATATGTAAATTTACGTATGTTTCATGTTTAAACTAATGAACATTTTTTTTGTAGGTGAATGGATTTTTTTTGTCAGAGATGAAGATAGTTAGTTATAAAGGAGTAAAACATAACTAGCTTTTATATTTTTTTGTTAGGAGTTTTAATTCCGACCGTTTATGTAGTATATGTAACTTGTTTGATGTTACATATGTAACTTTCTTTGATGTTACATTCGTAACTTGTTTTTAATGATATTACATATGTAATTTTGTTGTATCTATTATTAACTTGTCATATTTTTCGATTATTTAAAATATTTAAGTTCGTATGAAACATTTTTGTTACGTTTCATTTTGTTACACATGTCCAGATGATTTACATGTGTAACATGCTGTGAAATTTAATAGGTATTTGGTCAAGTGAAATATAATATGAGGTACTTTATTTGACTAATTTCGATATAAGTGAATAAGATTTAAAAATATTTTATTTTTTAGTTAAATATATTTTGTTTATAGCTTCTTTACAAGTGGGGAAATAATATAGAAAATAATTACAATTTATATAAAAGTGAGAAAGAAGAAAAGATGAGATATGACAGAGGATCCGTTCAAAAAAAGAAGAGAAAATAGAGGAGAGAGGAGAGAGAAAAGAGGAAAGAGGAGAGAGGTGAGATGTGAGAAGAAAGAGGAGAGAGGTGAGAGGAGAGATGTGATATGGATAAAGTCTTTATAAGATGAATTGTCATATTTGTCCTTGTAGTGATAAAGTCATTAGGTGATGTGGAGCATTCTCCACCCTTGGATGGGTTTCTAAAGTTTTCCCAAGTGGATGGAGTTTTCACCATAACCATGCCCTATATATATATATATATATATATATATATATATATATATATATATAGTGAAAAGTTCATTGTAGACACCCCCATAAGTGTAGACAGGTAGACACCCTTTTTCACCATTAGATCTCTTGATCTAATGGTTGTGATTAATTTTCTTTTTTATTTTTTTCTTTTTTCTCATTAATTAGAAACTTTCACATGTGAAAAAGAGCTATTTCACATGCGAAAATGTCTACAATGAACCTCACCCTATATATATATATATATATATATATATATATATATATATATATATATATATATATATATATATAGGAAGAAGATCATTGGAAAACCTTCTAAATTTTAGAAAACCTGGAAAACTTATTTCAACCAATCACATCATTTCTTTTATTTTTATTTTTTCCTTTTATTTAAAGGGTGATATGGTAAATTATCATATTCTATTTTAGTAAACTATTTATTCTTCATTTAAATGATTTAACTAATTCAATGGGATTCTCTCTTTTACTAAATATAATATTCTCCTTCTTCTCCATGAACCTAATCATGTCCCTTTAACACATCTGTTTTTGTCGACATATGTTCTTCATCGTGTTCAGTTGTTCACGATTTCGTTAAACACACGGGTGTACTAGGACGATTCACAGGAGGTCTATTCCCGTTTGAAGAAAGAGTCGGAAGGCAAGTGTTGTTTTCATAGAAGAAACGGTGGCATTAATTTGTCTTATATGGCAGTCGATCGTAAATAAAAGAACAAAAATCGTGGATTGCCGTTCCTAAAAATCACGTGAAGGAAGGAAGATGGGATTAATCCCTCTGTGTTTGTTTATGTGATTTAGGTATTTGACATTTTTTTTTGATCGAAAAAACCATTAAAAAAGGGTGGTCTTTTTTTGGTTGGTTTCTTTGCTGACGGGATATAAAGAAAAGTATCATAGATATTGTTTTCTTCCCAAAGGATTTGTTTGCTATGTGTTTTGATCGTGACCAGGTTAGTACTATTAATTCTTAATCCTTGAGCTATCATTTTATTTTTTTAATGTTTTTAAATTTCGAGACCAAGTTATAGAAAACTTTCAAGCGTAATTTACAAAAAAAAAAAAAAATCTGGAGGGCTATTCAAAATCACTACTTAAATGTTCAAGCGTATTTGGTATATACTATCGGACTTTAGATTTGTTCAACCATTTCCAACTCATATGATTTTTGAAGAGCAAAAAAGATGGAAGAAGATGATGATGTACACGAAGACGTCGTTAGGTTACATTTGTGTAACTTTCTGGTTACACCAATGAAGATAATGATGATGCATAAGAAGAAGATATGTTACATTTGTGTAACCAAGATAATTTAAGTCTCCATCTTCTATTATATTCTATTACTTACACTTGTGTAATCAGAAGTTTTAAGTTCTAAATTTTAGTAAAAAGTAATGTCTAACCATAAAGGTACATATATGTAACCATCGTTTATTTCTTGAAAATTTATGAAGTTATGATTTGATTAGACAAATGTAACTAGATTTTGTTAGTGTGTACAATGTTTAATTTGGTTTATTATGTAGAATTATAATTACACACATGAAACCTAGGTTGTATCTCATCTACATCTCAATTTATCTTTTTTTTCGGAATCTTTTGAAAAATGGTTACATAAGTGTAACCTTAGTCTTCAACATGTGATTACAAGTTCATGTACGTGGTTATACACATGTAACAAAAATGTGTATCATCAGTTCATTATCATCATCAGTTTTCTAATTGGATTCGTGGATTAATAAAATAAGCGTAATCATTGTGATATATTACACTAGTGTAACAAATTTTGTTTCATCTCAACTTCTCGTATGGTAATTTTTCTATATGGAAACACATATTTACACATGGTTAACAAAGTGGTACACGTTTCATGTTGCCCTTATCACTTTACTATATTACATCTTTATTTCTTGGAAAAATTACATGAAGTTATTTGTTACAACTTTGTAACAATCGTTACGCTGGGAAAAATAGGGTTCATGTTTCATGTTACATAGGTGTAACAAAATTGGTACATGTTTTATGTTGCTTATCAACGCTTTTTTTTTCTTTTGTAAAAATCGGTTTGGTTTTTTTCTTTTTCTAAATTTTGACCTGGAAAATTAAATGAGAAAGGGAGATTTTAAGAAAGAGGAGATAGGAAAGAGAAAATTGATTTAAAATTTATTAATAAAATTTTGGTATGTCCATTATGCCCTTCATTAAATGATAATATTTACAATCTTGCCCTCATTTAATCTAAACCATCAATTTCAAAATCAATGGTTAAAAGATGGTTTTCCAGGTTTTCCAAAAAGGTTGGGTTTTCTATGGATCTCTACCCTATATATATATAGATGAGATTACTCGATCATTTCCGCAAGCACAAATTCCACTTTTTATAGGTCAAAAAATTATTTCACAAAATAATCCATCTTTTTCTGGTTTATTAGTTTTGTAATGAAAGGTATAAGGTTTTGTCACCTCTCCAACTATCTCGCCATTAGACAGGATTTTTGTGGACCACATACTTATTTGTTGAGGAGAAACTAATCCAATTCAGAGTTGTTGATGTGTAGTTCATTTCGATTAAGCTTCCTTCCTATTAAGCTGGAAAGTCATCTCAGATACAAGAAAATGATTCAGTTCCAGAGCTAAAGATCGTAGTTCTCGAACGAACAACCGAAAAGATTATGGAGCATCCTCAGGAGTCGGTATTCTTCCTCCAAAGATTATAGTACCAAGTACTTCCTGGCGAGCTCTAATATGATCAGATTTATAAATAAGCATTTCGTGTAAAATATAAGCAACGCCAAACCCTTCTAAAGCCCAAACCTCCATTTCTCCTACCCGTTGCCCCCTTTCTTGGCCCTTCTTTTATGGGGTTGTTGTGTAAGACGTGAATAACGCCCACTGGAACGCCCATGGATTTTATCATCAACTTGATGAATTAATTTCAAGATATAAGGCTTTCCTATTATAACAGGTTGTTCAAAAGGATCACCCGTTCGTCCATCAAATATTCTGCTTTTTCCTGGAGACTCGGGTTCAAATATCCATGGATTCGCTGTTTGCTTACTAGCTTCATATAATTCGGAAAACAACAGTTTTCTCGAAGCTTCTTGTTCATATCTTTCATCAAAAGGCGTTATTCGATAATGTCTGTCTAGCAAATCCCCCGCTAACCCGAGTGAAGAGTCAAAGATTTGTCCTACATTCATTCGCGAAGGTACTCCTAATGGGTTGAAGACCAAATCAACAGGTCTTCCATCTTGCAAATAAGGCATATCTTGTCTAGGTAAATTTTTTGAAATGATACCCTTATTTCCATGTCTTCCAGCTACTTTATCGCCTACTTTTATTTCACGTAACTGTAAAATATATACACGAATACTTTCTCTTTTCTCTGTCTCATCTGTCTTAGAACTCTGGACCCATCTAACAACAATTACCCGACCCCTACTGCCTATAGGTAGTTTTAGACAAGTTTCTTTTGAAGTATATACCCGCATGCCAAGTATGGTTCATAATAATCTATCTTCCGGGGCATACGATGATTCTTTCACTAGTTGGGGCGTTAATTTACCTACTAAAATATCACCTGTTTCCACCCAAAATCCCAGCATTACATTTCCATTTTTGTCTAAATTTCGGAGTAAATGGACTTCTAAATGCGGTATTTCATTAGTGATCCTTTCGGGGCCTTGGTTAATCTGAATTTCATATTTAAGTATGTGAAAAGAAGTATACATATCTTCATATACTAAGCGCTCGCTAACGAGTACCGCATCTTCAAAATTGTAACCTTCCCATGGCATATAAGCTACTAATATGTTTTTCCCCAAAGCGAGTTCGCCACCAACTGTAGAAGCACCATACGCTAAAATTTGTCCCTTTTTAATGCATTTACCCCACCGAACCAGGGGTTTTTGATGCATACAAGTATTTTTGTTGGAACTCTAATACATAGCTAATGGAATCCTTAGAGTATCCCCATTACCTGATAAAATGATCGTGTCAGTATCGGTATAAAAAAGCTTTCCTTCGTGTTCGGCTATAGCAAGAGCTCCTGAATCTAGAGCCGCTTGGCCTTCCAATCCAGTTCCAACAATGCACTTCTCGGACTGAGAAAGAGGGACTGCTTGGCGTTGCATATTAGAACTCATTAAAGCCCGATTTGCGTCATTATGCTCGATAAAAGTAATGAGGGAAGCTCCAATAGAAAAATATTGGAAGGAAAAAATACTTCGAAGATGAACCTGTTCCCATGCAATAGTCAGGAATTCTTGACGATATCGAGCTGGAACAACCTGTTCTTCCTGAATATCCTGATTCAAGGCCAAAGAATTTCCTGCCGCTACCATATAGTATTAATCTCTACCAGGTGATAAATAAAGCATCTGTGCACCTTTTGATCTCTCATATATTTTATAAAACGGTCTTTCTAGAGACCCCCCAACGGCCAATCTTCGCATGAATTGCTAAGAATCCAATAAGTCCAACATTGATTCCTTCAGATGTGTCAATTGGGCCAATACACCCATAGTGACTAGGATGAATATCTCGTATTGGAAAAGTAGCAGTTCGCGCAGTCAATCCCCCCGGGCCCAAATAACTCAATTTTCTCCCATGAACCATTTGTGTCAATGGATTAGTTCGATCCAAAACTTGAGATAATGGGTGTAAACGGAAAAAAAAACTTTATAAGTATCTGTTGATGGAGTTGAATTTACCAAGTTCTGAGGAGTTGGTGTCCAGTTATGCTTAAGTGCTGCATATATGTTTCCTCGAGCCATATTTTTTAAACGAACTAAGGCCAATCCATATTGCTCTTGTAAAATATCTGCTACATAACGAATACGTTTATTTTGCAAATGATTCATATCGTCAAAATATAATCAATATATAAAGCAACGGAGCCATCATAGTATTTTTGAATTCCTCCGAAAGGAAGAGTGGTAAGTTGATCATTTACCGATCGGGGTCTGATCGATCCTATTTTTTCTTTATTTGATGATAGGTAAGGGTCAATTTTATTGTAGAGTCGTATGCAATGCATAATGCCCGTACGGTTGTTCCATTCTATCTTTTTTTATTGTTATTCTTTTATCTTTCGTTTACTTCCCCTCATAATGAAAAATAGAGAAACCTTTTCTTATCTTATATCGGCAACGGCGCCAAAAACTTGATGTGCTCGGAACGACTCTAAAAATACTATCAAAACCTAGACCTAAACCTAGACCTAGACACACCTAATTTTACCGAAAATACCTAAACTAAACCGAACCCTAAGGCAAGTGTACCTATCGGATAGTAGAATAGCTAAGGCAAGACCGGGAATATCGAACCTAGGACACTCTAATAACAAAACTTAACCTAGACCTAAACAATGGAAATACTGAGCAAATTTGGGTTTTTCGAATTGAGATTTGATTAACTAAAATTAACTAATCAACGGACAAACAGACGGGAACAGGAAACTTCGGAGAAATTCAGATGAAAGAGAAATATACCACCTAGACCTAGACTTGCAACTGATGCTTAACTCTACCTCGGTTCTAACTAATCTGATGGTGGCTAGTTCACCTTTTAAGTCCTTCCTAGACAACGATTCTAACGCTCGAACAGGAGTTCACCTTTTAAGTCCTTCCTACCTCAATTAGACCTAACCACCTCCGAACCTAATCTCGGGCACCTTAAACCTAACAGGAGCTACCAATAGTTACCATGAATGACACGGGATAGCAAGCTAGACAAAACCCTAGGACACTTCCTTTTGAGATAATGCAACCCTAGGACTTTAACCAACCCAACTACCCGTTAAACCTGTACCTTTTAAGTCTTCAGTTTAGCAACACATTACAAGTAAATTACCAATCAATTATCAATGCAATAGTCACGGGGAACACTAACTACACTTTAGCAATCAACCCTAAAGTTAACAACTTTAGCTAATCTACCTAAACCGAAAGACATTCGCGGGTAAATTAAGCATTAATGATCAATCAATAATCTTCTCATAACACACATATGCATCAAAACATGGCAATCATTGGAGTTTAATAAAATCGTAGCATCAATCAACTAGTTAAGAACCGAGAATAAAGTCAAAACATCAATTACTCATCAACATGGTCTAGATGGCATAACTAGTTTAGCCTACAATCATGTTCTGAACACTAAACATAACAAAGTCTGAAACTTGATCCAAATACATGATAGCAAGTAACGAAAACGAAGAAATCGAAAGAACCGTATAGCGTAGTGTAATGAAATCTTGGTCTCCCGATGCTCCGCCTTGATCCTAGCTCTCTTCTCTTCTGTAAATCGCCCTTAGTCGCTCTGAAATTCGTCTGGAAGTCGAAGTATGCCCAATTGAACCCTAAAAGTCGAATTTAAATCGCGAAACCTCCTTTTGCGGGTTTTGAGGCTGCAAGCGTATCGCTTGCTAATGTATTACCACCAGGCGATACGCCTGGAGCTCATTACACGACAATTTAGTCGGGCGGAACCGACTTTGACTTTTGTTGACCAGCCACTCCGCGCGTATCGCCTAGAAACCATCCAGTCCCAGGCGATACGCCTGGGACATCTTGTTCAGCACTTGTCCTCTTCTTTTCTTCACTTCTTTCCAACTTTCTCTCGTGGCCTCGGGACTTTATTAAAAACCTACAAAACTCATAAAAACATAAACAAGACCCCAAAGACACTAACTTAGCTAAACACTACCAAAACAAATAGAAACCGACTCAAATTGACTCAAATACATAATAAAAGGCATATGAAAACAGGATGTGTTTGCAACACATCATTCCTCGAGCCATATTTTTTAAACGAACTAAGGCCAATCCAAATTGCTCTTGTAAAATATCTGCTACATAACGAATACGTTTATTTTGCAAATGATTCATATCGTCAAAATATAATCAATATATAAAGCAACGGAGCCATCATAGTATTTTTGAATTCCTCCGAAAGAAGAGTGGTAAGTTGATCATTTACCGATCGGGGTCTGATCGATCCTATTTTTTCTTTATTTGATGATAGGTAAGGGTCAATTTTATTGTAGAGTCGTATGCAATGCATAATGCCCGTACGGTTGTTCCATTCTATCTTTTTTTTATTGTTATTCTTTTATATCATCAGGGTACTGATCCATCAACCTGCTGGTTCCTTTTCTGAAGTAGCAACAGGAGAATTCATCTTGGAAGTGGGAGAACTGCTGAAACTACGTGAAACCCTGACAAGGGTTTATATACAAAGAACGGGCAAACCCTTATGGGTTGTATCCGAAGACATGGAAAGAGATGTTTTTATGTCAGCAACACACACACACACACACACACACACACACACACACACACACACATATATATATATATATATAGGGAAGGGAACAATTATTATGTAACACCCCGATATTTTCGTCTAGGTAAGTTCGTATCTTAAAATGTTTACCTATGTGCTTTATTGTAAATATGAGTTAGAAATGGTAATAAATGAATAAAGCACGTGTTTATATGATAAACGGGCTTAGAAATGATGATACATGACTGATTACGTCTCGTATACGTGTTTAAATCATGAATACATGCTTATGTGAATAGCATAGACCATTGATAAGAAAATACGTATAGAAATGCATGTTAATAGTTAACAAAAAAGTAAAAGGGCCAAAAGCGTAAATTATGCAAAGTTATGAGCAATATAGATATTATACATGACTATAATTCTTGGAAGTACTTTAAGGCTTAAAATATAGCAAGAATATGTCCTAACATGATTCGTGACATAAAATGATGAATATTGCAAAGTTAAAGGGGTAGAAAGTGTAAAATATGTAATAATATATGTATATATGTGTATATATATTAATATATATAACCCGAACCCTTGAGAATGTTAGAATCATGTTTAGTAAGGTTATGGAACATAAAATGATAGCTACATCGAAAGATACAAAGGTAAATAGCATAAAACAAAAGTTAAGGGACTAAAAGCGTCAATAATTGAAAGATATAAAACGTATATATACGTATATCATCGGGCATGTTTAGAACCTTATAAACTTTTATAAATATACCCTTAAGTGATTTATAGCTTAACATGACAATCGGTAGAAGTTTGGGGGCCAAAATAGAAATAAAATGTAGAAGGACTAAAACTGCCAAACTGGCAAAGTTGCCAGGCGTATCGCGCGGCCCTCCCCTCTCCTCGGCGCGATACGCGAGCCATGTACAGCGACAAAAATCAGATTAACTCGTTTTTGGCCACGTACTTCGACTTGGAGCTCACGTTTAGCATATACAGATGTCGAATTCGACCAATTACTCACCATGGGACGTGTAGCAACCTTAGGGCGACCTTAATAGTATAAATAGGAGCACAAATCTGCCATTCAAACTCGCCAATTCACGAAATCAAACCCGAAAACCCCCGAAACGAACCAGCAACTTCGTCGATCGATTGCGAGCAAACGGTGAGGACTTTGGATCCGAATTTCTGCAGTCAAGCTTCTTTTGGTATGATTAACAATAACCTATCTCAGTTTTTGCAAATTCGATCTCTAAGTATGCTTTCTAAAAATGACGTAAAATTAGGGTTCTTGAGCTTGTTTTGTCAAAATCGGGTGATCGGGTGGGAATTAGGGTCTGAATTTTTGTAGGTAATCCTAATTTAATGTGCTTTAAGAAAGCCCTAAGTTTATTTCACAATTGGAAAAGGTTTGGTAAAGGTTTTGTTAACAGGTCAAAATTAGGGTTTTCATGTCGTTGTTCTGCCCAAATCGAGTAAACGGTTTTGAATTAAGCTTTGCCATTTTAAAGGATATTTTAAAATGTTATAATGGATAATAATCTAAGTTGGTTTTGAATAAAAATGAGTTTTGATAATAAAACGAGAATTTCATGAAATTAGGGCTTTGAAATAAGAATATTTAATATAAAATAATCTGGAGGGTTTAGGGACTTGAATTTTGATATGATAACATGTTTATACATATAATAAGTGTATATGAAGTTAACATGAATAAATAATGAAGTATTGAAAATACCGAGTGAATCGGATATTAGAAGTTCGTGCGGACCGGAAGGGTAGGCGCCTGTACACTGGGGTTTCTGGCATAGCGGGGGTGTCGCCATCCCATCTGGGCAATGGCATCCCAACACTGGGCGACCCCAGAGTGAGCGTCTACTTATAGGAATGCGCGTCTTCATAATTATCACATAAAAGAAGATAATATGCCTCCAGGGGCATTTTGGTCATTTTGACCCTTAAAAGTATATAAACTTAATAATATACATTATTAAGTAGATAAGGTATTAAAATAAACATAAGAAGTGTTTATTGTATAAAACCTTGCGTTAACATCATACAATACGCAACTAGGTTTAAATCGGAAAGCGTAAAGGAGGTTCTGACTGATTTAATTGGCTTAAGGGAACAAGGTGAGTTCTATGAGCCCACTTTTAAATGTTTTAAATATTTTAATGTTTTCGGGCTGATATACATGCAATATTACTACTTGATAAATATTTGAAATACCTTGTGCCTATTTTGTATTAATACACATACGTAAAAGTAATAATGCCTATGACTGTTTTAAAGTTGTTATTACCTGCTATGAACTGTTTTTGGGAAGGTTATAATGCACGGGTAATAAAGATATTAAACTTTATTAAGTAAAAATTTAAAAAGAGAAATTTGGTTTTCCAGATAAAGAAAATAACCCTTGGGGTTAGTTTTAAAATCTAAGCAAAATATTGTCTATGTAAGAAGGAAGACTGGGGTTGTACAACTGAAAGCGGGGAATGACGGTTCCCCGGGGTAGCGACGGTTACTCTATGACTGATATTCGGGTAACGACGGTTTCCCGAGGAGCTAACGTGGTTCCAATAGACAATGCTTAGTTGAATAAATAAATGAATGATTTGATATAATTCTGTTATGTCTTATATCTGATAATGTGAATGAATGAATGTTTCGGTATAACGCTGTTATGTTTTATACCTGATAAATGGGGCCGTTAGGCCTAAGCTTTGGAATAAACTTTCAAGAAAAGGTAACGCTTTTAGAAAAATGTAGAACTCACCAGCGTAAGCTGATCCTTTAAAGTATGTATATCAGGTGACGTTAAGGACCCGAACATAAAAGGAAAGGTAAAGGTCTGAGCAGGATGAGGTGGGCAAGCTACTCGAGTAAAGCTATAGGGCTGCTGGCAGAGTAATGTAGATAAATAACCGTTATCTTGTATAGTTTTAGTTAACTGTGTAGTAACTTACCGTACTTGTACTTGGCAATATAAAATAAATAAAAAGTTTTAAATTTCCGCTGCCTTTATTATCTCTGTTGTACCTTGCATTCATGAGTAAATCCGACACGTGACCCCTTCCGGAGCCAAGTCTGGAAGTGGGCGTCACATATTAACTCTTCCTTGGAGCATTAACCAAATAACCAAGATCTAATGGGTTAAAAAATCCAGATCTCACTAGATCATGACACTTGTCATTTCTTTTTTTTAATACAAAAGGGCAAAACTGTCAATGTACATAATCATATTATAACCCCCTTTGATTTTAAAAAGTCCATAACTTTTTTATACTTCGTCGGTTTTTTATAAAAGTTGCACCGTTAAACTCGTCGCATTTTTCTCTTTAATTCAAGTATAGTCTCGACGTTTTTTATTACCGTTTTCTCAGACGTACGATGTAGCACTAGTGTTACAACTACTAACATTACTGTCATAACTATTAACATATATTCATGTGTTCTACTTAGGTATAACTGCATATACATATATTACAAACTACAAATGCATCAATATCTCAGACGTACGATGTAGCACTAGTGTTACAACTACTAACGTCAATATCATAACTATTAACAAATGAACAAAATTACATCCATACACTCATAATTAGTGACATCGGTGTTTCTACTTAGGTACAACTCCATATGCATATATTACAACCTACAAATGCTAAATGTGCATATAAACACTAATGCTATAAATGTTTGCACTGGTGCAACTTACAAATGTATCATATATTGTATTCAGAAAAAGACAATGTACAACTTTTAATGCATAAATTACAAGTTAAAAATGCTCGTTAACACTAGGAATCTAAACACTCATATCTGATCATCAAAGTTGTTATTTTTCACCTGTTGAAGATAACCTGTTAATAAAAACAACTCTTAAATTTATGTTTGACAAATCTTAAAAATAAGATAATGAACAAATGGAGAATTTGTAGAATCGGTTAAACCAAAATAATATGGAGAATTTGTCAACCCATTAAAGCAAATCGGTTAAAAAAGAAGGCAAATTTCAATTTCAAAATTCTTTGATGGGTTTTTTCACTGCAAATCAGAAACACGAACCTTGATTACTAACAGATCTGGATCCAAACTCCTCATCAGGTGTGGCGGCAACCGGTGCACAGGGGGTCGGCGACGGCAACCGGTGCACAGGGGTCGGCGGCGACAACCGGTGCAGAGGGGTCGGCGGCGGCAACCGGTGCACAAGGGTCGGCGGCGGCATGCTGGTGCACAGGGGGTTGGCGACGACGTTTAGAAGGATCGATGTTTAACCCGTTTCGAACCGGCTTCTGTGATGTTTACGGCAACGTTTAGAAAGGATCGACCGGGGAGAAAGGATTCCGGTGCACACCGGTGCGGCGGCGGAAACCGGTGCACACGGTCGGCGACGACGTTTCGAATGATTTCGATTTCTAGCGGCGGTAACCGGTTGGCACTATCGGCGTTGACATGTAAATTTGGAGCTTCAATTTGTTCTATGGAGGAAAGAGAGACGATGATGGAGGATGTAAATGAAATATGAGAGAACCAGAAATATAGGGTAAGCACTTTTACCTTCTTACCCCTGATTCAATTCCAGCCACAAATACATGATCTTTAATACAACCGTTGGATCAAACCTAAAACTTATAAGATTTGGTTATTTGGTTAATGCTCCAAGGAAGGGTTAATAATTGTTCCCTTCCCTATATATATATATATATATATATATATATATATATATATATATATATATATATATATATATATAGGGTTAGGTTTAAATGAGAACTTTTTGTTTTGAGAACTTTTGAGAACTAACTCTCAACCACAAATTTTAAGGGGGACCACTACAATTCATGGGAGGGGGATACATGTAAATAAACTTGTGGCTCAAATTAGTTATTTTTAGTTCTCAAATCAAATTGGTTCTCAAATGATCCTCTCCTTATATATATATATAGGGTTAGGTTCAAACGATAACTTTTTCTTTTGAGAACCATTCTGAGCCACTAATTTTTAAGGGGGAAGCATTCAAATTCAGGAGGGGGATTTCCTTATATATAACTCGTGGCTCAGAATGGTTCTCAAAAGTTCTCAAAACTAATTGGTTCTCAAATGATCCTCCCCCTATATATATGGGTTAGGTTCAAATGAGAACTTATTCTTTTGAGAACCATTCTGAGCCACTAATTTTCAGCGGGAAGCATTAAAATTCATGAGGGGGATTTCCTTATACAGTAGAACCTCTATAATTTAATACTCGATAAAATTAATAATTTTTCTAGTCCCAACTTGGGACTAGTATAAAATTGGATCCCAAATGATAAAATAATAAGATAATAATTTTTTTGAAACCTCAATGTAATTATATTGGTTCCAGCGAAACTATAAATTAATAATTACTAAAATATTCCAAAATTATAGGATTGTCTAGTAAAAAATGAATCTATAGTCACTTGTTTTTTTTGTGAACTTCAAATCTATATTGAGTTCATCTTTAAATCTCTCCATTGCACTTGAGAGTTGAGGCATGGTATTCTCGTATTGCAACAAACAGTTGCAATGCTTATTTCCGAGTGACAGGTTATAAAGGTAGTGCATCATCAGCAACTTCATAATCAACCGGATTTTGAACAGTATCATTAGACATTTTATAGCGATCAATCTAGATCTATATACATTGGACTTGACAAGTTCATTAATGCGTGAATGTACATGGGAATTTTGAAGGTCCTTGTTTCTGTTTTTTTTTTCAAATAGGTAAAGTGAACGGATATAAAAACTTTGAAGGTCGATACATTAATTTGAGAGTTCCTCATGAGTATAAGTTAACTCTTTAAATTAATAATTTATTAATTTATCGATATAATAATATCTCGTTAATTTATAAAATATCTCGATCCCAACATTACTAATTTATAAAACTTTTATAGGATTAAAGATAACATAATTTTAAGACTTTTGGTACAAACTTTTATAAAAAGTATTAACTTATGAAAAAGTTATGTAGGTTTTAAGATTTGTTTACGCAGTTCTCACAAAAAAATGGTGTTTTCGCAGGATCCTTCCCCTATATATATATATATATATATATATATATATATATATATATATATATATATATATCATATATATACTTTTTATAAAAGTTTGCACCAAAAGTCTTAAAATTATATTATCTTTAATCCTATAAAAGTTTTAAAAAACTTGACGCTTTTTTTTATTTTTTTAAATATTTTTTTGTGTGGTGCACATGTGCATCACAAAAAAAAACTCATACTTTTAGTATGAGTTAATATTTTTTTTCTTAGTCGCACCATATGTCATATATTTTCATAATTTTTTTGCGTTTTTATTGAATGATGCACATGTGCATCATACCACAAAAAACGCTCATACATGTGATATACATTAATAGTTTAAAAATAAATTGCACCCTAAATCTTATAGTTGTGTTATCTTTAGATTTAAAGAAAAAAATAGCATTTTATAATTTTTTTTTAATTATATGATGCACACATGTGCATCACACGGGAAAAAAACGTTCAGTTTATTTTTTTTAATATTTTGCTCCAGTTTTAAAGATAACGTAATTATAAGACTTTTGGCGCAAATTTTATGAAAAATCGTTAACGTATGAAAAAGTTACGTGAGTTTTAATATGTGTTTTCGCAGGATCCTAACCCTATATATATATATATATATATATATATATATATATAGGAAGGATAAAATGAAAACCTCTTCGAGTTTGGAAAACCGTGAAAACCAATCTAAAAAGTTTGTTTTTTGTTTTGATTTTTTTAAAGGTGACTCTCTAAGTTAAAAAAACCACATTTTTGCAATAAAGTAAAAAAACGCCTAGTAATTTTTTTTAAAAAAATAATTTATAACCGATGTTACATATGTAACAGGATAATGTTACATATGTAACATCGATTATAAAATATATATATTTTTTAAATTACTAGACGTTTTTTTACTTTTCTGCATAAAGGGAGTTTTTTTAACTTAGAGAGTCACCATAAAAAAATCGGAACAAAAAACGAATTTTTTAGCTTGGTTTTCACGGTTTTCCAAACTTGGAGAGGTTTTCAGTATATCCCTCCCTTATATATATATATATATATATATATATATATATATATATATAGGGAGAGGATCATTTGAGAACCAATTGGGTTTGAGAACTAAAAAGAACTAATCTCAGCCACTAGTTTATATATATGGAAACCCCCCCATGAATTTGAGTGATCTCCCCCTGAAAATTAGTGGCCCAGAATGGTTCTAAAAAGTTCTCAAAACCAATTGGTTCTCATTTGAACCTAACCCTATATATATATATATATATATATATATATATATATATATATATATAGGGTAAAGTTCATGTGAAAACAACTTTTATTGCGAAAACACGAAAACAAATATTAAAACCTCTATAACTTTTTCATACGTTAATATTTTTTAAAACAAATTGCACCAAAATCCTTAAAATTATGTTATCTTTAGTTCTGGAAAAAATTTTAAAAAATCAAGTTTTTTTAAAAAAAAATTATTATTGCACAGGTGCAATAATGTTTTTTTTATTATTACTGCATATATGCAATAATAATTACAACCTTTATAAGTTTTTCATATTTTAATTTTTTTTATAAAAAGTTACACCATAAATCTTATAATTCTGTTATCTTTAATTCTGGAGAAAATAAAAAAAATTCAACGTTTTTTTATTTTTTTTATTATTGCACATGTGCAATAATAAATTATTATTGCACATGTGCAATAATATTAAAACCTTTATAACTTTTTCATACGTTAATATTTTTCATAAAACATTACACCATAAATCTTATAATTCTGTTATCTTTAATTCTGGAAAAAGTTAAAAAAAAAATAACGATCTTTTTGTTGACATTGCACATGTGTAATATAACTAATACGTATTATTGCACATGTGCAATAATAAAAAAAACACGAAATTTTAAATGTTTATTTTTTTTTCCAGAATTAAAGGTGACATAATTTTAAGACTTTTGGTGCAAATTTTTTTAAAAAATATTAACGTATGAGGGAGTTATAGAGGTTTTAATATTTGTTTTCGTGTTTTCGCAATAAGATCTTGTTTTTATTTGATCCTTCCCCTATATATATATATATATATATATATATATATATATATATATATATATAGGGTAAGGATCATGTGAAAACAACTTTTATTGCGAAAATACGAAAACAAATATTAAAATCTCTATAACTTTTTGATACATTAATATTTTTTAAAATATTTGCACCAAAATCCTTAAAATTATGTTATCTTTAGTTCTGGAAAAAATTTTAAAAAATCTAAATTTTTTTTTAAAATTATTATTGCACAGGTGTAATAATTTTTTTTATTATTATTACTGCATATATGCAATAATATTAAAACCTTTATAACTTTTTCATATGTTAAATTTTTTTATAAAAAAATGCACTATAAATCTTATAATTCTGGAGAAAATTAAAAAAAATTCAACGTTTTTAAATTTTTTTATTATTGCCCATGTGCAATAAAAAATTATTATTGCACATGTGCAATAATATTAAAACCTCTATAACTTTTTCATACGTTAATATTTTTGATATAAAAATTGTACCATAGATCTTATAATTCTGTTATCTTTAATTCTTGAAAAAATTAAAAAAAATTAATGTTTTTTTGTTAATATTGCACATGTGTAATATAATTAATACGTATTATTGCACATGTGCAATAATAAAAAAAATCACGAAATTTTATATGTTTAATTTTTTTTCCCAGAATTAAAGGTGACATAATTTAAGACTTTTGGTGCAATTTTTTTTTA
This sequence comes from Deinandra increscens subsp. villosa, assembly GCA_039602395.1. NCBI lineage: Eukaryota > Viridiplantae > Streptophyta > Magnoliopsida > Asterales > Asteraceae > Deinandra > Deinandra increscens. The sequence continues at coordinate 18,132,280 of JBCNJP010000003.1, forward strand.
AAAAAAATTAACGTATGAGGAAGTTATAGAGGTTTTAATATTTGTTTTCGTGTTTTCGCAATAACATCTTGTTTTTATTTGATCCTTCCCCTACATATATATATATATATATATATATATATATATATATTATATTATATATACATATATTAGTTTTTACTAATTTTAATTAACTAGAATTTACTATAATTCCCGCTACCATATATAACTAGTTTTAACAAAATTCTTATCGTCTTTAATGAAACATCTTGTTATAAACTAAGATATCACAAACAAAATGCTACTAGTTCAAATATTACAAGTTAAGTTGTGAAGATTTTGTCCTAAAAATCTTGAAATAAATGTTCATAAAAGTATACTCAGTTAAAATTCTATAAATAATTGCTAAAAAAATATGCTTAGTGTTATAAATATTAAATATTATGGTTATCAATTCCATATTATAGTTGGTTTATTGTCAGTAGCCACTATTTCTCATTCAATATTTTTGGTTGTGTGATATATGAAAATTGCTCCACCACGATGCACAAAGATGAGACCTCAAAGGAGGTTTGGAATAAATGTTGAGTATGAATCAATATCAATAGTCATATATTTACGAAACAACATTCCAACATTAGAGGGGAGAGAAAAAGCAGTTGGGAAATAAAATAAGATAGAATGAATTATCAGTGTATCATCTTGATTCTTAGACTTTACTAGAATTTCAAAGGATAATTCATTTATAAAGATTAGCGTATTGAAAAACCGAGGTGGTGGGCAAAATACCTTGGTTGCGGAAGCGGATCGAGTCTTTGTGTAACTCGTTTTTATAGAAACAAATGAACACCAGGATATGAACACGATGGTGTTTGAGATGTGATGATGATGATGAGTAAAGCTAGTATAAACATGATAGATGAAGAACAAGATAGATAGATAAACAAGGTGGAATGATAGATAAATAAAGATAACCAAAAGATTACATTTTACCTACCCCACGCATTCCCGGGTATCATGAACTTACTAGGTGAGTTCATGAACCCTTGACAAGCTTCAAAGAACCATGACTAACTCTCTCTCACTAGACATACATCATCAAGTCTTTCACATGAGAAAGACTTACTATATATACTACAAAACTCACTAAGGGCATAATAGTAAAACTACCAACTAGTGACAATATTTAAACAATAAATAATATTCACTAGTGCCATCTTCTTTAGTTGAGTCTTGTGTCTTGAGTTGTCATGTTCTTCATCGTGTTGCCGGGACGGTAGACGTTAAGTGGCCGTTGAGTATTATCACATCTATCCAAATCATGTTGGCTCGTTATCTCGATTCCCAACAATCTCCCCCTATTTGGTAGATGGTATACTCAACACTTGTGACATTGATTCTTTGTATTCTTGCAACTTGTCTTCAAGAAAATCTTCATGTAGTTTCAAGTCTTTTGTTCTTCAATTCTCCTTTGTGAAGCTCCCCCTACAATAAACATTCTTCTAGCCCCAAACCATAGGCTGTAAATGTATAGGGTGTTTTCAAACTTCAACACAATGGCAAGCTACTTGAGGACTAAGTCATAACTCAAGGTACCAATATTGTTAAAAGTAAACAATATAAAGGATTTATGAAAAACTCGAGAATTAAATCCACAATTCAACCAACTTGAAATACTTGGCCGAATACCAAACCAATGCTTTGCACGAAGATAAACCACTTCTTTTTGTGCTAATAATCTTGCCTTCGATTTTTACCGCAATGGCAATGTCGCAACTGTTACGGCTTGAGGACTCTTCGAAGATTAAAAATTACATTTGCTTTGCTCATGGCTTGCAACAAGTCTCATCACATATCCTCCCCCTAGACTTTTGCAACCAAGAAAAACATATTCTGTTGTTGACAAAACACATCAATGTGGCATATACCCAATTAATCAGCCTTGCAATATCAAACCCATGAATTCAATAATCTAACAGTAGCAAACTCCATAATTCTTCTCAAATGAGACCAAACTTGTGCACAGTTTTCAAATCGTCTTGACCTCATAACACGTCTGTCATATTGAAGCTAGTTGATATGAAAACATAGTTTAGTTGTACCTGATGTATCCAAAAGAAGTTGGGTTAAATGATGGCTACAAATCTGTTAGAATGATTCAGCTAGGTAGATACGGATCCTTCATGGCTGTGAACGGTTTCCACTTTGTGTTGTCAACAAAAATAAATAATCGGACCCGTACCCATAATCGAAATCTCGAACAGAAGCTACTAGGATCAAAACCCGTCAACAAATTCAACGTTCATGCCTGAACCGAAACAGAAACGAGATGGACAGACCTGAAACAATGTTCTGCAACAGAATTCCGGCGATCAGGAGCATTACCGGTGACCTGAAAACACATATGATGGCCTGAAAAACAACTAGTAGCTTTAACGTTGGTCTGAGCATCTCCGGCGACCTGAGGAACAAAAAGAATCAAGTTCTGGTGAGTGGAGCTACTAGCAGTTGCTTCTCCGATGACCTGAACTAACTTCGGCAATACGAACGAGCTCAGAAGCTTTTCCGGTCGAACGAGGGTAATTTCCGGTTCAAGTTGGTAGTTTCCGGTTGAAGTCTTCCTTCCGGTTGAACCTAAAAGTTCCGCTTGAACGGAGTTTCCGGCTGAAATGCTCAGTTCCGGTTGAAGGTTGGAGCGGAACCATCGCTTTTCCGGTTGAACTCCATACTTTCGATTGATCGTAGGGTTTTCCGCTTGAACTTAGAGAATTCCGGTTGATGATGAAATTTCCGGTTCAACATGAAACTCCGCTTGAACGAGAGTTGAGCCGGAATTTGGTTGAAGCGGACCCAGTTTCCGCTTGAGGGTTGAAACGGAAACGAGGAGAGAGAAACATGACCTCCGTGTTTTCTTCTACTTTCTCCGACAACCTCCTGCAACACTCCAAACCCTAGATCAGATCCGTCGTTGTCACCTTCTTCTTTACGCAAACCCCTAGTTTGTGAAGTAACTATGAGCAGCGGGATCCGTCTACATCACCGTCAACTTTTTCGTCCTTGTAAAACCCTACTATCGAACCAGCCATGAACAAACGAGAATCTTCTCATGGCAACCCAGAAACCCTAATGTTAACCATTGTTGCTGTTATCTTCAACGTGCTTCGAAGATTGCTCGTATAATGACCGAAACAGCAACCATAGTGGTCGACCTCCATCACTCATAACGTACCTTTAACACAGTCATCGATCTCCAATTAGTTCTGAGGACATACCGTAAACCTGGAACAATCAGAAAAGTAATGACCATCGAGCTGCAGTCTCGTAATAGATCATCTTTAACTCTTTACTGAGTTCCATCGTCTTCAACGTTTACAATAACAACCTGCAACTCTCATGATTTTGGTTTCTCTCATGATGTTTTTAGAGAGAGAAAGTAGTGCCATGGAACCTTGAAGAAAGTATAGATGCGTGTGGAGAAAGATAGTGCAGGAAAAGTGAATGGAAATGTAGGATTTAATAAAGTTAATCTGCTTAAAGGAAAAAGCAGTTTGAGATTTACACTCCATAAAAAAAATTTAGTGAAAGGTACACTTGTTTTGTGGGACTCAATAAAAGTAAAGTCAAAAAGCTAAAAAGGCAATTTGATTTATACACACAATCAGACAAAGTGTGATGTGATAAAAATAATCACACCTTTCAAGACTTTCTTGAGATCTATAATTTCAAAAGCAAATATGACCATGAATTTTGAATTGAAGAAAATGCATACGTAAGATATGCAGGAAGTTCATGTTTGAGGCTATATTTTGACACCATGCAAATATCAAAGAAATCTATTTGTGTAGCAAGATTTAAACACAAACACTCAAGGAAATTTACTTTTGACGACTCAAGAATAATACATGAACAAATAGACCTCGACTATTCTATAAAAGAAAATTTCAAGGATCTTTTTCAAAAACTTTGAAAGACATGGAGGGGAGTTTAAAATCTTTCTAAAAGTTTACATCTCCATTTGTTTACAAAAATAACGAGCATATGAACACAAAGTTGAGATATCAACCGTGAGGTTGCATTATCTCGACCATGGCTCTGATGCCAATTGAAAAAACTAGGTGGTGGGCAAAATACCTTGGTTGCGGAAGCGGATCGAGTCTTTGTGTAACTCGTTTTTGTAGAAACAAATGAACACCAGGATATGAACACGATGGTGTTTGAGATGTGATGATGATGATGAGTAAAGCTAGTATAAACATGATAGATGAAGAACAAGATAGATAGATAAACAAGGTGGAATGATAGATAAATAAAGATAACCAAAAGATTACATTTTACCTACCCCACGCATTCCCGGGTATCATGAACTTACTAGGTGAGTTCATGAACCCTTGACAAGCTTCAAAGAACCATGACTAACTCTCTCTCACTTAGGGGTGAGCATGGTTCGGTTCGGTTCGGTTTTTGGCTCGAACCGAACCGAAAACCGAAACTTTCGGTTCCTGAAAATAAGAACCAAACGGTTCCGGTTCTTTTCGGTTTGGTTCTTTTCGGTTTTTTTCGGTTCTGGTTCGGTTCTGGTTCGGTTTCGGTTTTTTTTTTCTTGCTTATTATATGGTTAGTAATGAGAGAGTATAGGAAATTTCACCGTATTTAATAAACTTGAACAAATAGGAAATAATTACTAACCAGTACGAAATCAATTAATTAGTAGGAAACATGAACAAATAGGAAATAGTTACTAACCAGTTAACGATTTACTAACCATTATAAAACTATAAATTATTAAAACAATAAAATCACTAAATCATTAAGAAATCAATTAATCAGGTGGAAATATTATTAATATTTTAATATTTTAAGTTTCATAATGCCCCCTTATAAATCACTAATTTACACATATGCCCTCGGTTCGGTTCGGTTTTTTAAACGGTTCGGTTTTTTGGTTCGGTTCGGTTCTTAACTGCGTGGAACCGGAACCGAACCATTATTTTCGGTTCGGTTTTTTCTGGTTCGGTTTTTTTCGGTTTTTTATTCGGTTCGGCTTTTTTCGGTTCGGTTTTGTCGGTTTTTTCGGTTCGGTTCGGTTTTTTTGGTTTTTTGCTCACCCCGACTCTCACTAGACATACATCATCAAGTCTTTCACATGAGAAAGACTTACTATATATACTACAAAACTCACTAAGGGCATAATAGTAAAACTACCAACTAGTGACAATATTTAAACAATAAATAATATTCACTAGAGTCATCTTCTTTAGTTGAGTCTTGTGTCTTGAGTTGTCATGTTCTTCACCGTGTTGTCGGGACGGTAGACGTTAAGTGGCCGTTGAGTATTATAACATCTATCCAAATCATGTTGGCTCGGTATCTCGATTCCCAACACGTATCAATTGATAGACGCATTCACTGACCTTAAAAGTAACAAAGCCACATATAATAACTGCTAATGCTCCAATTAAAATTGGTGTCCTAGAATGACAAATAAATATTGATAATGAGTCTATGGCACGTTTGAATCGTGATAGACTAGTCGATTCCATCAATAAGATATCCAAGAAAGTTGAGCAACTAATGAAAGAGTCCCTCAAAGAGACATTAGACATTATGGTTCCAGAAGAACCTCAGGTGCCCGAATATGATGAAGAGATCTCAATAAATTATATCATGTCTAAACATATATGGAATCTAAAAATAGCGATGTCGATAATATTTTAGATATAATAAGCGCTAGAAATAATATAAATGATAAGGATCGAGAATTAAAGATCTGCCTATGACGAAAAGTAGAAATGATTGGCCACAATGGAAAGACACAAATTGGGCAGAGTTAAATTCTCTAATATGTTAGATGTAAGCGAGTCTATTATATGTAAACATGACTTGAAAAATCAAATTAAGCGATATGAAGAAAATTGATAGCACAAGGACTTTCAGAAAACCTATTTTTGATTATGATGAGACATATTCTCCGGTGGTGGATGCAATGACATTCCAATAATTCATTAGTCTGGTAATACAATAGAGAATTGATATGCATCTTATGAAGATTATGATATCCTATGTATATGGCTCAGTTGATGATGATATACAAAATCTCCCGAGGGTTTAAAGTGCCATAATAATAACGTATATTAAGCCCTTGAGAAAGTTATGATTGTTGTATAAACATTTGGATCCAAATACGTTAATCAAAAGTTCATATAAACCCCCAAGACACTTGAATATTTGAAGGTATCTGAAACATATTAAAGATATAATCCTTGTGCACCAGTAAACATCATAAAGTGATTATGATATACCAATAACTTTCGATAAGAATGGTATAATATAGATTGAAAACATATTAAATGTTATTCAGATTTAAATTGATTTGATTAGTTTATGTATCCAAACTCCTCATGAGTGAATTCATATGTATAATTAGTCAAGATGGAGATTAGTCCATAATGGATGTTGATGGATTACAAATTTCATAAGCATATGTATAAATCCTTGAGAATATATTCCATAAAATAGTTTTGTTAAGTTTGATATCAACTCATGATTATCTCGGTATAGAAAGATATGGTCCATCTACCATAAGTATAATATTGACTATTATAGTTATTATGGTATATGTTGATTATATCTCATCAAGAGGTCACACATTTGTATAATAAATCAAACTATATTACTTGGATACATAAAATGAAATTTTTCATAAAATGAACTTTTTCAAAGAATGAGAAAATTTTGATGTAAAAGTACTACAACTATGTGCACTTATTGCACTACTTTTTTTTTTATTATACATATCATTTATTTGCATTATATTGCCTATGTCCAATGGTGATACATTGGAATGTGTTTAAAATAAATTGAAGGTAAAAATATATAACTTTATATTTACTAACCAAACAAAATAAGTTTTGTTAGTCATTTAGATGCAAGTAATGTAATACAAAATGGTTATACAACACCATTTTGGATCTTGTGGTATTTATCTATGAGACAAGGCATGGGGTAATGAACGTTTTTGCGATGTGTTGGAACTCTATTGAGAAGAACGATAATTGGAGCTGAGAAATGAGGCCCTCTACCGTTGGAAATGTCGCGTCCTACCCCAATAAACTATTGAATTAGCTTTGAAACACAGTTTGGTAAAAAATTTGAGAGTTTTACATGAAGATCATATAACATTGGTCAGCTTAAGGAATTGCACATCAAGGGACCAAGGAGCAAATCAGACACTGCAAAACTACTGAGAAATGTTTTACAGAAGATTGATGCTACTCACATAAATACATTTTAAAATGAGGGGGAGACAATACGTGCTGCACTATTTTCCCCTTAGCTAAGGTTTTCGCCCACTAGGTTTTCCTAGCAAGGTTTTTAATGAGGCATCATCTTAAAACGTACGAAGTTGATAACCAAGGGGGAGTGTTATAAATATTAAATATTATGATTATCAATTCCATATATAGTTTATCTTGTTCTTCAAGATATTTCTCTCTTATAAATATATTCTTCCATCTCATTGTAATACACACCATTGAATAATAAAAATCTCACTCTTCTTCTTCTCATTGTTTGCTATTAGACTTGTTTCACAACACTTAGTGATATATAACAGTTATTTCTAGATTTTTTTAAAAAATCTTCACAACTTAACTTTTTAAACTGTTTTATTAAATTTACATACTTTTGGTTTATATGTATTGTTGAAAATTCATATTTTTATATTTTACCTAATTCATATGCAGATTTATTTGTATTAATAGATATTTTGTCTATTTTGTTTTGCATATGTTGGCTTTAATCATGGGCATGCATTGGGCTTGGTGGTGTTAGAATTAGAAGCTGATGGGTTGTATCCATGGGTTTACAAATTGTAAAGACCTAGATTTTATTAAGGCTTTTGCATTAGTTAGGTATGTGTTTTTTGGTTAAATGTAATGGGTTGGGCTAACACTTTTGGTTTGTTTTGATGGGCTTATGGATTTTGGCTAGGGCCGAATTATTTAGGGTTGAGGGAAACTTGTTCTCCACTCAAACCTTAGCCTATATATAGATAGTCTTTCATCATGTTTAGGGTTGTTGGTTTTTGGTGATATTGAAGTGTGGTTTACGAATTCTTTGCCTTAAGAATTCGGTTTCATTGTTCTTGTGTTCCTCTTCCGGTAAACTTTATTATATTCGTGTTCTTTAGTCTTGTTCTTATTTGTTTTTCTCGAATCACTATCACACACCGGATTCCGCACGGTGTTTGATAGATTTGTATCACGTGAGGGATTATTCTGATCCTTACAATTGGTATCAGAGCTAAGAAACACAGGTTTCGCGGCTCTCGTGATACTGGATTCGAGTTTTCATTGACTAACGAATTGTTTTTTCTGTCTTTTCAGTGTTTTTCGAAAGAGATTTTTAGTGTTTTGCAGGTTTTCAAGTGATATGCGGACTGGTCTGTGATCGTGCACTCAAACAGATTTCGTTCGAAGTCCCTATCAGCAACAGAAAGTGTTAGACGGCAGCCTTCTGGTTCACAGAAGGTTTTCGGGTCGTTTCAGGAGGTTTTCGTGCCGCATTGGAGGTTTTCTAGGGTTTTCTGACCCTTTTCGGTCCAACTTTAAGGTTTTCTGTCGAGGAAAAAGGGTGCTCGTTGACTGATTCTTCAGTCAACGTTTAAGGTACCTGGTTTTCGATCAATCCAGTGGTTTTCGGGTGGGTTTTCGATTCATTCTTCGGATTTTCGAGCCCAGGTTTCGGATCATTACCTTTTCGACCCACTATTTAATCGAAAACACTGGTTTTCGAGTCAGCAGCAGCTTTTCGGTTGGGTATTCTGCCTGATCGAAAACTGTATTCTGTTGATTCCCGAGGTTTTCGAGCTGGTTTTCGATCGATCTATTGAAAACCCGTTCCTGGTTATTTTCGGTCAAGACCGAAAACCTCTAGTCTGATCGAATACCTGTTTTCTGCAGGTTTTCGACCAAGTTCTCAGCTTCCATTTCGATCCACCTGATCGAAAACCTAGCCTCGCTGATCGAAATCCTGCTATGGCTTTCGATATGTCTTCTCTTTCATCTGCTACCTTGGAAATGGACACTCAAATTGGAACTTCTACTCGTCCACCCCGTCTAACCTCGGGGAAGGACTTCATGAGTTGGAAGTATAGGTTTGTTAATTATGCTAACTACCATGATCCAAAGATCATGCGTTCTATTGAAGCCGGAGACTTCATTCCAATGACTGAACCTGCCAATAATCAACCTGCTATACCGAAGACCAAAGAGCAATGGTTAGATGGTGATTGGGATAAGGTGGAAAGAGATAGAAAGGCCCTTGCTGCCCTCACTATGGCATTATCCCCAGAGGTTGCTGAAGCCTTTAAAGAATTCAAATCTGCAAAGACTTTATGGGATTCACTCGTTGAAGCCTATGAAGGAAACACTGAAATGAAAGAGTCGAGAAAAGAAAACCTGAGGGAACAATTTAATGATTTCAACTACATACATGGGGAGAACATTGAAACACAGCTTCAAAGATTTGTGAAGATTGTAACTGCTATGAAAGAGGCTGATGTAACCTACACTCAGAAGGAGGTAAATAAGAAGCTGATTCACTCTCTCCCACCAAACTGGGATAGCACAATTGAAGTCATAGAAGGGATTCATGACCTGAACACTGCAACCCTTAGCTCCCTCATGGCAACAATTAGGGCATATGAAGAGATGAAGGTAAAAAGGACAAGAAAGTTGGGAATTGGAGCTGCTCAGAGCAAGGTAAATCAAGCATTCATTTCTCAGCCAAGTGCTTCAACGTCTCAAACTGCTGATGCAAATTCAAGCCCACTGGCATTCGTTTCTCAAGCTGTTGGTGGAGCCTCTACATCTATTGGGGCTAATGTGATTTCTCTAGATGTGAACTCCTTGGCTAAAGACGCCGGATTTGCCTTAGGAGTTGGGATAATGAGCTGCTATCAAGCACTCGTTGCTGGTTCACTACTCCCAAACGATTTAACTCATGAAGATGTGAATCAAGTGCACCCGGATGATCTAGAAAAGATGGACATCTCATATCAAATGGGTATGGCTGCTTTGAGGGCTAAGCAATACATGGCCAGAAAGGGAATCCAAGATTGGAATGATGGCAAAGGAGTCAAGCTCACATTCAACAAATCAAATTTGAGGTGTTTCAACTGCAGCGAGTATGGGCACTATGCTAGGGAGTGTCCCAAACCAAATACTGAAAGGGATACAAAGACTGATGACAAGCAGAAACAGAAAAGGGATACCACTGCAGATGATAAGGCATTAGTTGTTCAGAGCACACCAGGAGGATATGACTGGTCTACTCAGATTGAAGATCTAAGTCTGAGTCATGCCTACATTGCACAACTTGCAGAGGAAGAGGCTGAAAAGGAAACAATGAAGATGGAGCATCATGCATTCATGGTCAACATCACTCCAGGTTCAGGAGCAAACTCAAAAGAGGTAAGTAGTTGTTCAAACTCTCACTGTGTTGATATTTATAACTGCATGAAAGACTTTGAATCTAAACTTCAGAGTGAAACACTTTATCACTCACGAACTTATCTAGAATTGAATAATTTTAAAGATAAAGCAAAAACCTGGAAAGAAAAATATGAGGCTGCCAAAATTGATGTTTCTAACCTAGAAAGAAAACTTAGTGATTCTCAGACTTATCTAAGAGTTGCTAATGAAAAGGTTGAGGAACAAACCAAAGAACTTGAGAGCCTCAGAACCCAACTTGCTTCCACTAACCAAACTTTAGAGAAAACTAATTTGACCAATAAGAAAATGCTGGATGCAAGCCTCAAATTTTATAACTCAGACACTAGAATAAAGCACATAAAAAACAATGGGGGTCTGGGTTATGGGGTAACTTATGATGATGAACCTGAATCTAAAGATGCTTCGTCCCTACACACGGTTCCCACACCTCCCATGCACAAGATGATCCCTGATCCTGAGATGAAAGAAGGAATTAGAGATGCTTTGAAAGAAATTGATAGAAAATTAGCTGAGTGCCCAATTAAGATCTCATACCCTTCTACTAACTCAGATACTAACTCTTCTACATCCTGTGCAGACTTAGGTAGCAATAATGGCAGTGAAAAAGGTGAAACCTCAAGTTTAAAGAGTCAAGAATCGTTTGAAAATTTTGATTGGAACAATTGTGGTTTTTCTGTCACGAGTCCTAAACTTGGTTTTGCAGAATCTGATTGTTTTGATAAGCTTTCATTGAACAGTAATTTTAGTTTTGGTAGTGGTGATAAGACTGAGTCAAAACCCTTGAGAAGGGTTAGGATTTTGAGGAGGGGTAAAGGACCACAGGTTGCTGGTCCCGAACCCACTTTGACTATTGTGTCTGATGATTCATCTAATGCTTCTGTGTGTTCTGATGTGCATAATAATGTGAATGTGTTTAATAATATGAATGTGAAGCAGGTACAGGTGAAGAAACCACTTGATTTGATACCATATCCTGAGGTAAACTCGGTATATGATCAAAAAGTGCCAATAGAGCGGGAGTATGTACTGACCACTAGGCCTAAGGGCAAAGTTGTCTGGATACGTAAAAGTGATAAACCTTCCTGGATTTCAACAGGAAGAATTTATAAACAAGAACAGACTCCCACCTATCCTAAGAAACAGTCATGTCATGTGTGTGGAAATCCTGGACACGTGGCAAAGAACTGTTTACATAGGCCATATGAACCCTTTTACCCTAAAGAATATCTGAAAAATAAATCAGGGCAATCATATGGTGGCACAAGCAAGTCACCTGTTCCTCAAAAGGTGAATCCAAAGCAAAAGGTGTCCTCAAACCCAAAGGCACCTACAAAGCCCAAACAACCTGTGCCTTCAAAACAGAAGGCACAGAATTGTGTGCCATCAAGACCTATGGCAACAAAAGTAACCAAAGTGACTGCACCCTCAAAACAGAAGGTGCAGCACAGACAGCCTTTTAGACCAAAGGCACAGGGCACCAAACAACAGACTGCACCATCAAATGACCAAGAGTCTGTCCCTTCGCAGCCAAAGGGACAAAGAAGCAGTCTAAAAAACAACTCACCCTCTACCCACAAATCTGATTTTTATACTAACAAAGAGAATCAAACTTTCAAAAAAACAGCCAAAAATGTTGAACCTGTTCATAAAGAAAAGTTTCAGAGTTCAGAAAAGTGGAATATCAAAAAATCGGTAAACCAAGGGTATATACCCAAAGGAGTGTACAATAAACACTCAAAAATGTTTGATGAAGCAAAACGTGTCAAACCGAATAAATCAAATGTTTACCAAATTCCACAAAAACGAAAACAGGTTCCAAAGTGTGAGGAGGACATACATTACCGTGTCCTCCCTTTAGTTCCTCCTCCACTTCCCTCCAAGCCCAGAAGCAAACCCAAATCTAACAACCCCATGTCACCCAGTCTTACTCAAGTCTGGGTTCCCAAAACCAATTGATTCCTCTGTGTATGCAGGAACAGCCAAGGAGGCCTGTTAATAACCTATGGTATGTTGACAGTGGTTGTTCCAGGCATATGACAGGCGACATATCCATCCTGCAGGAACTAGAAAACTATAATGGTGGTCATGTTTCATTTGCGGGAGGAAAAGGAGGAAACATCTGTCAAAGAGGCACAGTCAAGAACGGCTACCTGACATTCCATAATGTCAATTACGTTCCAGAATTGAAGCACAACTTGCTCAGCGTGTCACAAATTTGTGACAAAGAATACCCAGTGTATTTCAACAACAAAGAATGTTTAATTCTTAAACCAGGGTATTCCATTCCAGATGATTGGGTATTAATACGTACACCCTGCCATGGTGACTCATATGTGTTGAACATGTCAAAACCACCAACACGTGAGATGGCATGCCTGCTCTCAAAGACCGTTGAAGATCAAGCCCACTTGTGGCATCGTCGTTTGGGCCATACAAACTTGAAGAACTTGAACAGACTTGCAAGAGGAGGACTTGTCAAAGATCTCCCAATCAGTGAGTTTGTCGTTAAAGACAAATATATGGCATGTGCTAAGGGGAAGCAACACAAACGACCCCACAAGCCCAAACTCTTCTCCAGAATTGCCTCTGTGCTCGAATTGCTTCACATGGACCTATTTGGTCCAGTCAGTATGTTAAGCCTAAACCGTTGTGCATTTTGTCTTGTTATAACTGATGATTTTTCTCGTTTCACTTGGGTATTTTTCTTAGCCAGGAAAAGTGAAGTACCGGAGATCTTGAAAGCATTTATTAATGTGATCGAGAACAAGCTGAATCTGAGAGTTAAAACTATTCGAAGTGACAACGGCACAGAATTCAAGAATCAGGTGTTAGATGAATTCTGCAAGGCAAAGGGGATTGAGCATCAGTACAGTGCACCATATACTCCACAGCAGAACGGTGTCGCAGAACGGCGTAATCGGACACTCATAGAAGCTGCACGTACGATGCTGTGTGATTCAAAGCTTCCCACAATGTTTTGGGCCGAAGCTATCAACACAACCTGTTATGTACAAAACAGGGTTCTCATCAACAAACGGCATCAGAAGACTCCCTACGAGATTGTTTTTCACGACAAGCCTAAAATAGGGCACCTTAGGGCTTTTGGATGTCTTTGTACCGTTTTAATTAACTCTGACGTGCCTAAATTTGCTGCTAAATCAGATGAATGTTATTTTTGTAGGATATTCTGCTAGTTCAGCATACAGGATATACAATAAGAGAACTGCAATGGTGATGGAGTCAAACAATGTAGATTGGCTTGAAGGAAATCCATCAGATGGAGGAACTGGTCCAGCACAAGCCTTTGACTATAACCAATTTTTCATACCATTCAGGCTGGATCCAGTAAGTGCAGAGGAACTCTTTGAAGATGTTGTTGCAGGACCTTCTATAACCATAACCCCTAAATCTAGAGATGAACCTGTTCAAGTTACTCAGCAAACAGAACAACCAACTAAGCATTCTGAATTGAATTCAACTGAACAAGACCCTGCTGCAACAGTGTTAGGACAAGTTTCTGTGTGTGGTCGTTACTGTACGAATAGAATAGATTGAATGTATAGGGTTTATTGTATATGGTGATGTCAACATATCAACCAGCGTACCAGTTGGTACGCCGGACCAACTGGTCCGGCGGATCATATGGTACGCCAGCTGGTTTCCTATAAATAGGATTGGTATGTTGATCATCTCTAAGTTTGTTCATTTCATTCTGTGTGGTCTGTGTGAGAGAGAGAGGAGGTTCTGTCCAAACCTCCTCCAGAGCTTAATTGATGTATACTCTCTCGGTATTGTAATCATTTGACTATAATTGAATGACAAACTTCCGTCTCTATCATTCTATGATCTGGAAACGATCCATATACGGTTTTACAAACAGAAGCTGAACAAGAACATGTAGCAGATCAGAGTGATGGTGAAGAACCAGTGCTAACAGAGCTCCCCATAGAAATCCCAGTTCCAGCAACAGCAGAGACAAGAATTCACAAGTATCATCCGCTGGAGAATATCATTGGACCTCTTGCATCCGGAGTAGTAACCAGGAGTACATCAGGAAACATTAACCACTGCATGTATTCCTGTTTCATTTCTCAAATCGAACCATCTAATATTACAATGGCTCTGCAAGATCCAAGATGGGTTGAAGCGATGCACGAGGAATTAAATCAATTCTCCAAGCTACAAGTGTGGAGATTAGTGGAGAAGCCAGTCGACAAGAAGGTCATCACAACACGGTGGCTGTACAAAAATAAGAAAGATGACAATGGGGTGATTGTCAGAAACAAGGCTCGACTGGTGGTTCAAGGGCACAAGCAGATCGAGGGAATAGATTATGATGAGGTGTATGCTCCAGTTGCCAGGTTGGAGGCAATTCGAGTGTTCTTGGCATATGCCTCATACATGAACTTCACAGTGTACCAGTTAGATGTCAAGACAGCATTCCTTTATGCTGACATGGATGAAGAAGTTTATGTTCATCAACCTCCAGGGTTCATCGACGAAGAACATCCCTACCATGTGTACAAGTTAGACAGAGCATTGTACGGACTACATCAAGCACCAAGGTCCTGGTACAAAACTCTGACTGATCACCTCCTTGCACACGGGTACATCAGAGGGATTGTTGATCAATCGTTATTCAGAAAAGAGGTTGGCAGTGACATAATCATGGTACAAGTATATGTGGACGACATCATCTTCGGGTCCACGAATGAAGATTTGTGTAAAGATTTTGAGCAGGTGATGAGAACTAAGTTTGAGATGAGTCAAATGGGCGAGATGGAATTCTTCTTGGCATTGCAGGTAAAGCAGAGTGACTCCGGCATTCTTGTACATCAAGCAAAGTACGTAACAGAAATTTTGGAAAAGTACAAGATGAATGAGTCCAAACCAGCAGACACTCCTATGGAAGCTCGTCCACTTCTTACTAAAGATCCAGAAGGGCAATCGGTCAATGAACACAATTATCGCTCGATGATCGGGTCTTTGATGTACCTCACAGCAAGTCGTCCCGATATAATGTTTGCAGTGTGCCAATGTGCACGCTACCAGGCTAACCCTAAACTCTCACATCTTTTTGCTGTTAAACGAATCTTTAGGTACCTAAAGGGCAGGACTCGGCTTGGACTTTGGTATCCTAAAGATTCAGGTTTTAAATTGTATGCTTTTTCTGACAGTGATTATGGAGGATGTGAACTTGACAGGAAATCCACTTCGGCAGGTGCACAATTTTTAGGTGACAGACTGGTGTCATGGCAAAGCAAGAAGCAGCACACTGTGTCTACAAGCACAACTGAGGCTGAGTATGTTGCTGCATCTGCCTGTTGCTCTCAGGTGGTTTGGTTACAACATCAGTTGCATGACTATGGTTTGAATTTCTTTGACACTACTATTTATTGTGATAATACTACTGCTTTACAAATTGTCAAAAACCCTGTTCAGTTTTCTAAAACAAAACATATCGACATCAAAATTCATTTTATTCGGGACTGCCATGATCGCAGATTGATACACTTGGAACAGGTGTCGTCGGACGAGAATGTGGCAGACATGTTCACCAAACCCCTTCCCAGAGCTAGCTTTGAAATGTGTTTAAAAGGCCTTCGTATGATTGCCTTTGAAGAGTAAATCTGA
Source organism: Deinandra increscens subsp. villosa (assembly GCA_039602395.1). Lineage (NCBI taxonomy): Eukaryota > Viridiplantae > Streptophyta > Magnoliopsida > Asterales > Asteraceae > Deinandra > Deinandra increscens. The sequence goes on from JBCNJP010000003.1 coordinate 18,148,407, forward strand.
CACCTCAAAATCTTGTACATAGTTAATTATTTAATAAAAAAAAAGAAAAAAAAAGCAACAAAAATACAAAAATAGTGTCAATTTCAGTATGTTGGAATGAAAAAATTAAAAAGCAAGGGGAAGGAAAATGAGTAACATCATATGATGTCCCCCAATTAATATGTCCCCCAATTAATATGTGCTTTTAAATTTTTCATGTGTTTCTGGCTTTGTTTGATCAGGTTGGGAAATGAAATAAATTTCCAGGCGTTTGGTGGCTGACACGTGTAAGGTGGATGCGAAAAGCAGCGTCTCTTGGTTGATGTGCTCGGTAGGCTCAGCTGCAATTGATAAAAAGGTATGTCCTGTCACTACATTTGAAGATAACGTATGATGCCTGATAGGAAGCATGCACTTAGGTTAGTATTGTTTTCATTTGACTGTTTGTTAGGGGTCCTGAGACACACGCCCGTGTACTGGGTTCTGATGCTATGCTCAAAAAATCCCATCCCCTCTGCTTTGCGTGAGCAATGACCTGGGGATGTTGTACATGAGTCAGGACTCCTCTGTTCAGCGATGGCTGAGACCTGGAGCCTTCCTGATTCATGTACCTTTTAGATCACATTGTATAATATATTAAAACCAAAAAGATGCCAAAGCGCACAAATCAAAAGAGACCCTCAAGTGTCCAAAACCCTGAAAGCCCTGTCACTGATGAGTGCGTTAATGAAAATGCTTCAAAACATTCAGTTGACGCTGTATATTATCCCCAAAAATCCCCGTGATCTATTCTTTCTTTTCTCAATCCAGTCTGGAGCATGGTGTTAGGCTTAGGAAAGGTGTCGTGAAAAATGTCATGGGAAACCCGATAAACTTGATGAAACGTACAAAATATACCTAGGACGTATGTGTGTGGATTTAATGGTACTCATAAATAATTGAACCCAAAAGATAAATAAAGTGACAGTTTGCTCGAGTAAGAAAAAGCGGCATGAGTTTAAAGTGGACAACTATACTGGCAATCACCAGAGCATGTGGAGTAGCTGAAGCCGAAAAGGGTTCCTCAGCCTAAGACAGTCTGGTTTGATCCCTAACACACCTATTACTTAAAGCAAGGTATACTTAGATCAGTTAAAAATAAATAAGTAGTGTTTTTAGTTTAATTAGTTATTTTTAATTTTGTTATTTCTTGAAGTATGAGTTGTTTATTCTCAAAATCTTTGAGGTGACGGGTTAAATCTCTCGGGCTTAATCTTAGGGGAAGCGTGAAGATTTTTTTTGTTTTTGAACCGAAAAGCTTAATGTTAACCGAAATGGGTTAAAACTTATTAATTTAAAGTTTGGGGATGAGTTTTTCATTCAAATAGAAACTTGAGGGGCCTAAATGATTTTTTTTGGTTTTTTAAATCTTTTATACAAACCGGTCCCCCCCCCCCCCCACCTCATTCTCTTTCTCTCACCACGCAACTAAACCAAAACCCTAACCCCTTTCTTCTCCCAACCACCGCCACCACCGAATACTCCACCTCCGGCCACCCTTGTCGAAATCCGACACCACCATCGCATTCCTCTCCGAAAATCCGACCAAACCCTGAGCTTTTTAGCCCCAACCACCGCCGGCAACCACCTCCGCCATCCTCCGTCATCTCCGCCACTGTCGCCACCCTCGCCGGCGATTCCGGCCATCTCGGTTCGATCGGAGACCACCTCTCTGCTCGGATTTTCATCCTAAGGCCGTTCCAAGTCATATTTTGTTGTGCATTGTATCAATGGGTCCTCGAACCAAACACGTTGCCAAACGACCTAAGTTGATCACAAGGTATGCCGATTTTTTTGAGTCTTAGGGTTCGGGAATGCTTGGAATAAGTCCTAAAGGGTGCGACTAAGGTTTTTACATAGTTTTTTCTGAGTTTGATTGATGATTGAAGTATTTGCAGGTTGAAAAGTGTTTAAAAGGGGGTTTTCGGTCAGGGTATAGGGGGTTTTCGGCTGGTATTCTTACCTTTCGATGCCTGCATACCTGTGATCGATGATTGGACACCCCTCGGTTGTTTTCGATTACGCCGAAAGGCTTTTCGGAGACAGTCTAGGGGTTTTCGATCGAAATACTAGAGAAAAATCTAGGTTTTCGACTGAGGTTCGAGGTTTTTGATCAAACCATTCTGGTTTTTGATCACAAATTTCGGTTTTCGGCCATAAACCAAGGTTTTCCTATAGTATATATATGGTGTTCGACCATTTGTCTGGGTTTTCGATCAAAACAATGGGTTTTCGATCAGCTCCCAGGGATTTCGGTCAAGCTCATATAGGGTTTCGATCGGCTGGCCCAATTACTCCGAAAATCTTGGGTTTTCGACTACCCATATGGGTTTTCGACCAGGTTATCGGTCAACCCCAAAACTTGGTAAACTCCCTTTTTCAGCTGTGATGCTGCCCAATTTTTAAGAAAATGGGTGTTTGGGTGTTATGTGAGGAATTAATTGAGACTAACTGTGTTGCTATGTGTGTTGTGGTTGGTTTGTGTCTGGTGTTTGTGATTGCAGGGTTTTAGGTTTTGCGAAAGGCCACAATCAAGTGGCATATCTCAGTGATCCTTCACCTATCCACAAGAAGAACTATCAATCTTTGATTGATGGGTTGAACAGATGCTGTTTGAAGTACGCATTAACAGCAGAGGCTGCTGTATACAAAGAGATGGTGATGGATTTCTGGAAGACTGCAGTTATGCCTGAAGATGGAAAGGAGATCCATGTTGAGATTCAAAATCTCAAGATTGTGATAACAGAAGAAGTGGTCAGGCAAGCACTGAGGTTTGTGGACACTGCTGAAGATCCTATTGAATTCACGGATGAACAAGTTCGGGCATGTTTAAGGCAGATTGGATATCTACTAGACAGTCCACCCACATTGAAAAATTCAGTCCCACCTTACTGGAGAATGCTCATCCATTATTTGCAGAAGTGTTTGATTGCCAAGAAGAGCTCTAGTGATCAGCTAAATAGACTGCATACCCATGCTCTGGTTGCCTTGATCAAAGGATGGAGATTTAACTGGTCGAGAGCAGTATTTGAAGATGTCAAGAATGTTATAGTCAGAGATGAGGAGAAATTTGCTGCTGTACCAAGGTTCATTCAATTGATCTTGAACTCAAGATATCCACAGCTGAGAAAGTCTGGTGAAATTTTGGATCTGAAACCAATGGGTCCAGATGTATTTTCTTTGCTGAATCCCAAGAAGAAGATTGATGAGCCAGGGTATGTGTTTGGAGTGAAATTTGGTAATTTTTCAGAAGTTCAACCTCCTGCAAATGTATCTGTCGAGGAAGAACATTCAGCTCCTCCAACACAGAAAACCGTGACAGATATTCCTGATGATAATAACTCTTGGGCTGATGAGTTGCCCATAGATGATGTCAGAATTTATGCTCTAAGATTTGAAGATGATGAAGAGCAACTGGATTATGGTAAATACCTTGACGATGTGATCCTTGATGAAGATGTTGAAGAGCCAGAAGTCCATTTTGCAAAGAAGCAGAAGGTCACTGAGGAACCTCCACTCAATGCCTCTCTGGATGATAATGTGACTTCACAGGCTGTTCATGCAGCCCAATTGATGAAAGATGCCTTTACAAGCGCCCCAACCAATCCAGTGAGAAGAAATAGAGACCCAAGAGTCAATCCTCCTCCCAGAGTTCCCTCAAGACAGTCCACTTCACATGGACAGTCTTCATCCTCTACCGGTCCTTCCCAAACTGACAAGGGAAAGGCAATTGAAACCCCAGAGTACAGATTAGAGAAAGAGCTAAAAGCTGAAATCAAGAAATTGACAGCTACCACTGTACATTAGGCAGAAGTGATTTCACAACTTGTTGACATACAGAAAGAGCATGAAGCTGCATTGAAAAATCAGAAGAAGGTGAATGATGATTTCACTATCTTAATTGGTGAATTACAGAAACAAGTTGCTGATTTAAGAGGGAAAAGACAAACCAGCTCCAAGAAGAAGAGTTCAAGAGGAAAAGATCAGGATCCACAAGGAGGATTAGGTGATGCTGATCTTGGGGGAAATAAAGGAGACAGTACTGGTGCTCCTATAGATCCAAACCCACCTGTTAATGAAGAGCCAGAGATAGATGCTAGAGAAGTTGACTTTATGACTACTCCTGTTGCTACCAGAGATCATTTATGGGAAGCATCTACATTCGCACATCCTCCAGAACGATATCTCATCCAGCTGGGAAAACACCTTCATGATAAACAAGGAATTACTCAGCCTGTCAAGAGCTGGATGTTTGATGATGAAAAGCACATGTATGTTGTGAGAAGAACTGGTCTAAGTCCTCTGGAGTACTATAAAGACTGGACGCAATTTTACTCTTGGACCACTGTGGACTTGATTTCACTTCACAATGCACCATTCTTTAATCCATCAAACAATGATTATGCTGATCATTTCTGGAAGAAGTTGGACAAGGCTGTCAAGAGTGGATTCAAAGTGTTTACAGATTTTCCACATGTAAAATCCAAACTGAAGGACTTTAAGGGAGTCTGGGATCTTGACAAGAAGATATATTGCCACAAGAGATATCCACCTACCAATAAGACCAAGCAAATCCCACTGCCAATGAAGCACCCTGAGGGTTGCCTCTCAGATTTTAAATCTTGGGCTTATTGTAGCTATTCTGGAACTGCTAAGATAATGTGTGAATTTAACACAATCACAGTGATGGAGGTGCATGATCTTTTAAGGTTTTATGAGGTTGATATTCGGGTGCTTAGCAAGCATCAGATTGCTCACACAGCAGAGGAGGAGCAGCTGGCCAAGGTCTACACCAAGGGAGTAGCACGGATAATTGAAGAAAAGCTCTGGTATTCACCACTCACGGTGAATCATTCCAGACATTTCAGGATGTGATTGGAAGCAACTAATGCTAAAGCCTAGGGAAAGATTGTAAAGACCTAGATTTTATTAAGGCTTTTGCATTAGTTAGGTATGTGTTTTTTGGTTAAATGTAATGGGTTGGGCTAACACTTTTGGTTTGTTTTGATGGGCTTATGGATTTTGGCTAGGGCCGAATTATTTAGGGTTGAGGGAAACTTGTTCTCCACTCAAACCTTAGCCTATATATAGATAGTCTTTCATCATGTTTAGGGTTGTTGGTTTTTGGTGATATTGAAGTGTGGTTTACGAATTCTTTGCCTTAAGAATTCGGTTTCATTGTTCTTGTGTTCCTCTTCCGGTAAACTTTATTATATTCGTGTTCTTTAGTCTTGTTCTTATTTGTTTTTCTCGAATCACTATCACACACCGGATTCCGCACGGTGTTTGATAGATTTGTATCACGTGAGGGATTATTCTGATCCTTACACAAATCTATATGCTTAGAGCTAGGGTTTGCAGCTTAGAACTCACATATTTTTATTGTGAGAATTCCGATTGTATTCTATGTTCTTCCTCTCATATTTTGAGGGTTGATCATTGAGCCCTAGAAGTTTCATCTACTTATGAAATGTTCCATTGTTCAGCCTTAGTTTGAAAGCTGATTCTTGTATTCCTTGTTCTAATCATTTATCTCTGTAGGATTGTGGTTAATTCAAATAACTTAAACATGATTACTTCACTAAGCAAGTTAACTTACACTCTCACACTCGTAAATGTGTACATGACACTACGTCAAAATTGGTCTTCTGCGATGAAAAAAAACGTGGCCGTAGGTCTTTGGCCATGTTTTCTTCCAGCTCAAGCGTGATCATGGGCATGCATTGGGCTTGGAGGTGTTAGAATTAGAAGCTGGTGGGTTGTATCCATGGGTTTACGAATATATATATGCTTAGAGCTAGGGTTTGCAGCTTAGAACTCACATATTTTTATTGTAAGAATTTTGATTGTATTCTATGTTCTTCCTCTCATATTTTGAGGGTTGATCATCGAGCCCTAGAAGTTTCATCTACTTATGAAATGTTCCATTGTTCTGCCTTAGTTTGAAAGTTGATTCTCATATTCATTGCTCTAATCATGTATCTCTGTAGGATCGTGGTTAATTCAAATTACCTAAACATGATTACTTCACTAAGCAAGTTAACTTACACTCTCATACTTCTAAATTTGTACATGACACTACGTCAAAATTGGCCTTCTGCGACGGAAAAATTAAAACATGGTCGTAGGTCTTTGGCCATGTGTTTTTTTCCAGCTCAAGCGTGACCAAAGGTAACGTCATCGTATGTATGATACGGCCACGTTAAAATATTAGTGGTTGAAACCAACTAGAAGCGTGACTAAATGGTACCAATATTTATAGTTGTAATCAAACATTTCTTTCTAATAAGTATATACATGTGCTATTTTTAGTGCAGCCGTTGGTATTATATAACCACCGATATGGGTGTTTTAGCCACATCAATTAGAAAAAAAACATGGCTAAAGAGTTGTTGTAATCAGGCATTTTCTCCCAATAAGTGTGGCTAAAGGGTGGCAACGACCACGTTAAAATAACAAAAATGTGGCCGTTAGTATTATATAGTCACATATATATGTGTTTTAGCCACATCTATTAGAGAAGAAAAAAACGTGGCTAAAGGGTTGTTAGGCATTTTGTCCAAGTAAGTGTGGCTAGAGGGTGGCAACGGCCACGTTAAAATATCAGAAGTGTGGCCGTTGATATTATATAGTCACATATATTAATATTTTAGCCACATCTATTAGAAAAAACAAACGTGGCTAGAGGGTTGTTGCGATCAGGCATTTTGCCCCAGTGAGTGTGGCTAAAGGGTGGCAATGACCACGTTAAAATATCAAAAGTGTGGCCGTTGGTATTATGTAGTCACATATATTAGTGTTTTAGCCACATCTATTAGAAAAAAAACGTGGCTATAGGGTTGTCGAAATCAGGTATTTTGTCCCAATAAGTGTGGGGACAGCCACGTTAAAGTATCAAAAGTGTAGTCATTAGTATTATATAGTAACATATATTTGTTTTTGAGCCACATCCAATAGAAAAAAACGTGGCTAAAGGGTTGTTGGAATCATGCATTTTGTCCCAATAAGTTTCGCTAAAGGGTGGGAACGACCACATTAACATATCATAAGTGTGGCTGTTGGTATTATATAATCACATATATTTGTGTCCTAGCCACATCCATTAGAAAAAAAACGTGGCTAAATGGTAGCTTTGATGACACATATTGATTGTGGTTGTATGTGGCATTATGTCCAAATAAGTGTCTAATCAATAAATTATTTTTTTTCAAATTACAAATTAAAACTACATATATATTAATATGAGAAATCTAAAAATCAAATTATATATATACTAATTAACATAAATAATTAATAAACAAAAATATTCATACAATTTATACGCCAAATCCCTATACATCTAGCTAATTGAACACACTAATCAAACGTTTCTATTTCTTTGTTGTCATCTTGCTCCTCGTAGCTTTAGCGCCAGTTTGAAGATCTTTTAATGTTGTGAATGTCTTAGCTTAAGGCTCTAGTAACAAAACATAAAAATATAATCGGATATATATATATATATATATATATAGCCAAATAATAAAGTGGATTTTCACTCACATGTGATTCTTTAAGTGGAAAACAATTAAAGGAATTAAGGAACACACTTGTGATCCTTAAAGTGGTAACACCCACCCATTCGGCCAGTCAACATAACTTTTAGGTGTTTCACTAACATATCTCAGTTCATCTATTGGGTATGGTAAAAATGTATCTGGCTTCACACATTTATAAATAGAAACTTTATAGCAATCACCCCTTAGTGGAACTCCACGAAACTTTTTATTTTTGTCGGTTTTGTATATTGTACCCACACCACGAAGTTCAACTGGCCCACATAGAACAACCTCACATTTCTCTCCTGAGTGACATAATAGATAATAGCATATATTAACAGCATAAAGTCAAAGATTGTATAAATAAATTATCAAATACCGTTGACTCTGATATGATTGATGTCTCAGCAGTACTGGCATCATTTTTGGTTTTTCCAATTGATCAATATTAGGTACTTTAGGAGTTGTTTTCACTTTTCTTGCTCTTTTTTTCCTTAAAGACAACATTTAATTAATTGATTAGGTTATAATAAGGGAAAATGATCAAGAAATTGTAAAATAGTTACCTTTTCATTTTGCCCGGGGGATGTAGAAGGAGGAGTGTCTTGTGATCCCGCATAACACACCTACAATTCAATTAATTAGGTTCTCTAATTAAATTAAATCTTATAACCGGAACAACTTTAACTTTCCGGATGAACTCCAAAACTATTACCGGAACAGTTGTTAAATTCTAGATGAACTTTAACTATATGGATGAACTATAACTATATCCGGATGTTCATTCTGATGAACTAGAATCTTTCGGATAAACTTCAAAGTCAGTTTTGTTTCAAGTCCTTACCTTATCTGACATCTGAGATGAGTTATAGTTCATCCGGATGTTCATCCTGATGAACTAAAATCTTTCAGTCGTCTTGTATCCCCCGCCCCCATTGTTTTCCGTGCTTTCCTCCACATAAAAGAACGAGGGGGATATCATCAACTGTAATTTCTTTATTTTGTACCTTGTATTATAATATACTCATTATATATAAAACTGGAAACATACATTACACGTTATAAACCATGACTTGATGAAACACTATACATTACACGTTATAAACCATGACTTGATGAAACACACTTAGTTTAACAGTTTTTATTTGAGATATTCATATCCTTTCCATCCCATGGTATGATCATAAGTATACTATGTAACATTTGTACTTTACCCGATTTTAAAATCCGACCCATTTTGGGGGGTTCGCGTTTTACCGATTTTGCATATTATTGAGACTGAGTCAATTTTTGGGTATTATAACCCAAATAATGTTTTTAAGTTATAAAACGTTTAATTATAATCATTTGGAACTAAATTGAATGCCTTGAATTGAAAATAAAGCAATTTCAGGTTTTTACGTGATTTCGGTACGCGATTTGTCGATTAACCGGGAAGTCACGTTACTTGCTTTGCTGGACTTTTGGGCTAAAAGGACTTGCTAGGCTGATTTTTTCTTTAGGGTTTTTTTTTCACCTTATAAAAGGATGTGAATAGTTTGAGAGCCACATCTGGAGCTATCCTCTCAGCCCCATACCTCCCTCTCTAAAAACCCTGGCTCTTAAAAAATCTGTAATTTGAAGATCTCTCTCCATCTTTGTCTATGGTCTTCTTCTGTTTCCAGTTTTATGATTTTCTCAATAACGTGATGATCTAGATCTCCACCTCAAGTTCAGACGCTAACATGTTGTATCTAGTAGCATTTTCTTTATCTGAGGGTTCTTATTTTCTGGTTGATTGTTTTATTCTTCGTTTAATTTCTAGAACACCAATTATAACATAGAATTCGCAATCCCTAGTGTACCAGGAACGCAATCGTTCCGCTTTTTGGTACGGACAATCCAAAACGAAACTTGCCCCTCCTCCACTGAACCATATAACTATGGTTAAAACACAGAATCTCATACTTCTATGATGGTATCTTTTCCTTCTTCCGATTTTACCATTTGTCTGTGTATCCAAATATCATTACTTATAAAAAACCTCTTCTTCTTAATTCACTTCTTCTAGGTCATTTTTATTTGTTTTTTGGTTCAATTCTTTGTTTGTCACAATACTTGTTTTGCTGGACTTTTGGGCTAAAAGGACTTGCTGGGTTGATTTTCTCTTTAGGGTCTTTTTTGTTCACCTTATAAAAGGATCTTTAAAAGGATGTGTTTAGTTTGAGAGCCCCATATCTCCCTCTCTAAAAAACCCTAGCTCTCAAAAAATTTGTAACTTGAAGATCTCTCTCCATCTTTTTCTATGGTCTTCTTCTATTTCCAGTTTTATGATTCTCTCAAGAACGTGATGATCTAGATCTCCACCTCAAGTTCAGACGCTGACATGATGTATCTAGTAGCATTTTCTTTATCTAAGGGTTCTTATTTTCTAGTTGATTTTTTTATTCTTCTTTTAATTTCTAGAAGGCCAATTATAACATTGATTTCACAATCCCTAGCGTACCAAGAACGCGATCGTACCGCGTTTTGGTACGGACGATCCTAAACGAAATTCGCCCCTCTTCCAGTGAACCATATAACTATGGTTAAAACACAAAATCTCATACTTCTACGATGGTATCTTTTCCCTCTTCTGATTTTACCATTTGTCTATGTATCCAAATATCATTACTTATAAAAAACTTCTTCTAGGTCATTTTTAGTTGTTTTTGGGAAAGTGAATGAGTTAGCCTATGTGTAAGTGATTTTGATCTTGAACCTGCCATGAGTAGCTAAACTCCACCATCATCTTGGTGGAGATGAATCTTGTATTGTAATAATCATGATTAAGTAACTGTTTCTACGTTTGAATATGGAATTTAAATTCAATTGATCTCTATGTGTTGACACGTATGCATGCATGTTGATAGTGTTTGTAATGTCAATGGTGAGGTTTTGCTAGGGTGTAGGAAGTTGCTAATCCTATAGTTTAGTAATTCTATATTTAGGTTATAGGGTTCTGGATGATATTTGACCTGAGGCTGTACTTCGAAAGGGGTACAGACTGTTGATCTTGTGAATTCTATTGGCATGTGTTAGTTAAGTCTAGTATCTAAATTGATTCTAGAATTATAGTGTCTTTCTTATCTTGTTATGTGCGGATGTGCCATGTGTTAGGTAGCTCTACCGTGGTAAATAATGACTTAGGCCGTCGCTAATCATCAAAAAAAAAAGTTAAATGAGTAGCACTATGTTAGAGTTGCTAAAATGTGTGTCTATAGCATTTTAGTGGTTCTAGGCAGAGAGATATTGTCACACCCCGTCCGACCCGCCCGCCCGATAACCGCTGCGAGCGGTGTGGCACGGGTGCGAGTGACTGACCAGGATCCGAGTCGTTAGACACTTCGAACATCTATATTCTCAACTCAACGACCAGTTTTAGCTTTGAAAGTAGTTTATTAGAGTTAAGCGTCATTAACAAAATAGTGCGAAAGCATTTTCGTCAAGTTCAAAATCATTTGCGGAAGCGATTATACAATAAGTTAACAATTCAACTGCAGAAGCGATAACATGAAAACGGTTTAAGTTGTCTTGCGTCCAAGGCGACTAAAGAGTGTTAAATTATTAAAAACCATGCATAGACACCATGAATGATACCTAATGTGCGCTCCTTACCAAACCACCTAAGGACCTGAGAAGAAATATGTAAAGTGTCAAAGCAAGGTTGGTGAATTATCGGAGTTTAAGCAAGTAAATAAATATCCATTTATTTAAAAACGTACGATAACCAGTTACCCTCAACGAGGCATAACCCCTCAGGAATCACACATCCTGGAAAAGATAAATCAGCATTTTATATACTTGGGTTAGCTAGACCATGTTAGTTATAACACCATAGACACTGTGTCCCCATTCCTAACAGTTAAGTTTTGGCTTCACACCATGCTATCCCGAGCATGGCCAAAGCTAGGACAATATAATACCCCTTCTCCATCCCTGAAGGCGATAGGGCAAGAGCGACTAGCCAGGGCAGGGTTTGTCAAGCCCAATAGTTCTGTTTCACATTTCGCCCTTATCACCTGATACTAATGGTACACGAATTATGGAAGGAATCCCTTGGTATGTTTTCTTCTATGGTTTACAAATAGTATATAAAACAAGTTTAGCATTTCTCAACAGAAATCGTTTAGCATTTTCTCAACAGAAAATAGTTTAGTAATTCTCAACAGAAATAAGTTTAGCATTTTCTCAACAGAAAATAGTTTACCACATGTCTTCTCCCCCAAAAGCATAACACGTTTAAAAGTGGGGCCGAGAACTCACCTTAGGGTGCAATTAACAGTTGAACAGAGAATGTGAATTCATCCTAGACTCCACCTATGACACGCAATTGTGTGAGTGTTGACTAAGTTTGACCAACTGCCCCGACAACGCGTGGACACTAGACAAGTGGACTCGAATACACAATTGTGATTACATTTAGGTTTTCTGTTCATAACCTAACACATATCACATATACAACACATTGTATCATGATAAACATATGCGTCATGATGACTTATGACATTATCTCGTGTATACTATGTACGATCGACGGGGCGATCGTACAAAGTCTTGTCATGTAGGCTAAATCCATAGCCAAGTAACTTAATGCTCATAATCATGCATTTTCCTAATTTATTTATTTACCGATAAATATATATATTTATCACATTTAGGCTAATTCCATGCTTACACAACATCATCATCTCATGCAAATCAGATAGATCATCATTTAGCATATAGCAAACTATGTCCTAGATTCCTAGACGCATATATGTAAGCTAGCTTTCCCTAATACGCCATTTTCACCATATTTTCATGTAAATAATTTCTATAAAATCATCCGCATGCAATTGATTGCCAAGTTCACAACTTTATACATCATCATGCATCTAGTAACCTAGATTACATACTCACATAGTAGATCTAACACCAATCATGTGCCTTTATTCAAGATCTTGCATGCATGAAAACCAAAATCATGTTTTCATCATAGATCTTACGCGAAGTCAACAACTTTATCGCACATCAACCCTAGATCTATCATTATCAAGTCATTACAACATAGATCTAGCACAAATCATCAACCTTTATCCACATGCGTGCATGATTTTCCATGAAAAACCTTAGATCTAGCTCATTTCATCATATCATGCATAAAAGCCACATTTTTTATCAAAAGATGCAATCTTTTCTACTAAAATCACTAGATATATACTAGATCTCATCAAACAAACATAGATCAGACCTAGATCCATCAAAAAGCTTGGATCTTGACAACTTAAACACTAGCAAAACATGAGAAATCACATACCGAATGATGTAGGATGCAATCGGGGCTAGAATATTGAAGGAAAGCTTAAATATTGATGATGAATGAGTATGAAGGTGATAAGAGATGTAGAGGGGACTGAAATGACGTCTGGAGGTGTTGGAATGAGGAAGTGGTTGTTAATGGTGCTTAAATAGTGGAAAATTAGGGATTTGCTGGAAAGTGGGTTGTAGGCGTATGGCTTAGAAGTACCATATGCTCTAGGCGATATGCCTAGAGCCTCCGTCTGGCAGCCCTGTTGACTTTTGTTGACCGCAACCCGTTTTGTCAATTTGTCGCGTTTTTTGTCACGGTTTTCAAGGTTTTCTCCCATTTTCAATTCACCGTTATTTTATCACATCAAATCCAATAAAATCAAGTATCAACTTGCCAAATAACGATTTACGATCATATAACTAAATTCATGTATCAGTTTGCACATAATTCATGATACTTAGTAGTTTTCAGTTATTCACCAATCTTTCGAGACTCCGACTTGTGTGTGATGTTTGTGAAGTGTTTTAAGGCTACTAGACTCTTCTAATACCTTAATTGACACACTACGCCTATATATGCAACTCCCGGTCTCCGTTTCTAAGGCTCGGGTTCCACCCGAAAGGCCGGAATGTCACATATATGTTCCTTAGCAGGGATATATCGGGCAATTCGTATTCGTAGCTGGTTTAATAGAAGCTAAGTTTAATCTAATGACCGACTTAGTTATCTTTAGGAAAAGTGAGCATAAATAGGTATTCATGCCTGGAATTGTTTAGCAAGAGGATTCAAAATCAAGATGATGTATTTATTATTAATTGCATTCGCAATTAGTTTATGTGTTATTTGGTGATTTCCATAATTACGTTTGATTGTGTTAGTACGTGTTCCCAGAGATCGACAGCTATTCCATAGAATATATATTATAGAAGTAAGTGATGGGTACACTTACCTACTTGTGCGTGTTTTATCCTTTTGATAGTATTAGGTTTACAAATTTGAAACCCTTTTTAGTGAAATAGTCCCTCATTATTGATATACGCCTCACGCGCATCAGGCATCAAGATTCGGCATAACACGAAGGGTAAAGTTGGTGAATTCATGGTCAAGGGCAGCAGCCCGTGACCCTTTGTTATTATGAAAAATCTCTTTGAGGCGAACCCAAACCTCATAAGCAGTGAAGTCAGTTTGAAGAACCTGACCTAAGATTCCGTCAGACAACGTACTATAGATCCACTTTAAGCCGATTGAGTCAATTTTTGACCAAGAAGGATATTCAGAATCAGTCATAGCAGGAGGTTCAGTGCCATCGATGTGGGAAAAACATCGTGGCCATGGCACTGGAGACGAAAAAGCTTGACCTAAGTGGCATAAGTCACCTTGGTTCAATCCAAATTATCAGACTGACTGACTGCTTGTTATGATGCTTTTCTCATATTTTAGGAATCTTGTTTATCTTTTGAATTTGTGATATCTGATTTTCTGAATTTTGAAGGTGAGGGGTGGAGACTTGAAAGTTAATGGGATGATCTTGAGATAAAATTGGCCTTTTTATGGAAAACCACTATGATGATAGGATACAGTCATACTCCATGTTCAGAGATCATCATTTTTTTGTATATATATATATAAAAATATATAAGAAGAGACAAAAGGTGACTGGACAATATTCCCCCTTGACCAGGAAATTGGTTTAAAGTTAATTTTAGGATTTACAGATAAACTACGGAATTTCCGTAGTACATCTGTGAAGGTCCAGTTTAGTTCGTACAGATCAGATGGTTTTTGTAGTGTTTCCAACCAATTTTATTATTTCAGTGCACATACAATGTTTGTATATGGTGGTCTCACCAAAATTGTCAAGGTTTTGACTTGAAGAGTTGGTTGACTCAGATATGTACTTTCTAGAGTCATCAGGTTTTTTATTGAAGTTGAGTTGAGATTTCAGTGACCGAAATTTTATTTTTCAAAACGTTGTCCGATTGTGGGTATGTTTGACTGCTACTTCTTACGAAGACGGTCTTGAACCTTTGGTTCAATATATATACCCAATCCCTTGACCATGATTTCTTGGGATATTTGTCAACCCCTCAAGTTGGACATGAGCATTTATGAGACCTTTTATTTTCTTAGTTTCTACGTGCAACCTTTGGTATAAAGTTGAACGTTCAGTCTCATAATGGTTAATTTTTGCTTCATTACTTAGATTATTTGTTTTGAGTTGTTTTAGTTTTATCAATTCAAATTCTCTTTCTCCTTTTAATTGATGAAGTTCAACTAGGAGAGAGTTCATTTCTTCCTCAAATGTTTTAAATTTGTTTTCATTTGGCAATTTATTTCTTTCGGAACTTTCTTGAAGATTTTTATAATTTATAGACATGTTGAATTGATAGACTAGGTCGGTGTTAGGGGGACTTACTTGATTCTCATTTTGCGGTTTGGAGACATCGGAGAGGTAGATCTCATGATCAGCCATAAGACATTTCTTTGCATGGCAATCTTCCTCATCAGATAACTTTGAGTCCCCGTTTTCCATTTCAGCCATTAGGGCATTTTCTTTCTGCATGGCTTGTTCATATTTTCTTTTATAGTAAGCAGCATCTTTTAGCTTTTGATTTTTACATTCTGAGGCATAATGGCCTATGATTCCACCCTTGAAGCATTTTATTTCAGTTTTGTCAATCTCGTGCTTATTAAAGTCTAAGGATTGTTTTTTGTTTTCTTCACCTTTTGTGAAGATCTTTTTATTTGACCAGGAGGGATTCCTTTTGTTGAATCTCCCAAATTGTTTGGTCAGGAGAGCGAGTGATTTTTCAAGTGATTCATGTTCTGTTTCACTGCCAGAACAATCACTTTCTGATTCGCTTTCGTATTTTCTTTTGAGATGGAGTGACTCTTGTTTAGGAGTTCTTTTTCTCTTTTCAAAGTAAAGAGTTAGAGGATCTACCTTGGTTTTGGAAATGTCCAGTATTTCAGACTCTAGTGAGTCTAGGATACAGAAGAGATTTTGTTTTTTGAACGGCAAGAGAAATTATATTAAAACCACCACTAGCAAGAAGCTAGAGGAGAAAACAGAGATACATAAGAGATCATTTAGACTTTTCTCTTCCAGATCCAAGGTAGATTGGAGGGTCATGGTAAGACTTCTCCATTCATGAGGGAGACTTTTGATGAACTTGATGTTTGTTTCCTCATTGGATTTAGAGACGTTGAACTTTCATAAGTTGTTTATAATGGTTGCAAAACGATTATATGTGTTTACAAGTGACTCATTTGGGAGTGACTTGAAAGATTTATATTCATTTAAAGCTTTGGTTCTTTTGTTCCTTTTCATTTGATCTCCTCCATCAAATAATTTCTCAAGGGCATCCCATATGCCTTTGGCTGAGGTATTACAGTCAACTTGACATAATATCTCATGAGGAAGAGGCATAATTAGGGCAGTTTTGGCTCTATCCTCATTTATTTCTTTGGTTTTATCCTCCTCGCTCCACAATTTTCTTTCTTTTCGTATGGAGCGAGCAGGGACGCCGGTAGAGGTTTCGGTTTCTTTGATTTCCGGAATGTCGACGGTGGGATAGTGAGGTCCATTGGCTATGCAGTCGAGTAGGGAAATGTCAACTTCTTTTAAGAAATTGGTAATCCTGATTTTCCACTGCGGGTATTCCTCCCTAGCTAGCATAGGGGATTTTGCTAATAAGCTAAGAGATTTCACATTGTTGCAGTTGGTCGACATTTGGGAAAATATTTGATAACTAGTTGAAATCAAAGAGAAAACCAAAGAAAGGAGTTAAAGAGCAAGGTTTTTGAATATTAGTTATTCAATCTGCTCTGATACCAATTGTTGGGTCCCGTGAGGGTCTTTTTAACAATATGGATACAATTTGATTTAAGCAAGATAAACAAGTTGCGGAAAGTAAATCAAATTGGAAGACCACAATTCATAAAAAGGTTTTTCTGTATATCTCAAATGTAAATAATGGTTTACATGAGTTTGTAGTATAACATTTTATCATCAAAAATAACTTTTCTACAAGAGTAAGTTGTAATTGCTTTTGAAAAGCTTGTGAATTGTGAGTAAATGTCTTGCTTCTTTGGTGAAGAACACCTACTATTTATAGCAAGTTGTAAAGGAATATTATGGTTGCGTGCGGTTGAATTTGGAGTGTGTCAGAGTATATAGAGATAAATTGAGGGTATTCAATTTATCTTATTTTCAACCGTCTTCAACTACCTTTGCATTTAATCTCAAATTGATATTTCTTCTTTACTTGTTCTTCACACTTAGCATTTTGTACTTCTCGTAATCTTTATCTTCTGATAGTCCTTAACTCCTTCAAGACTCTTCTTTCAAGACTAGGAATGCTTCCCATCAGAAGCCTTTTACAGAAATGAGGATTCCTGTAAAAGTTGAGTTTTACAGATCTGCTTCGGAATTCCGGAAGTATATCTGTAAAACTACAGAATCTTTATATCTTAGAGATTCTGTTGTCTTTTCTCTTTTGAGGATGTTTCTGATCTTTTCTTCTAATACTTAATTGTTTTCTATTACATTTAGACTTATTCTAACAAATATCCTATGAAAATTCAGGACACTTTTACTCCTGCAGTTCTTATCTAAATACTGTTAGAGCAACGTTTAAGTTGACATTTTATTCTATGTACAGGGAATGATCTTCACATATGCTACAACAATCACAACCTTGCATCTACAATCGTATTTGATGAAAGCCAATACATCCCTTCTGAACCAAATGCGCAGACATTGTAATCAAAGATGGCAATGCAGACCCCTGCGTCATACCAGGACCATTTCACGCCATCAAAGATTCAAAGGTCTACAAATCTCTCGGCTTCATCCACCAAAAGAAGCTCACCCAGATTTTTCAGACTTCACCATGAATCAGGTTTTCGAGCATCACAATGAAACTTCTAGAAAATATAATCAAAAGAAACTGAACACACTCTGGCTACAAGCAGATCAACATGAACAATAAATCAGGTTCTAGCAAACAAACTAGTATATTAATTAACCTTTTTAGTTTATGTTAACCATACGTAGGTTATTCATCTATACAATTCAAAATAATATAATTTAGCTCTATATATGTGTCAAAGTTACTGTGTTGTGATCATTAAATTTATTAAATATAAGATTCACTAATTAATGCTCAATTTATATATGTGTATATGGTTGGGTAAGCATCCCCCATCTAATGAAGCTATTAACTTCCATTGAGTGTCTTGAGTATCTTCAAGTTTCACAAATGTTCTTGAACCAATATGTGATCTTTTGAGGACTGAGATTTTGCCAAAAACTTAGTTTAAGTTATTTGAATCAGTGTGATTGGCTGATTGCTTAAAAACCCTAAAAATCTTATGAAATTTTGGGGATTATAAAGTTTCATTACATATGTGATGTAAAAGGTGAAATGTGAGCTATACATTTAGATCAAAGAGGAATCTTAGATCTTCCATTGTTACTAATGAAAGTGGTTGATCAAGCTTTTAAAGTATAGCTATGCTATACTGGATATGAGTTGTGTTAAAATAAGAAAGTCAGAAATGGTTTTTTGGAGGGTCAAAAGGGATCAGAATTACAGCTCATCTCTTCCCAATTACTATGCAATCACAGCTGTCAAGTTTAATTCCTTTCCATGTTCGATTGTCTAGCCCAACTATAAATTGTAATGTTCTCTTTATGTTTGATTATCAAGTAAACAAACACTTTCTTACCTCTTTGATTCCATACAAGCTATCATGGCATCAGAGCAGAGTTTTAGATTCTAGGACCAACCTGTCCATCATCTACCTTTCTCATCAACCAACAACCGTGTTACCCCAACCATCGTCCAACATTCGTCCAACATGTCCGAACCAGATAACTCAGAACTGAGTTTACAACTAGCAAATACCATCAGTGGCCTCAAAACCCAGTCTCAAGTACCAAAACCCAGCCTCAAAAAATCAAAAGGAACGGGTGGCGAGAGGGGCAAAGCTGCTGCCGCCGTGGGTAGCTCCGCCAGCAGCGGCGGCGATGTGTTTCTAAATGGCGGCGGAAGAAGTGTGGGCAATGGCGAAAGTGGTGGCGGCGCAGTTCAAAGTTCCGGTGCGGTAAACGTCGATCGAACATCACGTGAATGTGGCGGATCTGAAGGTCACGTGAACATGGATCAAAGTTTGTGTGAGTGGGCGGCTACATCAGGTAATTGGGGCGAGGATATCTCTTCTGCCCATCCAAACCCTACTTTTATTTTTAAAGAATTTACACAAAAACCCCTCCACAAATCCAACAAATGTCACCAAAGTTTTGAAAATTTCCAATCAACCCCTGGAGGATTAGGGGTTGCAAATATAGCCCAAAACTTTTGTAAAAACGAAGATACGTCATGGATTTTTGACTGCGGGGCCACCGATACCATGACATATGAAAGGTCAGATTTCATAACTGCCACTAAACCAAGAAAAACACAAATTCAAACCGCCAATGGAGGTACTATGGATGTAAAAGATGGGGGAACTATAGAAATCTCACCAAACTTAAAACTATCTAACTGCCTCTATGTTCCCTCATTATCCTATAAACTCCTATCCATTAGTCATGTGACAAAAGAACTTAATTGTACCATTGTAATGCACCCTACCTTTTGTCTTATACAAGATATCAGGACGGGAGCGATCATTGGGCGTGGCACTGAAAGACACGGGCTCTATTATGTGGACGAAGTGAATCGACGGGGGAATGTGATGTTAGCCCATGGTAGTGTTGATAGAGAAGCTTGGTTATGGCATAGGAGATTAGGACATCCATCTACAGGTTATTTAAATATTTTATTTCCGAAATTAGTTTCTTCAAAAACATTATTGAATTGTGAGACATGTGTCCTTGCCAAAAGTCATAGAAACACATTTAAACCAAATAATACCAGAGTTAATGTGCCATTTTCTCTAATTCACTCGGATGTATGGGGTCCAGCTCCTGTCAAGGGTGGGCAAAATTATCGTTTTTTCCTACTATTTGTAGACGATTGCACCCGAATGACATGGATATATTTTTTGAAACATAAATCTGACGTGTTTGAGAAATTTACTAGTTTCTATGCAATGATTCAAAACCAATTTCAAAAACCTATTCAAATACTTCGCTCCGATAATGGAGGAGAGTTTGTTAACTCAACAATGAAACACTTCCTTGAAACTAAAGGAATCATTCATCAAACCACATGTCCCCACTCTCCTGAACAAAATGGAGTGGCAGAACGGAAAAACCGGATTCTGTTGGAAATTACCCGAGCGCTTTTAATCGAATCCCAAGTCCCGCGAACTTTTTGGCCTGAAGCCCTTGCCACCGCGACCTACCTCATCAACCGTCTTCCAACCAAAATCCTCGAACTCAAGACCCCATTACAAGTCCTTACTGAATTTACCAATGTTCCACCAACACTCACCTTGCAACCAAGAATATTCGGTTGTACGGTTTTTGTTCATATACCAAAAACACACAGAACCAAACTTGACCCGTGTGCGGAAAAATGTGTGTTTGTGGGATATGAGGTTAATAAAAAGGGATATAGATGTTACAACCCTAGCACAAAGCACATGTACACAACCATGGATTGCAACTTTCTAGAAACGGAGTACTTTTATAACTCCCAACTCAGTGGTCAGGGGGAGATGGAAGAATTAGACACACTGAGCTGGATGCGAACCTACCCATCTTCTGAAGATACCCCTCAAAACACCAGAGAAGAAGAAGAGTCACTCTCACCAATCACTCAGTCCGAGCCCGAGTCCACCAGTGCCACTACCCCTGAGATGTCTCCAAACCTGGTACCTGAGGTAAGTAACTCAACTGAAATTCATGATCAGTGCATTACTAATAATAATCATGAGACAGCTAATAATAAAGAGAATGAGCATCCTCATGAGACATCTAACAATGAAGAGAATGAGCATCCTCATGAGACAACTAACAATGACGAGAATGAGCATCCATCAACTTCTGAAGAGATGGACGAAGGCTATATACTTCCACCACGAGCTAATAGAGGAGTCCCACCAAAGCGCTACATTCCTCAAAAACAAACTAAAGGAGGGAGGTACCCTATGGCAAACATCGCCACTGGAAATCTATCACAAGAAGCAAGAGCCTTCAGCGCTGCCTTATACATGGAAGATATTCCAAACACTGTGGAACAAGCGATGGAATCAAAACAATGGAAAGAGGCCATGAAACGTGAGATGGATGCATTGATGAAGAATAATACATGGGAAAAATCCCTCCTTCCTCCAGGAAAGAAAACTGTCGGGTGTCGATGGTTGTTTACCATCAAACATAAAGCTGATGGCTCGATCGAAAGATATAAAGCCCGATTGGTGGCCAAAGGGTACACCCAGACATATGGGATTGACTACTCTGAAACGTTTTCCCCTGTCGCTAAGTTTGACACTATAAGAGTCCTATTCTCAGTCGCCGCTAATAAAGGATGGCACCTCCATCAGTTTGACGTAAAGAATGCCTTCCTACACGGGGAACTAAAAGAAGAAGTCTACATGGAAGCTCCTCCAGGATTCAAAGATGAATTTAATAAGGGAGAGGTATGTCGTCTTAAAAGATCATTGTACGGGCTCAAACAATCTCCTCGTGCATGGTTTGGGAAATTCACATTAGCTATGAAGAAATATGGGTTCAAACAAAGCAATTCTGACCACACCCTCTTTCTCAAACGAAAAGGGGGTAAGGTGACATGCTTGATCATATATGTTGACGATATGATTATCACTGGCAATGATGAAGAAGAGATGCGAAGACTGAAGAATAACTTGTTTACGGAATTTGAGATGAAAGACCTTGGAAGACTAAAATACTTCCTTGGTATAGAAGTACTCAGATCAAAACAAGGAATATTCATTTGTCAGAAAAAATATATCCTTGATTTATTGGCTGAAACTGGGATGATAGATTGCAAACCCGCAGAGACCCCCATGATGGTAAATCATAAACTTCATATGGAGGAAGGTGCAAATCTAGCAAATAAAGAAAGTTACCAAAGAATGGTAGGGAAACTAATATACCTCTCACACACCCGACCTGACATAGCTTACGCAGTTGGAGTAGTAAGTAAATTTATGCATCAGCCTCAAACATCTCATATGGAAGCAGTATGGAGAATCATCAGGTATCTTAAGGGAACTATTGGGCATGGTGTTCTATTCAAAGCAAATGGAAATCTTGACATCCTTGGATACACTGATGCGGACTGGGCAGGAGATAAGGGGGATAGACGATCAACTTCAGGCTATTTTACCATCGTTGGTGGAAATTTAGTCACATGGAAGAGCAAGAAACAGAAGGTTGTGGCGTTGTCAAGTGCAGAAGCTGAATTACGTGGAGTTGCTCGAGGATTAGCAGAAATTTTATGGATTCGGAAACTCCTAACCGAGATCGGATTTCCCACACATAAACCAAGCAAAATCATGTGTGACAATGAAGCGGCAATCCAAATTGCCGAGAATCCCGTCCAACATGACCGTACAAAACACGTTGAGGTTGACAGACATTTCATCAAAGAGAAAATCGAGGCAGGCATAATCGAGCTCCCATTCGTAAAATCAAACGAACAATTGGCCGACATTCTGACCAAAGCAGTCAATGGAAAATCATTTGGTGAATGTTTGGGCAAGTTAAGCATTGGAGACCCGACTGCTCAACTTGAGGGGGGGTGTTAAAATAAGAAAGTCAGAAATGGTTTTTTGGAGGGTCAAAAGGGATCAGAATTATAGCTCATCTCTTCCCAATTACTATGCAATCACAGCTGTCAAGTTTAATTCCTTTCCATGTTCGATTGTCTAGCCCAACTATAAATTGTAATGTTCTCTTTATGTTTGATTATCAAGTAAACAAACACTTTCTTACCTCTTTGATTCCATACAAGCTATCAAGTTGTTGTATTTAACTGTTGTTTTTATTTTATCACCAGCTTTGTTATTAGCACAAGATTCACACGAATTGATGTTTTTTTTTGTTGCAACATGTGGCAGTTATTTGCAGCATGATTGGTTATTTTCATAGGTTATTCTGATTATGTTTAATGTTCGCACTCCACTATTTTATAAGTAGTACCTTTAATCTACATTGATATTAGAACAAACTTTGATGAATGTTTTGGGTTATAACCTTTATTCTACATTAATATAACATTTATTCTAACTTGATTAGTTGATTAAAAATATCATGATCCGGAATCCATGTGTCTCAGAAATGATATTTGATGTATTTATGGCCTTGTATGTCAACAAAACCATTTACAATATGGCTTATAATTGTGGGTCAATTTTTAACATTTTGAGGCTCCGATTTATCTTATTTGACCTCAAAAGTCAAAATATAACAATTATGGAACAAATGAAGCACATTAGAAACTACAATTGAGTACTTACCTCCTAAAGAAATCATATGATGCAGATAGAGTTGGCTTTGTGGGTCAGAAAACAAGTTATAATCTGATGCAGATGGAGGTGGTCTTGTGGGTCATGAAATCTGTGTTGGCAACTATTTTGTGCAGTCCAAAAAAGAGATCATCCAGTTATACATGTGTTTGGAGATTTTAATATTAGCACATGATGGGTTACTATCTATAACTTATTTGCAGCTTGCATTCCTGTTTAATATGATCATTAGCAGTACATATATTGTTGTTGAAGTTATTTTCCACGCAAATTGTTGTATGGCTAAAAAGGTAAAAATCCTATTATGCTGTGATATTAGCAAAAGAATAGATTTCATATGTATGATGTCATTGGTTATTTTAATATTAGTACCAGCTCTGTTGGTTTGTGAGAGTTATTTGTAGCCTGCACATATAATATGGGATTGGTTACTTTTTACACGAGTTATTGTTTGGCTGAACGACAATGGACCAAAATTAACCATCTAAATGTTATTTTCGAGTAGGCCAAGATTCATGCTGGTCAGCGACGGTTTTTATACCTTTGGGTCAGAAAAGATATTTCATGTATGTTTGGCTTTGTGGAACACAAAAGCAGTTACAATATGGCAATTATTTTTTTGCAGATCGAAAACACTAGATAAAAATTAATCTGTTTTGGTAATCCTAGTATAATCTGATGTCAGAGCAGTCCTTCCTTTTCAAGCAAGCTCATAGTTGCTCATAACATGTCGAAACAAGAATTTTTTTTACATGAATTGATGTTTGGCTCAAGAACTAGTAAACAGAAATTAACAATCCTATTATAACGTGATACTAGCAACATCTTTTACACGTTTGGCCCGTTTTCAAAAAGCTCGTATATGGAATTCCAATATATTAGAAGAGGATTGGTTAAAACTTAAAAGTAAGTAAAAAAAAAGGGACGCAAAGATTCGAACACGTTACCTCTACTAAGGAGGTGAAGGCCTTAGCCATCTGATCCATTGTTAACCATAAGAATAACAATCCACATTATATTATTTAATAGATGAAAGAGTGTTTTTTTCCTTCTAGAAGAAAGTTGCCTAATAATACTCCAATCAATGTATAAGTAGTGTATTTAGTTAAAATAGGCGTGCTGCAATCGTCACACACCTACTTCTCAATTGATTGCCTCCAAAATAGAAATCCAGACGCGATGATTGAGGGAAATCACCATCTGAATGCTAAGAGTGGCAATTGCTATCGACAATCTTTAAGATAAGCTGAATTTGGGGCAAATAATTGTCTCTGAAGCCCATTTCCGGCAAGAGTTTGATCGACATGAAAAAGAGAAAGTGAATTTGAGGCAAATAGTTGTCTCTCTGAATCACATTTTGGGCTGTGATTGTTCTCAAATCAATTACTTCACCTTGGCTTATAAATTTCTTTCCAAGATGGATGCTGTGAAGCAACTAATTACCTCATGGCAAAAGAACAGCAGCCGCCCATCTATGCGGTGACATCCTGCTCCCACTGCAACAAAATTATCGGCCTCAACAAAGCAATGCACATGTACAGGTACATGTATATAACAGAAAAAAGTAATATTTCATAACAGAAATTGTTTGTTTATTCACACATTATCTTGTATTTCAAGATTTTTCCTTTGAATTTATGAATAACCTTGATCAAGTTGTTTTGGATATTATATATACATTTTTGACTAACTATAAATCTTGGATGTGACAGGGACCTTGCCTTCTGCACCTTATGGTGCAGGGCACGGCAGATGGAGGTTGATGGGTTTCAGTTGGAGGAAAAAACTCGCAAGAATTAGTTTCAGTTTGTTTAGAAATAAGTTGGATGTTGATGCCTCATATGGCTTATGTTTAAAATTATAATTCAGCCTATTAAAGATGTGTTTGAACTTCTTCCAGTGATTATTGAGTATTGGAATTTGGTTGGAATAAGGTTGTGGAATAATGGGAGGGGTTATGGTACTGTTGACTTTCTGATGACACTTGCCTTTCATTGTCAAAGTGATGATTTTTATTGGCACTATTATGATAGTGGTGAGGACATTTAGGGCATGTTTGGCTAACCATTTAAAAATGGCTTATTAACTTATTGGCTTTTTAAAAAGTCAATAAATCAAAAATATTGTTTGACAACTCAAAAGCACTTTTCATTTTAACTTTTGGTAAATGGTGGAAAAGTTGTTTCTAAAAGCCAAAAAATCCTGGGTTTTGGAAGTGCTTTTAGCTTTTTGATGGTGCAATTACTATAGTACCCTTATTTAACCTTATATTCACCTAACATTATACCCACATAACCCCATTTTAGTCATTTTACTTATAAAATAAACAATCCCACCATAAAAGCTAATCCAAACATTTTTTTAACAACTCCTTTTTAAAAAGTCATAAGTCAATAAGTTATTTTTGACAAAATGTGCTTTTACACTCAAAAGGTTCTACCAAACATACTCTTAAATCTCATATGGAATGGTTTAATCAGAGGTTGTTTCAGAATGTATCTTACATGTTTTAACCAGGGAAAGAACATGATTGCTTTTAAATATATTTTAGGCATCTTTGACTTTTGTAGTCAAGCAGTTGACTATTGGATTTAACAGATAGGACAATTGGTGATGTTGAGTTTTCTGGAGGGTTGCTAGGTTGTTTTGGATATGACTAGATATATTATTCACTGTAGGGGTGTTTAACGAATCGAATTTCAAATACTCTAGTAATTCGAATCGAATTATTCGAATTTCAACTTTTAAAACCTGGATTCAAAATTCGATTCGAATTCGAAATAGATTCGTCGAATCGAATCGAATTCGAATTCGGAATAGAAAATCCAATTCGAAATTCGCTTCGATTCGTATTTAGATTTCGAATTCGAATCGAATACGAATCGAGTACGAATCAAATCGAAATAAACTCATTTTAAATTGAAATAAAAACACATGTTTTAATTTTATTTTCAAAACTAATAAAAACTTAAAATATTATAGTAAAAAATACAAATCTATATAAGTATAAAACTAATAAACATCCAAAAGATTTAAAATTTATAATTTTTTAGGAAAATGGATTCGTGAATAGGAATAAAACGTTTCAAGTTTCAAGGGTTATTTTAAATTTTAATACTTTTGAAATATGACGTGAATTATAATAATTCAAAGTAATTTAAAATATTTTTATAAATATTATATTTATATATGAATATATATGTATATATAATTATTTCTAATTCGAACTTCGAATCGAATCGAATAGAAAATCTCAAATTCTAATTCTATTCGAAATTTGATATTAGACGTCGAATCGAATCGAATTCGAATTTGAAATATCGAACCGAATTTCGAACTGCTCATTTTCGAATTGAATGGAACTGAATTCCGAGTTCTTCGAATCGGATTCGAAATCTGAACACCCTTTATTCACTGTGTTAGTTCGTCTGGTCAAACTATTGACTTTTCTAGTCAAACAGTTTTTTTTTTTGGATACATCCATTGTATCTTATAACATTGGTTTCTGGTCAAACTGTTGATTTTTGGATATTTGAGTTGGCCTTATTGGGCAAAGTTGTTGGGATAAGTATTCAGCAGCAGAGTTTGGGAGATATGTTGATTATTAGGGATGTTATTGAGTTCGTTGATGGTTTTGATCTGGATGTGTATAGGAAGATGGATATGTATGATGCTCCGAATGATTATGAATGCATTGATTTGGATTGGTTCATTATTCAAGATAAAGGAAGAAGAAAAAAACAACACTAGCCAGAAGCTAGAAACAACATTACAAAGGAAGAAGAAAAAAACAAGAAAGAAACGAACAACCGAGGGAAGAGACCACAACCCTAGCCAGAAGCTAAAAACAACATTACAACATTACAAGGGTTGTTTTGGATATGACATATGACTAGATATATTATTCAAGATAAATGTTTGATTGCTAAAAGGGAAGGTTTCTTTTATTTGTTTCGGTCACGAGGATGATCTTATGTTGGGTTTGGATGATGTTATTGGTATGGAATATGGATGAACCCGATTTTATGCGCCTTGTTATTCATGAGAATTGGGACTGTGATAGATTGGCTAAGAAAGGCCCATATGTTAATGGTTAGCAGAGCACGATGGATGGGATTAAGCATCTAACACATTAGTTGGCTTTTATTAGGTCATAGTATGTTTGTGTTGTATTGGTGTGTTTTCTTGTTTAGTATTACTATAGTTAGATGGATTGTGCATGTGGTTCTAGACCCATGTTATAGATTTAAGATTGCTTTTATTTGAGGTAAATGCCGTTCGAAAAAGAAAAAAAAAAGTAAACAATAGTTAAGGGGAAATTTCTTTTATTGTGTTACCTTTTATTACTGTTTGTATTCTATTGTTCTTTTTTATGAAGAGTTTTAGGGAAGTTTGTGATATCCACAATAGGTGGAATCACCTCTATAAATAATGAGATAAATTACACATAGATACAAAAGAAATAAAAGAATGCACCTAAGCCCCTAGAGTAAATGTTAATCATAAATACTTCTATTATCCCCCTCAAGCGAGAAGGTGGTGATCCCAAACGAAGCAAGTCACGAAAAAACTCAAACTGAGGCTTCGGGAGGCTCTTGGTAAAGATATCAGCAACTTGGAGCTTGGTAGGTATAAACTGAGTGTGTAATTTACCAGATGTAACAAGTTCTCGAACAAAGTGGTAGTCTATGTCAATATGTTTAGCGCGCTTGTGAGAGACAGGATTTTGGCTGAGAAAGACAGCACTTTGATTGTCACATAGGAGAGTTGGCCGGTCTGGCGGGAGCGCATGCAATTCCCGTAATAAGTGCGTGACCCGAACGATTTCAGCAGCGGTATTTGCCATGGCCCGATATTCAGATTCGCAGCTGGAGCGAGCAACAGTCGGCTGCTTTTTGGCACTCCAAGAGATGAGATTTCCACCAAGAAAAATGGAATATCCATAGGTAGATCGTCTAGTTTCGATACAGCGAGCCCAATCCGCATCAGAGTAGCCCAAAATGGTAGGAGTTTGGGCTTTTGAGAATGTAAGCCCATAATCAAGTGTTCCTTTGATGTAACGAAGGATGCGTTTGACGTGCTGATAATGCAAGACAGTGGGATGTTGTAAAAACTGGCTGACTTGATTAACAGCATAAGAAATATCAGGTCGAGTAATGGTCAAATACTGCAGTGCACCAACCAAGGACCTGTAAAGAGTAGGATCATCAAAAGGTTCACCAATAGAAGAGAAGGTTACATTGGTCACAAGGGGAGTAGCCATAGGCTTTGCATCAACCATTTTCGCACGAGCAAGTATGTCTTTGGCATACTTGGATTGGCTAAGAAATAGTTTGCCTTGCGTTTGTGTTACTTCAAGTCCAAGGAAATAACTAAGATGGCCAAGATCTTTTGTTGAGAACTCCGAGTTGAGCGTCTTGATAAAAGAACGAATGATCTTCTCTTGGTTACCGGTTATGATAAGATCATCGACATAGGCCAACAAATAGATGATGCATGAATCTCTGCGGAAGACAAAGAGTGATGGATCAGCCTTGCTACAAGCAAAGCCATTGTCTTCAAGAAACGTGCTAAGACGAGAGAACCATGCCCGTGGTGCCTGTTTGAGCCCATAAAGGGCTTTGTTGAGACGACAAACATAATCCGGAAAGTTTGGGTTACAAAGCCCGGTGGTTGTTCCATAAAAACCTGTTCTTTAAGGGCACCGTGTAAGAATGCATTATTTACGTCCAGTTGATGCATTTGCCATCCATTAATGACCGCTAACGATAAGACAATACGAATCGTGGCCGCTTTTACAACAGGGCTAAATGTATGTGAGTAATCAAGGCCTGGAACTTGCGTATAGCCTTGAGCAACTAAACGTGCTTTGTGCCGATCAATGGTCCCATCAGAGAGAAACTTGGTTCGAAAGAGCCACTTGGAGCCGACCACATTGGTATCTTTGGAACGAGGAACAAGAGTCCAAGTATTGTTGAGATGTAGAGCATTGAGCTCTTTGTGCATGGCATCCATCCAATGTTTATGAGGAGCAGCTTTGCGAAACGTTGTTGGATCGGATGTAGCAAACAGAGCAGCATACAAATTGTGGTGTTGGGTATGGACAAAATCAGGACGATGCACCGGTTTAAAAATTCCAGCCTTGGCACGAGTCGTCATCGGGTGCCCGATTGGGGGTGGCGGTGGAGTGGGAGGTGGCGACGAGGCAGGAGATGCCGAAGTTGATGTCGCTGGAGAGGAAGGGCCGGTAGAGGTTGGTGTCGAAGGTCCAGACGACCCGTGATCACTGTCAGAGGCATCGGGTTCGACTGGGACATGCACAACGTTTGGGCCGGTGTTGGTAGTATCATCAAGACAAAGCCCGCAGGATTGGTGGATCGCAGGTTTGGGCCTAGTGGGCTTGGGAGCAGTCTTGGGCGCCGATGAAGTACCTGTGGACAAGTAATCAACAAAAGATGTTAAATCAAGTGTAGTGAATTTTTCTTCACTTGGTTTATCGGAATATGGAAAGCATGTCTCATCGAAGGTAGCATGTCGAGTGATATAAACCCTTTGTGACGTAGGTTCATGGCACCGAAAACCTTTGTACTGGGAGGCATACCCAAGAAAGATACATGGTAACGAACGAGGTGCTAATTTATGCTCCGCATAATTTCGAAGGTAAGGAAATACACGGCACCCAAATGTGCGAAAGTTGTTGTAATTTGGAGAATATCCAAACAAAAGTTCAAACGGGGTCTTGCCACCAAGGACCTTAGTCGGTAAACGATTTATGATAAAAACAGCGGAACTGAATGCTTCAACCCAATAGGATGCATGCATGTTGGCATTGAAAAGCATCGCAAGACCTGTCTCGACAAGATGGCGATGCTTGCGTTCCACCCTTCCATTTTGTTGAGGCGTATATGGACACGAGATTCGATGAAGTGTCCCATTTTCCGAAAATATTTTCTTGACTTGATTGTTTACAAATTCGGTACCGCATTCACTTTGAAAATTTTTAATTTTAGTCGAGAATTGAGTTTGAACGACTATCATAAATGTAGTCAAGATCGACGCAAACATGCCCTTCGTATGCAGCGGGTAAAGCCAAGTAAACCTGGAATAGTCATCAACAAAGGCAACATAGAATCTATAACCATCACGAGAGGTAACCGGAGACGGACCCCATAGATCACAATGTACCAAGTCCAAGGGATTAGTGGCCCTTTTATCATTAAGGTCAAAGGGTAACTTATGTGCCTTTGCCATTTGACAAGGTGTACACACAACCGGTTTAGGTAAAATGGATGTAACACGCACCAAACCCATTTTATTCAATAAACTTATAACATCAAGGGACACATGTCCTAAATGAGAGTGCCACAACTCAAAAGATGCTTTATTTATACTATTACTAGAAGCACTAAGGGCTTGGTGGTCTTGATGAAGCACATATAACCCGTTCTCACACTTGCCTTGAGCTAGAACCTGCCGCGTGCCTCGATCCTGAACATAGAAATTTGGGTGAGAAAACAAGACATCAACATCATTGTCCTTTGTTAACTTATTGACCGAGAGTAAATTTTTGGTGATTTTGGGCACCACAAGCACATATTTTAGTAAAATATTGTTGGTAATGTGATTCTGTCCAATATGAGACACAGGTAACCGATGGCCATTGCCAAATACCACATTATCAAACTTATTACGGGCTGTGAGGTTATAGAGATTACCAGATGAAGCAGTCATATGATCGGTGGCCCCCGAGTCAACATACCAACTCGGGTTAGACGCATTCTGAAAGGTATTGGCAAGGTGGGCTTCACTTGCGGGATACGACACATGAGTCGGACAATTGGAAGCACCATGACCCGCCGCCCCACATAACTGACAAGGGTCGGGTTGGGTGGCCGATTGACGCTGCTGAGAACGATGCCCAGATTGGTTGTTTCTTCCACCACGGTAATTTGAATTCCGGCCACCACGATAGTTCCGACCACCACGGTAATTCCCACGCCAGTTACCACCACGACCACCGCGGCCGCGACCATCGGAATGCGAAACAAAGGCTGCCGGAGGATTGTTCGGTCCCTGTAAATCACGCAACAGAATCTCGTGACTCTCGGCCTGCGAAACCAAATCTGCAAAAGTCGGAGGTGGACGAGCAGCTCTCGCTATGGAGGTAAAACTGATGTAGGAGACTCCTAAACCAGCGGTGAACCAGTACAACTTGTCGGAGTCAGAGACCGAGTGGCCAATTGCCGCCAACTGATCTGCAATAGTCTTGAACTTCCGGGCATAATCGGTGACAGAATCGGCTCCCTTAGAGAGGGTTCGAAGCCGATCGGTCAGATTATGAACACGTTCAACCGAGGCGCTGCAAAACTGAGTTTCAAGAGCCACAAAAATCTCCCGAGCAGTGGCTAATCCAACCGTGATAGGGACGACATCTTCAGAGAGGCATGAATTGATGATGATTATGGCATGACGATCATCATCAGCCCAGGTAGAGAACTCGGGATTGGGAGTCTGAGCGCCGTCGGTGGTGACGGTTTTTTCCAAAGCAGGAGACGAGCCATCCACATGCCCGAGCAGTCCCTGATCAAGCAGCACGGGCCATATCTGATTCTTCCAGACCAAGAAGTTCGAAGAATTGAGGGGGATTTTCAAGGAATGAAGGAGGGCGGACATGGAGAAGGTACCATCGGAGGGCTTGGAGGAAGACATGGTGAGGAGGGGGAAGATGAACAGGGAGGGAGGGAGGGAAAAGGATCGACTGATTTGGGGGGTTAGACCCTTAAATGGCGTGATACCATATGAAGAGTTTTAGGGAAGTTTGTGATATCCACAATAGGTGGAATCACCTCTATAAATAATGAGATAAATTACACATAGATACAAAAGAAATAAAAGAATGCACCTAAGCCCCTAGAGTAAATGCTAATTATAAATACTTCTATTATTTTTCAATTAAGTTTGCCGGGCTATGCCCTTTACCCAAGAAAAAAAAAAGTTTTATATAATTGGTCCAAATGGATACAGGTCAATCAGGTCAAACGTGTCAACAGTCACATGGATGTGTTGAAAGTGCATAATACGGACCTACCGAATTATTTTAGTTAAAAAAAATAAAATTATAGCTTTCTCACCCATATTCGATACATTAATTATTTGTAAATGTTCAATAAAGAAAGGACACAATTTTTTGTGACAACCAACCCGCCCAATCTGCCCAACCAAAGCTGCAAGAAAGATCAACCAAAAGTGTTTCCATCCAATCCAACAACTTGCCATTTTACATCTACCATACAGAAACGAATATCTATCACCAAGAGACGTTAACCCAAATCTAAGGATCAAAATGCACGCAAATTTGGTTACAATGTTTATTAAAAGTAATAAAACAGTAAAAAGAGAGTAAACGAACGAGCAAT
This sequence comes from Deinandra increscens subsp. villosa, assembly GCA_039602395.1. Lineage (NCBI taxonomy): Eukaryota > Viridiplantae > Streptophyta > Magnoliopsida > Asterales > Asteraceae > Deinandra > Deinandra increscens. The sequence goes on from JBCNJP010000003.1 coordinate 18,181,133, forward strand.
AAGGGGCGGAGGAGTATTATAATTTATAAAGACAGAAAAGCAAACAAGCACAATTTGACCAGACAATCAAAAGCTTGCTGCGTATGTTTTCCACCTTATGGCTTCAGAAAAAACAACATGCATGCCTGCTTGTGAAATGAAAGCCTGTTTATTCTCCCGGAGCTAACTGTCAGGGCGAAAGAATCATTCCCGTGAAACTGTTACATTCATGGTTTGGGTTTCAGAACCATGATAGTCTCCCAGGTGAAGTCAGGATCATCACATCCAAAATGGCCATAAGAAGCGGTCTTCTGGTACCTCTCTGCAGGTCAAGATTGATAGCCATCATCCCTGGCCTAAAATCAAAGTTCTCCTTGACAAGTACAAGAATGTCCTTGTCTGGGATTGTTCCACGAAAACAGAAAGTGCCTCAGCCACACCAATAGTATAAGATACTTGAGATCCCCACTGTGTGCTCCTCATCCACCATAAGTGTCAATAATAATAATCTTCCTGCTGGTGAGACCTGCGTCACCATGTGGACTGGCTTGATCACATGCACCTTAAGCTCAGCAGCAATTTGGTCATTAGTCACAGTCTCATCATGTTGGGTGGATATGAAAACAACGCGAATCTTAATAGGGACCATGGCACCATTTCATTACGATACTCAACTGTCACTTAGGCCTTACTTCAATAAGCTTGGCACCAAGCTTAGTTGCAGGTCTCACAGGCAACCTTCTATGAGCTAATAATTTACTACTTGAGTACAATCAGCACGAGTCAGTTACACACATCCATCCGTATGTTAATATATGGTGTGGATGCCCCTCTTCCACCTACGTAGCCCCTCTTCCTGGCGCTGGCTCCGCGCCGGCCTCCTTCACCCCTTCACCCTCCCCTCCTACCTCCATCACCTATCCCTTCTACCACTGCCCTTCCCCTCCACTCTCTGGCGTCCTCCCCTTCCTCGCTTCCCTACTCTCCTTTTTTCTGCCTCGCCCATGCCGCCCCACCACCGCCCCTAACCCCCTTTCTGTCGTCCACCATCCCCCCTCTCCGCCTCCTGCCCGCTTGGTTTCTTCGCTGGAAAACGAGCGGCGCCAGACCACCCCATAACGGTCTGGCGTACCAGTTTGAAAACACTGTGGTCCGTCACTAACTGGTCTGGTCCGACTGATATGGTCCGCCGACTGGTCTCTGGTCCGCCGCTAACTGGTCTGGTCCGCCGCTAACTTGTCCACCAGCGAGCCTGGTACGCCGGCCTGGTCTGCCGGAACACCCCCGTACCACCAACGGTTGGCCGTACCAACTGCCTCTTCGGCCCCTGTCATCTAGCCCATACCTCACCCGTTCTGTAGGTCGCCCGAACTCCACCCTCCCCTACCTCAACCGTACCCCTCACCCGAACCCTATCCCCCCCACCCCGGTCGGCTCCGCCTGAAGCCCGCCCGGGGGGGGGGTGTGGGGGGGGGGGATGTAAATTTCCTTGTCGAGGGCCGGGGTTTTCCAACCCTCTGTTGGTTTTTCCGGTGTGTTCTCCTAGCACTTTGTTCAGCCACGCAATTCTGCTTGAACCGCGTTTTTTTATGGCATCCACCTCGGTGCTATCTACGGGGTCCGTTCAATATCCCTTACGTTCTTTCCATTGTTGTCCCGATAGTGTTATTGGCTCCAAAGGGATCCCCCGCCTCATTTCGCATCTCAAGACCTTTCACCTTTCGTCTCATGAGCGCCGGGGCACCATTCGCCATGGGTTAGCGACTGATGTCAGTGTTTTTTCGGATATGGACTCGGCCTTAAAAGGCTGTGGGTATTGGATGTAGGGGCAGTGCATGAAAATTAATGCCTTAAGCCGCGGTTGCCACCACCCCGACGAGGTGGTCCGGTTGGCTGCTTACGGTGATGGCGTCCTTTGCCACATCTTGGGGATTCCAAGACCGTCTCCCCCTGCCAATATGCCAAATGTTCCGTGTTCTTTTCTGTTAGACGAGGGGCTGCTGGACCTGGTCTTCAAGGCCCGCATTACTACTGTCAAGAGTGTGAAAATTGCCACTTCACGAGTTAACATCGTTAAGTTTTTCCGTTAGTTCCGTTAGCGAACCCGTGACCCATTATTTGAATAATTGAATATGTGTTAATGATTATTTGCTAATTAATTTTAGTAACTTGTTTCGTGAATTTATTTCGTGACCTTATGTGTTATTTGTAAAAATTTGCATTTTTATACGAAACCGAGCTTCGTGCGTGAATTTGAATTTTATGTATTAATGATACTTATACTTGTCCCGACTAAACGTTGCATGCTAAACGAGTTTAAAAACAATTAGAAACATTTTTAGAATTTTTACTTCACAAGTTTTTAGTTAAAACCCACTTATTTGAGTTTTGGACACTATGTGCTTAAAATAGAACTTTGAGGGACCAAATGTGTAAATTTTTTTAAAACAAAATCTGCCCAACACCCCCTCCCATCCTCATTCACGCATCATCTGCATCCCCTCTTCTCTTGTTCACGGCTCACACACACACACACCCACATACTTGCGATTTTGGAGAAATCAAGCTTCAAGGAAGCAAGGTTCAAGGATTTCAAGCTCCTACAAGCTTCAAGAGCACTAAAGGAGGCCCCCACTCCACTTCGTCTTCTCCAATCCGCCATCTCCTTCCCAACTTGTAAGCCCTAGATCTTGAAACTTGAAATTGTTAGTTGCATGTGCTAATTTGAGTGTTTATGTGCTAAATGGAGTGTTATGATGTTCATGAACCATGATTTAGGTTAAGTTTTGTTAACTCATGATTTGGGGCAGATTTTAGGATGATTTTAAATCTGGAAATTGAACTTAAAAATCTGCCATACATGTACTTGTTGATAGAAGGGTGTTTGGATATGGAATTTGGGCATGTGTGATTGTATGCTAGTTCCTATGTCGGAATATTGTTATGATTTTGGTATGATTATGTTTAGGACTGAAATTGTATGTTAAATGATTGTTTATGATGTTACAAATCTGTACAAGAGGATTGATGATCAAATTGTTACTCAAAGCTTTCAAACCAAAATGGTTGAAAAATCCCGTTTTTGGACATATTCCGTCCAGTTTTTGGGTCGACTTGTACAGGTCATAACTTGCTCAATTTTTATCAAAATCAGTTGATTCTTTTTCCGTAGTAAAGTTCCATGTCTTGTGTTATTGACGAGTTTGTTAATTGGGAATGAGGTTTATATATTAAAAGTAGGATCTGGAAAGTTTGGTGCATAAATTCTAAGTTTTGTACAAGTTATGCAAGTTTTAAGTTTACTTTGACTGTTTTACAAAAAGCTGAAAATGCCAACTTCCGACGCGCGTAACTTTCTCAGTACTTAATGTTTTTACTTGATTCTTTTTGCAACAAGTCCTAAATGATATCTAGTATGTGCCTGTAAGATTTAAGAAGTTAACTCCAAGGAATGAACATTTTGGGTATGTCACTAAATTGGTGCTTGAAGTTTGACTTTTTATGTGCGAATTTGACTTGGAATGCAATTTCTTGATTTTCCCCTAAATTGGAACTTGTGTGTGCATTGTATGACTTGTATGAAACTTGATTAGTTGTTTATAAGTCATTTTTATCCTAGCAACAACATCCAATTTGGTTAGATCATATTCACCAAAATAGGTCATTCACAACCAACCTTTAAGGTCAAGTGTCGCGTACCAGGGCACCCTAAGGTGAGTTCACTTACTATTATTGTTATATCCGGTTTAGGATGATAACGCACAGATAGTTGCATCCGGTGAAGGATGGCAACCCAACGGTAAAGGTGTTTCTTTACTTAAGTAATTTTCCGACAAAATATCACATGTTGCACTGAATTGCTTTTAATATAAAAGTCCTTACTTACCGGGCCGTTAATATAGAATAGCGAGGTAATGTTGAGTAGTACTACTGGGGATTGACACCCCCGCTCAGCGGTGCACAGGATGCACCCTCCCAACTGGCGGTCAGACTGAGACAATATTAGCCTAAGACTACCGTGATCTGGTATGACGCGGGGAAGGCAAAATTACATAGGTAAATACCTATCAAAAACATTGTCAGCTTCGGTTTCGAACGATTCCGGTGGACATAAGCATAGGCTAGCTACCTACCGATAGGGAAATTACTCGAAGTATGAATAATTAGATTATGTGTTGCTCTTCTATTATTCATATACATTGTTGGTCTACACGGTGCAGTGTAGACCACTTTTGTGAACTCACCAGCTTTTGCTGACACTTGATTGTTGAATGCTTTTCAGGTTGCTTGGAGGATCATGGATGGCACGGGCGTTGGCAATACTTGTCCTTTACGAAACCCTTTTAAAAATTGTATTTCAGATACTTTAGTAATTACTTTTACTAAACAACAACCTTGTAAACTTTTAATGCTTCTGCTGAATTGAAAAATGTAAACTTTGATTTATCTAATGTAATACATGACTAGTTTACCCCTTTAACTATGGCTTGGTTGTAACTAAAGACTTGGATCCTGGTCTGGATCACACCCCACACGGTTATACTCCGTTAGTGGAAATTGGGGGTGTGACAGATTGGTATCAGAGCCCTTGGTTACAGCGAACCAGAATATTTTAAAAGTAAATTTCTGAACTGTAACTGTTTTTGAAAACTTTGGTTACAACCCATTCCCAAAAGTACTGCCTCGCGTGCCGAAGATGATCCTCATTTAGAATTTCCTGTCTTTTGTTAGTATAGGAATTGAATTTTTGGGTAGGAATTTTTTTCTTTCCCGAGACTAAGGTATTTTGGAAAATTCTGGAAAAATTTTCGAAGTATGGGGTTAGCGAACTTCATAAATCCTTCTTAGCGAACTTCCCTTTTGTCTTAGTGAACTTCATTGCACTGTTAGCGAACTTGATTTTCCTCCTTAGCGAACTTGATTGGATTTTGTTCTTAACGAACCTAGTTTTGTTCCTAGTGAACTTGAACTGATCCTAGCGAACTTCTGGCTAGCGAACTTTAGTAGACCTTAGTGAACTTGAATCCTTCTTAGCGAACTTCATGTTAGCGAACTTGAACCTTTGATCTTAGCGGATTTGTGCTGCACTTAGCGAACTTGACTATTCCTCTTAGTGAACTTGGTATGCCTTAGAGAACTTGTTTTGCTCCTTAGCGAACTACAATTTGTCCTAGCGAACTTGATGAGGGCTTAGCGAACTTCATCTCTTCTTAGCAAACTTGGAAGTGTTTAGCGAACTTGTTATGTGCTTAGCGAACTTCATCCTATTTTTAGCGAACTAGAATTGTGCTTAGCGAACTTAAATTGATCTTAGCGAACTGACGTTGTTGTTAGCGAACCTTTAGTTGTTCCTAGCGAACTTGTTCTTAGCGGACTTGAGCACTTCTGACGATAAGGGGGACCGTGTGGCGCCCAACATCAAGCGGTGCATCCGTAAAATCGCGGACGGTCATTTCACTGCGGCCGTGAAGTTGTTATCTTCATTTGGGGTGGCGTCGTACAACGTCGAAACCACGCGCGCCCTAGAAGCTAAGCACCCACACTTTCCATCCCCGTCCATGCCCCCCACTCCCTTCTCCGAGCCTCCGCTGGTCACTTGTGGTGAGCGGGTCCTTGAATTTATAAAAATCATTTCCTAAAGGGACGTCGTGTGGAAGGGATGGGTTGCGTGCCCAGCACATCGTGGACAGCCTGTGTGGGGAAGGGTCTGCTATTGCTAGGGACCTCCTGTATGCAATTACGCGGTTATTAATCTCTGGCTGGGGGGGGGGGAGGTGCCTGGTTGGCTTGGCTGAATTTGTCGCTTCGGCACCCCTAACGCCGCTCCTTAAGCCTGACAATGGAATTCATCCTATCGCCGTTGGCACCATCTGAAGGCGGCTGGTCTCCAAGGTTGCGATGCAAGGAGTTTGTAAAGATATGGCCAAATACCTTGGTGATTTTTAGTTCGGGGTTAGTGTGTCAGTTGGCTCTGAAGCAATCCTCCATAGGGTTAACCGCCTTGTGTGGGATCGACATCTTGACGGGTCCCTCTCTATGCTCACGGTCGATTTCTCCAATGCGTTCAACCTGGTTGATTGTTTGTCCTTGATTTGGGAGGTTAGGCTGAGGTGCCCGTCCATTTCGCCTAGGGTTGAGTTCTTATATGGCCAACCGACCAGCTTATACCTAGGGCATGATCATATCTGGGCCACTACTGGGGTCCAGCAGGGTGACCCATTGGGGCCCTTCCTGTTTGCCCTCGTCCTTCACCCGCTTGTGCATCACATCCAGGACAACTGTCATCTGTTGCTCCATGCCTTGTATCTTGATGATGGTACGGTTATTGGGGATACTAGTGAGGTGGCTAAGGCCCATGAGGTCATTAAAGAGAGGGCCCGCCGTTGGGACTGGCTCTAAATATTAGGAAGACGGAACTCTTTTGGCCATCTTGTGATGATGTGAAAGGGGGGGGGGGGGGTTGTTAGTCGTGATGGCCAGTTTATTCATGGGTTGGCTGCGAGGAAAGCGTCAACTGCTACTGATCTTATGCGCCTCCTCCCCGCGCTTGGTGACCCACAATGCGAACTTCTTCTGTTCCGTTCGTGCATGGGTGTCGCCAAGCTTTTCTTTAGCCTTAGAACATGTCCCCCCACTCATATGATGGCGGCTGCGGCTGGGTTTGATAAAGATTTGCGATCGGCCATTGAGGATATTGTCGTGTGTGCGGTTCCCTTCTTTGGGGACTTGTAATGGCGGCTCGCTTCTTTACCGATTCGGTATGGGGGACTCGGGGTCTATTCGGCGGTCGAGGCGACGTCGTACGTGTTTTGGAACAGTAGAGGGATTTGCATTCTGTTTTGGCTACTCCGATATTTCCGGAGAGTCAAAACCGAGTGATTTCGGCATCAAAGGGCTGTTTTCCTCTACCGGTTTCTTTGATTTCTTCAAATCCATGATCTCCTTCATCATTTTCTCGTTGGTTTTGGCTTGCTCATCCACATGAGTCTTCATCTGCCTGATCAAAACATACAAATCGTTATTAAAAATAGCAGGGTCGGTAGACATACCTTAAGACCCAGTAAAAGTGGGGTATTCCATTCTTTTAGCATCGGTGTTAGGCGTTTTCTTTGACATTGGAGGAAGACCAGTGCTAACAGTCGGTTTGGTGGATGGAATAGATTTTGAAGTAATCTTCGGTTGAGTCGACATTTTCAGAAATTGGCAGCGGGAAGGAGATCAAGGCTTTTGGTTGAATTCAAACACCACTTGCCCCAAGGTGGGCGCCAAATTATTTTGGTCAAAAACTGCCTAAGCAATTATTTGATCAAACTTTGTAAGTGAGGTAGCGTGTTTGATGAATTTATGAAGGAAAATGTAAGTTTGGATGTTGACATAATGATGTAACGAGGGAAAAATCCAGGAATCTCTGAGTATCCTCAAGGATCCTAGCAAGAAACCTCGGGAGCCGGCTTAAAGTGCATGCTGCCTGAAACTTTTATATAACCGGAAATTTTTCAAGTACAATTGTAGTGAGCTCGAGTTCTAAGTGTTACAGAGAGTTTTGAGAGCCAGTATTATGTGTTGTGTGTGGACCTAGAGCTCAATATATAAAAGATTACATTGAAACTACTTCCCTAAAAACTAGCAACTAACTCCACGTCCTCCCACTAGCCGTTAAGGTCCATTTAGTCCACGTTTTCTGTTAGTTGACCGGGTCTTTGGGACATGTGAGTTATATCGAAGGTGATCTGTAAAAAATAAATAAAGGAAAGATAATCGTTACTTAAAATTAAATTTCAGGATCCTTACAGTGAAGTGCTTGTGAGCCTATGCGAGCTGCTCAATACATCCTGAAATCCGGTACCAACAATTGCCCCCAAATTTTTTACGGTTGGCGCATGCAAGCCAGCTGTCAAGAATTTGAATTATGATCTTATCGCTAAAGTAATCATGACCGAGAGAAATTAGTTCGGCCCAACTTCCCAAGCGAAGTTCTCGTTTGCATATTCAGCTTTAAAAGCTTCACCTTTCTCTCACATTCTTTCAAAACTCTTTTCGGAAACCCTAGAGCTCTTTTGATCTTCCACAGGTCAGTTCCTTCTTCTTTTTTTCTTGAGTTTTTTAACGATGGGAAAGAAGATGCTTCGCTGTAGCGCCACTATTTCTGAAAATGTGGCCGAGGGTTTCACCGATCAGGGTCTTCTTCCGGCGACGGAGGAAGAAACCTGCAACTTCGACGATCGCAGTATCGAGATGTTGCAGCGATCTTCATACTTCCCCACCGGGACTGAATTCCACTCCTACGACCCTCGTTTGAAATCCGATCATATTTCTTTTGATTGGGTTTGTTTTCTGTACCATCCTTTCCTCATCGGCATGACATATCCGTTTCCCCCTTTGGTGAACGAATTCTTTTCGGTCACCCGCTTAGCTTATTTTCAAGTTATGCCAATGATTTGGCGAATCCTTTTCTCTCTTCACCATCTGAATCAAACCCGTGACTTGAACATTGGAGTCGCTGAAATCTGCAAGGTGTATCGGCTTGGCACCCATGGTAACAGTATGTTTGTTTTGAAAACCAGAACCGGAGAAGCCCAAATGGTTCCTAGGGCTTCTCACAACGATCATGATTGGAGACGCCAATTTTTCTTTGTCAAAAGGAAAAGCCTAACCGGTTGCAAGAACCTTCCTACCCAATGGGTCGTCAGGGGTAAGAAGAGTTTCCTGAGTTATTTTGATCTTGTAAATTCTTTTACTTGTTTTACTGATTTGTTTGATTCTTGTATTTGCAGCTCCTAAATTTGAAGCATTGATCAAGCCTTCCCAAGATTCTGCTAAGAAGCTCAAGGAATTATACAGCATCCCTGTCTCTGAAAGAAGCTACCTTCCAGAAGGTGTAGCAAGTGCTCGGTCCATTTCTCAACAATCCCAAAGCCCATCCAAGATCATGTCTGCAGGTACTTGAAGGCACTTGTCTATATTTTGCTTTGAGATGCATTTTTCTATTTTGTGAAACTGATCTTATCTGTCTCTGATGAAGCTCCAGGTTCTGCCTCCAACTTCTCTTTCCAGGACCTCAAGTTCTTAATTGCCAAGAAGGAAAAAACTGAGGAAACGAGCAGCAAAGCCCCCAAGATGTTTCAGTTCCCAATTCCGGCCTCCCAGCACTCGGTCCAAGACTTCATCTGCCAAGAAGCGCAAAGCCTCCGACACCACCATCAACGTGGAGAGTTTTGATGGCCTTCCTCCTGTCGTAGCAGCCAACAAGCTTCTTTCTCTACAAGCTGTGTGAACATCGTAAGTGTACATAGATAATTAGAGAAGTATGTTAGAATTAGAGATAGAATACTCCCCTTGTTGATTCTGATCCACTTTGATTTGATGCAGGGTATTGATAAGCTGAGCCATGAGGTCATAGAGCTCGACGGCAAACTTGAAGCAGCTGAGCAGAAGCTCGAGGCCTCTGAGCTCAAACTTGATGAAGCCTTACTCCGCATCGAGCAGATGGGTAAAATAACAGACAGCAAGAACCGCTACCATGAGAAGCAGCTCAAGGAGTAAGAGGCTGCTGCTGCTGAAGCCTTGAAGCTGGCTGATCAAAATGCTAAATCCTCAGCCGCCATCAGCGTGCTCGAGTGTATGATCGAGATGGCCACAAGTGCACAGGCTGAAGGCTTCACTCCAGAAAGTTGGCCGGTCACGGATTGGGAGGTGAGCCTTAAAAGGCTGATGGCTGAGAGGGACGAGGCTGCTGGGAAGGTTGCTAAGGAGGCTGAGCCGGAGGTCATGGTGGTGGACAAGGAAGCTGGTGGTGAGAAGGGCAAGGGTAAGGGCAAGGAGGTGGCAGCTGGTGAGGAGAAAGTGGGCGATGAAGGCAATCTTGACTAGGTTGGTGTTATACCCTGAATTTTTGTTCAATTTCTTACTAATAATTTCCGACAGGTTAAGAACCTTGGATGTCGACCATACAGGGGAGATGTTTTTGGTAATTCGACCCAGGATGCGTGCTTATAATTTACTTAACTATTATCCCAGGATGTAGTGTACTCTGAATCCGTTTACCTAGTTAACCCCAGCATGCACGGTAACCCTGCATGCTAGGATAGCATTACTAATCTTTCTCTTTGATCCCGTATGTTAGTCAGGGACATAGGGGTAGATAACGGTCATATAGACCTGGTCAAGGTCAGAGGCAGGTGTGGAAAAGGAGACCCGCCGTTAAACTCGGTCAAATAACGGCCGGAAGTAGTTGAAGGAAGATCCCAAGAATCTCGGATGTTAGTTAGACTACCTATGTATTTAAAAGCGGCATAGGGTTTAGTTTTTCATACTCTCTCGATCACCTGTATTCACACTACCACTTAGCAAACAAAGTCGCAATCAATTGTACTCGGATTATTTCATTTGATAAAAAAGAAGCAACGTGTGTTATCGTTGCCGAAGAGGTTTTTTATGCCGGCAATCCTTGAAGATATTCAAGGATTAAGGGCTTTTCCCCCTTTCAAATCTCGTTTGTTCGTAGTTGCATCCAGGGAAGTGTTCACTTGTGTTTCCATTTATATAAACTAAACCTTGAATTTCAACAAACTGATCTAATTATTAGTGTTTGGGCTGATATTTCGGGATCCTCGGCGGAAGCTCAAGTGGTCAAGTATCCTCAGACGGGTTGAGAATCCTGACAGGCTCGAGAATCCTGAATTACAGTTATTGACTAACCGCTATGTTGTTCCTCGTATTTATTTGTTTGCAAGTTAAGAAAACGTGTAAAACAAGCCTAAAGACTCGGACAAAGACTGAAGAACGTGGACTAAGTGGTCCACAACGTTCATATTGACTTGATGGGGAGAATCCCTAAAATATAGGACAGTTGGTTGTTTTATTTCAGGATCCTTTCCGGAAGCTCAAGTGGTTCAGTATCCTGACAGGTTCGGTATCCTGAAATGCAGTTATCGACTAACCGTTTCAATTGTCCACGTGTCCTAATTAATTGCAGGCTTAAATGGACATGTAAATTTAAGGCTATACCCCCAGAAGGCCATTCATGATGGTCTCCAAAAATAGAAGGGCTATATAGAAGCACCTCCCGAGGCGACGGGCTACGAAGAAGCCCTTGGTCTCGATGACGGGCCAAGGATACCACCTCGGGTATCGCCATGGCGGAAGGGATAAAGATAAACTCGGCAAAGGGAATAAGCAAGCGAGTGTAGGGGATCTAGCCGACAAGAAGGACAGGCAAGTACGAGGAGGTACGATGCGACAGGTGATGTGAATAGCATCTCTGCCAATCCAGCCTGTTTCTCGGCGCTCGAAGCCCCTGCAGCTCCATCAGGCATTTAATGCTAGGAAAGGAGACGTAAAAGGGGAAATGACCATTTCGCCCTCGCGAGCCACTATATAAAGATTACTTAGCCAAACGGGTAAAGGATCCGATTTCTCTCGAACACTTTCCTTACTTGCTCAATTACTCTCCTCAAACAAACACTTACTCTCACGCCGGAGTGTTGTCACGAAGACCCCCTTCGGGGCCCTTCGTGTCAAGGCTAACGGTGTTTCTGTTTTGTAGGAACCTTCGCAAGACCCATCCTCGTGTAGCTAACCTCTAACAATCCTACCCCGGGATTCTGGAACGCAACATTGGCGCCATCCGTGGGACCGGCAAATACATTGGTCTAAGATTCAACTAAAAGATGGATGAGAGTGAGGGAGTTCGTGTTCCACCTGGGTTTGAAACGCCTGGCGTGAAAGCGAAGGCCACCACTAGCATGGCCGGAGAACTCTTTTCCTCGGTGGTCAATGTGAAGAAGAGAGGAGGAGAGAACCTCACGAGTCAAGAAGGAAACACCATCACTCCAGAGTTTGTGAAGAGCAACCGAAAGGCTCTCATGACCCAACTTTTGGAGTTAGAAAAGTCAGAGCAAAACCCGTCGATCCCAAAGGTGCTGTTTAGCAAGGAAGATTATGTGGAGGGTCAGTATACTGATACAGACTCTGACGACGACGTAGAGGTTTTAAAGGAAAAGCAGGCTGAAAAACCAGAAGGGGAGGAGACAAGAGACCTCCTCAGAAAGCTGTTGACCACGTTAGAAAAACAGTCACAGTCAAGCAGCCCAAAGACGAAGCCTGACAAGGACAACAAGAAGCAAAGCAAGGGGAAGGACCCTATGTCACTCCCCTACAGGCCGTCGGAGGTGGGGGACATTTCCAAGTTCACAGATAGAATTTCTGAGGCGCCCCTGCAACCAAAGCTAAGGCTACCTCCGTCGGTATCCGCTTACGACGGAACTCAAGACCCCGAGGACCATCTCCACGCCATAAAGGCAGCGGGAACAGCGGGGGCTTGGAGTATCCCAACGTGGTGTCATATGTTTGTCTCCACTCTGACCGGAAACGCAAGATTGTGGTTTGACACCCTCCCGCCGAAAAGCATTGATAGTTATGAGGAGCTCAGGGGGAAATTCCTCAGGTACTTCAGCCAGCAAAAGAAAACCACCAGAAACCCAAACGAGATCCTCCACATAAGAAGAAAAGACGATGAAACCCTGGAAGGCTTCATGAATAGGTATATCGAAGAAAGCATGTATATTCGAGACGTCCCTGAGGTCATGAAGATAAGTGGCTTCATTCAGGGGGTCAGAAACTCCCAGCTGTGCGAAAAGTTGGGGGAGGAGTTCCCTAGTTCCTTCGACGACCTCATGGACAGGGTTCGAGCCTACATCAGGGGAAAAGATACGGGACAAAAGGCCAAGGAGTGGGGGGCCAGAAAGGATAACTCGAGCAGTTACAACAAAGGAAGGGACAGGAATGAAGCCCGTCAGGGTAGTTCTCATTCCAGAAGGAGCTCGTCGGAGAAGAAGCCCTCCTACTCGCCGTACCCGTCGAAAGGAAGTCGTTCATATGAATCGTCATCAGGTACGCCGCCCCATTTCGAAAAATTTACTCCGTTACTTAAATCCCCCAGTGAAATATTTGCCACCGAGAAGGATAGGCTGCCTTTTGGCAAGCCCCGTCCTAACAGACACGGAAGTAAAGCCCGTCCGGGGGAGTATTGTGATTACCATCGGGGAAACGGGCACGCGACTGATGACTGCATACAGCTAAGAAAAGAAATAGAGGCTGCCATTAAAACAGGCAAGCTGTCGCATCTGGTAAAAGAAATTAAAAGCCCAGAAAAACCTAGAGGCAAGGAAGGGCCCCCGAGAGAAGAGCCCCAATATATAGACATGATCAGAAGAAAAGTTGATGACGAAGAAGCCCCTCAGCGAGCAGTCAGACACAGAATGTATGACAATGAGAAATGGCTTGAAAGACCCATCACTTTCGCAGCATTAGGGCCCGACGAGGCCCAAGAAGCTCCTCTCAATGTCGCTGCTGACATAGCAGGGCATCGAGTAGCCCGGATCCATGTTGATGGAGGCAGCGGGACGGAAATTATGTACGAACACTGTTTTGTGAGAATGAGGCCAGATATCAGGACAAAGGTTCAAGAAGATTACACGCCCTTAATAGGATTCTCGGGCGAAATGGTCAGGCCCCTAGGGAAGATAACGTTGCCCTTCACCATTGGGGAAGGCTTGACAAGGAGAACCATCGACCTGACGTGGTCTATAGTGAGAGCCCCGTCAAAGTACAACGCCATCATAGGAAGGCCGGCTATCAGAGCCCTCAGGGCTCTCACATCAACAGCACATGGTCTCATGAAGTTCCCAACACCAGGAGGAATAGCGACTGTTGGCTCAGCATCAGAAATAGTGGCAACTGTTGATATCGTACCAAAACTGGTGCCTAAAAACGGGATAGAAGAATGGATGGTGTGTGACAGGTACCCCGAGCAAACCATAAAGGTAGGCTCACAGCTCTCTGAAAAATGGAAAACTGCCCTTAAAGAGCTGCTAATTGCAAATAGCGACATATTCGCGTGGCAATGTGGAGACATGGAGGGAATCCCATCAAGATATATTGAGCACCACTTAAGCATACCACCCGGAACAAAGCCTGTCAGGCAGAAAAAGCGAAGCCTATGTGAAGAGCACGCCAAGGTAGCTGCTGAAGAAGTTAAGCAGCTACTTGCAGCCAATATCATAAGAAGAATCAAGTACCCGGAATGGATAGCAAACCCTGTAATGGTGAAAAAACCTGATGGCTCCCTGAGAATGTGCATAGACTTTTCAGGGCTCAACGAGACTTGTCCAAAAGATTGCTATCCCCTTCCTGAAGTAGACGCAAAGATTGATGCTCTGGCCTCCTTCCCAATAAAATGCTTCTTGGATGCTTATAAGGGCTATCATCAGATCCGAATGGCCAGGGAAGATGAGGATAAGACCGCCTTCCACGCTCCAGACGGTACGTATTGTTACACAAAAATGCCCTTCGGGCTGAAAAATGCAGGGGCTACGTACCAAAGACTCATGGACTGGCTATTCCAAGAGCAAATCGGGAGGAACTTAGAGGTCTACGTTGATGATTTGGTAATAAAAAGCCAAAGAGAAGGAGATATGATAGAAGATATCAAGGAAACCTTCAACACCCTCAGGGAAGTAAATATGAAGCTAAATCCAAGTAAATGCTCTTTCGGGGTGGAAGAGGGCAAGTTTCTGGGAGTAATTATAAAGAAAGACGGGATACAAGCCCGTCCCGAAAAAGTGGCTGCCATTAAAGACATGAGGTCCCCAAGGACTCTCAAGGAGGTGCAAAGTTTGAACGGTCAGCTTGTGGCCCTGGGAAGGTTCATATCAAGACTAGCAGACAAGTCAAGGCCCTTGGTTAAAACTCTGAGAAAATGCATCAAGAAACACCAGTTCGTATGGACTAACGAGGCCGAAGAAGCTTTCCAGCACCTCAAAACCTTCTTGTGCAACCTCCCAGATCTAGCCATTCCGCAAGAAAAAGAAACACTCACTGCATACTTAGCCATTTCAGAACAGGCAGTTAGCTCGGTGTTGTTGGTTGAAAGAAAGGAAGGGCAAATCCCAATCTATTTCCTATCAAGAACCTTGAAGGGGGCTGAGGAAAGATACCCGGCAATGGAGAAGTTAGCCTTATCCCTGGTGCACACTTCAAGAAGGCTTCGAAGGTATTTCCAGGCACACCCCGTACAGGTACTCACCGATAAACCCATTCATACTGTGTTGAAAAAACCTGAAGTGTCAGGAAGGCTTGCAAAATGGGCGATCGAGTTGGGAAATTATGAAATCGAATACAAGGGAAGGTCCTCCAGGAAGGGGCAAGTCTTAGCAGATTTCTTGATAGAAATCCCCCCTGAGGAGGAAATAAGGGACAACCTTCCGCCAACAGTTAAGAGAGGCTCAGCCCCTTCATCCACTTGGAAGCTCTTCACTGACGGGGCTTCAAACGAAGAAGGGTGTGGAGCAGGCTTAATACTGACAAGCCCAAAGGGGAAGGAAGTAACTTGCGCTCTCAAGTTTGACTTCACCACAACAAACAATGAAGCCGAATACGAGGCCCTTCTGGCAGGCCTCAAAATGGCTAAGCAGTTAAAAGTAAAAAACCTCGAAGCCCATGTCGACTCAATGCTAGTGGCAAGCCAAGTCAA
>JBCNJP010000003.1:18197143-18290869 GCA_039602395.1 Deinandra increscens subsp. villosa
TTTGATGAGGCAAGATTTTTATATCTCATCACAGCCATTGGGATGATGAATTTTGAATAAAAGCTTTTCACAATTTTCAAATAAAAGAGAGACATGTGCTTAAGAGCCCGTCTCTTGATACAAAAAGAAAAAGAAAAAGAAAATTTCTTGTGATAATTTCAGTTCATAGTCCGTAACTTCTGTTACACTATGAAAATTTATCAAAAATTTTCAAAAATCTTATGTTTTGGTGTTCAGCTTCAAGTTCCGGTTCAACCTATGAGTAAAACAACTTTTGAAACTCACCGGGTGAACTTCAACCGGAAAAATGCTTTGTAAATGACGTGAACAATGTTTTTGAAAACAATTCTTCCAAGCGGAAAAATCATCCGCTTGAAGTTCAGAAGGAAGAAATTTAGTTTTTAAAATTGTTGGTCCAGAAAATCTACCAAAACACGATATTGATATCACAAACGAGTGCGGAATCCTCGTGAGTGATTGATTCAAGAAGAAAGTAGATGAAAGAGATTTGATGAAGTGATAAACAACAAAGATCAAATCTTGAATGAAACACAAACTTTCTTGAGCTTAATGATAACCGATCGTAAATACAATAGAGAGACAAAAATCGTAATAAAAAAGCTAGGTTAATCATAAACACTATGGGTTTATATAGTACCCATTACAAAGCCCTAAAGTCTAATCATAAACCCATTAGGACCGGCCCACTAAGCTCTAATCGTGAACTACAAGCCCAAAACACAAGCCCAATGATCTAATGTTCATGCCTCTAAAATGTAGCCCAATAATCTTCCCCTAGGCATGAACCATTAGACAGTCTAAGGAAGACATAAATCGAATCGGAATGTATGAGCCTCTTTCCTTGACCACCATCCTTTCTCCACAATAAGATTCGCTGTGCCATGGAACATACCCACCCGTATAGCATTTGCCATGTCATGTTCATCACCAAGTATTGGACGGGATGCCAGGAGCTTGATATCATTCTCTCCGAATCTCAGCAAATTAATGGGATCATACATGCGGAACTCTCTCATCTTCTTACACACAACCACCACCTCATACGTTGTAGGATCATAATACCAGCTATCGGTGACAGGATCTGTTCCAGTTTCAACCCACTTTGCAGCCTTCAGGTCAAAGTTTACAAAGTTTTCTTCCATTTGAGCTATCAGATTGTTGCGAACCAGATTACCATGATTGTTGTTCCACCTGTTAATGAACGGTGCCCTCAGCAAGTTCCTCAACTTTGTTTCAGTCCATGAGTGGAATTGACCTCTTGATCGGTAGTACTCGACTGGACTATATCCATCTCTCACCACAGCAAATAATTCCTTTTCAGCATCATAAAACCAACACAGAATTGGTTCTCGGCTCCCCTTGTCTAAAGCATTTTCTCCCACATCTATGGAGTACAGCATAGGAGTAGGACTTGTCCTTCAGGTGCCTTTGAAATAAATCTTCCACCACGAACATACTCAGACATTTCAATTGTGTCATCTCCTTCATCTTCATGTGTTGTACTTACATCTTGAATTCCTTAAGATGAGCTTTGACCATGGTCACCAGATGCTTTTGACTCAACAACACCTTTCAACTCTGAGTATTTCTTCTTCAGATCCATCAAGGTTTCATACAAGAACTTAAGCCTTAGCTTGTTAGCAGCCTCGTTCTCTTTCAAAGTCTTGTTTTCATTTTTAAGTGCTTTTGTCTCATTTTCACGAATTCTGTTTTGAGACATAAGATAATTAATTTGAGGATCAGCACTTAACCTCATCTCAATTGGAAGATCAGATGCTCCCACAGCGGCTTGAAAAGGTCAGAAGCTTGGAGCAACAGGAAGCTGGCTTGCTTCAGTTGAAAGATTCATCCTCACAGGACTTGGCTCTATAATCATGTTGTCTACATCAAAGAATTGCCTTTCATCATGAACTGGGCTATGTTCATTCTGAATAGGACTTTCAGTCTGTATGGGAGTTGATTCTGGTACATCAACCTGACGATCATCCTGGGCTATGCTCCTTTCATTGGTAGGTTCAGATGCATCAACATTTTGTGTATTGGCATGTGTAGGTTCAAATACCATCAGGCTTGAGGTCGTTTTCTGGAATTTAAACCTGATGGCTCTGGGATCTGACCTCTTTCTTGGTGATGCTCACGCATAGGAATTGGCTCTTCTTGAACATCCTCCACTTCAAATTGGACATCTAATTCTTGTGGAACTGAACCACTGCTGGAAGAGGAGTTTAAGTCATTCCTTGCTCTCTTGTGACTGATGGATATATGTCATCATCCTGATTCTCATGCTCTGGGAAAATGTCGTCCATCACGTTCTCTTCATCAGAAGGTATAATGCCAGTTTCTTCTAGAACATTCACAGCCGAAGTTGCTGTTATATCATGGTCTTCTGCCAGAGATGCATTGACTGGGGGCACCTCTGGTTCAGGGTCAGATTCTACTTCTTCTTGTTCTCTTGCGACTTCAGGAAAGGCACCTCTTTTGGTCCATTCAAGCCTTCCTTGAAAGCTGCTCTTTCCTTTTCTGTCTTGGGTTTGCAACCCGAACACTCCATTATCCATGAACTTGATATCCAGCTTCTCAATCCTTTCTTCTATCATGGGATTTTTGTTCATTACCACCATCTGCACAAATCTTGGTGTCATCAGGAATTGTTCTCTAGCGCTCAGATCGGCATTACCTATCCAATCCAACAGCATCATTTTTGAGAAATTGAATTTCCTGTCTAAGGCCAGAGCAACGAAAGCAGTGCCATGCATCTTGTTTAGCTGATCATAACTTGTCCTATTCCCCAAGAAGGACTTCTGCAGGTAGTGTGCCAGACACATCCCAAGAAGGACACTGTCATTGATGTTTAATCCCTTGCGGATGTCTTCTTGAAGAATCACAATCGGTCTGTTCTGAATTGTCGCAGTGATCCTTGTCTTATTTTCACTTGCTCTCGCAGTACCCCAGAATTCTCTTACAAGTTACTCATCGATAAGCAGGCTTGTTCTAAGGGTATAGTTTGCCTTGCAGACGTTTAATCCTGCCACCAGAGAATAAAATAGCTGCATATGCCTCTCTGGTGGGTCATCAAGATAGGCCGGGATGCAATGGTCTCTCTCAAAATGTATCTCTTCATCAAGCATATCGTCTACCATCTGAGAAAACGAGACAAATGCATCAGGCTTGAACGTATCAAAGTGAAATTATGTTTGTCAACAATATCTTGAAGTTCAGTTGATTATCACAGTTAACTTGTTAAGTTCAGAAAATCTCAAATTAAACTTTTAAAAAAAAATTGATTTTGAATCACAAATTGACAAACACATTTAATTTTAGCTTAAAATGATTGAGTTTGATGATATTTTAAAAACATTAGGTGTTTATTTATTTATTTATTTATTTATTTATTTTAAAATTGTGTTTGCGATCCACTATTCATGTTCACGGTCCACAATATGGGTTTACGGTCTAGAAACGGGTTCACGATCGGGTTCAAACAAGGATCGGTCGTAAATACTTAGCCCAATCGTAAACACTTAAGGATAACCTAAGCCCGATTGTAAACTCCATCGTAATTCGAAGATCGTAAACACTGGTCGTAAACGACGCTCGTAATCTCCGATCGTAAACTACGATCGTAATCGACGATCGTAATCGCCTACAGTCGTCTTCTTCGATGAGACGATCGTAAATGCAGTAACCACCATTGACGAACCTGCAAAAGCTTCGGAAACTCGTTAAAACACCTCATACACTCAAAATAAACATCCACCATTACCTTTAAAGAGTTGTAAACACAAATCCGACTTCTAAACGCGAGTATTTCACACCGAAACACAAGAAAAACCAAGGTCGGTCTCGAACTCAAAAAAATTGCGAATGCACCGACGAATACAGTCGAATGGAAGGGGGTTTTGATGTTTTTGTGGTCGGAACTCGATTACGAGAGTGATGATGCACTCGGTTTTCACAGAGGACGGCCGGAGGTGGGTCAGATCACTTTTCCGGCGAGGGTTGAGGCGGCGTTTAGGATTTCGGTGGGGGGATCGTAAACGGGAGAAAGAGGGATTATGATCGTAAATGAGAGTGAGGGGTGGTTTTGATTAAAAAAAAATTTCACTAAGGCCCCTCAAGATTTCAAAAACATACAATTACTCCCAAACCTCTTAAAAATGTTAATTCTCTTAAAAATTGTTAACTTTGAGAAACTTGAGAATTTACGAAGCTTCCCCTCAGACTCAAACCCCAAGTATCTGATCTTGATCATAAAATAAAAATAAAAAATAAATTTTAAACATTTAAAGACTCAGAAACATAAAATAAATTATAAAGCAAATATAACCTAATTACAGGAATTAAAATTTACTTGCCTCGAAGCTGATTTAAATTCATGGATCAAACCAGACATATCTTTGACTAAGGAATCCTTTTCAGCTTCCGTTACTTGACGCTCTAGACGATTGCTCAATAATTTTTTAAATCACATAAACTCACATCCAGACAAAAAATTTTAAAGTGCTTAAATATGGTACATAATTACCGTCATGTTTAACGGTCCCCACACCCAATCGTTCATAGCAAAACGTACCCAACCTCAGAGTTTATTGAGGATTCACAAACCCCCAACTTGAGGAACCATGCAACACCGCTATGACTACCACTTATTTTCTTAATTATCAGTTGGTGATCAGGTCGGCCGCATAAGCACGCAAAGAAGACCAAACACAATAATTTATTTATTTTTATCATCATTTTTTTTATTTTCCTTTTTCTTTTCATTTTTCTTTTTCTTTTCATTTTTCTGTGGTGTTGTCATAACAGCAGAAACATGGCGTGTGAGAAAGTAAATACTAGGTGAATACCACTCTCAACCCGTTTTTGCTGGGACTCGGTCTTTTAAACTATGTAAACCAGGATGGAAAACTAAACCTATATAGAAGTTAAGTTTACTGCACTTACATGGATGATCATAGTTTTTGATTTAGCTTACCGAAACATCATCTTTAAGTCGTCTTTCACTTCTGTCTTACATGTGTCAGTCTCCGATCGTCTTGGGAATTTATATCACTTCCTACCAACTCAAGGCAAACAAAAGACATCATAAAAACCTTAAACATAGATTTTTCAGATTTTCTGAAACAATGATATTTCTTCCCCTGTTTTTATGAGGCTTTTGAAATATAAACACATATATTTTTTTTAATTTTAATTTTTTTAATTTTTTTTAATATTATTATTATTATTTTAATTTTTTTTTAAATAAAACATTTACAAGCAATTTTGATCAGATCATTCCTCGAAGGCAATTATCATTAGGCCTTCGACACACATTTCAAAATTGGGACGAGGAAGGGGTTTTGTAAATAAGTCAGAAACATTTTGATCTGAACTCACCTTTTCCAACTGAATCAACTTCCGATCATAGCAATCACGTATAAAATGTACCTTGATGTCTATATGCTTTGTTTTGAAATGTTGAACAGGATTTTTCACAATTTGCAAAGCAGCAGCATTATCACAGAAAATTGGAGTGTTTGTGAATTCCATACCGTAGTCAGTGAGCTGATTTTGGATCCATACTACCTGTGAGCATCCGGCTGATGTTGCCACATATTCAGCTTCGGCAGTTGACTTTGATACGGTATGCTACTTCTTACTTTGCCAAGAGATGAGTCTGTCTCCCAAGTACTGACAACCACCCGTTGTTGATTTCCTGTCAAGATCACTTCCTGCATAATCACTGTCAGTAAAAGAAAACAATTGGAAGTCAGTATTCTTTGGGTACCAAAGACCAAGTCGGGGCTTGCTCTTCAGATACCTAAAGATACGTTTAACAGCAGCTAAATGAGAAAGTTTAGGGTTAGCCTGGTAACGTGCACACACACACACTGCATGCATGATATCTGGCCTGCTTGCTCATTCCACTTGAACCAGAACTAGCTTGTGATCGTGCCACGAATGCAGTTGACTTTGGGTTGGCACTTGAATCACCTCCAGATGAGCTTCCAGCTTGCTTTCATCCCATATCTTCAGTCAAGAGAGCCTGACTTAATTTTCCAGCCATACTTAGTGAACTCAAATGGTTCAGCTCCCGTTTCTTGTCATCAATCAACTTTGATTTAAGTTTGTTGATAAGCTCATCAACAGTTAATACATTCAGTTTGTTGTTATCTTTGATGATTGAGATGTTTGTGTTCCAATTCTTGGGTAAGCTAGTTTAAGAGCTTCAAATTCTTGTCCTCCGGTTCTACATCATAACTTGCCATTTCGGTGATTAAGGATACAAATCTCTGAACCTGTGCTTCAAAGGACTCTCCTTGCACATGATTGAACAAGTTGAACTTCTGTTTCAGCATCTGCCTACGGCTAGCCTTGATGTCAGGATTACCTTCATATGCTACAACAAGAGCATCCCATAGCTTCTTTGCAGTCTTATACTTCTTAAACCCTTGTGCAATCTCCGGTGTCAAAGCCATAGTCATGATTGCATATGCCCTCTCATCCTAGTTACACTTCTCCCAGTCATCATCTGTGTACTCTGCTTCAGTCTTCACAATTCCAACTTTTTTTCCTTCAGAGTGAGTAGGTATATATGGTCCATTAACAACAGATCTCCACAGTCTTAGATCAACGCTTTTCAAATGGTTCTGAAATCTGTATTTCCACTCAAGAAAGTTATCAGGTGAAGTAAGTCTAGGCGGACGTGTAGTTGATCCAATCTCAAAATCCAATTTCTGATACATGCTCGGTTCGAAATCCATAACGTAAGCTTAGGAAAACTTTAAAACTAAAGTCCAAAAGTCCAAAATGTGAGATTACGATCGTAAACACATGATTACGATCGAGAACACCTGATTCTGATCAAGACACACAGCGAGTCGTAAACACCGGATCGTAAACAATGATTACGATGGAAGCTAATCGTAAACTTCGATTCCGGTCGAGAAAATCATAAACTCCGATTACGATTGACGATTCCGGTAAAGAAAAATCGTAAACTCTCGATTCCGACAAAGTACAGTCGTAAACTCGAACTTCCGGATCGTAAATACTTAAAAATCCAAGCTTGATGTCGTAAACACGTTTCCGATGCAGATCTTCAAGAACACAAGTCGTAAACACTCAATAAAACCCAGAAATCTTCAAACACAGTAGCAGCCTGATCGTAAACCCCAAGAACACCTTCAAAACCTTCAAAAATCGAACCTTTTTCCAGAAAAAGCTTGAATCCAATACCGTGAGAACCTCGAATCAGTGATTCTTGGCTCTGATACCAATTGTTGGTCCAGAAAATCTACCAAAACACGATATTGATATCACAAACGAGTGCGGAATCCTCGCGAGTGATTGATTTCAAGAAGAAAGTAGATGAAAGAGATTTGATGAAGTGATAAACAACAAAGATCAAATCTTGAATGAAACACAAACTTTCTTAAGCTTAATGATAACCGATCGTAAATACAATAGAGAGACAAAAATCGTAATAAAAAAGCTAGGTTAATCATAAACACTATGGGTTTATATAGTACCCATTACAAAGCCCTAAAATCTAATCATAAACCCATTAGGACCGGCCCACTAAGCTCTAATCATGAACTACAAGCCCAAAACACAAGCCCAATGATCTAATGTTCATGCCTCTAAAATGTAGCCCAACGAAAATAAAGGAGAAATGGGTTCCGCTTGAACTTCCGGGTCAACAAAGTCAAAGTCCCATTCAATTACCCGGAAGGCACAACTTTCTAAACGGATATACATTTATTTACCCATTAAGTTTTTAACTGATTAAAATCCGAGGTTTCAGTAAATTTACTTTTGGATAAAGACATGCTTTAACCAGTTGTACCGTATAACCCATAAAGCACCTGTCCCATCAGTTACTGAACCGTCTGTTTTAACTCTCTATCCTCCACGTCATCACCGAAAAGGTAAAAAGCCCTAATTTACCGTCACTTTCCCCATTTCTCTCAACCCCACTCAGCAATTGCTCCCTAATTTCTCTCAAACTCTCTCCGATAAACCTTCGTATAACCGTCAATCTTCTCGAAACATGTATCAACAATGGCTCCAAAAGCAAAGGCGAATGGCAAGAAGCCCATCGGTGACTCGAAGTTTCCTATAGAACACAATTTGGTGGCGTACCTAGAACCACCAAGCAAAACTGACATCTACAACGGCAGGATAGACTTCATCAAAAGATCTCACCTTCATCATGCGCTCACTGTTGAAGCAGAAATATTTGAAGAGGTTATGGAAGAGTTCTGGTCTCATGCTAGGGTTACCGAAGGCGAAGATGGTAGTGAAACGTTTGTGTCGAAGGTTCAGGGCACAAAAGTAGAAATTGATGAAGCAAAAGTGCGAAAACTGTTGAAATTAAGGGATGACAGTGGATATGAAGTAGTCGACTCCCAGAAATATCTTCGACTATTCAGGGATATTGGATACAGTGGTTCCCTGAAAAGCAAAACTATCAAGAAAGGGCAATTACCTTACAAATGGAGGTTCCTGGCCCATACAATTTTGGTGTGCCTATCTTCAAAGAAGAGTGGATTTGACGAGCTTTCCAGTGAACAGGCTTCCGCCTTCTATGCTGTGGTAAAAGGTGAAAACTTCATTTTTTCCAAACTGATTTTTCAAGCCCTAAAATCCAACATCCATTCTGAATATGTCTACCAGTACCCTAGATTTTTGACATACATTCTCAAAGAAGAGTACCCCCAAATCGTCTGGCTTGGTATAATTTTGCAACCAAAACTTCTTAATAAAAAACTTTTTCAAACCTTGCTTTAAACAAGACAGCATTTCTTGGAAGGGACACTGACTATCATTTACCAATTCCAAGGCAGTTTTCAGATGTACCTGCTACTGCTGAGGTTCACCCGGAAACTGTAGCAGCAACTGAGCCCCATGCTCAAGATGACAGAGCTATAGACCCAATAGCTTCTGATCCCACATTTGTCCCAACTTCCTCTAATCTCAAAACTTTTCAATCCAAAAAGAGGAAAGCTTCCACAATCACTACCACTGCCACCTCATCATCCACCTCACCTCCTGTCATATTCAAAAGATAGAGAAATGTGGTCACTAGGTCTCCTCCACCTAGTACCACCAACCAACCCGAAGCTTCTAACCCCGTTCAAGGCAAAGAGCCTAAATGGAAACTGGTTAAATTGGGATTCTCTCTTAGGGATGAACCTTTATTTGATGGGGAGTCATTAGAAGCAGATGCACAATCCCCATCTGAACACTTTTCACCCCTACATCCCCTATCACCTAGGAGTGACAATGCACCCATTCTTGGTTCAAATGAGGGTGTTATTAACTCACCAACCTCATTACAGGAGAACATACTGATGAACCAGGACATTGTTGCATTGAACCCCCACTCCTCACCGGAGGTGAATCTCAGGAGATCTGAAGAGATTCATGAAGAAAGGGTTGTTGCTGCCCAAGGATCCCCACTGGATCTTGGTGTCAGCAGTAACATCAATAAGACCCAATCTACGGCAATATTCTCTGAATCAGCACCTAGAAGTCCTTTATTGGATCCAAGGGTTGTTGAAACAGATGAAGAGAATCCCTGGTGCCAAGAAGCCGTGGGTACCACTGTTGATCAATCTAGGATTGATAGCTTGGTTTTGTCCAAGGATACTGGTAAAAAGCCAGTTGAGGACAGTTATACACTACCTGAATTGACGAAACTGTACCTTACTCTCCAAGCACAGGTTAATACTCTGAATGCAACTATTGCTCATTTGGTGAAAGCTGATCCTACTAACACTGAGGCAGGTCCTTCAAACCCTATCGAGAAGCTGATGAAGCTATTATTGCTGATGAAGCTGATACTGTCAAATTGGGGGAGAAGATGCCCTCAAGGCCTGTTATAACTAAAATTGAAGAAGTTCAGAGGATACCAGCTGAAGTTAGAGCCATAGCTTGTGAAAGAATTGGTGTCAACCCCTTCACTATTGAAGAAAGTTGGGTGAACATGAAATGCAGTCAGCTGATTGCTATTTCTCCTTTTGAGGACCCCAACCTCACTGAGCTTGTACAGTCGTCCATGCTGATTGCTGGTGCTCTCCCTGAGCACATAAACATGATCACAACACTTCTCAAAGATGTTATCTTTCCGGCTGAAAGAGCCAGTGATCAAGTGGTAGGAAACATTGCCTCCACTAGCAAGGCAGCTATGGATGTTGAAGAGAGCACTGCAACTGTTGCAGTTGCTTCAATGACTGAAGGAGGAGACGAAAACTTGTTTGGTGAAGGCAGAGGCACAGAGGTGCTCGAAATAGCTGACAAAGAACCTGAAGTCACCAAACCTCAGGTGGTGACTGAAGGCCAAATTCATGTTCAACCGGAAGTTCAACCGGAACTTCAACCGGAAACTCAACCGGAAGAACAAAGAAGTGAAGGAGCAGAAGACATAGCCGAAACTTTGATAGCCTTAAGGAGCTCAGAACCAGTTCAAGCGGAAAAAACCTGTTCAAACTGATATTCCTAAAACCATTCAACAGGTGGTTCAGACTCCTGAAGCTGAGGCTATAGTGAAAATGGTGGAAAATGCCAAAAGGATAGCAGAAGATGAAAGGCTAGCCAAAGAACTTCAAGAGGAATATGATCTGTATCTGCGAAATGGAGTGTTTGAGAACTTGCTTGAAGAGGCTAAGACAAGATCTTTCAACTGGAGGCTAAAGGATTACAATTTGGATGCAGTGACTGAAACTGATAGGCAGAGGTTGATTTCCATTGCCTCTCATTTGCCTACCAGGTTGACAAAGAATGATGAGAATTACATTCTGCTGAAAAAGGTACAAAGGGCTCTTGTGGTTAGAAATTTGAAGACAGAGGAAGAGGTAGCTTAGATGCAAGTTAGGGAACTTTGCAGCTTATTTGATACTATCTTCTATGAGCTTAAAGGAGAGATAGTTGTTGTTAATCCTAACTTGGTGATGCCTTCACCTTCAGAGCTCATCTCAGGTACAACAACAAATGTAAATGTTAAACCTGAATTTACTAATGTTGCAGATGTACAACCTCCACCCTCCTTCATTTACAACCCAAACCCCATACCTACAACAGTTCCATCAATTCTACAATCACTTGCCATTACACCCTATAAACCACCCTCCATCTCTAAGAAAGTAGCCACCAAGCTCGCCAATCCCAAATACAGAACAGACAACTTTACACCAATTGTTCCCCTCAAGAAGAAGCCTCCACCTACCATGGATTTTTCTGACATTTTCCCACCTAATCCACCTTCAAGTCCCACACAAGAAGCTATTAAACCACCAACACAAACCTCCCTACCTCCTCTCACCATCAATGAACCTTCTACCACCATCACCAAACCTACTGAAGCTCAAACTGGCCCTTCTTCATCATCTGCCAAAGGCAAAAGACCTATTGTGCAAGAATCTGCAAATGATTCTGAT
The DNA here is from genome assembly GCA_039602395.1 of Deinandra increscens subsp. villosa. Lineage (NCBI taxonomy): Eukaryota > Viridiplantae > Streptophyta > Magnoliopsida > Asterales > Asteraceae > Deinandra > Deinandra increscens. The sequence continues at coordinate 18,208,588 of JBCNJP010000003.1, forward strand.
GAAGAAAGGATGATAAGAAAAAGGGAAATGATGCATGCCAAGAACAAAAGAGATCAAAGGCAGAGAAGAAAAGCTCCACCCAGGAAGAACATGATTGTGGGTTGGACAGTAGATTAAGCCACCTTTGATTTCACCTTCAATTTGGCAAATGGCACAACTCAGGTGATAAATGCTCACAAGGCCACTACATATCTTACTTTGCTGCAAATGACAGACATCATTCTGAAGCTTAGAGAGATTCTGAGTCCTTCAAGAGCTGAGCACATGTTAGGGATTATCATTGAGCTAACTGTGCTGGACTGCGGAGTGTTCTACAGAAGCAATTTAGATGATGATTCAGCAGAAGAAGAAGAAGTAGAGCCTGCAAGTGAAATAAAATTTATCATTTGGGAAGGGGAAGAGAAGTTATTTTATGTTCACAGAGCCGATGGCACCTTCACAGTTCATGAGTCCATTTCTGTTCAAGAAGAATGGAGCGAAATGGACTGGGAATCTTTCAAGCATGTGAAGGTGACCAAAACAAACTCAAAAGAGCTTTCTCAAAACCTTGATGCCAACATCAGAACCACTGACAAGTAGGATAAGGAGAAGAATATTTTTGGGTACAAGTCAATTTTTGAAGATAAACATTGGAATTTGACAGCATCAGCTTAAGGGGAGATTGTAAGATATATTGCGCTTGGAAGATTTTCGGCTGAATGCCAATTTTGTTATATTCCGGCTGAAGTTGAAGTTGAAGCGGAATTCTCACTTCAAGCGGAACTGCCAGTTCAACCGGAAAGAAGCAGTTTTGTCCTCTAGCGAATATTCCAGGTGAACTCAATTATCCACCAGATAATGAATTCAACCGGACTTTTCCTGAGATGTCTTTTCAGCAAGTCCAATCCTGCAAAAGCTTCTCGTATGCTTCTATATCTGATTCAAGCCGCTCTCCTAAAGTAGTATGTTGATGCAAAGACGCAAGATATTCCAATTGCCGATGTTTATTCTTTTGGTAGTTTGTATTTGACTTTTTAGTTTACGGTCTAGATTAGATCAATGGCTGTCATTGATCTCATCAGCACTATATATAGCTTAGTTAGCTCTCAGTTTACTCATCACGAACATCAACTGTTCTTGAACAACTTGTAATAGTGTAGCTTTGAGTTAATGCAAATAGTGCCGAGTATGTGATACTTTGTTGTTAATATCTTTCTGCAAATCAAGCATTTACATTAGACACAAGAACTAATATCGCTTAAGTAAAGTGAAATATAACTTTAATTCCGCAGGGTTATATTTGCAAGTAAATGGTTTTAGTTTAACTCTAACTAATAACGATCCTACAGTAATATTTAAGAACTGTTTCAGTCCCTAAATAAACACGTTACAATTTTTTGCCCTTTATTTGAAAACATGTTACAATTTTTAACCTTTATACTAACAGAGTTAGTATTTTCTATTAGACATGGGGTAGTAAGGTAATTTTGCCTTTCAAAAAAAACCCTTAAAACAATCAGGAAGATTGCAATCAACGTCATCGCAAATTCGCACATCCCCTTAAACCCTTTAGCGCTTTCTGAAGATCGTTCCATTGTTTTGCTATGCTTTAAGACTGTTAGGATTCAATTCCTTGCCATTCACATTGATTTGGTTACAATATATAATACAAATATTTACGAATGTCACCCTCACTCTAATACATAATTACATAACAATGACTAGTCTAATATACCCCCTCAGGCTAAGGAGGAGGTTCCCGAATGCTTAGACTGGAGCGGAAGTCATCAAAAAGAACCCGTGGCAAGCCTTTCGTAAAGATATCAGCGTACTGGTAGCGTGAAGGCACATGATAAATTCGAACTAGTCCACGTTGCACCTTTTCACGGACGAAATGCAAGTCGATTTCAATGTGTTTGGTTCGTTGGTGCTGAATGGGATTTTCGGACATGTAAATGGCACTCACATTGTCACAATAAACAATAGAAGCTCGCGTTGGCGGACGGCCAAGTTCCAACAAAAGATTGCGAAGCCAGCACAACTCGGCGACAACGTGAGCGACGCCCCGATATTCAGCCTCAGCACTAGACCGAGAGACTGTGGTTTGTCGTTTAGACGACCATGATACCAAATTTTCCCCAAAGAATACGCAGTAACCTGAAGTCGACCGGCGTGTATCTGGACATCCGGCCCAATCGGCATCAGTGTAAGAAATAAGAGTGCTGTCCAAAGTGGGACGCATATGAAGCCCCAACGACAGAGTCCCTTTCAGGTAGCGGAGAATACGCTTTAAAGCGTTCAAATGACCAACCCGAGGATCATGCATGTGCATGCAGACTTGCTGAACCGCGTAAGAAATGTCAGGACGAGTGAAAGTCAGATATTGCAAGGCTCCGGCGAGACTGCGAAAGTGAGTCGGATCATCAACTGCAACCCCAGCATCTGAACTAACTTTGCCTGTAGTGTCAACATGCGTCTGACAAGGATTGCATGAGGACATTTTGGCTCGTTCCAGGATTTCCTGAGCATATTTAGCTTGATGAAGAAACAAGCCATCAGGAGTGCGCTTGACGGATACACCCAAAAAATAAGATAGGGGCCCGAGATCTTTCATGGCAAATTCAGTTGACAAGTGACCCATGATGGTAGATTTAAGTTTGGCCGAAGATGTCGTGAGGATGATGTCGTCCACATACAGTAAAAGGTAAGCGATGTCAGAACCATGCTTATAAATAAATAGAGAGTGATCGCACTGACTGTGATGAAATCCAATTGTGGACACATAATCCGTGAAGCGCTGGTACCAGGCCCGAGGGGCCTGTTTGAGCCCATATAAAGATTTCTGCAACCGGCACACATGATTAGGATAATCTGGATGACGGAACCCAATGGGTTGATGCATGTAAACAGTCTCGGATAAATGACCATGAAGAAAAGCATTCTTCACGTCTAATTGGCTAATGTCCCAATGATTTGTTAAAGCAATACTTAAGACCATCCGGATAGTTGCCGGTTTCACGACGGGGCTGAACGTGTCCTGACAATCAATACCAATCTGCTGAGACCTGCCATCACAAACAAGACGAGCCTTATGGCGCTCGAGAGAGCCGTCAGCCTTAAATTTATGTTTAAATAACCAAATGCAACGAACAATATTCATGTTTGAATCCCGAGGCACTAACTGCCACGTCTTATTATCGATAAGCGCAGTAAATTCATCAGTCATGGCACGATGCCACGTGGGGTTGGCTAAGGCCTCAGCGGGGGTTTTGGGAAGCGGTTCGGGTGTAGTGGATGCATGTAGGTTGAAAGGGATTTTAGGTTTAGAAATGCCCGACATACTGCGGGTATGCATGCGGGTCTGTTGAGGCTGGGAAGGTGGCGGATGTGAAGGGGCAGGATGAGCCGGCGGCTGAGTCTGGGGTTCGGGATGGGGGGGAGTCGTGAGCGGAGAAGTGGGGGGGACGGGACTGTTTTGGGCGTTGGCGGGGTTGGGTTGGGCTGTGGGAGATTGGGCTGGCGTGGAGTGGGCCGAAGGAGGAGAAGGGGGAGGGGTATTTGGTTCGGTTTGGTTGGGCAAGTCAGGCGCACCAGAGGCCCACATCGAGGGGTGTGGGTCAGAATCCAGAAACGAGAAGTCTGGGTGTGTTTCTTCGCCGGTTATTCTTGAGAATGGAAAGATGGTTTCGTCAAAAAGAACATGTCGGGAGATGATGATGCGTTTAGTGGAGATGTCGTAGCATTTGTAGCCACGATGGTTAGAGGGATATCCGAGAAAGACACAAGGTAGAGAACGAGGTTGAAGTTTGTGGATGGTGGGCGAAGGCAAAAGAGGGTAGCAAAGGCACCCGAAGGTGCGAAGGTGTGTGTATGTTGGGTGTTTGTGGTAGAGGAGGTAGGTAGGGGTGTGATTGGATTTAGTTTTCGAGGGTAAGATGTTTAATAGGTATGTGGCATGTTGAAGAGCATGATGCCAAAGGTGAGGTGGGAGGGAAGCATGTGTCAGGAGGGTTCGGATTAGATTATTAATGGACCGAATTTTGCGTTCGGATTTCCCATTTTGCGAAGAAGTGTATGGACAGGAGAACCGGAATTGCATACCATTTTGAGAACAGAAGTTATGAAAAGATTGGTTGTTGAATTCGGTCCCATTGTCACATTGAAGAGATTTTATTTTTCTTTGAAATTATGTATGTATAAGATTGTAGAATATAGTAAAGATGTTAAATACGGATGATTTTTGAGAAAGAGGGTAAGTCCATAAGTAGTTAGTATAATCATCAAGAAAAAGGATGTAATATTTGTGGCCTCCCGAGCTAGGGACCGGTGAGGTCCAAAGATCGCTATGTATAATATCAAAGGGAGATAGAGTGTGAGAAATAGAATCATAGAAAGGTAATTTGACATGTTTTCCAAGCACACAAGAATGACATAAAGATTTGGAAGAAATAGTCTTTACATCAATATGTTTATTATTATGCAAAAAACGTAATAAATCATTGCCAGGATGTCCTAGACGAAAATGCCAAATGTCTTGAGTCGTGGCAGCAAAAGCAAATGCTCGGGAGGTAGAGATGAGTTGAGGATGAAGGGGGTAGAGCTCTCCGGTGCTGTTACATCGGAGGATAGGAGTCCGCGTCCGGTAATCCTTCACAAGAAAACCAAAAGCGTCAAATTCTATAGAAATATTGTTATCTCTGGTTAAGCGCCTGACAGATAAAAGGTTTTTGATAAGGTTAGGGGAGACAAGAATATTTTTGAGTTGTAAAGGTGGCAAGGGTGGTTTTAGGGTTGTGTCAGCGGTGCCGGTTATGGGAATCGTGGCACCGTTACCAACAACGATATTATTCAACCTGCGATTATTGACATAAGAGTGGAGCGTACCTGAATTGTGTGCCATATGATGTGTCGCCCCTGTGTCTAGATACCAAGTGTTGTCAGCAGGCATGGTTGCAGTGTGTTGTCCCGGTGGCAAGTAAGTTGGAATATAAGATGAATCATACCCCGGGGCTGTATGGTATACCTGAGGTGCCGGGCCTAGTATACCCGGTGAATTGGACGGCGTTGGAGCTCCGCGGCCGTAGATGGGCGAGTAGCCTCGGCCGTGGGATAAGGACATGGCGGAGGAGCGGGGCAAAGCTGCCAAGTATAACCCGGTGGAGCCTGCGGCGGTGCATAGTGAGCGGGAGCAGGGGTAAACGAGCCAGAGCCACGTCCGCGACCACGGGAGCTTCCCCCACGGCCGCGATAGGAGGAGGACCGGGAGGAGCCGCCGCGACCACGGGGAGCATCACTACGATAGGAGCGATTGTACCCCCTGCCGCCGGACGTGTTCGACTCCGGCTGAGCAGGTTCCGGGGGAGCCGTCGGGGTGGTGGCGGCGTGGAGGGCAGCCGGGTTACGAGAACTCTGACGTGCCTTGCGAGTTTCTTCGAGAAGGAGCTTCGACCGGGCAGCGTAGAAATCAGGGAGAGGGGATGATTGTTGAATCAGCATCGCAACTCCGTCAAACTGGTCGGTAAGACCCGAGATCATCTGCAAAACCATACGTTGATTAGACACAGGTGCGTTGACATTAGCCAACTGATCACAGATTTCCTTGAGGGCTTGGCAGTAGGCAGAAACATCCGGGTATGACTCCAGTTTTATATTTGCCAGTTGGTGCTCCAGATCGAGAGCACGCGAGTTTTCATTGTCGTTGAAAACTTGCTTCAGGGATTTCCATGCGGAACAAGCGGTGGCATCGGGTTTCATCACCGTGGACATGAGTTCTACGGAGATAGTACCGTAGATCCATTGGAGAACGACATTATCGATGCGTTTCCATAACTCGGTATCGATTTCAGGGGCTTTATCAGAGGAGGTAGACGTGGGGGTAGGAGGGGTGCTATTTTCTAGATGATCATAGCAATTAAAGGCTTTACAATGGATCTTGAAAAGCTCCATCCATTGAGTATGTCGAGAGGATTTGAGTTCAAGAGGGAAGGGTATAAAGTTCTTGATATTGGTGACGGTGAGAGCGGGGTGAGTGGTTGCCATCGAGAAAGCAAGTGGGGGAGGGAAGGCCGATTACGGCGGCGATGAGGGGGAGTGCAGGAAGCTGCCGCCGGCGTGAGGAGGGGTGGGCTAGGGTTAGGCCGAAAAATTAAGAAGATTTGAGAGAGAGAGGATCGAAATTAGGGTGATACCATGTTAGGATTCAATTCCTTGCCATTCACATTGATTTGGTTACAATATATAATACAAATATTTACGAATGTCACCCTCACTCTAATACATAATTACATAACAATGACTAGTCTAATAAAGACGTCATCGCAAAATCACAAATCCTTAATCAGAAGATCATTCCATCTAAATTCCGTGTCTAGTGGTATGATTTTAATTTTGCTATGCTTTTAGTATTTTCATGTATTCAGAAACCGTTCCATCTAAATTTTACGGATGAATGTTCTAACTTTCCATGTATTCTTATTTTGTTATTGTTTAATTAAAGGATGGCTTAATGTTGTGATTGTTTTAAACTCTTTAATTTTGCGGCTGAATGTGATCATTGTTTCCATTGTTTAAATTTGCTATTTCCATGTTCTAATTAAACTATAATGTTCTGATTTATGAATGAAGATATATTTCTAATTTTCATTTTAATTAATTGTTTAATTATTTTTATTTTTTCCAATGCAGGTTGTGTTCAATTTTGCTTCATTGGTCGAACAACAATATAAGTTGCCATGTCATCTAGAGCATTTATACGGGAGGCGCTCGATCAAAAAGAAGTTGAAGCAATTTACAGTTAGTGTTCAATTTTGCTTCATTTTTGGTAAGGCGTTTGTAACGTATGTGTTTGATAATAAGTGTTTGAATGTGTATGTTGAACATGACATTACCACTTTTCGAAGTTCTTAATGTTAAGATTGAAGAGATTGTTGAAACAAACAAAAAGATAAAGAAACCACCTAGTTTTAAAACATTGTTGTTGTGTTGTGTGGTTAGGAAGAAGAGAATGTGGCTGATAAAGATGGGAGTGAGGACATGGCTGGTTTGGGAATTGATGATAATTCATTAATTTGGAAGATGTCAATATGACTGAAAACATCGAAGTTAAATTGCATTTTATACCATTTGCATTTTAGAGTAAAATTACATTCCTACCCTCAATTAAATAAAGGACTAACTGGCAATTAACGACTGGTTAGTATAAAGGTTAAAAATTATAACATGTTTTCAAATAAAGGACAAAGAGTGAAGGTTTTTGGAAAAAAAAACAAAATCCATAGTTTGTTAAAGTTTAAAGGACAAAAATTGTAATTAAGTAAAAAAATAAATAAATAAACACGTACTCTGATTCAATGGGTGATTTACGTGATCTTACGTAACAAAAGAATGTAATTAAAATTGCTAAAATTGGGGAAATTTGTTGAAGGGTGAAATGGGAGCCTTAATTGCGAGAATTCGGGACGGTTGGGCCAAACCAATGATCGGGCTCCTTGAGACCTTTCTGTGGAATGCTTATGGGCCTTATGATTCTACTTGTAGCCCAAGTTACGTCTGTTTTTTGTTTGGGTCCTTTTTGCTCCTTTTATCTGTCTAGTTGGTCCATGTAAGAGTTCCCCCAGCTCTTGAATTAGCTCCTTATCAAGAATAATTTTGATCATTAAATACACTAGTTTTTAACCCCGTGCATAGCACGGCTGAGATTTTAAAAAATATATATCGCACGACTGAGGTTTTGAAATAATTAATAATGGTAATAGAGTACAAAAACTATAATTAAATTATGAAAGTTGTATAAAAGAGAAAAACCGTTAAAGTAAAAAGAGAGTTTGATATCAAATAAATAAAAATATGTATAATACTATTTAACCAAGATTTTTAAGACCTGTGTGTTACACGGACTCGGGTTTAAAAATAATTGTAGGCATAATCAATTTTTAACTGTAATTTAGTAGTTAAATAATTGGTTATTAAATAATTTACGAGACAATAAATAATTTTTATTCATTGTCATGGAAATACAAAAAGTAACAATAACAGGGGATAATTTGGGAGGAAAATAATTATGAGGTGGAATATTGTGATGACATGTGTCCCAAAACTTTTCTATCAAATAATTAATTAATTATGATGGTGATTATCCCTACAATAAATATTTTTTATTTATTGTCATGGAAATACAAATAATTGATTAAACTAGGGTGGTGATTATCCCTACAATAAATATATTTAATTTATTACTATGGAATTACAAATAATTGATTAATTAGCGTGGTGATTATTCATACAATAAATATTTTTTATTTATTGCCATGGAAATAGAAAAAAAATAAAAATAAGAGGGGTTGATTTCGGAGGGAAAATAATTGTGAGGTGGAATATGGTGATGCCATATGTCCCAAAACTTTTATTTTATATAATAGTATGATGATATGATGATATATGATATAATATGATATGATATGATATGATATAATGACTTACTTTGATTGATGAATGGATCAATTATTCTTTAATTGTTCATAATATGTTCTCGTTTCACTAATGAAAATAAAATGGTTTATTACTGTTCTTATTTTGGCTGACAACAAGTAATTCCCAATTTTTCCCTTCATCCATTTTCACTAATTTTGTTCAGTTTATATACTTATTATAGTTATTCTGACTCGACACATGTTCTTGTAAATTCAGTGGTTGAAAAAGAGCTTCGGTTACTTACTGCATAACTTACATTTTGAGTTGCATCACTAAGCATTCACCTCACTACCTCAGTGCAGAGTTCTGATGGTGGGACGTATTTTGGGAGAAATCGCTACTTTTCTACTGTTTTCGGCCTTTGAATCGTGGCTTGTTGCTAAACACAACAAGGTGGGATGTGATTATTTGATATTGAATAATCTTTATCATATAATTAGCCATAGTAAATGAGTGGTAGAACATAATGTTTGAAGTTGTATGATCAGATGTAGAGTGTTTAGTAAAGTAACTAGGTTAGAACTTAGAACCCATGTAATACATGGATTAAACAAATACATCATATTAGAAACAACAATTTTATAAGTTTTTTTCCTGTTAAATGTCATTGGATTTTTGTGAAATAAGAAATAATAAATATTATAATTATAAAATAATAAAGATTTAAAATTATAAATAATTTAAGATAAGATATAATTAAAATCTTACTCTAATTTATTAACTTTTAATAAATTATTGCAATAAAAAGATTTATTTTTTTATATTTAATTATATAAATACGAGATATATTTTAGGAGAGAAAATATTGATATTTAATAAGAGAGAGAAGCGGAAAAACCAAGATGAAAGTCAATATGAGAGCGACACGTGTCTTTAAATGTAATCGTTTATTAGACTGTAAAGATAAAGATTAAGTAATTAGATAAAATGACCAAAATTTATTTTTTATGAAAAAAGAGGATAAGTTTTGTGATATAGGAGTAAAGTACTCAAATCTAGTTAAAAGAAAGAGTGAAAAAGGTAAGGGGAGGCGGTATGATGACCAAGCCAGGTCATGGGTCCAAAGAGAGGCGCATGGCTCCGCCGGCTCTCCATACCATCTACACTGGTTCCCTCATCCGGCTCCCCTTCTTCGGTTCCAACCGGTTTCCACAAGCCCGTCCAAGCCGGCCCAATTTGACCGTTTGATAGCCGTTACCAACCGCTAGTAGCCCAACAGTTGGATTTGAAGCCACACCACCACCATACCATGTGGTGTGGCTTCAAATGACTTCAAAAACACCAAATTTGAGTTGGCGGATCATGATTGGTTGGTGAGCATGACTTCACCAAGCCATGCTACCACCATACCTCCTCCCCTAATTTGTTACCCGTAGATAACAAGTTTTGTTGCAACCACTATAAAAGTTGTTATTTCACATCATCAGCATTCAGCAGCAGACTTTGTTGATCCAAACATTAAAAAAAATTGTCATGATTTCAATCCGCAACTGTTACATAACCGGTTTCAATGTCATTATTTTGGTTTTTGGTTCTTACTTATGTTTATCACATTTTAGAGGGCTTTTGAGCAACAATGGCTATCAATAACATTCTCCAAAGCAATATATCTTGGAAACGGGCTCGTTGCCATATTGGCAGGTTTATTTGGGAGTCTATTAGTCGGTACTTTGGCTCTTGGGCCCGTGGCTCCTTTTGATGCAGCTTCCATCTTTCTTGCAATTGGCATGGCTGTCATTTTATCTTCTGGGAGTGAAAATTATGGTGACCCATCAGAAAGCAAGGATTTAATGACCCAATTCTTGCAATTCTTGGACTGAAAGTTTCTATCCTGAATGAGTAAACTGTTAAATTTTATATAATATTGTTTCACTTTTGTAATTTCAGATGAAAAGATAGCATTATTGGGTGCGATTCAATCGTTGTTCGAAGGTTCAATGTACACTTTTGTGTTTCTGCTTTAAGCCCAAATGGTGAAGACATTCCACATAGTTTTATTTTTGCTACTTTCATGTTATCCTCCATGTTGGGAAGTTCTTTGGCTTCTCGAATTTTGGCTCGTGCAACAGTTAAAGTTGAAAGCTACATGCAAATCTTTTTTGTCATTTCTTCTGTGTCTCTCGCTTCCTGTCATCACAAGTGTATGTGACACAGTTTCTTTAAACTCATTTTTAAAAAAGGGGCAGTTCTAGCATGATAGATAAAATATTGGGTTGGGTTGGGTCGGGTCGGGTCGGGTCGCGTTGACCTGCCAATAATTTTTGCTTCAAATTAAAGGATTTTAGTAGCTGTAAGCATTTAATTACACTTCTGGTTAGGGATTGCAATGGGTCGGGTTTGGGTAATCCCAACCCCATACCCGATTTTAAAATCATCAAGTAATCGGATATACTCGCAAGGTATCTACCGGGTAAATATTGATTAATTATATTTATTATATTCACCATAAAAATGTGTCAAATAACTAAACATATAAATTTCATAATATACAAATAATTCTTTTTAACAAATAATCAAGTACAATAGATAAAAAAATAATAAATAATAAATTATATGGTATATACTTAAAATAAATTTGTGTATTGAGAAATTTAGGATTTGGGAATGTTGTGGGACGATGGCAACTATGGGATGTCAATTAGATACATACGGTATATACCTTAAAATAAAGAGAAAAAAAAACTATGTCCGGCGTATAATCAGATAAACGAGTATATGTTATCAAGTAATCGGGCCGGGTAAATGGGTATATCACCAAATCCCATACGTGTCAAAAAATTAATAGTAATCCATACCCGCCCCCTTACCCGACCTCATACCCGTCCCATCCCATGTGTTTTGGGTTTCGGATATTTCAATCGAGTTCAGGTTTCATTGCCATCCGTACTCCAGATCACTTTCAACCAGTTCTACCAATTTGACCATTTAGATATAGAATATAACCCAAATCAAACCCGGTTTTAGACAGGTCAAAATTGCCACCTGTAATCTTCTACCTATACATTAAACAAAACATATTAGGTGTAGTTGGCACATGATAAGTGTGTCCACATCATCATTTGCTTATGTGGCACCCTCTAATCACATTTAAATCCTAAGTGTCATTTTCTAGATTTTTGAGATTTAAAAAAAAATTACGGTTTATACAAATTTACAGTTTATTTTTAGAAGGCAATTAATTTATTTACGAATTTTTAGAGTCAATTAATTTTTTCCGTTAATGATCCTTACTATTTTTACATCTAAATAATTTCTATGATAATTTTTAAAAATATTACCTCCTATGATAAGTTCAAATTTTAAATTATGATTTTTCAGAAAATAATTTCTCTCCTTTTATATAAAATAAGTTTTTATATATTTGGATTTTAGCTAATCTTTATAAATAAGTTATCGATTAATAACATTCAAATTTATAATTTTAATTTTTAAAAATACGATTTTATATATCATTGTAACGGATTGGTTTATTTTTTATTTTTGGAATTTATAAAACTATTTACGGAAAGTCAATTTTCCGTGATTTGTTTTAAATTATTTGTTTTAAATTACCCGATTTTTTATATATTCAATTATTTACGGAAAGTCAATTTTCCGTGATTTGTTTTAAATTATTTGTTTTAAATTAACCGAATTTTTATATATTCAATTATTTACGGAAAGTCAATTTTCCGTGATTTGTTTTAAATTATTTGTTTTAAATTACCCGAATTTTTATATATACAATTATTTACGGAAAGTCAATTTTCCGTGATTTGTTTTAAATTATTTGTTTTAAATTACCCGAATTTTTATATATACAATTATTTACGGAAAGTCAATTTTCCGTTATTTTCCGTGATTTTTTGTATATTAAATTATCCGTGATTTTTTGTATATTAAATTATCCGAAAACTAGGGTAGATTATTTGTTTTCAATTATCCGATTTGTTATGTTTTCAAATTTGTTTTAAATTATTTGTTTTAAATTATTAATTTATGTAATTTGTTTCAATTATAAATCATGATTTTTTTTCCAAATATAAGTTGTATCCCTCTATATATATTATCGATTTTTTACATTGGAAGACACAATTCACCATTCCAGCTCAAAGTGATTAATCAAATAACACTGTAAGTTCCTTTCTCCCATTAGTTATAGTTTACATTGTTCATTCTTTGATCATTGATTGTATATGAAGTTTTTAACATTGTTTTTTTAATTTTCCAGTTTCAATGGCAACTTAGAGTTATCACCTCATAAAAGATTTGAACGTCAGGCGTGAGAATTTTGTTCTCAAACTGCGAGTTCTGAGGGTTTGGAGAAGATACGATAATAGAGATAAAACAACACAGTACTCGATTGAGATGGTTATGTCGGATGAAGAGGTAGCAGTTTATTTTTTCTAAATCTTAATCATCATAAGACAAGTATATTTTATATATGTATTATTTTGAATTTTAATAATTATGTTGCAGGGTGAAAGAGTGTAGTCTAATTGTTTGGCGAAATAGTATAGCCGTTTTGAAAGGTTCTTCAATGAGGGCGATGTTCTGGTCATCAGGAAACCAACATTGGGCGAGAATAGGGGACAAGTGAAGGTCATTCATAATCCCATCAAGGTATGTATGAACAACAACACTGAGATTCAGCGTTGTAACAGTTGGAGTGGACCGCTGGATTGTTTTCACTTTGCCGACTTCCAGAATATAATGGACATGGAGATCGATAAGAGTGTAACTATTGGTAAGATTGTCGTTCAAGTGTTTTAAATTTTTTCTTTATTTGTTAATTAATTGTTTACTGATTTTTTCTTACATTCTAATCGTTTCAGATATCATTGGCATTGTTACTGGTTCTAATCCTCCGTTGAGTAAGTTGATTTAATATTTTTATGTACTATTATATTTTAATTTGATTTGAAGTTTTAAAAATAAATAAATAATCGGCTACATAAATGCCGAAATTATTGACATGAATACATCATCAATGTTAATTTGATGATATGTTTGTTATTTTAATTATAATCTCCTAATTTACGAAAATCAATTTTGAATTTATAAATTTACATATTTAAAATGATATATATAAATTAGAACATCATCATCTATGAATTGTTAAAAACCACCGATTTAATATAACATAATATTTTTATGTAGTATTATATTTTAATTTGATTTGAAGTTTTAAAATTAAAAAATTAAAAATAATCGGCTACATAAATGCCGAAGTTATTGCCATGAATATATAATCGATGTTAATTTGATGATATGCTTCTTATTTTAATTATAATTTCCTAATTTACGAAAATCAACTTTCAATTTTACATATTTAAAATGATATCTATAAATTACAACATTTAAAATCTATGCATTGTTAAAAATAACATATTCAATATAACATCTACTTCCATAAGAAATAAATATTAACAATTAAAAACATAATATAAAATATTAAATAGTATGTTAATCTGTTATCTTTTTTAAAGGGGTCGTCAAATCTGGCTGACAATATTTGGTGAATATGCGCAAAAGTTCATTGCCTACTACAAAGCTCATAAAGATCAGTCAATACAAGTTGTGATTACTATTGCAATTTGCTCAGTTTGATATCTACAGAAGTAAGTTTTATAAGTTCCATAAACATTTAATTTTTTCGTTCATTTACTATTTAATATTTTAAAAAATTAACATTTTATTTACTTTTTTATTATGTTCACAGACAACTATTCTGTAAATAATTATTTCGAGGTATCCAAGCTATTCATAAATGATGATATCGATGCTATTGTGCAGTTTAAGAATAGGTATGTTTTTCGTATATAATTATTATTATAATTTTATTTATTTTGTTAATTATTTATAAATGTCAATTTTTGCGTTTTCTGTTTACAGTTATAATGAGAAGCGTAAAGATACCCCTTCATCAAGTGTTAGCAAATTGTCATCAACTATTTCATATAGTCTGGAGGATGACTTTTTGGTAGATACGGAGTTTAATCATATTGCGGAGGTCAATGTGATTAATGAGGTACCTTATACTCAAATTTTTATATAAGATACAACGATTCTATAACTATATATCCTATCTATATATTTACTGTTTATTTTCCTAATTTTAGGCAAAAAAAGGTTATCATTCTGGGGACTATCAAGTGTTTGTTAGAAGGTTCCGACTGGTTCTATCACCATTGTAAACTGTGCAACCGAATTGTTGAGTGTTTCCTGAAAGATGATGCAACGACCACGAGTGGAGACATGTGGTACTACAAACACAAGACATCAGGCAAATGTGAAGATGAAAATATCGCTCCTAGCACAAGGTTTTGTATTTTTGCAAAATTATTTTTTAATTACGTATTAATTATTATATTGCATACTTAGATTGTTTATATTATTTTCAGGTTGAAGCTGTTGATCAAGGTCCAAGACGCGACCGGATCAGTGATATTGACACTTTTCGAGAAAGAGCTCAGGAAGATTTTAAAGGTTACAGCCGCTGAATTGTTGAGCAAAGATTTTGTGGTAACACATATGAATTCAATTTAAGTTTTTTCAGTTGTTCGATTTATTATTTCTGTGGTGGTAATATTTTTTTGTATGGTTCTTAAGGTCGGGAAATATCCCGTTGAGCTAGAAGGTATTTTCGAGAGAAGATTGGCTATCAAGGTCGATATTAGTGATTTCAACATCGATCATGATTATAGAGTTTTTTACAATTGAATCACTCACTGATAGTAAATCAGTTATATCTGTCCTAGATGAGAGGCACAACAAAGATGAGGTGATTTTTTTAGTGTATTCTATTTTCCATCATTATATCATCACTCATATTAAATAAACTCACGTTATAATGTGTATTTTTCTACTTAGCATGTTCTCTCTCAATCTCTCGACTTTTCCTCGCAAGGACCTGCAGATAATGAAAGTTGTGTGAATAAGGTATGTAACTATATCATTAAACATAAAGTTATAAATCTCTTACTATCATGTTCAAAACCTATTTATATTATATTTAATTATTTAATAATACTTTTATAATGTTAACTACAGGAGGTGATAGATATCAGTGACGTGAAGAGTCAGAACCAAAAAGATCTAAAAGGCAAAGGAAACTTTCAACATGATGACTTGAAGCGGAAGCTTAATGATATCTATGATGTTGAAGATGGAGCAGGTTCATCTCCAGTAAAGGCTGCTCCTGATGCTGCTACTGGAAGCCAATCTTCTTTTGATCAGGAGTTGTTGGTGCCTAAAGTAGAGAAGTAGCTTCGATCGAAGAATGTTTGGTGGTTGATGACATTGGTTTGATTATTTTTAAAGTTTGGTGAACAATTGTTATTTATTTGTCTTCTCTTATTGGCTTTGGTTGTTGACGTTGCTTTCGTTGTTTGTTTTTTGTTTTTTTGATGGACAATGGTTATTTTTCTTAACTTATATCAATGGTTTGGTTTTATTTATTTTGTTCATTATTTAATTATTGTTATTATATTTGTTTTAAATGTTTGTTGTATTGATTCATATGCATTTAAAACTTCAAAAAACTTTTTTGAAAACATATAAGTTTTTTCCTAAATATCATTCGCCTATATTTGTTTAATTCTAATTTTTAAAAAATCCTAAATATCAGTTGCCTTTATTTTTAAAATTTTTTATAACATTCAGCTATTTTTTATATTATTTCCGGTTTTATTTAAAATTTTAAATAGTTTAAAAAAGTTTTAAATATACTTATTTAATGAAAAGTGGCGCTATTTTTGTAAAGAAAATAAAAGTGTCAATTTTAAACATTTTAGACTTCCCATATTTAAAATTCTAAATTTCTTTCCAATTTACGGTTTATTATATATCCTTTTTATATTTGAAATTTAACAAAAAGAAAATAATAAAACCAATTTAAAAATGTATTCCGCCATTTTTGAAAAATAATTTAAACCTTTTCAACTTTTTAACAATATTCCCTCAGTTAGTTCCATAAAATCCGAACTTTCCATTTATTTTATAAATTTCAATTAATTGTGTTTAAAAACTCATTAATGATATCTATGATGTCGAATTTGTAATTGTTATTAAATTTTTTTACTATTATAGAATTTTCTTTTACCGTTAACTTTTTCTTTTGATAGGATATATATCTATATATATATATATATATTTTTTTTTTCGTTCTAGCCCCGGGTATTTACCCGGGTAAGTGGCTAGTATCTTTAATGAATGAAATGTAGTTGGTTATATTTCTTTGATTTTTATTTGTTTTCAACAGTTTTTGGTGGCTCCTTCTAAAGAGAAAAGGGGGAAGCATAAAACTTGCAGGTTGTATCCAGTTGATTGGATTCTGTGTATTTGAAGCTTGTGTTGGTTTATTTTGGCCATCAATAATGAAAATGAGATCCCCTTAACATTTTTGTATGTATCGTGCTTTATAACGCGAGTATTTTCTCTCATACATTCAAATCATTTAGAAAAAATACGGTTTTTCTGAGTCGGGCATATCTCAGAGAGCAACCTCTTTATCCCATTAGATAGATCATAGATGTAACGTTTACACTCATCTTTTGGGGGGTCGCAGAAAGATCTGGTACATTCTTTATCATTACATATTATACCATTCTTTCATGTCTAAAAGTTAAACTCGGTTTTGTTGGCAAATTTGGATGGTAAATTGTTGAATTTATATGTATCGTTTCAGGGCAAGATAAGGCGAGGGCATTGGAGGCGATCGTTTCAGGGCAAGATAAGGCGAGGGCATTGGAGGCGGAACCGCTCAATATGTAATGCATCAACATACATATTAGGTTATATAAAAACAGTCAAAGACAACAAACAAGTAATTTTCTAAAGGTGTGTGTAATGTGCAATATATTATGTCTCTTGGAAATCAGATAAATTCTTGGGCCATTGGTGGTGGTGGTGGTGATGAAGAACATTAATAACAAATTTAGAAATTCTGCAGGTTTCATAGTTGGATTAAACATTAAACAATGGTTATTTTTAACCTAAGAAGTTTCCATATTTGGTGATCTTATGTTTATGTATCTTATATATATTAATGAAGTTCATTAAGAAGGAAACATGCTCTACTTCTCTTGTTTGATCTATTTTTCTAGCACCCAACTGGCCAACTGTATAACTCATGTTAGATGTATAATGCCTATTAAATCTTTCTAACTCTCTTTTCAAGCGGTCTCAACAAAAGCAGCAGCCTATCTATCCGTTGGTATTGGGTGAGGTCACAACGAGGCACCCGGTGGGCGCCATTCGTTTACGGGAACCGCCGTTGGTTTTAAAGGAGTACCATTTATCATTGCACGCAAGGGTTCTAAAATCTTTGGAAGTAACAGTCTTGTGAACTCTTCTAACTCCTTTGCCACCTGATTGACGGTTGTGTGTGCAGGTTGTAGTGATGGTGGTGCGAGAGATGATGTAGTTTTTGGGGATGGTCTTACCATTGATGTGGACCGATCAGGTAACGAATGGCCTAAGCACTTAGAAGGAAACCAGATAGAAATTTAGGAGGATTCTTAGATCAATTTTCTCTGCATATCCAGATTAAGTGCATGTTTGGCTAACCATTATAAACCAACTTATTGACTTATTGGCTTTTCAAAAAGCTAATAAGTTAAAAAAAATGTTTGGATAGTGCAAAAACACTTTTTAAAACAACTTTTGGAGAAGGAGATTTCTTTATTAACCCAAAAGCTATTTTGAAAAACACTTTTGAACTAGCCAAACAAAAATTTTAACTTATTGACTTTTTAAAAAGCTAATAAGTCAATAAGTCACTCCTAAATAAAAATAAAAACAGATCGTGAGATAATAACTAACCAGAACTAGTCAACTATATCATAATGATAAACTGTATAAATTAGGATGCATTAATTAGGAAACTTGAAAAATAGAAAACATGAGATATGGCATGCATGCGAATGAGATGGTGATGTGGCAAAGGAGATGGTCACATGGCAAGGCACACATCAAATTCACTAATGTGGTTAAGTTTCTTCGTGGTGTTTTTGGACAATAGTTGGAAAATGCCTTACGTATAAATGTAAAATGTGATGATTATGTTATTGGTGCTTTTAGTTGAAAAATGCCTTACGTATAAATGTAAAATGTGATGATTATGTTGTTGGTGCTTTTAGGTTTCCTTATAAGAGTAATATTTAGTGTTTTAAAGAATGGGTGTTTTATAATGTGGCGGTTGATTTGACACGTTGTTTGATTGTTTTTAAGTCTTCTTATTGTTGATGCTCTAAGTGTGGGGGACGCTTGACACAAAACCACATCAACTATATCATACTGTCATCATAGCACTCCGCCTCTTTAAGAACTATAAATTACTCGTACAAATTCGATTAATTAACCAAATACAAATAAACTCTGATTAATCTATCTCAAATTCAAATGGATTAAATCTTGATTTAGCTTAAACTCATCAAGATTAGTCCAAGAAACCCAAATGTTGATTCTATACATATATCCCACATTCTAATTTTACACCTCTATACGCGGCTATAATCCATATGCGACCCCCCCCCCCCCCCTAAATTTAAGGAGATTTTGTTTTTCGATGGCTATACAGGACATATAGGGCTATATGACGCATATAGCTCCCTACTAACAACCTCGTATTAAACCATTGTACAACCTAATGGTGAATTCGTACCCTATACATGACGTATATGCCTGTGTCGATTTAACGGGGGTCTCTCCCCTTGTTGGGCTTAGGGCCAGTACATTTGTGGCGGGGCAGGCGGCATCTAGAGCAGCTGCCGGGAAGGTGAATAAACACGAGAAAGCGTGCATCGAGAACCAACATGTGTTTGTCCCCTTCGCCTTTGATACATTTGGGCATCTTGAGTCGGAGGCGGCTGCCATGTTGCGCCGGATCCAGAAAGTCATGTACGGGAATATCGTGGCCTCTAGATTGAAGAATGTGATTTTCATACGTCTAGAGTTTGCTATCCAAAAGGGTCTGACGACATAGCTTGTTGCTCGCCTATCGTGTGAAGCGACTTCAGTCTATGTTCATGTTCGTCTTATAGTTATTTAATGCAAATGGGGATATCCGAATAAGAGAACCGAGCCCAAAAAATGAAAATCTATAAGAAAATAGGTGGATAAATATCATAATTCAAAAGGGGTCGGCAAGCGAAAAATGATGAGGATTGAGAAAATCCGACACAACTACAAACAAGAAACCCTACCGTCTCTTTCTTTATTCCTCACAATCATAATTCTGAAATTCACAACACCCACGTCATTCATTTGAAAGCTTGTTTCCGTGTGGATAACCATTAATTAATAAATAAACAATTAAAGTCATATCATTTTATATTTGCCAAAAATATACGTACGATACAATCATACAAATACACACAAGTCGAATGAATCCACTCTTCAGATCCTCATGTTCTTCACTTTCAGCTTCTTTCAGTTACTGGGTACGCTTTCTCTGATCCCAATTTCCATTTTTCTCATGGGTTTTTGAGCTTAATTATATATGGTCATTATTTATTAATTTCCCATTCCGATTTTCACCGTTTTGCCCAAAAGCAGATATACTTTGGTCAAAGAACTGCGTACAAGTTACGAATCAATCTTTCTTGTTGATATAATTTTACGTAAAAGGGTGTTTTAACGATGATCTGATTTGGGTATTTACCCGATTGTGCTAACTGTCAACAACAGATTTGATTTTGACAAAAAGGGTGTTACTGTTTAGTGGAAACTTTGGGTGTTTGATCATCAATGGCGGAAATGGTTGGTCCGAGGTTATATGGTTGCTGTAATTGTCGAAATCATGTTGCCCTTCATGATGATATCATTTCTAAAGCTTTTCAGGTGAGAAAAAATGGAGTCTTTTTTTGCAGAATTGCTGATTATTGAAGTGAGTTCTTTAAATTATGTGATGAAATTATTCAAGTGCAATTATTGATGTTGGTGGCTGTTAATTTGTACTCTTTGTTGATGTTTCTTGCTGAGTAATATGTACCATAAACCAAAGGGCTTCTAGCAGTGGCGAAGCTTGAAAAAAACTAGTGGGGGGTCGGGATCTATATAAAAAAATTTCACAACTAATATGGGGGGTCGAAACCGGAGCATATCGAAATTTTTTACATGAAAATTATATACTCGTTACATCGCAAAAAAAAATTCGGGGGGTCGGGCGCCCCCTCCCGCCCCTTATATCCTTCGCCACTGGCTTCTAGCTCAATATTATCCGGGTGTTTGGGTATTTGATAAGTCATTCGTTTCCTAGAGTTTGAGGGTTCAAGTCCCAGCGAACAAGTGGTGTAAAATTGTTGTTCAAAAAAATTAATAATAATAATAATAATAATAATAGGTACCATAAGCAGGATCACCTAAGACTAAAACTACCCTTTGTATATATGTGTTCCTGAAATGAGTAGGAGCATGTATTATAGATAAAAGAAAGGGTTAAAGGATTAAAGTGTTCAGTAGACTATGAATTCTGTGCATACAGTTGTGGTTTGAGAGCTCTGCTTTTTTTTTAAAGTTTGCATCTTTATACAATAATCATATGTCTCATATCATTTCCCATATTGACATATGAGATTTAAATTTAATCTGACAATTCCTAAGCTTTTTTGTATTTATGGGGTGTTTGGATATGCATTTTTGAATTGATTATCTGATTATTGTGGCATTTAGTTGCAGTAATGGTAGGCCACTCTGTTGGATAACAGGATAAGCAGATTCTACTTCTGATTATTTGATTATGTTGAGGTTACATGATCAATTTTGGTTCATTAGCTTCATACCACTGTTATCTAAGCCTGTAAGGAAGTAAGCGTATAGTAAAATTACTTATCTACCCTTCTTTTACCGATTTTGAAAGCCTTTTATCTTCGTTTCATAACCATGTCTCTTCTTTTTCCACAAATAATGTCCTTTTTGGCCATTTTATCTATTATTAATCATAGCTTTAGGCAATAGAAGCACATTGAAATACATTTATATAACCATCTTATTGCAGTTGATTATCTGATATAGTATCACTTCTAAAAATAACACATATTAATTAATGTTAGGGGAGGAATGGTAGAGCCTTTTTGTTCTCTCATGCAATGAATGTTTCAATGGGACCAAAAGAAGACAGAAACCTGATGACCGGACTCCACACGGTTGCTGATGTGTACTGTTCTGATTGCCGCGAGGTTTTGGGTTGGAAATACGAACGGGCTTACGAGGAATCACAAAAATACAAGGAAGGTAAATTCATTCTTGAGAAGTCCAAAATTGTCAAAGAGAATTGGTAGTAATTAATTAACTATCTTTTCATAAGTATATGAAAATGTCTATTAAGTGTTCATGCTATCCAATAATTTCGTATTGATTGGAAAGTGTTTCTCTCTCGATTCGTTGTCGATTCTTCTGTATTTAGGATGATGGAATTTATGAACAGCTTTTGTTGGGTGTTCAGGTTTTCTGTAAATTGATTGGTGTAAATAATCTTTAAATATTATGTTTTCTGGAAATTAATTGGTGTAAATAATCTTAATTCTTTTGGCAATTGTGATTCTGTATATATGCAGATTGTAGAGTATTGCAAATGCTCTCTTCTAGTTTGTTGCATACTCATAAAGAATTCTAAATTACACCATCATCAGGTTTATGGGGTTATGGGTATGTAAACCATTTTACTAGTGCATCTTGTTCAGGATATATTTTATCCGTAAGAAGCAGGGATGGATCCAAGCAGGAGAGGGGGCAAGGCCCTGCTAAAATTCATCTCAAAAATATGAAATTTTAATATCTCTTAGGAGGCCCATTTCCAAATTATATTATGACGCCCCTTTATTGACGTTGATCATCATCAAATTAAGAGAGAAGGAATCTAAAAGGATTGCTAATTTACATTGAAGTTTTTTTAGTGAGGAAACCATAAAAGTTTAAAAAGATGACGTAATGAGAGAAAAAGATGGAGAGGTATTGGGAATTATAAAACAGATTACACTACAGATAATCAGAAAATTCAAAACTTGAAAGCTAAATTTCATATTTTTTTAATGGCGAATCCATCTACTCTTACTCATACTCTATAAACTAAATTACCTCAATTATATCATTGAATGGGTTTAAACCCAAAACCTCCAACAACTAAGACAAAGCTTCTACCAAGTGGGCTAGTCCCACATTAAGTTAAATTTCACATTAACAAAAATTACATATTAAACCTTTTACTTGGATTTAATTTTTAAACAACTTTCTACTTAAAACTCATGTTATCTTATAATCACAACAAATAACTAAAGTTTGTAACCAACTAGGAGTTGTCTTGGTGGTATAAAGTGATGATAGGGAGACTGGTTATTCAAGAGGTTAAAAGTTCGATCCCTGAAGACCTCAGGTTTTACCACAGTAGGCATTCATACTATGGGTATTCCTTGAGATGGACTCAGTTGACGCTTGGGCTATCCAGCACACGTGAAAATATGGATATCCCCTTCCTAGGTGTGGGCACCCTTTACGTCAATAGGTTTGTCTTGGCTAACTGGCGTTAATCGTTTGCCGTCCAAAAAAATTAATTAAAGTTTGTAAATAATAATGGGTATAGCTACACAAACACACACCTTTGCTATCCATATACACTTCATATGGTTTGGGGTC
Source organism: Deinandra increscens subsp. villosa (assembly GCA_039602395.1). Taxonomy (NCBI): domain Eukaryota; kingdom Viridiplantae; phylum Streptophyta; class Magnoliopsida; order Asterales; family Asteraceae; genus Deinandra; species Deinandra increscens. Next base: position 18,231,649 of record JBCNJP010000003.1, read on the forward strand.
GTAATTTTTTTATTATTACATATAAACAACCCTACCTCCCCCACCCCCCACCCCTTTATTTTTATGTGGTCCGCGTCGTTTCACGTAGGCTCGTTTTGTTCCAAACGACCGTATGAAACTATGAGGTGTGTTTATATATCAAAACGGTGTTTTTATATATAACCACCCATAATAATAAGTTTTATTATCGGATTAGTAAATTGATTTATTTATTATTTATTTTTCTTAGTTTTTTACTTTTAAGTGTTTTAAACTCTTATTTATGAAAACTTTTTATGTTTAATTAATTATATATATTTAAGTATAATAAGAAAAAATATCGTGAAATTCTTCATACACCAAGTGAATAAGTATCAACTTCAATGTTTTATGGTATCGTTAAGTGGAATATCCTTGTTAAGTAATTAAAGAACGAAGAACTACTTTTACCTCTACCTACCTGACTGACACTTTTATTCAATCTACTTTTTGCCCCGTTCACAATTTTTAGAATCCGACACTTTTTCATTCACTATAAAATTACATTGTGATGCACTAGTAGTATATAGCAAAATTGATTTAAGCACATTGGTGCCATTTTAAAACTCTACTACTTCGAAGTATATATGCATGACAAATCTAAACGTGACTTTGGAGCAGTTTATCAGACTTGACAATAATAGAAAATCAAAATAACCACCTTCACCCACCCGGCCACCGTAATGAGAAAAAAAAAATGAATTTTGTTTCCAGTCTAATTAATGAACCAACAAAGACAAATCATTTAAAAAAATTAGACCTTTTGCAGTTTACTAATTTATTACAATCTTTCTTAATATAACCAACACCATTTAACTATTAAAGAATCATCCCCTACTAGAGGTGTGCAAATCGGTTTTTTCCCAAACCTGTTTCGCTTTACTCAATATACAGTCAAAACCGGTTTCTACAATAACCGGTTCGATTTCAAACCAGTTTTAGGTAAAACTATGTGAAATCTATATTAACCGACTCATACCGGTTTTTAATAGTTGTATTGACAACCTGTTTGTGAAAAACCGGTTTGTAATTGGTTTGATCCTCAGAAAGTCAAACTAGTATATAACTGACAGTTAAATTACAAACCAAAACTGGTCGGTCCAACCGATTTTCGGTTGTCAAACCATTTTTTTCTTTCTCACTTGGTTAATTTTGTTATATATGTCAAGTTGGAATCACTGATTGGAACAAAACAATTCTAAATTCAATTTGGAAAAATGATAAAACATGAAACATATACAAGGACAGAAGAACTATGTTCAAAACATGAATTAATCATTAAAACATCAAATGTATCTACATTCATAAACTCTTACAGAAAGCCGCCTAAATTTAAGAAGGCTAAAAAATAAGAAAAACTTAACACCCAAGTTAGAACAAAACTGTGCTAAACCTTAAACCTTGCTAGTTCAAAAAACCGAAACTTTCTTCTTCAAAACCCATTTTCTCTTTGCATCTTCGATTGCAGCTTCTCTACACTTCTGTAACTCACTATACCAATAATGATACTGAGCTTCGATAATCTCGAGCTCTTTCTTCAAATCTTCACACACATCTTTCTCACCATCATCTTCACACACTAAAGAATCATTAGGCGTAATGTTCTTGAAAGAATCATGAGAAAACACTCCAGAGCTTTTCATCCAATCACCTGAATATGTAAACAGAGATGAATTATCAGACCCTTTGGAACTGTGGTGTTCGGGTTCAGGAACCTTGGTGGGCCCACATGCGATTTGACTGTTTTGAAGGATGGTAGAACCTTCGCGTGAACTAACTCCTCCTCCATCAGAAATGGATTTCTTCACAAAAGATGGTTTCCATGTTGGAACAAATTTCATAATCATGTCATCGATCAACTCTGCTATGATAATCACATCTTCGTGCAAAAGGTCAAGTTCTTTAACCATTTCTTCAGCTATTGTATGTGCTGTATCAGCATCCAGAGAGAACAGAAATTCGATACGCTTCACTCCACCTGTTACACAACAGAACTTTAACATAAATAACCTCCAAAGTAAATTCATTTTTGAAAGCTAGACTACTATAAAAACATATACGGCAAGAGGAATGAATCTTACCACCACTAAGATTGGCTATTTTCAAGTTTAACATGACGGAGTTATCTTCATCCCTTTCGCCTTTTAATCGGATGTCATTTCTCTCACTGCGACACTGAAGTTCGAATGAAGGAAAATGGGAGCTGCTGGTGTTACTCTTCATACATGAGCTACCAGATGAAACCTTATTGTCGTTACAGTCAATGTCCATGGAAAATGTTGACAAGTTGACTTCAACCGGCTTGTGTACATGCTCCTTTTTACTTTCTGGGGCGAGGAATTGATCTTTCAGAAGCTCTTTTGCAGGCAATCGCTGAGATACCGGGACCAAACACTTCTCTATGAACTCCTTGACTTGTGGATCTTTGACTTTTGAAAGAGCAGCAGGCTTTATCCCCTATAAAACAGGAAGACCAAGATCACAACGATTAGATAACTGCTTCCAAATTGCATAATTAAACACACCCATAATAGGAGATAGTCACTTACAGAAGTAACTTTTTTATATATTTGTGCTTGATTTCTGCATTCACTGTACGGATATTCACAAGTAATCAACTCTAATATACACATCCCAAATGAATATATGTCGACAAGTTCATTATATTCCTCTTCATAAAGCTCCGGAGCCATGAATTCAGGGGTTCCTGCGATCCAGTAAAACCAATTAGAATTTTTGCATTTTATTTTTATAAATTAAAGTTGTGAGTTGTGACACTTTCAAATGCATAACTAAATAAATTACCAATCAAACTTTTGGCAGTGGGGCGTAGCATTAAAGTTGCTAATCCAAGATCTCCAATCTTCACTTGTCCATGGTTTCCATTGACAAATATGTTGTCACATTTCAAATCTCTATGAATAATAGGCGGCTCATGACTGTGCAGATAAGCCAAGCCTTGAAGGATCTGTCTAGCCCAATTCTTGATAGCCTTCAAATCAACACTCTTATGCTTCTTGCGATACCTAATGCAAATGAAAACATAGATTGATCATTGTCTGAAAAGATTTTTAAACGGAAGAATAACAACAAACAGAAAACTACTTACTGCCTCAAGTTCCCCGAGGTAAACAGTTCAGTAATCATGTTAATAGTTTTCTTCTCGTCATCCACCCAAGAAACATATGACTTGATTATGTTTTCATGTTTCAGTGTCCTTAGTAGGTGAACCTCTGAATAAACCCTCTCCAGATGCACAGAAGATTGTATGGCATCATCTAATAACACTTGGTTCCAAGCAACTTCAATTCCTTCCACCTCGTCAAATCCTTTGTAACTGCCAATACCAAAAAAACAAAACAGAAAAAGAAGCATTTCATTATACATCCAAAACAAAAGGATTGCCGAAATTTAAACCCACTGGGCCCAAAGATACCATAAGCATAGCTTACGAAATTTAAACAAAACTACAAAAGTAAGTTGGATGAAAGTCTTACACAGTCTTGAAGGCTCCCCTCCCCAGCAATTCATTATACTGAAAAAAGAAAACAATAAAAATTAAGGATTTCGTAGATACGAGGGCAAAAAACTAAGCAGTAAACTGTAGCAATTGACAAGAAATATACTCATTGATGCATGGTTTATATCTGGTTGACTGGCTCTAATAATATGTTCTCAAACCAATTTAATCCTACTTCAGCAATGCATATGTATACTTTGCAACATAATAACCAGAAAACAGTTAAAAATCTAGGCCTACTTATCACCTTAGGAACTCATTATGTTGCTTGTATTTTGCCTAGCAGGGCATTTTTATGATCACAAAACAGTTTAGATCATTGAAATACAACTAAATGCATCATAGCTATATAAATGTTCAATCATTAACAAGTTTTCGCTTGAACTTCAATGTATTAGAGCATGTATATGAACAGTATGAACAGAATTTTAATCTTACCCGAATGTAACGATTGTTAGGGCATCTTTCTACGACGTCAGGATCCTCAAGCTCTGGTCTCAGTTTCGAATTCATGTTCAACTTAGCAAACAGATCATTATCAGGTTCAGAATCCATTAGTACGAACAATTAGAACGGTTCCGAAAAACGTAGAAGACAGCAACAGCAGCAAAAGCTCCCGAACGAATAACGGAACAAAACGCTAGAGTTTGCAGTGCTCAGAAAACGCTTCGCAAGCAACGTAGAACGAATCGATTGATGATCGAATTCTGAAGTAATTTCCAGCAAAACTCATCGACAAAAATGTTTGTAAACTCTTCGAACGGATCGAATTTCTGGAAACCAGTCGTGATTCTTCCACAAGTATCCTAGACATACCGCAAAACCTTCAGATCCCCAATCATGTATGTACGCATATGCGATGAAATTTGTGCGATTTGGAGGAGAATTAAGGGAGTCAGACTCACAAATTCAAGCGCCGAATAGGATGTTGAGAAGCAGAAGTCACGATTGTAATCGAGTATGAATCTTAATGGAGGCAAATTTGGGGGATTATAAATTTATAATGGAGGCTTGAGGGATTTATATGAACCCTAATCCCAATCCATTTGAATTTCAACTTGCATGTTTCACGGAACGAGTAAAGAAACACATCTCGTCTATCGGATCGCTTTCATGCTCTATCCAACAACTTTTTTTTTCATATTATTGTTATAAAATTAAAAAAATATTTTTCGTTTACTTTATCCTTAAAAATCATTATTATATTATTTGCTTCTAGAAAAAGTATTATTTTTTTTATAATTATTTTTTTTATATTAAAGGTGAATGAATATTGTTATTTTAAACACCTCTAAACAAATTCTAAGCTTGCAAATAGATGAAGTTCCATCTAGAAACTCAAAAGAAAATTCAAATTACTTAATCATATAATCTTTTATTTATTTATATAAAATAACAGTTGTATATAACGGTATACCACATTTAATGAATAGGTGAGAATGCTTTATATTAAACGAGTTGTTGTAAGTTAAATTTAATTTAGAAGGGAGAGCTTGGGCTTAAACGTTCTAATTTTAAATCTTTAAACTATGGACGTGATAATTTTAACTCTTACAATATTATTAAAATAAAAGTTTTGATTTTAGTGAGATTTATTTATTTTTCTAGAGTAATTTTTTTTACCGATCACATCAAATCACTAACCTTGTATTTATATTGATTTAAACTATCATCACTTTTCTAAGACATACATGATGATTGTTTGATTAGAAAATATTAAAAGAAAATTAATAGCATAAAAGTTTTATTAAATTTTAGGCAATGGTACTCAAATTATGAGATGTCTTATATCTAGTTAAGTAAGTCATTTTTGTTGTTTAGTATACGATAAGAATATAAGAAATAGAGTTTAATTAATATAACAATCGATAATCTATATTGTATTGGAAAATTGGAATTAAATAATCCAAGTTATTGGGTATTGGCGGATAATAATCCGAGTTCCAATATTGGCCTACAATAATCTCAATTATTTGGGTCTTGGAATTCATTGGACCGCCGTTAATTTTTCACTAACTCCGCTAGTACTTGCTGACGTGGCAGGTGATGTGTCATCATTTTTGCTGGCGTGGCAGGTGATGTGTCATCATTTTTGCTGACGTGGTAGGTGATGTGTGCCACGTTAGCACACAACTAACGGAGTTAGTAAAAAATTAACGGTGGCCCAATTAATTCCAAGACCCAAATAATTGGGATTATTGTAGGCCAATATTGGAACTCGGATTATTATCCGCCAATACCCAATAACTTGGATTATTTAATTCCAATTTTCCTATTGTATTTCGTTATCTTCTCCACTATAAATATAAGTCAAATTGAGATTTTTAAAATTTAATTTCTCTAGATATAATTATTCTAGTATGAAATCCAAGTGTTTTGAATTAAAAACGGATAAACTAAGTAGTTTTATTAAACTACTAAACTAATTGATAAAATGATAATAATGTTAGGGTAGATTTTTATCAACAATTTTATAGGAGTCTTGATAAAAATAATCAACCGATATATGTTACAAAACAAACTGTTATGATTTACACTAAGAGAATTTTGGTTCACATTCAATTGCATAATAAGATTAATAAGATTTTATTTAAACATCTTAAAAGCAATTAAAAGCAACGACCCACGTGAAATGAATAAGTTGTATGATTTAATATAAATTTTATATAATATTATTAGACATTACAGTTGACATTGATTGATTGTTATCAGCCTAACAGCCTTTGCGATATATTTGACTTCAATCAGATGAACTTGATTAAAGATCATAATTCAATGTGCAAAATATGCCACTTATGTTTTAAAAAATATATTGTTACAACTAGAATTTTTTATATAAAGTTTTAAAGTTAGTAGCCATTTATGTAATTAGAGGAAACTAAGGTGGCGTTTGGTTCACGGAATGTAATGTAATTGGAATTGTAAACTTTTCCTTTTAAAGTTGTGTTTAAGTTGGGTAAGAAAGGGGTTTGAAATACAATAAATTCCTTTAATCAAAGGAATTTTGAGATCATGTAATTTTTCTTCATTAAAGTGAAGTATTTCTAAATTACATTGATTAAAGGAATTCATTGTATTTCAAACGCCTTCCTTACCCAACTTAAGTACAAATTTAAAAGAAAAACTTTACAATTTCAATTACATTACATTCCGTGAACCAAACGCCACCTAAGTGTAACTTGTGTAATAATCAAAGTAGACATCCGAGGAATAATCATAGCATATCCGTAATTCCTGGAGCTCGCCCTCAACATAATCATATGAATTCTTTTGTTTTTATCCCCTTGTGTTATACGGTTGGGTTTAAAAAAACTATATATACAATCATAATCTATAACAATCATGTATTTTTATAACTATCTAAAAATTTCTTCTTAATTATATAATTATAGGTGGGTTAAAGGTTTTACGACAGTGAACATTTTGTCGGTGGGTTCCCTTTGGGATGGATGTGCAACGCAGAAGGTCTTGGTTACTCGCACGGATTGCGGTTGTAACGTGTCGTGGGTAACATCGTTTGCCATGATAAGACCCCCGAGTAACTAGATGTTTGCAGCTAAAAGAAAAATCTAGTCACGAAAAATAAGCATTTTGTTTATTATATTGAAATGAAGTACTTGGTAATTTTAAATTTAAACTTAATTAAAGTAAAAAATTATAAAATTAAATAGAATAAAATATTTTATATTACATGTATAATATTTAATTAAAATATTATTACGAATAAAGTATTATAAGCATTATTATATATATATTAAAGTGTTAAAGTATATGTACTAAAATATATTATTTTAATAAAATATAATATATATGTAATAATATATTAATCTTAATATTAAAATTTAGTATTTGAATAATTACTAACCTTAATATAAAAAATTTATATTTAAATAATTATTTATTAGATAACTACTGATTAAAAGTTTAAACTAAATAAACCCTAATATGGAAATTTAATATTTGGATTATTATTTATTATAATTTTGACGTAATCCAAAATTTTGTAGTGATGACAAGTGTCTTTTTTACTAATTAAAGTATGATAAAACTTTTTGTTTTTGACTTAATCTAAATTTTGTGGTGATAACAAGTGTCTTTATTTACTAACTAAAGTATAATAAAACTTTTTGTTTATTATATTGTATGTATCTATAGATACAGATTTTTATTAAAAGCCCATACTCATACTTGTTTTTTCTTTTAGAACTTAAACTTATAATTTTTGTAAACATTATTCAAACAATTAAACTCACAAGTTGTTATAAATCGTTTACTTAGAGAACGCTCACTTTATTCAGTTAAAAGATCCCATTCAAGTTTAAATTAAGTTGATAGAAAGAAAAGTCACAATACATGGAAAATTATAATTTGTTATTCAATAATATATATATATATATATATATATATATATATATATATATATATATATATAGGGATATATATAGTTGGGGTAAATTACATCATCTAATTTTTCATACATCACATGCGGCTTAATCTCATCCGTCCATCTCGTGTTTAAGATTTTAATCACTGATTTCCTTAATAATTCACTCGGAGGGGCAATATGGTCCAATTAATTTTTTTTAGTTTTCCCTCCCATTTTCATTTCCGTAACTGCATCACCGTAGTATATGGAAAGAGATCTCCATCCAATTTAGGGGGTTTATCAAGGTGTATTTCTTATCAGAAAACAGGTTCAAATCAGTTTTTCGTTTGTGATTTCATCGTTGAGAACACAGAATCAACTCAGCTTTCGTTTGCGATTAGATCGTTGATTTTAGTTTTTTGGATTAAAATTGAGATGGAGAATTCGTCTGATAACTCGATTGAAGGTAATATGATTTCGTTTTAGTTTATTTGCATACATTCAATTCGCGATCACGCGATCAACGTGTTGTTTTTTGAATTGATATACAGTCATAGATATATAGTTATTGAATCGTGATACGAAATTTTATGGAGCAGTTTGTTCAAGTACGATTTCATCTAATCGGATTTTTTATTCGATTAATATATTCCTCGATTATTTTCTAGTTAATTTCGCGTTGTTGATTCATCTAGTAGAGGTTATATGATTATTAGTTATCCACACAACATGGCGTTTTTAATTGTTTTTTTTAGACATGATTATTTGTCAGAGATGTTCATTTTTGTGTTTTTTGTTTTTTTTTATGTTGATAGATGAGTATGTGCTCAAGGTCGTTGGTATTGAGGTGACGTTACCTAATTCTGGTGTAAAATACTATATCCCTGATGTACCAGTGAAGAACAAACCATACGAAGGAACGTTATTCGTCTCGCTTGATCATGCATTAAACTATTATCAGAATTATGCTAGACTTTCTGGATTTAGTGTGCGTAAGTCTACAGAGAGGTATGATCGATTTGGTGTTAGCACACAGAAACAGTTTGTTTGTTCGTTAAGTACTATATCAAAGATTGGACGCAAGTGACTACCAAACCATTTGAGGTATGATGTTTATTTATTATGGTGTTATATTTGAACAATACAGTGTTTTTAGTATTCATGGTGTTTCCAGAAAACGCAGGTAATGTATCGTGAGTCCGACATGACTATATACTGTGAATGCAGACGTTTCGAAAGTTTTGGCCTTTTATGTAGGCACATATTCTTTGTCTTAAAGCAGATGTACATTAGGGAATTTCCCAAGAAATATGTTCTACGACGTTGGAGACGTGATGTGGTGCCTAATGGTTCTAATCGTAATGATGATTATGGTGTTGTTCCTGCTCTTGAAGATGGCGGTCGTGCTTTGTTGCGTGATATAATGTATGCGAATGAATACATATTAAACAAGCTATCGGTTAACATGGAAGAGTTGACTTTGTACAAGGAACATGTTGAAAGTTATATGCAAAAGGCTGACAACATTGATTTTGTGCCACCCCCACCGGGGAAAAGAGATAGGTATGTGGCGTTTTTTATTTTATTTTTTTTTTGTATGTAAAGTGTTTTATAATATTCTACATTTTATATGATACGGTGTTAACAGGTTTGGTGAGTTGACTGGAACGTCTCAAAACGATAGGTTGCCTATTAGGGTACCTCTCGGTTATAATACTAAAGGTTCTGGTTCACATAAGCGTATTAAATCAAAACAAGAAGAGGCCATAATCAAAGCTGGTAGGAAACAAAAACAGTGTCAGAACTGTTTTGAATATGGCCATTATGCAACAACGTGTCCAGAACCTCATCAGAACAACAATGGCGATGAATCTGTTAACGTCGCAAACGTGGTGGAAAAGAGCAAAAAGGGGAAAGGTGTTGAATCTACACCACAGAGCAGCATTATTGGATCATCCAAACAAAAACAGTGTCAGAACTGTTTTAAATATGGCCATTATGCAACAACGTGTCCACAACCTAAACAGAAGAACAACGACGCTGAATCTGGTAACGTCGCAAATGTGGTGGACAAGAGCAAAAGGGTAAAGGTGTTGAATCTACACCACAGAGCAGCATTATTGGATCATCCACTCGCGGTTTGAGATCGCGTGTTAACAAACAATAAATATTATGATGTTTTTTCTGGACATTATGGTGTGTTTCTGGGTTATTGGTCCTGGTTTTTTTTTTGTTTGAGACTATGCATGTTCTGTCAGACTGTTCCTTTTTAAGTAATGAATTGTGTTTTTTTTTTAAAATTATATTTTCGTAAAAAAAACAAATACCAATTACCAATTATATAGGTGTTTGATGTGATTTTTTTTCATCTAAGTGAAAGTTAATGATATTTTTTTACTTTTTCTTTATGTGATAAAAGGACATTTTTTTAATTTTTTTTATGTAATTTTTTACCATGTTACTGATTTTTATGATTTAATGGTGTTTGTTTTAACATTTTTATATTATAGATAATTGAACCTAAAATATTTTTTTTTTCTTACATACCAAAATTACGATATTCATTTCTAATAATAACATAGCTTACCAAAAACTAAACAAGAACAATAATAATACGCATATAACTTAACCGTCCACCTTCTTCACAATGTCCACAACCGCCATGTCCCTTCTTCGGTGCATGTTTTCCTCCATCTTCATTGCTGCCTGCAACAAAGTGTTGATCTTGTCGTCTATCTCCTCCTGCTTCTTCAGGAAAGCAATTGTTGCTTCTTGTTGTGGCATTTTCGGCATCGGCATAGTCTTCAGCCTCATCCTTGCGTCTGCAACCTCTTTCATTCCTGCCAGACAATGCAGTTTAATAAGGTCCGAACGGACTTGGCGATGGACACCGGAGATTTCATCTTCGTGGTGTTTAACTATGATATTCTTCACTTCGTTTGCAGATGAAGACGCCATTGCAGATAAATTTAATTTTCTTTTTTTATTGTGTGTTTGGCTGTAAAAGTGTGGAGGGTAATGGCGTTTACGCAGTATATGATTATATAGGAAGAGTAAGTCGGTTTAATTTTTACCGAGGCAATTAATACATAGATTTAATTTGGCGGTAATCGAGGCAAACCTTTAGACTCCCTAGCCGCTGTCATGCTTACGTATGTTGATAACTGTAATATTACGCAACATTTAAATTTATATATATATATATATTTTTGGCGGTTGAATGACCTTTTTGTTATCTTTTACCCAGGCCCATGATGGTTATATAAACACGGGTAGGGTTAGGCCATTGATCATATCGCCATCTTCTCAAAAGATTATTTTTCCTACTTTTTAATATTTCAACTTTTTCTCTCCTTTTTTTCTTTCATGGAGTCTTCATCATCTGCGGATCCTGGTGTCATCGACCTTTTTGATTGGGTTTTAAAACAGCACAAGATCGACCAAGATATGATTGCATCCGTAATATCCATGAGAGATCTGCTCAAGTCGTCTGATGTTTTCCGCAATCAAGTCAAAGGAATTCTATGTGATCTTCCTTCCAGCTCTGTCAAGTATATGGCGATTGAGCACAAAATACAGGAGAAGATTGAAGATCAGCAGCTTATTGATCTTCTATCAGAGATAATGAAGACAATCATGGCTTCTGAGGAATTGAAGATGGAGTACTTGAAGTCATTTGCTTAGCTTGTTTTTATTTTTTACTTTGTGTTTCTTTGGTGTGCTAGTATGGTGTTTTTTATATTCCTGTTATGTTTTTATATATTTTTAATTAAGATTTTGTGCATGGTGTTTTATCTCAGCTTTTTATGTGATTGTGATGTTTTTAGATTTGCTAGATATGTAATGATTAGATTTACTTACAGTCATATATTATTAAACTATTCATGTTATCCTTTTCTACAAAGTTTTAAAACTGTATGTTAAATTTATCAAAGTTTTAAATTATTCTAATTTAAGAGATCCAAAGCATAAAAAAAAGTAATATTCATCCGAATATAATGACAAAAACCCAAATAAATACTATTGTGCTTCATTAACAAAATAAGATGGCGTTTGCAGATAGCTGGTGGTGTTTTTGTGAAATTCGATGTTTTTTTTTATTTTGTCATGCAATAGTGTCTGCAATCCTAGTCACGATTTTTTTGTTAGCTACTCGGTGCAGCTCCAGCTTCTCATCCGTTGGTAACCTCAAATATTTCTTCATGTCCTTGATTACAGTTTCTTTTTCGGCGTTTGCTGGGTGCAATAGCATTTTTGCTGTGTATTTTATGCTCAGCCTATTCAGCTGTCTTTGTTGTTCTTGACCCTCTTCCAACAATCCACAATCCCAACCATCCACCCCTGTACCAAAATACGTCTCCAGGTGCCTCATTACAAACACACCACAGTCTATCACGTTACTTGTTGTTCGCCACGACATCTCTAACCTCACAACCTCCACATCCTTAATCTTTTCTCCACTTAATTGCTTCACACTCATCAAGTATGTTGAGAATGCATCTCTCTGTTACAAAAACAATTAAAAGTGAAATTTGATTTTTTATGTATTTTTTTTTAAGTTTTATTCCAAAAATTAATTTTTGAAGATGTAGGGTACCAATTTTTCAGGCCACAAATCATATTTCTGAGAGACTGGCATTCTTGGCTGCTTTGCGCTGTTATCAATCAACTCAACGGTGTTTTTTTCTAGATTGAAACTCACTATGTAATAGTGGTTACCTTTTATCACAGGCATCGTTACCAAATTGAATTCGTTGATGCTTTCCGCCTCAACGTCGGATAACACTCTTGTCATGTGATATTTGAACTGCTCATTCCGGTCCTCTTCTGATTTTTGAAAGTGGTCTCTATGCTGTAATTTTTCAATTATTTTGTTGTTATGAAGTCAGTAATAGCACAGTTTTGAAATAAATATGTCAATAAAATCCACATTTTGTCGTTTAACAGTATATGGTGTTTTTAGATTGGTACTTACAATCATAATTTCGGTACAGAACAGCCTCTTCATTTGTTGGTCAACCTTAAAATTTTCTTCAAAATTCAGTATCTGTGTCCATGTTTGTATATTGTTGTTATGGACATAATGCCCAATCTTCATGCTTTCAAAAACAACCCTCCAAACCATAGATCCCCCTGGAATTGAGAACAATACATCCCTGCATTTTTATTAATTAAATTAATAAATAAACAAACAGATTGGGCTTGATTGATGTTTTTCGTTAACATTGATGGTTTTTTCGAGACTCACATTAAATCCCCATGAGCCGAGAATATGCATTTCACAAGGTTCATCTCTATAGTTGTTGCTGCTTCATCTATCTTGACAACTTCATTTATATATGGTGTTGTCACAGCCTCCAACAACACTTTCATTCTTTTTTATTGTTTAGGAACACTTACACCACTATGTTCATGAATGGGTTTAACCGATTCTTCTGCAGTATGCACAACTTTTGGTGTCTTTTCTTTTTCTTCTGTCTGCAAGAAAGTGCTTGTTTTTTTTTCAGGTTTTGAACATCTGATGTAGGCACTTTTGGGTCACAGGCCTTTTTCATCGACTCTTTTTCGAGTTTATCAACCTCGTCTAAATAACCTTGACTGTACTGGGTAGGTGTCAGTTGTAGTGGTGTTTCTCAGAATCATGACATGGTGTGGTGTCAAAAACTGGTTTACCTGGTGTTGAATCAAATGCTGGTTTAGATGGTGTTGAATCAAACACTGGTTTAGCTTGATTGTTTGGCATTGTATCAGAATCTGACTCACATGGCTTGGCGATAACCATTTCTTTCAATATTGTTGTCTAAAAACTTGGCTGTGTATAAACAGGAGCTGATCTGCCTTGCTGGTTCCCATGTGGTGTTATTCCTTCAACACCCAAGTCAAATGATGGTCTACTCAGTTGGATACTATCTGATTTCTCATCTGCTATTTTTCTCTCCCTTTCAAGATCTTCAAATCTTCTATCAATTGAAGACACAAACGCATCGCTGAACTGTGTTCCTTTGGTGCTATCAAATTTTTGTCCAACGCATGTCTGTGTGTCTTCGTCTGTAGCAACTGGAGTTTCAAGCTTCATAATTACTCTAAATATTTCTTTTTCTTGACCAGCATCTACCTCTTTTTTTTCCCTGATGATATATTTGAATATTTTATCATCAATATTCCATTTTGCAACCTCATTATCATCCCACTCGTCAACCGGTGTACTCTTTGGCTGTTCTTGACTTGCGGCGTTTTTCACATCATCACACACCTCTGCCTCTTCACCAACATGCTTCTTCATTGTATCATTAATTAAATGGTTCCATTCAGTCACCTTGTCCCGAATAGCCAGGTTTTGAGGATACCTTGTAATTGCATGTTCAAACAACGCTGATACGTTCTTGAAACAATCCGTAAAGTCTTTCATCCCATCTGTTATTTGAGTAATCAACACCTGTATGGAAATTCACAGATTACAACCCATTTTTTTTTTGTAAACACACATAAGTTACCATATCAAGTGACAAATATTATATAGCATAAGCTTACGTCCGATAGATCAGGATCAATATTGTGCTCGCCGGTTTCCTGGTTTAGCAACAAATCATCATCACTTGTTTCTTCATCATTAATTTCATCATTTACTTCATAATGACCGGCAATATCATCTTCACCTCTTAAATGTTTTTCGCCTGAATCTTCTTGCTCATTATTTCCTTCATGTGACATTTGTGGTGTTAGTATCGGCAGTTTCAAATGGTTGCCAGATGGTGACACATCACAACAAGAAATAAATTTATTAAACTCCTCAGTTTCTTTCCATAATCTTATTAGTTCAGCCTCTTGTATGGGATCGATGTACATACCATGTTTATACATACCATCCAATTGTTTGTACGTTGGAGGATCTTCACCTGTCGGGATTTTCTCAGTCGTGATTTCATCTGTGGTGTTTTTTCCATCATCATCCCCAACTATTATGTTTTCATTCTTTTCATCATCTTCTTTCCTCATTTCCTCTGCTATGTCGGTATTCAAACCTTCACCTTCTTGCTCTTTATCAATTTCAGAGGTTTCTGTTCTTTTTATGTTCCTCGGTCCCTTCCTCTCTAGCACTTCAAATAACCATTTTTCACACCTTATAAGCTGGTTTTTGTTGACGTAACGTATGTAATCGTCAACCTCACCAGAGTTGGATTTTTGGTGTGTGTCATACACCATTGCCATCTGATTTTTTATAAAACATAAAGAAGCAACTAGTTAGCAATACAGTTTTTTTTTAATTAATAGATTAGTTAATGTACGGAATAGCATTATGATGTTTTTATTACCGCTAGGATTAACAGAGATCCATTGAATCGCATCTCAGGGTTATCAGCTCTCCATTTTGTCTTTGCTTTCTTTAGGCAGTCTATTAGGTAATCACACCACCTGAGTTGACTTATATTCACTATTGGTGTTACCGCATGCAAAAAACCCTGGTTAACAGTGCTGTTATCGTCTGTTCTTCCCATTACAGTCATAACTGCAACCAAGAAATTCAACAGAAACAAGCGACCACTGTCTTGCCTTCGTGTTATCCTCTCAAAAAAACCAAGTACATATGGCCTAGATACCCACAGTTCCTTTTTGAATTGGCCCCGCCACTCAGCGACTACAGGGAACTTCATGCTTGTCCTTACATCAATTAGCAGGTTATTCCCAATTGGAACTCCCAACAATTTATTAACAAACTGTGGTGTTATTTTAATACTTCTTTGGCCCAAACACAACACACGTGTTTCAACATCATAGTTATGTAACAGCCAATAACCTAATGCGGTGGGTATTTAATGTATTTGAATCCCTAACAATCTTCCGAACCCAATTGATTGTACCGCCTGCCGTTGTTTTTTGTTGAATGTTGCAAACCATTCGGTAAGGTTTGATGTTGATAATCTTGCTTTAATCCTACTACCATCAAACGGATGGTAGATGTTGGTTCCCAAAGGCACAGACGTTGGTTCTTCACCTTTCCTAATTGTACTTGCTTTTTTGGACACAAAGTCAGAGTCATCATTTTCTTCATCACTCATACCCTTTACAACCTTTGTTTTCGCTTTACGTTTGTGTTTGTTTCCCATTTTGTTACGCACGAATATACCATCATCAGATTCACTGCTTGTTTGATCTTTAGCTCGTTTCCTACCTTTTGTGGCAACTGGTGGCTGTTCAAAGTCTGCATTTTTCCCAAACAGTTTTATATCTTACAAAGCATATAATATAACTTATAACTTATTTTCCCAAATCAGAATAAGTTGTGTACCCGAGTCGTCACCCATATTAAGAACAATAGGTGTTTGTGATGTGTTTGTGTAACTAAATGAAGTTTTGCTTGCTATATGCGAGCTTCTTCGTTTCCCTCTTCCTATTTTTACATACAAAAAAATTGCCAAACAAATATTTGACAATCAGATTGACAACTAAATAAACACCATGAACTTCAAACCATATACGTTTTTTATATAAATTATGTATGTAAATGGTGATTCCATCAGACACAAGCAGTTATTAACTTTCAAAATTTGGGGAATAGTTAGTCAATAACAACCCCAAACCAAAATACCAATTTTCAGACCCGCAACATTTTAGTACAGATCATTACAAATCAAACATTTAACTTTCAGAAATCATCGCTTTTTTGCTGACCACGGCGTAAATTTTATTACACAATTGTATTTATCATCATCAATATAAACCCTAGCATCACACAGAACATTTTATTTTAAATCTGAATTAAACACCATACATCAAGTAAATATCAGTGAGACGGAACGTAAACACCTTTTATTGCGATTGTTTTTCTTCTACCTTGCGAGCTGTTACTGAATGGTTCATCATCTTCCTTTTTAAGATTTTCTGAAGCACAGGTAGCCGCAGTAAAATTACGCCAAAGAAATACTTACAATCGACATTCAATCATAAAAAAAACAAGGGAAAAACTTACTTTCGTGTTTTTGCAGGTTGTCCGCCATTGTATCTTTGATTAAAGCTTGCTTAAATAAAAAAATCTCAAAAGATTTTCGTCGAATCCTTTGCGTTTTTTGGAGCTGATTTCTCGGTGGAGTGGTTTCCGTTCCGTAAATTTGAATTCGATTATTTTAAAGAAATAAAACCAATTAATTGAGTCGTGATTTTGTATTTGACTATTTTACCCTCGAAGACACACGCCCACGAACCAATCGCGCCTAAAACGGGAAATAATTACACATTACACCCCTACTTGATCTCTTCCGTTGATTTCCAGATCGGACGCACCAGGTGCGTCCGTAGATGATGTAGGAGTTTTGTGTGATGTAGCCTAACTCAACTCTCTCTCTCTCTCTCTCTCTCTCTATATATATATATATATATATATATATATATATATATATATATATATATAGGGTTAGGTTCAAATGAGAACTTTTTGTTTTGAGAACTTTTGAGAATTAAATCTCAACCACACATTTCAGGGGGGGGGGGGGGGGAGGGGCACTATAATTCATGGGAGAGTGGATACATGTAAATAAACTTGTGGCTGAAATTAGTTCTTTTTAGTTCTCAAATCAAATTGGTTCTCAAATGATCATCTCCCATATATATATATATATATATATATATAATATATAATATATAATATATAGGGCATGGATATTCTGAAAACCTTGTGTTACATATGTAATATATATATATAGGGCATGGATATTCTGTAAACCCTGTATTACATATGTAATTCAAAAAAAATTCTTTTTTTATTTGATTTTTTTCTATGGATTCTACATTCATTTTTATTAAGTTTTGGTGAAAAAAAAACAAAAAAACGCCGAGCGGTTTTTAAAAAAAAATTTACATATGTAATTTCGTGTTTACATATGTAAAAAAACTGGTTTACATATGTATTTCCCGAGAATGGGATTTTTTTTATAAAAAAAAACTAACCGTTGGATCGTCATCATTTTTTTAGATCTTGTGTCGGGTATACATGTAGATCATTGTAATATTTTTTTTACATTTTTTTCTAAGGGGACATAAGGGTTTTTAGGGTTTTCATAACTTAAGTGGGTTTTCATTCTATCATTTCCCTAGTCGAGATATCCTACATCCACAAAAAAACACTACATCTCATGCTAATCGATCTGGGACCTCCATCAAGATCATCCAATGGCCAAGATCTATGGTGTTTTCGCCTATGGCGTTTTCGGGGGAAAAAACAAACACCATAGGCGAAAACACCATAGATCTTGGCTATTGGATGATCTTAATGGAGGTCCCAGATCGATCCGCATGAGATGTAGTGTTTTTGGTGGCTATTGGATGATCTTAATGGAGGTCCGCGTCGGCCTCCCCTTCATTCGCACGGAAAAAAGCCTTTGTATTTGAACTTTCACCTATATATATATATATATATATATTTGAACTTTCACCTATATATATATATATATATATATATATATATATATACTATATAATATATATATGAAAAGATTGAATGCCACATAGCATCACCACAACAATCTTTTTTTTTTAATTTTCTCGCTCAAATGGTTTGCCACTTAATGAATCAAATCAAAGTGTATTTATGTTCAACTATTTTATATTTAGCAAAATATAAGCTTGATTTAAAACAAATATATTTTTAATGTAATTGACATCATTATATATTTTTAATTTAATTGACATCATTATATATTTTTTTAATGTAATTGACATCAGGGTAAAGATCATGTGAAAACCTCTCCTTAGCCTAAAAACCAAAATACCACTTAAATGAAGGTTAGTAAAGTAATTTAATATTTAAATTTTAATATTTCCACTACCCCACTCCCACCATGTTTCATATTTTACAACATCTCCCCTCCTCTTCCCACCCACCCCAACCCCCCTCACCCCGTGTTGCATATATGCAACATAATTATATTGCATATATATAACCCCTAACCCGCATCCCAGCCACCACCCTGACTCACCCCGTGTTGCATATATGCAACATAATTTATATTGCATGTATATCTCCCTTAACCTGGACCCCACCCCTTCTCGTGTTGCATATATGCAACATAATTTATATTGCATGTATATATCCCTTAACCCGGACCCCACCTCTTTCTCGTGTTGCATATATGCAACATAATTTATATTGCATGTATATAACCCTAACCCGGACCCCTCCCCCCCCCACTCATGTTGCATATATGCAACACAAGTGTGTTGCGTTTATACAACCCCCAACCCCCCCTGTTGCATATATGCAACATAATTATATTGCATATATATACATATATATATATATATATATTTAGGGAGATGATCATTTGAGAACCAATTGGGTTTGAGAACTTTTAAGAACCATTCTGAGCCACAAATTATATATAAGGAACCCCCCCCCCCCCCCATGAATTTGAATGCTTCCCCCCTGAAAATTAGTGGCTCAGAATGGTTCTCAAAAGTTCTCAAAGAAAAAAGTTCTCATTTGAACCTAACCCTATATATATATATATCCCTTAACTCGCACCCCAACCACCCCCTCCCCTTCCCCGTGTTGCATATATGCAACACAGTTGTGTTGCACATATACAACAGTAAATAGTCTAAAATTAGATATGAGATTATTGATATTGTCACTCAATGTACGTATCGTTTAAGATCTCGTCCGGGTAAGTTTACTTTACTCCGCGACGATCTACTTGCTATTAAAGGTAGTGGTTTTTACAAAGTATTACACGTTGCTAGTGTTATACTTTATGGATTTAGAGTTGTGTGTGTATGCAATATAATATCTATTATGTTTATGTGTTATGAATACATGTTGTATATATGCAACATCCCTACATTCGCTATTTATGCAACTCCAATTTACATAACATGATGTATTTAACTGAATGGGACAAGCAAGATGCAAAATCCCAAAACAAGGTACAAAGGTAGGTATTTTACACTACATTCACAAATACAAAAAATACAATAGACTACAATCAAATTCAATATAGCAGGTTCACACGTTGAGCTAATGAATCCCTTGTAGGCTCAAGCAACGAACCGCCTCCAATTTACTATGTTTCTTTGGCTTCGACTTAGGATCCTTTCCATCACTTTAACTTCTTTATTTATCTCATAATCATATGAATCTGGGAACCTATTCACGAGATTAAAGTTGTCAATCCATCTATCCCACCAAATTTAATCGAGTTTCCATCCACTTGTGTCATTAAGATGAAATTCTGGAAGTGAAACGATTTGTTATATATCTTGTACCTTTTCATCCTGAAATTTAGACATCAACATTATATTAAAATAATATTGCTTACTGCTTTAAAATAAATATGTATATACTTATGATGCATATATGCAACATGATTGTGTTGCATATATGCAACATATAGTGTGTTGTGTATATGCAACATGGTTGTGTTGTGTAAATGCAACATGATTGTATGTTGTTTATATGCTACATAACTGTATGTTGTTTATATTCAACATGACTATATGTTGCATATATGCAACATGATTTTATGCTACATATATTCAACATGACAATATGTTGCATATACTCAACATGATTGTATGTTGTTTATATTCAACAATTATATATGCTGCCTATATGCAACATGATTGTATGTTGCATATATTCAACATGACAGTATGTTGCATATACTCAACATAATTGTATGTTGCATATATGCAACATTATTGTAAATATGAAGTTGAATCAAATTGAAACAAAAACAAAATTAAACGGTAAAGATGAAGTTGAATTCAGTCGGTGGAGGTTTTATTAAAACCCTTATCCGGAAAACATAGCTGCTTAGTCTGATTAGGTTAAGATTGTTAGGGTTTGAAGTGAAAATTAGGGGTGGAGATTTTAACATCTCCATTTGGAGTTGTTGGTTATGGTGATTCATGTTTCAACGGTTAGAGAAGATAATGATTTGATGAATGTTAGAAGTTGGGGAAGAAGATACATATGAGAGCAGATGACAACAACAAAAAAAAAAACCACAAAAAACACAATTCGAAGTTGAGTAGAAAGCAAATACTTGATCGAAGAAGTTAAAACAAATTGTTACATGTGGTTCAAATACACAGCTAAGGAGTTTGATTTAGATTGGTCGGGATTTAGTAAATCCTTCCCTCTATAATATGCATTAACATTGTCTTAACTAGCATCTCGCTCGTTTATCTTTCCTCTTATTAATAAAGGCAATCTTTTTTGTTGTTAAAAAAATAATAAATAGATAAAATGTGAATTTGTCAGATTCCATTTTATCTTTTGCTACCAATCAAGACTAAGAATATAATTCAGCATTATATACACCAACTAGTGTTTCCTACTAATAATTCAATTACTACCACAGGTTTGAGTTTAGCAACTCATGATCTAATTTTTTTTTAAACCGATGGGTACCTGACAAGTATGAAACTGGGTATGAAAAATAGTTTTATATTCAGGTATGGGACTGGGAATTAATAATACCCGGCCCATTTCCAACCCTAATCTCACAAGATTACATAGCCGCCCGGTGAACAACAAAATAAAAGTACTGGGTGAAGAAAATGGCAATCGAAGAAGCAAGTGAAATGCTAAATCCTCTTAATTACATGCTTGGTTATATTTCTCATGGTAGGATTATGACACTTGTAATTATCTTAATGAATCTATTAGCAAAGTCCTCTAAAATGAGTAACAGATTATGCCAAGCTTCATACAGATCATTAGGCTAACAAATTAGCCTTAAATTAAACATATAAATAAAATAAAACAAACAGCAAAGAATTAATGAAAAAAAATAAGCAGAGAACTTGAAAACCCCCTTCAATAGGGTTGACAGAAATATTCAATGCCCATCTAAAGGTGAAATGTAATTGATTGAATGAATATTACAATGAACAGACTACCTAAAATAGGGAAACAAAATACAAGGTAAACCCTAAACAATTACATAAAAACACTAGACTACCCTATACAATATTAAGGGTTAATATCCCCCCTCAAGCGAATCGATGGTGGACCAAGACGAAGACATGAGCGGAAGTGTTCAAACTGAGGGCGTGAAAGACTTTTGGTGAAAATGTCCGCCACTTGAAGCTTGGTTGGAATGAATTTGGTGACGAGCTTTCCAGAGGCAACAAGTTCTCGAATGAAGTGGTAGTCTAGATCGATGTGTTTTGATCGTTTGTGAGACACAGGATTTTGAGTGAGAAACAGAGCACTTTGATTGTCACAGAGTAACGTGGGGCGATCTGGAGGTAAAGCGTGGAGCTCACGAAGAAGATGTGTAATCTTGACGATCTCTGCAGCCGTATTGGCCATGGCACGATACTCAGATTCACAGCTGGAGCGGGAGACGGTTGGTTGTTTCTTAGCGCTCCATGAGATAAGGTTCCCACCTAAGAAGATGGAGTAGCCATATGTAGAACGACGGGTCTCAAGACATCTGGCCCAATCAGCATCAGAGAAACCAACTATAGATGTGTTGGTTGGTTTGGTGTAGTGAAGACCAAGGTGCAGAGTCCCTTTTAGATAGCGAAGAATGCGTTTGACTTCCTGGAAGTGCGAGATGGTTGGTTGTTGAAGAAACTGGCTCACCTGATTTACAGCAAAAGAGAGATCAGGTCTCGTAATAGTTAAGTACTGTAAGGCACCCACAATGGACCGATAAAGAGTAGGATCGTGAAATGGTTCTCCCTCTGAAGTAAGAATTGTGTTGACACCGAAAGGTGTGTGAGCAGGTTTGGTATCCATCATATTGGCACGTGTGAGGATCTCTTTAGCATACTTAGTTTGACTTAGAAACAAGCCATCAGATGAGTGAGTTGCTTCAAGGCCAAGAAAGTAGTTGATGTCCCCCAGATCTTTTATCGAGAACTCATTGTGAAGAGTAGTGATGAAGGAATCCATGGTGAGACGATGGTTGCCTGTGAGGATAAGATCATCAACATATACAAGTAAGTACATTAAGCAGGAGTCACGATTAAAGACAAATAATGAGGGGTCCGCCTGACTGCACTTGAAGCCGTAGGACTTCAGAAAAATGCTGAGACGGTGGAACCAGGCACGCGGGGCTTGTTTGAGCCCATACAGGGCTTTGTGTAGTTTGCAGACGTGATTGGGGTAAGCAGCATCAATGAAACCTGGAGGTTGTTCCATGTAGATGGTTTCACTAATATTTCCATGCAAGAAGGCGTTGTTGACATCTAGTTGGTGCATGTGCCATTTGTTGGTGACCGCCAGAGTGAGGACAGTTCTGATGGTGGCAGCTTTGACAACTGGGCTGAAGGTCTGAGAGAAATCCAGACCTGGAACTTGACTGAACCCCTGGGCCACTAAGCGCGCTTTGTAGCGATCAATCGAGCCATCCGACCTGTACTTCGTCCTGAAAAGCCATTTAGAACCAACAATATTACGATTAGTAGGTCGTGGTACAAGGGACCACGTGTTATTTTTGTAAAGAGCGTGAAGTTCAGTTCTCATAGCCTCCTTCCATTCCTCCCTCTTTAAGGCCGCGGTAATGGTTTTGGGATCGGTGGAAGAGAAAAGAGCATGATGCAAAGGAGTAGAATACATAAAATTGGCTTTGTATTTGGGTTTAAAAATTCCGCTTTTGGCACGTGTTTGCATCGGGTGAGATGGAAAGGATGGAGGTGGCGGTGGGGGTGTGGGAATGGGAGAGGCAAATGGCGAGGCAGGAGAGGAGGTAGTGGTGGACGAGGTGGAGGATGGAGTGTTGGGAGATGGTGGCGAGGAAACATCTTCTGGATCGGTGTGGGCTGATGGCATGGGGGCAGGATTGGGCTGAGCTGGGTAGAAGGAGCAAGGTTGGGCCTGGGCGGAAGTGGGCGGGTCGCTAGGAGAGTGGGCAGGTTGGGCCGGTGCGGAAGTGGGCTGTGGGCTGGGAGAGTGGGCAAGTGGAACGTGGGTCTGCATGGATGGAATGGGCCCAGAATGGTGTGGTGGATTGGGCTGTCCAGGTGCGTCGGTTGGGGAGAAAAAACTGGTAACGGGAATGGAGCTCAGATTGGTGGGGAAATTATTTGTGGATTGAGGGAATATATGTTCATCAAACCGGGCATGGCGAGTAATGTAGGTGCGAAGGGTGAGCGGGTCTAAGCATTTATACCCTTTGTGCTTGGTGCTATAGCCTAAAAATATACAAGGGATGCTTCGAGGAGCCAATTTGTGTTCGGCATAGGGTCGTAAGAGAGGGTAAACACGGCATCCGAATGGTTTAAACATGGTGTAATCGGGTTTGTATTTAAATAGAACTTCAAACGGTGAGCTACCATTTAGGACTTTGGAGGGAATCCGATTGATAACAAATACGGCCGATGAAAAGGCTTCAACCCATAAGTTGACTTTTAGATTGGCATGGAAGAGCATGGTTAGACCGGTTTCAACGATATGGCGGTGTTTGCGTTCTACACGACCATTTTGTTGCGGAGTGTAGGGGCAAGATACCCGATGAAAAGTACCGTTTTCCTCGAAAAGTTTTTGAACCTTGTGATTGATAAACTCCGTGCCTCCATCACTTTGGAAAACTTTTAATTTTCTTGAAAGTTGTGTTTGGACGTATTTAAGAAAGATTACAAGGGCATCATAAAACTCGTTCTTGCTTTTGAGCGGGTAGAGCCAACAAAATCTTGAATGATCATCAATGAAAGCCGCATAATAACGATAGTTGTTAACACTTGTGACCGGTGACGGCCCCCATAGGTCACAATGGACAAGATCTAGAGGTTCCAAAGCACGTTTTTCATTTATATTAAATGGCAACTTATGTGCCTTTGCCATTTGGCAAGGTGAGCAAATGTTCGGTTTAGGCAACAAAGATGTTATTGAAATTGCACCATGGGATTGTAAAATTTTAATACAATCAAATGAGGCATGACCCAAACGGGCGTGCCAATCTTCAAAAGAGGCCGTTGGCCTTGAACTTGTAGCAAAAAAGGCTTTATTCTTGTTTTCGAGGACATAGAGGCCATCCTCACATCTTCCTTGGGCTAGAACTTTACGAGTCATCCGATCCTGAATATAAAATAATGGATGAGAAAATAGGACATCAACATCATTTGTTTTTGTAAGTTGGCTAACTGAAAGAAGGTTTTTGTGAATTTTTGGCACCACAAGGATATCGTGAAGTTTAATGTTATTTGTAAGCAATGAGTCGCCTATGTGAGTAACGGGAAGAGAGTTGCCGTTCCCGAATGTTACCCGATGGTGACCCGATGTAGTTTTTAAATTTGACAAAAGGTGCTTCGTGCCCGACATGTGGTCGGAAGCACCGGAGTCTACATACCAGTCGACATCGCTAGTGTTGGTGTTGCATTGAGCCGCAAAGGCCTTGGCGATAGCTTCTTCATCAACGGTGGTGGGTTTGTTAGCCGACTCCTCTGATTTTGCAGCATTCATCACCTGCAACAGTTTACGGCAAACATTAGCTTTGTGACCCGGTATGCCACACCATTGGCACGGGTCAGAACTGCGGTTACCACGATTACGGTTCGAGTGTCGATTGCGATTCGGGTCAGAATTGCGGTACTGTTTTCCGGAGTCGGGGCGTCGAGGGCTGCTGGGAGGGTTGTTTGATGGCGGAGGGGGAGTTGTTTGAGCAGCAAAGGCAACCGGTGGACTCGGAGTAGCACCGGTGATGGCCCTGGAGAGGAGCTCGAAACTCTCGGCTTTAGCGAGCAGATCTGTGAATGTGGCAGACGGGTACAGAGCACCAGCAGTGGTGGAGAAGGACAGGAACGACGGGCCAAGGCCCGTAACAAACCAATGGTTTAGTTCAGCGGTGTCCACTGGGTGGCCGACGGCGGTGAGGTGATCGCTAACCGACTTGAACTCTCGCCCGTATTCAGCAACAGAACGGTCTCCCTTTTTCATCTGGCGAAGATTATCCTGGAGCAACTGAACACGCTCCATAGACGTGTTGCCATAGGCGGCTTCGAGAGCCAACCAGATCTCGCGGGCGGTGGTTAAACCAACCACGACGGCGAATGATTCTTCAGACAGGGATGTGTTGAGCATGATGATGGCTTGGGTTTCATCATCATTCCAGGTTTTGTAATCAGGGTTTGGGGCAGATTTACCGTCACTGACGGTGGTGGCAGGAGGGGTTGTGGCGGTTCCGTCGACATGGGGAAGAAGGTTGGCAAAGGTGAGGATGGGTAGAATTTGACTACGCCAGAGGAGATATGTGGTGGGTTTGAGCTTGATCTGCATCAAGGCGTGGAACAAACCATTCATGTTTAGGTTGGATGAGGAAGAAGCCATGGAGGAAAGAAGGAAAGGTTTGGGGAAGAAAAAGGGAGAGGGCAGAGGAAACGAACGGAAGGGAAGAGGAAAGAGAGAGGGAGGGAGAAAGTTTAGGCTAATGATACCATAAAGGTGAAATGTAATTGATTGAATGAATATTACAGTGAACAGACTACCTAAAATAGGGAAACAAAATACAAGGTAAACCCTAAACAATTACATAAAAACACTAGACTACCCTATACAATATTAAGGGTTAATACCATCTATAAAATTTCAAAATATAAAAGTTCAATAAAAACACATCCAAACAATCCAAGTAGTAAGCATCTATTTTCAACTCAACAGATCAATTTTTCTAGCCACAGAATATCGTCTGTATTTTGTGAAATCATCAATCACAACACATGAAACTAATGAATTTAAAAGCAAAACTATAACTGTAACATTAAACATATCATTGTCTTCTCAAATCTAGATTTCATCACATAAAGTCAAACAAACTACAAAATATCAGCATATATATACATATACATATGCGATCATGTGTGTATCATGTATAACTGCTGTTAGAGTCTGAGTTAGCCGGAGAAAACCTTA
Organism: Deinandra increscens subsp. villosa; assembly: GCA_039602395.1. NCBI lineage: Eukaryota > Viridiplantae > Streptophyta > Magnoliopsida > Asterales > Asteraceae > Deinandra > Deinandra increscens. The sequence continues at coordinate 18,258,406 of JBCNJP010000003.1, forward strand.
CCATGGAAAAAACTTCACCATGGATGTTCCGCCGTCAATTTAGGCAACCACCGAACAGATCTAGGAAGATTCTAGAGGAGGAGGAAGAAATACGAGATAAGGCGATTGGAAATTGGGGGAGAGGATGAACTGTTAGTTCTAGAGAGAGAAAAAGTAGGGTTTAGAGGTCGCCGAAGAGGCGATTGGAGGTCGTCGGTTTCTTCAAGTGGAGGTCGTTGTTCGACGTGTGTTTGTGTATTGATGATAGAGAAAGAGAAAAAAAGTTTAATAAAAAGTGGTTTTTAGGTTTTTAGGATAAGAGGAGTTTTTAAGTGAACCTTACCCATATATATATATATATATGTATATATATATATATATGTATATATATATATATATATAATATATATAGTGTTGGGTAATTTGGAACCCATATTGAGTTGAGAAAACTTTGGAACCTCGTCAAAAACGAGATTAAATAAATGTTTTTTTTTTCTCAAATTTTTTATGGTGGTTCTAAATGAAAACAAAAAAAAAAACCGCCTACTAGATTTTTTTTTAAAGTCTCAAAAAAAAAAGTTACATATGTAACTTTAATGTGTAAACTGTATATATATACAGTTACACATTAAAGTTACATATATAACCTTAATGAAAAAATCTATTAGGCGTTTTTTTAATTTTTTTTATTTAAGAGTAGTCTATAACCTAAAGAGCCACCATAAAAAAATTGAGGAAAAAAATACGTTTTTCTAACCTCATTTTTTTACGAGGTTCCAAAGTTTCATCAACTCAACGTGGGTTCCAAATTACATTTAGCCTATATATATATATATATATATATATATATATATATATATATATCTTAATCCTAATAAAGCAATAAAATTTGTGCCACATGTCTCATTTATAAATGGTCTACATCATCATGCCACATGTCAAACTCACAATAAATTGTCAATTTAGTAAATAATCAATTAAGATTAATTACCAATTTTGTCAAAATTAAAATTTTATTTTAAAGTTTTGATAAAATTAATGTAGATTTGATTAATTTACTCAATAATGTTATAGAGATTTTAATATTTGGTTTTGTGTTTTCACAATAAAAGTTGTTTTTACAAGATCCTTACCCTATATATATATATATATATATATATATATATATATATATATATATATATATATATATATATATAGAGTTGGGTTAAAATACAAAGTACTTTTTGCGTGAGAAGTGTGAGAAGTGCTTGGTGTTTGGATATTAATGCATGGTGTTATTTTTTAATTGTGTTTTTGGCAAATATATGACAATCCTAAAATAGAAAACACCATCTATTGGATCCCAAAGACCATCAAACACCATTTATTAAGAACTATTAAAAGAGCATTGTGTTAGGATATCATTACACTGTGTTTACATTGTGTTATTCTTTAATTTTAATTTTGATAAACATGTGACATTGTAAAATGAAAAAAACAATGTATAGTGTCATATATTTGCCAAAAACATAATTAAAAGATAACATCATGCGTTAAAATCTAACACATCATCCACTTCTCACACTTCTCACGCAAAAAGTACTTTGTATTATAACCCTACCCTATATATATATATATATATATATATATATATATATATATATATAAGGGAGGGGGATATAATGAAAACCTCTCCGAGTTTGGAACCTCGGTTATAAAATATTTTTTTAAAAAAAATTTACTAGGCGTTTTTTTTATTTTTTTGCATAAAGAGGGTCTTTTTAACTTAGAGAATCACCATAAAAAAATCGGAACAAAAATCGAATTTTTTAGCTTGGTTTTTACGGTTTTCCAAACTCGAAGAGGCTTTCATTATATCCCCCTCCCCTATATATATATATATATATATATATATATATATATATATATATATATATATATATATATATATATATATATATAACACAGATAAAACATACAATTTACTTAAGATAACCGTTGCCAACATATCCCAGTAGAATACCCCAAAAACTCTTTACCAAGTATTTGATTTTCGAGGAAAATACTTTTACAGAACGTAGCATCACCGTGTAGATAGAACTAAACTACATTAGTTAACCAATACATCGATTCTTCAACTGGACGATACCAAAAAGTTGATGGTGCTTGTTCATTAGATGTACGGGGAATGTTTTGATCATTAGAAACACAAAAACATCACAAAACTCATAGGCGGCGTTTGGTTCGTATAATTCAATGTAATTGGAATTACAAAGTTTTCCATTGAAAGTTGTGCTTAGTTGGGTTATGGAAAATCATAAATTGGAATGAATTTCTTTAATCAATGAAATTTGAGGCCATGTAACTTTTCTTCGTTAAAGTAAAGGATTTTTAAAGAATGTTGAAATAATACTAAATTTTATTGATTAGAAGAATTCATTGCATATCAATTTCCTTCGTTACCCAATCAAGAACAATCTTGAAAGGAAAAATATCAATTCCAATTTCATTGAATTCCAAGAACCAAACGCCACTTAATTTCCACTATCTCTTTAGCCAACCTCCTATTTTGGCAAAAATTTCTCTAATGGTGTCAAGGAGGAGCAGATTGTCTGCAATAGCACTGGTAATACTGAGATTCATAGTCCCACTGTATTAACTGATTATGATGTTGATTACATTAGGAATTTGCTTGGTGTCAATTGGAAATATAGATTGATTACTTAATAAGAATACTGGTGGTATGTTATCAAACCATAATGCGAATGCTATTATTCAACCTGTTATGGTGCAATTGGAGGAGCAATTTACTGTTAGTCGGTTTAATGGTTTGAATGATGATGTATTTTGTGCGGTGGCTAGATTTCTGAATGATCAGAGTAGAAGTGATTTGTTTAAACATGTTTTACCGAATTTTCATGTGTTTGATATTGCTGCTGTGAATGAGTGTGAGCTGATGCTGAAAAATGAGCTTCTTCGGGTCAAATGTCGGAAGATGATTCAAGCTGAGAGCAAATTCGAGAGGTCTGAAGATGATTCTGAGGTATTGCCTGATGGTTTGGTCCCGGCAAAGAGTTGGATAAGCTGGTTAAGAAAACTGCTATTATTCTGATTTCGGTTGTCGGTGGTAAATTATGAAAAAATTCTGATGGTGAATTTCTCAAAAACATGAAACCGATTCCGAAATCTATTATGAGTTCTGTCCAATTGAAAGATAAAGTTGTGTTTAGTGCCTTCTGAACCTAAACATAGTGGGAATGGTGCTGGTAAACTGAATGATGCTAACCCCTCTTATCAAAGGAGCTAGTAAAACGATTATGGCTGAGCCAGTTGTGTTTATTCCTTCTAAGGTGCTTGATCTTGGTGAGAAAGTGGCTCTGATCAAACCCGAGTTTATTGTCAATGCTAAGACTGTGTTCAGGGCTTATTTGTATGGTTAGTTTATTGGACAAAATTGGTCTATTGGATACTTTAGATTTCATTTGATGAGAATGTGGAAGAGGTTTGGAATTGTTGATATTTCCACCAACAATAATGGGATTTTCTTTTTCAAGTTTTCATCTGAATTAGGCATCAATGGTGTCATTGAAGGGGAGCCATGGGAAGCTGGAATTTGATTGGAAAAAACAGAACCATCTTCAATTCCTATCTGGGTTACTATTCTAGACTTACCTCTTGAGTTATGGAATCATACCCTGTTTATGTCAAATGTTCAGTTGTATTGGTAAGCCGATTTTATTGATAAAATAACAATGGCTAGATGTATACAGGCGGAGGATAGGCCTGGTTTTTCTAGGGGGCTCATAGAAGTATCTGCTAATTCTGATCTTCCTGAATTTGTTAAAACTATTTACCCTGAGGTGAATGGTGAAACATCTTATGTCAAAATGGTTAAAGTGGAATATCAAGTTCAACCTCCTAAATGTGTATTCTGCAAAGTATTTGGGCATGATGTAGAGTCTTGTGTTAACAGACATCTGAATGATGTTGAGATTAAGAGTGCTGCCCAGACTTTGGTTGAGGAGGTGAAAGCTACTGAGAATCAAATTTTACTATTTCAGGGGGTGGATTCTAAGGGTTTATCTTCGTAGGAAAGCATAGTAAGGGGGATAAAGGGAGGAAACCTAACTCTGGTAATTCTAACACTGTGAAGCAGGATGGGCAGGGTGTTTTATCTAGTGGTAGCTCTAGAGCTTGCTATCCTAATTCTAAAGGATCTAGAAATGAAAAAAAATGGTGGAAATAATTTCAAACAAAGGAGAAATAGAATAGGTTTTAATGGTAATGGCACAAACTATAATAAGAATAATCGAAAGAACCCTGAGAAAGTATATGTTCCAAAAAATAATGCTTCTACTAAGAATGTAGCTATTCCATCTCCTGCTGTGACTACTAGCAGTAGATTTGCTAGTCTTAATGATATGGAAGCTTCTACAGTTCTACTATTGGTTCTTAGAATTTGACTGATCAGAATATTGTTGAGGGACATAATTTTTACCAAGCTGATGTTGGTGGTACTTTTGTTAGATTCTATACGAATTTACTTGGCAAATCTGCTCATGTCTTACCTATAATGGATCCTGATAACTTATTTGTGAACAAAATTCCTGTGGATATGACTAGTAATCTTATTAGGAAGGTAACAAGGGAGGAGGTTAATGAGGCTTTGTTTCAAATTGATGATACCAAAGCTTCCGGACCTGATGGATATTCATCATGATTCCTGGAAAATTATTGGTGTGGATGTCTGTGATTGAGTTTTTCGGTAGTGGCAAATTACTTAAGGTGGTTAATGCTTTGTTATTTCATTGACCCTTGAGGTTAATAATGCTTCTTTGGTTAATCAATTTTGGCCCGTTGCTTGTTGTAATACTTCCAAGGCCAAGTTGGCCAACCCTCATCAGATGTGCACAACCAAGCTATAGCTTATGCAAGGTTGGCTGAGTCAGCAACTTTTCGTTCTGAACCTACAAATAATGAAGTTATCAATGAGCGTATTGATGAATCTGGCATCACTGTTCTTGTGTTAAATGAGCCCAAGAAACAGGATTATTGCCTAATCGCAAGGGTGATTACCATTCTATTTCTTTCAGATATTATGTTATTTCTGCATACAACAAAGTATTTTATGGATGTGAATGGTAATTTATAACTATTGCTAGATTATGGGGGTTTGATATCATGCTAGAGTCGATTCTGGAGACGGAGGTAATTAGAAATGCAAATAACTTCTTTGCTCAGCCCCAAAACGTAATCAAAAGTGAATAGAGAGAAGGTAAGATCAGTTCTACCATTAGTTTAACACAATGATATTTGCTGTTTTTTGATTGGTTTTGTAAAGTTTTTTTTTAAACTTTGGCATATTTGCTTTACCTTAACTTAATGTAATCCAATAGTGTTTACCATAATTCTTTTTGTATGTTTATCAAGTTGGGAACTTTTTTATTATCATCCAACTTAAATTTCTCTTCATGGTCTCCATATATATATACAAGGTTCACATGAGTGCGCGTTGCGCGCCATGTGCTTGTTATAGTAACATTCAAGAGGCAACTTCTTACTTGGCTATTACAACCTCCTAATTACGTGTTGCGCGCGATGTGTTTTTTGAATCAAGCACTTAACGCCCTACGCACGCGAGGAGCTTTTGACAACTTGCAAGTCCCTAGTCAAGGTCGATTTATGTGACCAGAAACTCTTGCGATACATGTATGTTTGACCAATAGGCGGTTCGTTTGTGTCTGTTGTTAGGTTGTTTGCTTTGTTTATTTTTTACTTGCACATGTGACCACATTTATTTTTGTTGATAGGTTGTTTTCTTTCTACTTGCCTATTATATTTTTGAGCTAATGAGCCGATGTGCAAACCTTTTGACATTCTTTGTTTATTGATGTTTTTAGTTTTCATAATTTATTTTTAGTACTTTGATTATCTTTTTATTATTTTATTGGAATAAATGGATGCTTAGTATTTTTTTCAAAAAAATTGCGGGCTGATTTTACTTCAGAAGAAAATTTAAGTTTTCATTTTATTTTTTAAATATCTAAATAGGTTTTTTATATTTTTTAAGATATATCTAAACAATAATTAAATTAAATGAACTAAATAAATTAATAAAAGAAAACTATTTATTGATTTTATTTTTGTTAATTCAAGTAAAGCTTGACTTCTAGTAATAAGTAAAAAAAAGGTTAAAAAAGAAGTTTTTTTTTTATTTTTTTTATTTCTACATGCTGTAGCAGTTTTTAATTTATTTCAAATTAATATTATTTAATCTAGTTTATTTATTATTGGAAAATTGGAATTTAATAATACAAGTTTTAAGTGATTGACGGATAATAATATGAGTTTCATATTTGCATCACAATAATACGAATTAAACATGTTGGTGATTATAATGATACGCCGTCGTTTTTTTATCTTTCAATTAGGGTTCGATTAGGATAATAATATGAGGTTTCTTCCTTTTCTTTTTGTTTCTTTCTCTTATCTTTCGATTAGAGTTGATTCAAACTCTAACCGAAAGATAAAAAAGTAACGGCATATCATTATAATCACCAACATGTTTAATTCGTATTATTATGATGTAAATGTGAAACTCATATTATTATCCGCCAATCACTTAAAACTTGTATTATTAAATTCAATTTTTCCTTTATTATTACATGTATCTTTAGTATAATAAATTTAACTAAAGTTATGATTTTTAGTTTATATATTGAACTCAAATTATTTTTATTAAAAAATCTGTTATTTATCTTTCATCTTTTTGAGCCTCTCTTTATTTCAAGACCATATTGTCATTTACTAATATAGATATAAATATTTATTTATTATTTATTATTATTATATATAACAATAATATATATTTTTTGTTAAATGTTTTGTTAATTTATGGTAATATATTCATCTATAATAATAATAATGTCTGATAAACTTCTTATATTAATATTTTAAACTTTAATATTCATATGTAATTTATATTTGTTTCTGTTTGATAATTTATATTTGTTTCTGTTTGATTTGAAGATTTTCATTTTAGCCATCCTCTTTGCAATAATATCAATTAAGTCATTAAGTTAGCAGAATGAAAACTCATGTTTTAGCTTAGAAAGCTATTATTTGAAATCAATTATATAGTAGGCGTATGCAAAATTATTAATGCAAGGCAGCGGCTTCTAAAAACATTTTTGGGTTGTATGATGTAGATTAGATTTATAAAATAAATACTATGTATGACCAAAACTCAACCATCCACAAACCCAAAACAAATCCACAAACCCAAAACAAATCAGTAAAAAATCATATTTGAAACTAAAATTTAAAAAAAATAGACTCAGATTCCATCATAGTCCTAAAGACTCAGACCAAGCATTCAGATACCGGTACGGCTGCGATAGACCGGTCTACGCCTCGCCGTGGCCACCACTTCAAATGCAGATCGTTAAAAATCATCATCGCCAGAATATTGAAAACACAATCGAACCATAAACTGAAACGGTGGCTAACGGGATTTAATGGCCAGAAACATCATAGATAGATTAAAGAGGAAGAATCAGATGAAGCCACTATAGAAACCATAGCCCCTGTCAATTTCAACAATCGACTGTGACCACCATCTCAAATGCAGATCGGTAAAATCATCATGGTCTCATTCTGGAAAACACAACCCTAACCGATCTGCCAAAAAACATGTGCTCAACGTCATAGACGGCCACAAAGAATACCAAACAGGTATCGGCATATGCAGAAACCCAGCAACATTAGGCATGTAACTTCCGATCCAAATAAAACCATCAACAATGACAACAGATCCAAGATAAACGATGATTAAAAAACTCATCGCCTTTCACCATCCAAAAAGACAACAAATATAGTTTTCTTTAGGGCGGCACATCAGTGGTAAACATCCACCGGAAAATCATGCATATAGAACGCCCAATCGCTCATAACCGGCGGCTGCTACAGTAAACGTCGCTCAGCCGCTGGTAATATCATCGCGAAGCCAAGCCGGCAAAAATAAACCAAACAAAACATAATTTGCTCAGATCTAAAAAAGAACTTCATAGCTTTTAGAAAAGGAACAAAGTAAAGGCCACTAGTTTTCCTTACAAAGCCGCAACTGCACCCTAATCCCACCGCCATCGTATATCGTCAACAAACTATGAAACAAGCCACCAACACAACGCAAGATGGTTGCACAGCGGCGTCACCAGCCGTAGAAAACGGCGGCGTCATCGGTCGTCAAAAAATGGCGGCATCACCGGCCGTCAGAAACAGCGGCGTCACCGGCCGGAGTAACAATGACATGACCATATGTGCATAGAGGCAGCAAAATCGATAACGATGAACAACCTAATAGGATGATCACCGCTGATCTTTGTATAGAGAGACCCCCAAGAGTTTCTTTTTAAAGAGAGTTTGTAGAGAGAGAGAGAGAAGAGGACGGTGTAGCAAGTGAATGAAGAGATGTTGGGCTTTAGTAAAAAAGAAAGGTAAAAAGAAAGGTCTACTATATGCAGTACAAAAATGTCAACATCCATGGAAAATTAGGGAACTTGTACCTTAGGCTGAAAAGCCTGCACCCTTAGCATGCTTAAGCACTTGTACATGGTGCATAAAAAAGGCAACTTTAACATGTAAATGTTTATATAGGAATATATATATATATATATATATATATATATATATATATATATATATATATATAACTAATTATTAATTCCATTAAAAACGAAAAGTAACGTACAAGACTCAAGTTACCACGCAGGAAAGGCGAGCAACAAGCAGCGCCACTAGCCCTTTTTGAATAGTAAACCCTAGACGTATGTAAACAACATTATTTAATCTAGAGGTCACGGTATTCCCATACATGACCTTTTGGATCCAGCACAACATGGCAGCCGTCACCGACTCGAGATGCCCAATAGTATTAAAAGCGAAGGGAACAAACACATGTTGATTTTCGATGCACACTTTCTCGTGTTTGTTCACATTCTCGGTCGATGATCTAGACGCCGCCTAACCCGCCACGAAGGTACTGGCCCTCAGCCCCACAAGGGGAGAAACCCCCGTTAAATCGACACATGCATGCTTCCCATTCTGCCCTCCAAAAACAAGTATGTCGGCAGGCCTGAGGGTTGAGCACCCATCCAAGGGGTCAGACAGAAAGTTAACAGGAGCTTCCTTCCCGGCCTAGATTCCAGCCCGCCGGAAAATGTCAAACAGAACGTCCCGAACCATATCATGTTGATATTTAAACTCCGGGAGCTCTTTGCAGTGAACGGCGTGCTCCCCAAACGAATCCATACACGCCTTGTTGCAGACATGGCATTTTTCATCCACGGGGAACAGGGGGACCATGAGGCGATACTTGAGAATTATCCGGTATTCGACAGGCGACATGTGTTGCCCCAACCCGTCAATAGAGAGAGCATGGTGGAAATCTTGCGCATGTGGTTGTCGTAGGCATTCCCAAACGGCCTTTTGCCTGACTGTCATCTCATAGGTAGCTTCCATCTCGAGCAAGTTTTTACCAAAGAGGGCATTCGCCAAAATGTGTTGGGCTTTTGGTGGGGCGGTGTCCTAATTAGTGAAACCGCTCAGATCAAAGCCCAGAATTATATCATGGAGACCAGCCAAAGCATTATCGTAGTCAGGGCCCATACCACAAACCCCACTCTCCCGAAGAATATAGTCTTGCAGTGCCCAAGATTGGGCACGCGGGGCCACAAAGGTGTACTGTTGGTACCGGATTTCAGGATGTATTGAGCAGCTCGCATAGGCTCGCAAGCACTTCACTGTAAGGATCCTGAAATTTAATTTTAAGTAACGATTACCTTTCCTTTATTTATTTTTTACAGATCACCTTCGATATAACTCACATGTCCTAAAGACCCTTTTAACTAACAGAAAACGTGTACTAAATGGACCTTAACGGCTAGTGGGAGGACGTGGAGTTAGTTGCTAGTTTTTAGGGAAGTAGTTTGAATGTAATCTTTTATATATTGAGCTCTAGGTCCACACACAACACACAATACTGGCTCTCAAAACTCTCTATAACACTTAGAACTCGAGCTCACTACAATTGTACTTGAACAATTTCCGGTTATATAAAAGTTTCAGGCAGCAGGCACTTTAAGCCGGCTCCCGAGGTTTTTTGCTAGGATCCTTGAGGATACTCAGGGATTCCTGGATTTTTCCCTCGTTACATCATTGTGTCAACATCCAAACTTACATTTTCCTTCATAAATTCATCAAACACGCTACCTCACTTACAAAGTTTGATCAAATAATTGCTTAGGCAGTTTTTGACCAAAATAATTTGGCGCCCACCTTGGGGCAAGTGGTGTTTGAATTCAACCAAAAGCCTTGATCTCCTTCCCGCCGCCAATTTCTGAAAATGTCGACTCAACCGAAGATTACATCAAAATCTATTCCATCCACCAAACCGACTGTTAGCACCGGTCTTCCTCCAATGTCAAAGAAAACGCCTAACACCGATGCTAAAAGAATGGAATACCCCACTTTTACTGGGTCTCAAGGTATGTCTACCGACCCTGCTATTTTTAATAACGATATGTATGTTTTGATCAGGCAGATTAAGACTCATGTGGATGAGCAAGCCAAAACCAACAAGAAAATGATGAAGGAGATCATAGAATTGAAGAAATCAAAGAAACCGGTAGAGGAAACCAGCCCTTTGATGCCGAAATTACTCGGTTTTGACTCTCCGGAAATGTCGGAGTAGCCAAAACAGAATGCAAATCCCTCTACTTTTCCAAAATCAAGTGTTGCAGCAGCTACTGCTGCAGGATTCTCGAGTTCTCAGCATCAGAAGACTTCCAGGGTGATAGATCTAGAATACTCCGGATTCTACTCCGAGCAGCCCTCAGAATCTTACTACAGAGGATATGGAAGTCAGCAGCCGCCGAGGTGCTCGAGCCAGCAACCAGACGGATTTTCAAGACAGCAGGTGCCGAGAGTCTCAGCACAACAACCCATATCTCAACCTCAGCGGTTTACGACCTCAAACTTTCAAAAGCCTTGGAGCCAACAGTCAGGGGCACCTACTACTCAAGTGTTACAAGGATTTTCAACTCAACCATTCCCGGAATACCTGAGCCGCTTCCAAGCTGATCAGGATCCCCAAGGGTCCTTATTTTCTAACCCTTCTGTCTCTGTAGGCATATTCCCAGGTTCATCTCAGGAGATGCACGAGGGAGATTTCATCCCCATGTAAGTGGAGACCATAACTGAGCCGACTATCCTTAGAGATGCTGGATATGGACCCTAGATCATCCTCAGAATCCCCGGGCCGGTAACAACTTTGATAATTTTTATGCTAACCCTAACCAAGGAACTGTGCAGGATGCAGGTATCAACCCAACTATAGCCAGGGAGCTTCAGAGGCTAAAGGACATGATCTCAAGTGTTCTTGGTGTTATCAGGCCAATTCCTGAAGTGCCAGCAGGCAATCACAGAGTTTCTAGGTTTGCATGGCCCATTTAATTTGTGACGTAGAGATTCCAAAAAGATTCCAAACTCCCAACATGAAACTCTACGATGGGACTACAGATCCTGAGGAGCACGTGGCACAATACAGGGAACGGATGGAAATCAACCCCATCCCAGTAAACGTCAAAGAAGCTTTCCTTTGCAAGGGTTTCGGCTTAACACTAACAGGACCAGCCTTAAAATGGCTGCTCAGTATCCCTCCTGATACCATTACTTCTTTTCCACACTTAGTTAACCTATTTAATAACCAGTTTTCTTGCAGCAGAAGCTTTGAGAAGGTCACAGGTGACTTATACAGAATAATTCAGAAATCTGATGAATCCCTTAGGGACTATGTGGCCAGATTTGGTCGAGAAGCCCTGGATATTCCCAACTTGGATATGGCGGCTGCTGTAGAAGCTTTCAAGATGGGACTTAGAGGGGATTCCCGATTTTATGATGACTTAGTTATGACTCCTTGCAGGAACCTTGATGAAGTCAGAACAAGGGCATTGGGATTCATCAGGCTGGAGGATGATAAGAAAGTCCATAAAAGAAGTGATGTGTCAAAACCTGAATCCTCATCCTCAAGTAGAAAGACGGATTCTCCTGGAAAGCAACAACGACCCAAGCCCTATTACATGAATGATAATCCTAGAGTCAATGCAGTTGAGGATGAAGAGGACGAAGAAGACTTCCCCAAGGTATCTGATTATTGTTTTTCAGTTGATATGAGTGGTTTGTTATGTGCCTTGCAGGATCTAGGTGATAAAGCCAGGTGGCCAAGGAAGTCCGAGAAGCAGGGATCCTGGAAAGATAAGTCTAAGTGGTGTGCATAGCATGAAGACTTTGGGCACTTAACAGACGATTGCATAGCTCTTTGAAAAGAAATCAACTACCTGCTCAGCAAGGGGCATCTCAAAGAATTGTTTGGTAGAAAGAAAAGCAAAATTCAGGATGCTGCCGAGCTGCCCAAAAGAGCATAGTCACCGCCAGCAAATGCCAAGGTGATCAAATTCATCTCGGGAGGATCTGATATATGTGGAGCTTCCTTCTCCTCAGCTAAAAGACACACTAGAGAAGCCAAAATGGATCAAGGCAGCTGACCAAAGAAAAATACGACATTGACTGAAGATAAAATCATTTCCTTTGACGAAAATGATAAGCTGAATATTCAGGATCCTCATCATGAAAGTCTGGTAATCACATTATGTATTGCTAACCATTATGTTCGTAGGATCCTAATAGACAACGGCAGCTAGGTCAATATCATTCAGTTAGATGTGCGAAAAAAGATGAGCATTCCGGAAGAGTAGATTATCCCAAGATCCTCGGTGTTAGTTAGCTTCAGTGGAGAAACCAAGCATACAGTTGGAGACATCAGGCTTCCTGTGTACATTGAAGGGGTCAACTCCATGCAGAAATTTTGCGTAATTGACTCCCTTCCTTGTTGTAACGTTATCTTGGGGAGGCCATGGATCCATGATATGAAATCAGTTCCGTCAACTTATCATTAGTGTGTGAAGCTTCCCACACCTTGGGGGTTGTAAGAATTTTGAGTGATCAACAAGAAGCCAAAGATTGCTACACTTCAGCTGTGAGGAATACTATTAAGCCCAGGCTAGCATAGCAATTAAAAGGAAGAATTCGGATGACAAAGGAATTAGAGATCAAAGAAGTTCAGCTAAATCCTGAGGATCCTGAAATCAAAGTGCTGGTAGGAACTAATATTCCCGAGGATACCGAAGAGCAGCTCGTGAGCCTCCTGAAGTCCAGAATTACAACATTCGCATGGAAACACGAGGACATGACAGGTATATCTAAAGATATTATTACTCATAAACTTGGTATAGATGAATCATTCAGGCCCATACATCAAAAAAGAAGAAAGTTCGCTCCTGAGATAAACATCATAATCCAAGAAGAAGTTGATAGGCTGCTCAAGTCAAAGATGATCAGAGAAGTTAAATATCCTCGATGGCTGGCTAATGTGGTGGTAGTCCAGAAGAAAAATGGCAAGTGGAGAGTATGTGTGGATTATACAGACCTGAATAAGGCCTGTCCCAAGGATCTGTTCCCCTTACCACACATTGTTTCGATGGTGGATGCAATTGCTGGGCATGAGATGTTAACTTTTATGGATGCATCTTCAGGCTTCCAATAGATTCAGACGGAGCCATCAGACCAAGAAGACACAACCTTCATGACACCCACAGGTATTTATTGTTATATTGCTATGCCCTTTGGTTTACGAAATGGAGGTGCCACATACCAGAGGCTTGTCAATATGATGTTCAAAGACCAACTGGGGGAAACCATGGAGGTATACATAGATGATATGGTGGTGAAATCTAAAAAAGCTAAGGATCATCCTAGAGATCTCGAAGCTACTTTCGATATCCTGGACCAGTTCAACATTAAGTTAAATCCTGCCAAGTGCCATTTTGGTGTGAGAGCCGGCAAGTTCTTAGGCTATATGGTTACTGAAAGAGGAATAGAACCCAGCCCCGAGCAAATCCAAGCGATCATAAACTTGAAGTCTTAAACAAATGTCAAAGAGGTTCAAAGATTGACTGGAAGAGTTGTAAGGATCAAATTAACCCTCACGCGATATCTAGACTAGTGAAACCGTGCGGAATCCGGTTTAACTAGTTGATTCAAGAAAAACAGTGAAAGATTATAATCGAAAAGTATAATAAAGCTAGTAAAACAAACCAATTAGAAGACAAAGCGATTGTATTGATCACCGTTTACTGCTTACACCTGAGTCGAAATTCTCAAAAGGAATTTCGATACACCTTAACACCACAAAAGACTAGCAACCCTAAAACAATAAAGGAGGAGACTATTTATAGTAGAGATTGACTTGGTGAACAAGGCAATCTCTTTACAAGATTTCGCAACCTAGGCCCACACTAACAAAATCGGACCTACAACCCACTTTAGACTACCCAAGTTAGCCCAATTACATTTACAAGCTAGCCCAAAAATAATAAACAAGCCCAAATCTATCTAATGCAAAAGCCTCAATTTTCAGGTCTCTACAATCTTCCCCTAGGCTTTAGCATTAGACTGTCTTCACATCCTGAACTTCTTTGACAAATTTACGGTTGCTGGATCATACCATATCTCCTTGCCTTGATTTTTCTGAATTCAGCTGCCTGATCAGCTTGTGAAGTTCTCTAAACTGCCTTGAGAATTATCTGTTTACCTTCTTTTGATTCTCCAATTCAGTATTGTGAACCTTCTGAATATCAATCAAATCAACAATAATCTCACTTTGAGTTGCATTTTGGGCTTTCAACTCTGCTATCTCAGCTCTGAGTTCCTTCTCCAATCTGAACTCCGGGGTTTCTACTACTTTCCCTTTGTCTTGGGCTGTGGGCTGAGAAGAAGACGGACCAGCACTTGAACTTGTGACTGGTGGCACATAAGAATCAAGTCTTCTTCTCCTTGGGTCACTAGGACCTTCAGCGTGGCGTGGTGTAGCAGTTGACACGGTCTCAGTCATATCAGTCAAATCATCTGTAACAGAAGCACCGAGGGGAGGATCCTCCGTGGCTTTCCGTTTTCTGATCAATGGAGTCTCTGTTGTCTCAGTCTCAACTTCCTCAAAGTCAACATCATCCAGATATGTATCATAGTTTATTGACTCATCACCTTCAAAATTGAGCGCTCCAATCCTTACATCATTCAAATCAAATTCTTCCCAGTCAGAATCATAAGGAAGATCAACAACTTTCTGTTGAGGAGGAGGCATATTATGTTCTTCTTCAACTGATGCATTTCGGTTAACAGGAACCTCTTCTCTCACAATCTCTGCAAACTCTCCAAACTTGTCACCGAATGGCATCTGATCCGATAACTTCTTCTTCGGATTTATCATAGGAAACACTTCAATACCCATCGGCTTTGTGTCATGGGTGTTATTGGTCTTTCTCAGGTTTGGGTATCTTGAATCCAGAACAGACTGGATAAACCTGGGAACAGCAGCAAACTTCTTATCTCTTGACACAACAGCTTTCACATCTTCAAAAATCATCTTAGACCAGTTGAACCGAACACCTCTGATTAGTGACACCATTTCATGGGTGTGCACTTGGTTCAGCTGATCCGTAGAGCTCTTCTTGGCAATGACACATTTTTGTAAATAATGTGCCAGCATTCTCCAGTACGGCGGAATGAGAGCTTTCATAGTGGGAGGAGAGACTGTGATGTATCCCATTTCCTTTAAACATTGGGACACCATCTCCTTATCAAGAAACGTGGAATCAGCAGCTACATCTTTTAGTCTGAGTGCCTGTCTGAAATTTTCTTTAGTTAAGGTTACTTCAGTATGTTGAATCTTGGCAATAATCTTCTTTCCATCTTCAGACACTTCTGCTGTCTTCCAGAATTCTTGCATCATCCGTTTGCAAATCACCGGATTTGTTGTGAGAGCAAAATGTAAACAACATTTCTTCAAACCAGCTATCATCGATAGATACTTCTCTTTGTATTCTGCAGGCGGGTCCAGCAAATACGCTACCTGATTATGATCCTTTACAAACTCCAAATCCCTGCGCTCACAAACACAGATAAACAACCAAAACACACAAAACATTCATTAGATTAGGGATTTCTTGAAAAACGGGCAGCATAACGACTTAAAATTGAATGAAAACCATCAATAAATATATCATCAGGTACCTTTCCGATCGAAAAACAGGGTTTTCGATCGGAAAGCATCCGTCCGATCGGAAAGTGTCATGGTTACCGAGCATACTGATTGAAAAGTATTGATTTGGATCGAGAAGCTTAAGCTCCCGATCGAAAAGTGTTACTCTCGATCGAGAAGCTGAAGCTTCTGATCGAAAAGTCTGAAATCCTGATCGAAAAGCCTAAAGGCCGATCGAAAAGCACGAGGGCTGATCGAAAAGCCTCAGGACCTCGGCAATCCGTGATCGAGAAGCATCAGGGCTGATCGAAAAGCACGAGGGGCTGATCGAAAAGCCTTATGATGCGATCGAAAAGTATCATCTTCTTCATCCAATCACCTGCAACTTGATCGAAAAGCTTAAACACACCTTATTAATCACGATTTCGCTTAAACAAAACTCTCAAACCATTATTATATCCATTCCCGACCAAAAATTTCAAGAAATTCAACACTTACTCAAGCCGATCAATCGGGGGTCGGGCCACACGCTTCAGTCGTGGTGCCATTGCTCAAATCAACACCAGAGAGGTACTCAGGAAGCGATTCCGACCAGAGGGGTGGAGGCGGATGGTGTCAGCGGCGGTGGAGGAAGGTGAATCGGAGAGGGACAGCGGCGGCGGCGCTGAGGTGGAGGGGGTGCTGTGGAGGTCGGGAGGTGACGGGACTGGTGGTGTTGGTGTCGCAGGATGATGGGGAGGTTGGTGGTGGTGAGGCGGTGATGGCAGAGGTTGGTGGAGGTGATCGGTGATGGTGGAGAATGAATTAGGGTTTGGAGCGGAAAAGAGGGAGACGGGAGAGTGAGGGTTGCCGGCCCTCCTCCCCTTCCTTTTGTTCAAATTTTTTTTTTTTTAAAAAAATTACCACTTCTCCCCCTCTACTTTGAGCTTAATCAAAACATACCCAAAACTTTAACAATCTTATTCTCACAAAGTTATAAAAGTTAAAAATTCACAACCAATTCTCTCAAAATTACTCTTGACAATATAGATAACTTCCCCTGAAGTCAAGCCTGTGAGATTTACGATCTGGCAACTTTTACTTAAAATTAAAACAAAATAATGACTAAGTCAAAGCAAAAACAAAGCGTTAAGATAAAACAAAATAAAATTAAAATTAAAAATCAACAAAATAAAATTCTTAACAGACTGAGTTTTGATTGAGAAGGCGTTATCAGGGATCATACCAGATGGTCTGTGACTGAGGAACCCTTTTCAGCTTCGGTTACTTCGCGTGTTCAGGCGATTGCCGGTATTTTGGTCCAACTTTAAACTCATGCTGCTTTCGCTTACTCAAGCAGTTTCATCACATTATTTATCTTTTAGGGTCTATTTAATTATGACAATCTATCCAGGTCACACACATAAGTCCTAGGTATAATTTGTACAAACTATCAAGCACACCTGGTTTCCGTACAACATTTATCACAACACCTTTCCTTAAGCCCAACGTCATGCTCCAGAGGGGTTGAGAAAAGACAAGAATAGATCACGGAGGTTTTGTTGGATAATATACAAAGTCAACTGAATTTTTGAAACATTTTTAACAACGTTCTCATCAGTGACAGAGGCTGAGGGTTTTGGACGCTTGAGGGTCTCTTTTGATTGTGCACTTGGCATCTTTTGGTTTATCATATATACAATGTGATCTTAAAACGTACGTGAATCCGGGTGGTTCCAGGTCTCCGCTTTCGCAGAACAGAGGAGTCCTGACTCACGTACAACATTCCCAGGTCATTGCTTACGCAAACCAGAGGGAATGGGATTTTTGAGCATGACATCAATTCTCAGAACCGGGCGTGTGTCTCAGGATACCTGACGCACAGTCAAATAGAAATTGTACTAACCTAAGTGTGTGTTCCCTTTCAAGCATCATACGTTATCTTCAAGTGTTGTGATAAAACATACCTTTTGATTGATTGCGAGCAGAGCCTACCAAGCATATCGACCATGAATCACTGCTTTTCACTTCCACCTTACACGTATCAGTTAGCAAACACCTGGAAATTTATATCACGTCCCACCTGGTCACCCAAAACCAGCAAAAAAAAAAATTAAAAGCACACACATTTAGAAATAATTGACATTTTCTTATATCTTCCCCTTGCTTTTAGATTTTTTTTTAAATAACCAAAAAGGACACTATTTTTATATATATTTTTATTTTTATATTTTTTTTTAAGAATAAGGAATAAAAAAACAAATAAATACGAAAAAGATAAATTTGCCAGACTACTCATCAAAGGCTATCATCCGGAGGCCCTTGAGACACATTTCAAAATTTGCACTTGGAAGGGGTTTCGTGAACATGTCCGCCACATTGTCATCCGATGCCACCCTCTCCAAATGAATGAGCCGTCGGTCATAGCAATCCCGAATGAAGTGCGTTTTGATGTCTATGTGTTTGGTTTTAGAGTGCTGCACGGGATTTTTCACAATTTGCAAAGCAGCATTATTGTCACAATAAATGGGAGTATCGAAAAAATTCAAACCGTAATCTCCCAGCTGATGCTGCAACCAAACCACCTGAGAGTAACAGGGAGATGCAGCAACATACTCCGCCTCGGCTGTCGACTGGGACACCGTGTGTTGTTTCTTACTCTGCCAAGACACCAGCCTGTCGCCTAAAAATTGAGCTCCAACAGACGTGGATTTCCTGTCAAGCTCATTGCCACCATAATCACTGTCAGAAAAAGCATACAAGTTAAATCCAGACTCTTTAGGGTACCAGAGGCCTAGACGAGGCCGACCCTTCAAATATTTAAAAATACGTTTCACAGCAGAGAGATGAGAGAGTTTCGGATTAGCCTGATAGCGTGCGCATTGGCACACAGCGAGCATGATATCTGGACGGCTGGCAGTCAAATACATCAGAGATCCAATCATGGACCGGTACATGTGCTCGCTTACTGGTTGCCCATCTGGATCCCTGGTAAGTGCAGGTCGTGCTGCCATGGGTGTGGATACTAGTTTTGCATCCATCAGCTTGTATTTTTCCAAGATCTCAGTGACGTATTTAGCTTGATGAATCAGTATCCCACTGTCACTCTGCTTTACTTGCAATGCGAGGAAAAATTCCATCTCGCCCATCTGGCTCATCTCAAACTTTGTGCGCATCACCTTCTCAAATTCTTTGCACAAATCTTCATTGGTCGAACCGAAAATGATGTCATCAACATATACCTGTACCATGATAATGTCATGCTCAACCTCCTTTCTGAAGAGTGTCTGATCAACAATGCCTCTTGTGTATCCATGTGCAAGAAGATGATCAGTCAGAGTCTTGTACCACGATCGAGGAGCCTGGTGCAACCTATATAATGCCTTGTCGAGCTTGAACACATGATACGGGTGTTCTTCATCGATGAACCCTGGAGGTTGAGTGACGTAAACTTCCTCATCCATTTCAGCATATAGGAAAGCAGTTTCACATCCAACTGGTAGACCGTGAAATTCATATATGAAGCATATGCTAAGAAGACTCTTATTGCCTCTAAGCGGGCCACCGGTGCGTACACTTCATCATAATCCACACCTTGAATTTGCTTATGGCCTTGAACCACCAATCTGGCATTGTTTCTGACAATAACGCCGTTATCATCCTTTTTGTTCTTATACAGCCACCGAGTGGTGATGACCTTTTTGTCAGCTGGCCTTTCTACTAACCTCCAAACTTGAAGCCGTGAGAATTGATTGAGTTCTTCATGCATGGCCTCCACCCAACTGGGATCAGTCAACGCCATTGTGATGTTAGGGGGCTCAATCTGTGAGATGAAACAGGAGAACATGCAATGATTGATGTCTCCTGACTGGCTTCTTGTGACCACCCCAGATGCCAAGGGACCAAAATGATGTTATCCAGGGGGTGGTACTTCTGAATTCTGGTCTCTGCAACAGCTTGAACTGGAATTTCGGGAGGCAGATTTGATAGATCAGGTTCTTCATGTGCATCTGCTTCATTTTCCGGATCAGCTCCGAGTGTCTGAGGAGAGTCGGGGGCTGGGTCAACTTCTGCATCTGTTTCCTGTGGTTGAGACTCCACAGGATCAACAGTCTCCTGTACTGGTGTAGGATCCAATACCGGAGCAGGGACAGGAGGCTTCGTGATGGAGTGTGAGACAGATGGTCCTGAAATTGTTTCTTCATAAAATTCCTCAGCTAAAACAGGGTCTAGGCCCAATGGGCGGAAGAATTAATTGTAGTCGAAAGCTTGAGGAGGACCGACTCCACCATCAGATGGATTGTCTTCTAGCCAGTCTACGTTTGTGGACTCCATTACAATCCCGGTAGATTGTTGAAGACCCTGTAAGCGGAGTTGGCAGAGTAACCTACAAAATAGCATTCATCAGCCTTAGCAGCAAATTTAGGAACATCAGTGTTAACTAAGACTGTGCATAAACACCAAAACGCCCGAAGGTGACCAATCCTGGGCTTATCATTGTAGATTAGCTCATATGGCGTTTTCTGCTGCCGCTTATTGATGAGCACCCGATTCTGGACATAACAAGCAGTGTTAACTGCTTCTGCCCAGAACATGGTTGGTAACTTTGAATCACACAACATGGTGCGAGCAGCTTCAATCAGGGTTCTGTTTCTTCTTTCTGCGACGCCATTCTGCTGGGGTGTATAGGGATCACTGAATTGATGCTCAATCCCCTTATGAGCACAAAAATTGTCGATTGTCTGATTCTTAAACTCTGTGCCATTATCACTCCTAATGGTCTTCACTTTGTGCTTCAATTTATTTTCAATAAGCTTGATGAAGGCGATAAGAATACCTGCAACATCACTTTTCTTGGACAAGAAAAACACCCAAGTGAAACGAGAAAAATCATCAGTAATAACTAAACAGAATGCACATCGGTTAAGGCTTAACATACTAACGGGACCAAACAGGTCCATGTGAAGTAGCTCCAGCGGTGTTGAGATTCTGCTGTAGATCTTCGGTTTATGTGGGCATTTGTGCTGCTTCCCCTTAGCACACGCCACACATTTCTCCTTCAGAATGAATTCATTGATTGGAAGATCTTTGACAAGCCCTCCTCTGGCAAGTCGATTCAGGTTCTTCAAATTCATGTGTCCCAATCTTTGGTGCCACAGCTGTGCATGGTTCTTAGCTGTCTTAGAAATGAGACAGGCCACCTCAGATGTGGGGGGCTTCTGCATGTTCAGCACATAAGAGTTACCATATCTGGGTGTTCTCATCAGCACCCAGTCATCGGGAATGGAGTATCCAGGTTTAAGTATAAGACATTCTTTGTTATTGAATAAAACTGGATAATCCCGATCACATATCTGTGAAACACTCAGCAAACTGTGCTTCAATTCCTCTACGTAATTGACATCGTGGAAGCTGAGACAACCATTGCGAACCGTTCCTTTCTGACTGATATATCCACCAACTCCTCCGGCGAACGACACATATCCTCCATCAAATTTTTCCAAGTCGTGTAGAAGTGATATGTCGCCCGTCATATTCCTGGAACAACCACTGTCAACATACCATAGGTTGCTGACAGGCCTCCTTGGCTGTTCCTGCATTCAGAGAAAATTAGTTAGATTTTGGTACCCAGGCCTTAACTGGTCTGGGTGAGACTGGTCTGTCCTTGATTGGACTGTGAATGTCTTTAATGTTGACATCACGGTGGTGATTTTCTTTCCCAAGCCCCTTTTGATTATCTTGGTTTAATTTAGACCCTTTGACCTCTTGAAAAGACATTGAGTGTTTTTTGTACACTCCTTTAGGCTTGAAGGACAAGTTAACAACTTTCGGGACATTCCACCTTTCATCATTTCTCTTATTGATTGAATCAGGTTTTGAGAAAAATGGTGTTTCAGAAAACCTTTTGAAAACAGATTGAGGTAGAACAGGTGATTTTTGAAAATTGTTCTGCTTAGGGCGAGAGACTTGTTTTGAAGGTTTAGAAGCCCTGGCAGGTTTAGTGAACATCTTTGAAGATTTCACAGCATTGTTATTCACCTTATTTTTCACAGTTTGTGGTTTCTGATTAGGTGACTTGGGCTTTGGCCTCTGTTTATGGGCATGTGGTGAGCCTGGCTGCACCTTTTGGTTTGACGGTGCAGCCTTTGCCTTTGGCCTAGAATGAATTTCTGCCTGTGATGGTGGAAATGTGAACTTCTGCACCTTAGGATTTGAAGGTCCAACTTTGGGCTTTGGGCCAACATGTGTTTGGCCCAAAGGGACAGTCATTTGTTGGACTTTCTTGGGATAGTAGGGCTCATAGGGGCGGTGCAGACAGTTTCTTGCCATGTGTCCTGGTTGGCCACACACATGGCAGGACTGTTTCTTTGGATACACGGGAGCCTGTGGTTGGTTCCGCCCAGTGGATATCCAAGTTGGCTTTGAAGCGTTTTTATGGATCCACAGGGTTTTACCATGGGGCTTAGTGGTCAGTATATACTCCCGTTGTATCGGTTTGAATTGGTCATAAGCAGAGTTGACCTCTGGGTACGTGACAAATTCGCGTGGTTTTGCGTCCCGTACTTTCTGCACATTTGGAGTGGGGCAGTTCACACTCCCCTCAGATTTTTTTACATCACCTGTGGGTTTGGGAACATCATTCTGTGGTCCCTTACCCCTTCTTAAAATTCTAACAGTTCTTAGGGGTTTCACAGGTTTCAAATCACATTTACCAACGTTAAACACACCACAATCAGAAAGTTTAGCACAAACATTAGACTCAGAAGACTCAGAAGTTTTTGACTCAGACATGACACAAGTTTCAGGTTTCTCAAAATCAGAATTTTTAACGAAAAGTTCAACTTCAGACTTCAAGGGACTTTTAGTGGAGTCCTTGCAATTTACTACACCTGCTTCATGTTTACCTTTATCTGCACAAGAAGTAAAAGGGTTAGTCTGGTTGGAAACAGGAGCAGAAATTTTAATGGGACAAGCTGCCAATTTCTTTTCAATCTCAGCTTTAGCATCCAAGTTGGTCTTAGAGCACTCATAATCTGAGATCATTTCATGCATCAGGGGCATCGGTACTGTATGAGTGGATTTTTCATCTTTTATTTCAGTACCGAGACCCAAACCAGAGTTGGCTTTTAGAAGACGCATTCGAGCGTCTGTGTTGTAGAAAAGTGAACTAGCTTTCATCATTTCTGACACAATCTTATCATTTCGCTCAACTTTGGTTTGAGATGTTTCTAATTGCCCTTTAAGTTGTTTAAGTTCAGTTTTCAATGTGACAATTTCTTCATTAGCAACTCTTAGATATGTGGTTTTGTTACTCAAGTCCCTTTGAAGATTTTTTATGTCAATTTTAGCAGCTTCGAGTTTCTCACTTAAGTTTTTACTTCTACCTTTGTATTCCCTCAATTCTCTATCGACAAATTCACGATTTAAGGTTTCATTGAAAAACTTAGTTTGCCATTCTTGAGATTCATTGAGTATAGATTGACATTTAGGATTAAGACATACCTGAGAGCTGCTGGGGGAGGATCCTGGAGTTATGTTTGCCATGAATGCATGATGGAATTCCTCAGTTGCTTCCTTCTGTGCTTCCTCTTCAGCTAGCAAGGCCACATGGTCAAGTGTTAGACTGAGGTCTTCCACCTGGGGTGTCCAGTCATATCCCGGTGTGTGTTGAACCACCAGTGCCTTGTCATTCTTTCCTACTTCTTTCTTCATGCTCTCTCCACGGTTATCAGCCTTACCTTCTCTATCAACTCTTGGTTTGGTGCATTCTCTTGCATAGTGCCCATACTCATTGCAATTGAAGCACCTTAAATTTGCTTTATTAAAACTCAGCTTTATCCCCTTTCCACCATTCCAATCCTTCTGCCCAGTCTTTGCCATGAACTGCCTAGCTCGTAGGGCAGACATTCCCATCTGATAAGATATATCCATGTGCTCTAGATCATCAGGGTTCACTTGATTCACATCATCAGGTGACAGATCGGTGGGAAGAAGTGAACCTGCTACAAGTGCCTGATAACAACTCATAATTCCCACCCCAAGGGCAAAGCTGGGATCTTTAGTTAAGGCATTTACATCCAGAGAAACAATGTTTGATGTTCCAGATGAGCTTGACCCAGTGGCTTGTGCAATGAATCCCATTGGGGTTGATGGTGTATTTACTGGAGCGACAACTGGCTGAGAAATGAACGCTTGGTTTAGTTGATTCACTAATGCTCCATTGCCATTTTTTCTTGCCCTCTTCTGTTTCTTCTCCTCATAGGCCCTGATGGTGGACATGAGCTCATTTAGGGACGAAGTGGACATTTCCACTGTCTTCTCGATCAGTTCAATGGTGCTGTCCCAATTTGGTGGAAGAGAGTTAACCAGCTTTCTGTTTACCTCCACTTGAGTGTATGTCACTCCAGCATCTTTCATCCCAGTGACTATCTTGATGAAACGTTGAAGCAGAGTCTCAATGTTTTCACCAGGGATATAGTTAAACTCATTGAACATTTCCCTCAGATTCTCTTTGCGGGATTCTTTCATATCATCATTTCCCTCGTAGGCAGCTATAAGGGCATCCCACAGAGTCTTAGCTGAGGTGTATTCTTTGAAAGCTTCAGCAACTTCAGGGGATAAAGCCATGGTCAGGGCAGCCAGTGCCTTTCTATCACGTTCAACCCTTTCCCAATCATCATCAATCCAATCAGATTTGGCTTTAGGAACAGGAGGTTGACCCTGTTCCCCTGGAGTAGATGGGACAAAGTCTCCCACTTCGATTGATCGCATGATCTTAGCATCATTGTAATTGACGTAGTTGACGAACCTATATTTCCAGCTCATGAAATCCTTGCCAGACATCAGACGTGGTGGTCTGGCAGAGGTTCCGATTTTAGAGTCCATTTCCAGAGTGACACTCGACAGGTTCGACATGTCAAAGGCCATAGCTTCAGAGGGTAAAAAGACACGAAAAGAGATTTGCTGTAGAGTCGAAAAGTGGTTTACGGTCGGAAAGTGCTGATCGAAAAGTACTTTTCGATCGGGAAGTATGAGGGTCGAAAAGTCTGGAACGATCGAAAAGTGGAGGAAGGATCGAAAAGTCTCAAAGGGGACTTTTCGATCAAGGAGCACGGTGAGTCGAAAAGTCACAGGGGACTTTTCGATCAAAGAGGCAGATCGAGAAGTCTCAAGGGGACTTCTCGACTGAAAAGGGCGGACCGAAAAGTCTCTTAGGGGACTTTTCGATTGAGTATACTGATCGAGAAGTCACAGAAGGGGACTTCTCGATTGGAATTGCAGGTCGAAAAGTCACTTAGGGGACTTCTCGACTGAGATGGACTGATCGAAAAGCCACAGAGGGGGCTTTCTCGATCCGATGAAGCGACAGAAACTGGATTTTTTGATCAGGGGCCTGATCGAAAAGTATAGGCAGGGTCGAAAAGTCTTTAAACACACACAGAACACCACGAATCTTCTGTCTTGTCTCGTAACCTGCACAAAACACCTCCGAATGCGCTAAAAGCTGAAAACCACCAAAAACTCAAAACGTTAGTACTCAAAAACTTGAATCTGATATCGCGAGAGCCTCGAAACTTGCGTTTCTTGGCTCTGATACCAATTGTAAGTCCCAAAACGATCCTTACGCGATATCTAGTCCAATCAAGACCGTGCGGAATCCGGTTTGATTGGTGATTCAAGGTTAATTGAAAATAAGATGAATAAACAATTAAGAACGAGAATAAAACACAAACCACAAGAAGTAGAACACTTGAATAACCTCCTTTGATTGCAATACACAATCGAAATTCTCTTTAGAGAATTTCGTAAAAACACCAATTGAGATCAACACCAAAACAGCAACCTATTCTAATCAATAATAGGTTCTATTTATAGGAGATAATTAGCTTGTTTTCCAAGCTAATCTCCTATACCCTAAATAACTCAAATTCCCGTATTTGACATTTCAGGCCCAATAAACTCCATCTAAACTCTCTCTAAATGAGCCCAAACATGTTTAAATTGGCCCAATGACCCAATATAACCATAACCCAGCTAATTTTCACCTATTCTTTAACATAGGCCTTCAAAATAGTCCGCCAATAGGTGATTTAATACACAAGCCACAAATTATTCCCTTACAATTGTAGAGGCCTGAAAATTGAGGCTTTTGCATTAGATAGATTTGGGCTTGTTTAGTATTTTTGGGCTAGCTTGTAAATGTAATTGGGGCTAACTTGGGTAGTCTAAAGTGGGTTGTAGGTCCGATTTTGTTAGTGTGGGCCTAGGTTGCGAAATCTTGTAAAGAGATTGCCTTGTTCACCAAGTCAATCTCTACTATAAATAGTCTCCTCCTTTATTGTTTTAGGGTTGCTAGTCTTTTGTGGTGTTAAGGTGTATCGAAATTCCTTTTGAGAATTTCGACTCAGGTGTAAGCAGTAAACGGTGATCAATACAATCGCTTTGTCTTCTAATTGGTTTGTTTTACTAGCTTTATTATACTTTTCGATTATAATCTTTCACTGTTTTTCTTAAATCAACTAGTTAAACCAGATTCCGCACGGTTTCACTAGT
Source organism: Deinandra increscens subsp. villosa (assembly GCA_039602395.1). Lineage (NCBI taxonomy): Eukaryota > Viridiplantae > Streptophyta > Magnoliopsida > Asterales > Asteraceae > Deinandra > Deinandra increscens. Next base: position 18,285,053 of record JBCNJP010000003.1, read on the forward strand.
CTAGATATCGCGTGAGGGTTAATTTGATCCTTACAATTGGTATCAGAGCCAAGAAACGCAAGTTTCGAGGCTCTCGCGATATCCGATTCAAGTTTTTGTCAACTAACCGTTTGAGTTTTGTGGTGTTTTTCGCAGTAGCAAGGTTTGGAAAATTGTTTTTTGCAGGTTTCGAAAAAATCAGAAGTGGTCGTGACCAATTGCTCGAGATTTAGTGACTTTTCGACCCAGCCTGTGACTTTTCGATCAGCCAGGCTGATCGAAAACCCTTTACTGTCGCGCCATTTCGATCGGAAAGTCCCCTTGTGACTTTTCGATCAGCCATCTGTCGATCGAAAAGTCCCTCTTGTGACTTTTCGATCAACCCATTTCGATCGAAAAGTCCCCTTGTGACTTTTCGATCAGCCCATTTCGATCGAAAAGTCCCCCTTGTGACTTTTCGATCAGTCCATTTCGATCGGAAAGTCCCCTTGTGACTTTTCGATCAGCCCATTTCGATCGGAAAGTCCCCCTGTGATTTTTCGATCAGAGCATTTCGATCGGAAAGTCCCCCTGTGACTTTTCGATCAGCATCTCTTCTCGATCGGAAAGTCCCCACTGAGACTTTTCGATCCGCTGACACTTTTCGATCGAGAAGTCTGCTTTTCGACCGACCCCCTGTCCGATCGAAAAGTACTTTTCGGTCCAACTCTTTTCCGAACGAAAACCCACTTTCCGATCGAAAACCCACTTTTTGATCCAGAAGTTCAATCAAAGACATTCATGGCATCCTTTCTTCCAGGTAATTCTGTATCTGCCAGCAGCTCTGAGGTATGTTTTGACCCTAAATGTCAATCTATTTTCAATGAATCTAAAGAATGGCAAACTAAGTTTTTCAATGAAACATTAAATCGTGAATTTATTGATAGAGAATTGAGAGAATACAAAAGTAGGAGTAAAAACTTAAGTGAGAAACTCGAAGCTGCTAAAATTGACATAAAAAATCTTCAAAGGGACTTGAGTAACAAAACCACATATCTAAGAGTTGCTAATGAAGAAGTTGTCACATTGAAAGCTGAACTTGAACAACTTAAAGGTCAATTAGAAACATCACAAACCAAAGTTGAGCGAAACGATAAAATTGTGTCAGAAATGATGAAGGCTAGCTCACTTTTCTACAACACAGACGCTCGTATGCGTCATCTAAAAGCCAACTCTGGGTTGGGTCTCGGTACTGAAATAAAAGATGAAAAGTCCACTCATACAGTACCGATGCCCCTGATGCATGAAATGATCTCAGATTATGAGTGTTCTAAGACCAACTTGGAAGCTAAAGCTGAGATTGAAAAGAAACTAGCAGCTTGTCCCATTAAAATTTCTGCTCCTGTTTCTAACCTTATTAACACTTTTACTTCTTGTGCAGATAAAGGTAAACATGAAGCAGGGGTAGTAAATTGCAAGGAGTCCACTAAAAGTCCCTTGAAGTCTGAAGTTGAATTTTCTGTTAAAAATTCTGATTTTGAGAAACCTGAATCTTTTGTCATGTCTGAGTCAAAAACTTCTAAGTCTTCTGAGTCTAATGTTTGTGTTAAACCTTCTGAATTTGGTGTGTTTAATGTTGGTAAATGTGATTTGAAACCTGTGAAACCCCTTAGAACTGTTAGAATTTTAAGAAGGGGTAAGGGACCACAAAATGATGTTCCCAAATCCACAGGTCAAGTAAAAAAATCTGAGGAGAGTGTGAACTGTACCACTCAAAATGTGCAGAAAGTACGGGACGCTAAACCCCAGGATTTTGTCCCGTACCCAGAAGTCAATTCTGCATATGACCAATTTCAACCGATACAACGGGAGTATATTCTGACCACAAAGCCCCATGGTAAAGCCCTTTGAATCCATAAAAATGCTTCAAAGCCAACTTGGATATCCACTGGGCGGAACCAACAACAGGCTCCCGTGTATCCAAAGAAACAGTCCTACCATGTGTGTGGTCAACCAGGACACATGGCAAGAAACTGCCTGCACCGCCCGTATGAGCCTTACTATCCAAAGAAGGTCCAACAAAAGACCGTCCCATTGGGCCAAACACATGTTGGCCCAAAACCCAAGTTTGGCCCTTCAAATTCCAAGGTGCAAAAGTCCACATCACCACTCTCACAGACAAAGATACATGCTAGAGCAGCAGCAAAGACTGTACCTTCAAACCAAAAGGTGCAGCAGGGCAAACCACAGCCAAATATCCCCAAATGGAGCCCAAAGCCCAAGTCACCTAAACATGAACTATCAATTGTGAAAACAACTTGGAGACCAAAATCTGCTGAATCCCCAAAAACAGTTTTAAAATCTGTTTTCAAAACTGTTTCAAAATCACCCATCCATCCAAATCCAGTTGGTTCAGCTAAATCAAATGGTTGGAGGAAGGATGACATGTGGAATGTTTCAAAAGTTGTGAACTTGTGTTTCAAGCCTACTGGAGTGTACAAGAAACACTCCAAACAATTTCAAGAAATAAGAGTTCAAAATTCTAATAAGAATCCACCGAGAAAACCACAGGTTTTTGGGAAAGAAAATCACAAACCCAGAGATGTCAACAAAAAGGACATTCTCAGTCCAATCAAGGCAGCCACACCCCCAATCCCTGATGTTACCAAGGGAATGTTTTTAAAAGAAATTTCTTTCACTGACTCTTCAGGTATACCCAGAACCACAATGGCCTGGGTACTTATGGCTAATTGATCTCTCACCTTGTGCAGGAACAGTCAAGGAGGACTTCCATTAACTTATTTGTTTATGAAAGTGATTGTTCCAGGCACATGATAGGAGGCATCTCTCTACTACATGACATGAAGGTTTCAAATGGAGGGTATGTCTCTATTTGAGAGGTAAATCTGAAAAGATCAGCTGAAAAGGTAACACTGTCTGAATTGTTTGTGTCTTGGCAAATCTGATGTGAAGTATGGTTGTGCATGAAACAAAACCCAAATCTGAAAAAATTCTCAAAAGATAAACTTTGAAGGTTAGCTTGGCCAGATTTAATTGATATTTAGTGATGTGTCTGTGTGTGCATAAAAAAAAAAAAACGTGTGTTGATTTTAAAAATCAAAAAGCAAGGGGAAGAATGATGAAACCCTAAAAAAAATTGTGCTTTTTAATTTTTAATCTTTTGTTTGTTTGAGAAGGCAGGGAAGTGAAATAAACCTCCGTCTTGAAGATGACTGACACGTGTAAGGCAGATGTGAAAGACATGATCCATGGTGATATGCTGGTAGGCTCAGCTCTTAAATCTGAAAAGGTATGAGTTACACACTTAAAGATAACGTATGGCAGTTTGATGGGTAACATCACTTAGGTTAATTGCATTTCTATTTGACTGCATGTTCAAGTTCCCGATACACACGCTTGTCTCCAAGAGTGTGAAATTGAGCTCAAAAAGTCGGTGTCCCATCTGCTTTGCGTGAGCAATGACCTGGGGATGCTTCGCGTGTATGTAAGGCTCTCCTCTGCTTTGCGTGAGCAATGACCTGGAGTTGTCCATACATACGTGCTTCTAGATCACCAAAAGATGCCAAAGAGCACATCAAAAGAGACCCTCAAGAGTCCAAATCCCTCAGCCGTTGTCACTGATGAGAGCATTATTAAAATTGTTTCAAAAATTCAGTTGACTTTGTATATTATACCCAAAAAAAATAAAATCTATCTGATCTATTCTTTCTCTTCTCAACCAAGTCTCGAGCTTACTTTCAAACTTCTGGTTCAGGTTGTGAAAATATGTGGTAGGGAGTTATATGCTTGATAGTGTGTAATAACATGTACCTGGATTTGTTGAAACCCACTTGCTGTTCATAATTAATACACCTTAAAAGATAATAAAGTGACAAACAGCCTGAATAAGAAAAGGGTTTGAGTTTAAAATGGATCAGTATATTGGCAATCACCTGGACGTGTTCGAGTAACAGAAGCTGAAAAGGGTTCCTCAGTCAGATTCATACGGTTTGATCCCAAAATAAAACCTTCTCGTTTAGAAATTTGGTATGTTTGTTTTTTTTATTTATTTTTCTTTTGTGTTATCTTAAGTATTTATTGTTTATTTTGTTTTACAACCATGGCCAGGTTAATTTAAAGGTTTTAGTAAGAAAGTATCACCCCTCCAGAATCACAAGGTAGATAATGTGAAGAGTTCTCGGGTTCAGGGGAAGTGCTTTTGGTTAAATAATGCTAACCCGATAACCAGTCATCGTCTGGTTAGTGTTTGTTCCATGTTGTGCATGACATGTTAAATGAGATGTCATGGAGAAGAAAAGTCAATAAGTGCTGCTACTGTTCGTGTTGAAGAACCAGCCGGAAAAGGACTTACCATATGCTCAGGGGAAGTTTGTTGGTTGTTCAAGTAAAGCTTCCAAAGACACCGTTCTCAAGTTTAGGGGAAGCTAATTGAAGAAAAGATGCAGAGCAGTCACATCAAGAAATTCAAGAATGCCAAGACAGAGGTTTTCAATTTTATCCTCTGAAGTTAATGGCAAGTCAAGACAGTTACCGATGATTCAGCAAGGACTCAACGGTTTTCAAGAAGAAGCAAGTATTTGAGAATCCTCCTCTCATTACGAGTTTAACATTTGAAGTTCAAGCTGATGCTGATAAAGAGAGAGAGCCATCAATCATCCCACATGCTGCCCAATGAAGATTGTCCAAGATAAAGAATCTTCATCAACCCATGCTCAAGCCAAGGAGAAGACTGCAAGTCTGAAGACTGAAAGTAGAAGACATTTAATATCACAAGCCAAGGGGAAGATTGTAAGGGAATAATGTGTGGCTTGTGTATTAATCGCCTATTGGCGGACTATTTTGAAGGCCTATGTGAAAGAATAGGTGAAAATTAGTTGGGTTATGGTTATATTGGGTCATTGGGCCAATTTAAACATGTTTGGGCTCATTTAGAGAGAGTTTAGATGGAGTTTATTGGGCCTGAAATGTCAAATAGGGAATTTGAGTTATTTAGGGTATAGGAGATTAGCTTGGAAAACAAGCTAATCATCTCCTATAAATAGAACCTATTATTGATTAGAATAGGTTGCTGTTTTGGTGTTGATCTCAATTGGTGTTTTACGAAATTCTCTAAAGAGAATTTCGATTGTGTATTGCAATCAAAGGAGGTTATTCAAGTGTTCTACTTCTTGTGGTTTGTGTTTTATTCTCGTTCTTAATTGCTTATTCATCTTATTTTCAATTAATCTTGAATCACCAATCAAACCGGATTCCGCACGGTCTTGATTGGACTAGATATCGCGTAAGGATCGTTTTGGGACTTACAAGAGTAGCAGGACTTAACAGATTCATATCAAGATCTTCTGAAAAAGCAAAGAATTCTATGATATATATTGAAGAAGAAAAAGTTCGAATGAGGTGAGAAACATGAAGCTGCTCTAGACTCCTTGAAAGAATACTTGTGATCTGCTCCACTACTAATGCAGCCAGTCAAAGGGGAGCCACTCTCCTTATACTTAGCAGTCTCGGGCAGCTCAACAAGTGCTGTACTCGTTAAAGATCATGAAGGACAACATCATCTAGTATACTATGTAAGCAAAACACTATTGGATGCTGAAACCAGGTATTCTTATTTAGAAAAATTAATCTTAGCTCTTGTTATGGCTTCTCAAAAGTTAAGGCATTATTTTGAAACTCATGTTATTTATGTAAAAACTAACTATCCTATTAAGTGTGTCTTGAGAAAGCCAGAAATGTTAGGAAGAATGGCGAAATGGGCAGTTAAACTAAGTGCCTATGACATTATATATGAACCAAGAACAACGATAAAGTCTCAAGCGCTTGTAGACTTTGTGGCTG
>JBCNJP010000003.1:18291369-18305658 GCA_039602395.1 Deinandra increscens subsp. villosa
AATAAAATGTACCTTTATGTCTATATGCTTGGTTTTGGAATGTTGGACGGGGTTTTTGACAATTTCCAGAGCAGCAGCGTTATCACAAAAGATAGGAGTGTTAACGAATTCCATACCGTAATCTGTGAGCTGATTTTGTATCCATACTACCTGTGAGCTTCCGGCGGATGCTGCCACGTATTCAGCTTCAGCAGTTGATTTTGATACGGTATGCTGCTTTTTGCTCTGCCAAGAAATGAGCCTGTCTCCCAGGTACTGACATCCTCCAGTTGTAGATTTCCTGTCAAGGTCACTACCTCCATGATCACTGTTATTAAAAGCATACAATTGAAAATCAGTGTTCTTTGGGTACCAAAGACCAAGCCTAGGCTTGCCCTTCAGATACCTAAAGATACGCTTAACAGCAGATAAATGTGAAAGTTTAGGATTAGCCTGATAGCGTGCACACACACAAACTGCATGCATGATGTCTGGCCTGCTGGCTGTCAAGTACATAAGTGATCCAATCATCGACCGATAATGGAATTCACTCACTGATTCCCCATTGAGATCAGCTGACAAAAGTGGTCTGGATGCCATGGGAGTGGAAATGGGCTTGCAATCCTGCATCTTGAATTTCTACAGAATCTCATTCACATACTTTGCCTGATGAATAAGAATTCCAGATTCATCCTGTTTTACTTGTAATGCAAGAAAGAAACTCATTTCCCCTTGGTCACTCATTTCAAAATTCTTCCTCATAATCTCTTCAAATTCAGTGCACAATTCCTCGTTTGTTGACCCGTAGATAATGTCATCTACATAAACTTGCACCATGATCATGTCCTCCTTCACCCTCTTCCTAAACAACGTTTGATCAACTACTCCTCTTGTGTATCCATTCTCCACCAAGTGATTGGACAGAGTTTCATACCAGGTGCGCGGAGCTTGATAAAAACCATACAAGGCTTTATCCAGCAGATAAACATGATCTGGATGTTCCTCATCTATGAACCGTGGTGGTTGAGTCACATAGACTTCTTCATTCATCTCTGCATAAAGGAAGGCAGTCTTCACATCCATCTGATGCACTGTAAAATTGAGATACGTTGCCACAGCAAGAAAGATCCGAATTGCTTCCAATCTTGCCACCGGAGCGTATACCTCATCATAGTCAATCCCATGAACTTGCCTGTGCCCCTGTACTATCAATCTCGCCTTGTTTCTGACAATTATTCCTGTGTCATCCTTCTTGTTCTTATATAACCACCTCGTAGGAATAACCTTCTTGTCTTCTGGCCTCTTCACAAGTCGCCACACTCCCAGCTTTGAGAACTGATTCAATTCATTGTGCATGGCCTCCATCCAACTTGGATCTTTGAGAGCAACCATCACATTAGGAGGCTCAATCTGGGAAATGAAACATGAATACATGCAGAAGTTAATGTTTCCCGTGCGGCTTCTAGTGGTAACACCTGCTGAAACTGGTCCAAGTATATTGCTGATTGGATGATCTTTGTTGATCCTTGATACTTGAACATCTGGCACAGAGACAGAAACAGGTAGGTTAGAGTTAAGAAAATTATCATTCATACCTTGGCCTTGAGAGGGTTCTGAATCATGAGTTCCCGAAGATCCTGGAGCATCGGCATTGACATTTGTGGGAACAGAAACAGGTGCCTTCTCACCGACTTTCTCAACATTAGGTCTTGAATCAGACGACGGAGCAACGATGTCGTCTTCCTCTCCCAGATTGTGAAATACATTCGAGAAGTTGAAACCTTCAAACAGTGACCCGTAGTCAAAGATCCAATCTGGTCCAGTACCCGCATCTGTTGGATTATCTTCCATCCAATCCACATCAAAAGCCTCGATAATCAATTTGGTGGTTTTGTTGTACACGCGATAAGCACTATTTGCTGAGTAACCGACAAAATAGCACTCATCAGCTTTAGCTTCGAATTTCCCTACATCGGACTGAATTAGCACCGTGCATGGACACCCGAAGGTCTTGAAGTACCCCACCCTCGGCTTCTCTCCATAAACAATCTGATACGGAGTCTTCTCATGACGTTTGTTTAAAAGTACACGATTCTGCACATAACACGCCGTGTTGACTGCCTCTGCCCAGAAGAAGATTGGCAATTTAGCTTCACACATCATTGTTCTGGCTGCTTCAATGAGTGTCCTGTTTCTTCTCTCGGCGACTCCATTCTGTTGAGGAGTGTAAGGTGCACTAAACTGTCTTTCAATACCCTTCTCACCGCAGAACATGTTCAACTCTGCATTCTTGAATTCTGTCCCATTGTCAGATCTTATACCCTTCACTCTCTTGTTCAGCTGGTTTTCTATAAGTGTGACGAACTGTTTCACCAGGGCCGGAGTTTCGTACTTGTTCGATAAAAAGAAGACCCAAGTGAATCGCGAGTAGTCATCCACTATCACGAGACAGTAAGAAAACTTGCTGATGCTTTGTACCTGCATGGGACCAAAAAGATCCATATGTAAGAGTTGAAGAACAGATGAGACAGAATTTGTAACCTTTGGACGGTGTGGCAACTTGTGCTGCTTCCCCTTTGCACAAGCCACACATTTCTCCACAGACGAGAAATCTTTGATTGGTAAGTTTCTGACGTGCTCTCCTTTAGCCAGCTTAGACAGAGTTCTTCATATTAGCATGCCCCAGGCGACGATGCCATAATAACGCTAGATTCTCATTCTGCTTGGAGATAAGACAGGCTTCTTCAGTAGTTGGAGGTTTGCCCAAATTCAGCTGATAAGAATTTCCTCTTCTTGGAGTACGCATCAAGATGCACTCCTCTGGAATTTTGACACCTGGCTTGAGGATGATGCATTCCTTCTTGTTGAACAGGACTGAATATTCTCTATCACACATTTGCGACACACTGAGCAAACTGTGAGATAATTCCTCCACGTAGTGCACGTCAGAAAAAGTCAAACTTCCACTCTTCACTACCCCTTTCTTACTGATTCTTCCACCTACCCCACCTGCAAAAGATACTCCTCCGCCATTGAAGTCTTGTACCTCTTCCAAAAGGGATAAGTCTCCGGTCATGTGTCGGGAGCAACCGCTATCAACGTACCAGAGATTGTTGATAGATCTACTTGGCTGTCCCTACAAAAATCAGAAATCAGTGAGATTCAGGTACCCAGGCCATAACAGATCTGGGCACTCCTTTGGAGTCAGTGTAATTAACCATTTGAAGGACCATTTCTGGTTTTGGTTCAGATACATTCACATTTTGAATGTTGACTTTTGGTCTCCAATTAGGTTGTTTTTGAGATTTAGAACTATTTATTGAGTTCTTTGCAGGTGAAAGTTTCTTTGGTGGAGATGTGACCTTTTTACCTTTTGGCTTGACAACAGGTGTCCACTCAAGTTTTAATTTTGTATAAACCAATTGTTTCGTTTGAGTGACATCTTTTGTTTTTTCAATTACTGATTTGCCCTTAGGTTTAACAACATGTTTGACTTTAGGCATTTGCCTCTCACCAAATTCTTGTTTCATTTTGTCTTTTCTTTGATAAACTCCCTTAGGTTTGTAAGATGAGTTTGGAGGTCTAGTCACATTCCACTTTTCTTCAACATGCTTTGTCACTGGAGCTTTTGTGTTCAAAACCTTAGACTGTTGAGTCTTCATTGGTTCTAAACTCTGCTTCCCCTGAGACAAAGCTTGTTGTTTCTGGTTTTTGTTTTCTCCTGCCATCATTTTCTGCAACATACTGGTCCGTGGGTTTTGCGGACAGTATGGTTGATAAGGTCTATTTAAGCAATTTGCAGCAAAATGTCCTGGTTTTCCACATTGAAAACAGTTCATAGGTCTAGGCCCATTTACATGACTACACAAATATGAACGTCTTGGGTAAGACGACTTCCACTCTGGCTTATCATCCCATTTGTGTATAACACGTTTTGTATCCTTTTCAGGTTGTGTGATTAAACAAAATTGTTCTGATTTAGACTTGTTTGTTCTATTGAAAGCCGACACAACCTGAGGATAAGCTACAAAGTCTTTGGGTTTAGTCTCACGACCTACTTTAGTGTTAGGCACACGAATTTTAAAACCATGAATTGCATTACTAGAATTTGAAACATGTTTTAAGGACTTGGACACAACTAATTGCATAGACTTAGACTCATTCAATTCAGACACTGATGCCAGTACATCATCTTTAGGTAAATCAGAAACTACACTACTCGACACATGACACTGTTTAACTCTCAAACATTCTGCATCCTTCCCAGATACATCTTCAATACCTACTTCATCTGCACATGAAACAAAACTATCAGCAGGTCCAACATCATTGTTTAATGACTCCTGGGAAGTACTTGATTCACAAGTGTCTGTCATAATTTTATCCTGATTACCCAACCCATAAGACATGTGTTTCTCATTTTCTATTTCCTGAGGGGTCAAAGGTGTCACTCCTACCAGAACACTATCTAAGGGAGGTCCTATCTCATGTGTTCCTGATTCAGATCTGTCTATCTGATCCTCCTCAAAGATTATTCCTATTATATCTCTAGAATTATCTTGAGGAACATTGTTCTTGCCCTTGTCTGGGAAACTAATTCCTATTCCACCCTTGTCCTTTCCCATTCTAACATCAGTTATACAGGAGTTCAAAGATTTTCTAGCCTCAAACATTCTTTTGCTTTTCGTTTGATTCACATCAAATTTAACTTGCAACTCATTGTACTTATGTGTGATCTCATCTACCTGATTCCTAAGCTCAGCTATTTCTAACTTAGCATTGTCATACAGGAGAGTTTTCTCAGTTGCCAGTTTTTGATATTTTACTATGTCTAGCTTTTGTGCTTTAACCTTCTCCTCATTCTTTAGCCATCTACCCTTAAATGAGCTCCTTTCACACTTAATCTCAAACAATTCTATCTCATAATTTTTACATATTTGTCTAAGACCAGGAATTATACGAGCACAATTAGGATCAGAACATACCTTGAGGTTATCAACCTCAGCAGCCAAGGCTTCCTTATCTTCCACAGGAGTTTCATCAGTCACAACAAAAGCATGCTCTTCCTCTTCATCCCTTTCCATAGCAGCAATCATTGCATGAGACATGCTAAACTCTTTCAACTGAGGTGTCCAATCATAACCACCACCTTCTTGAACAACCAATGCCTTTGCCTCTCCCTTTCCTTCACCTGCTTTCCTTTCTTCTCCCCTTTCTCTCTTCGGCTTGCTGCACTCTCTTGCGAAATGCCCATACTCGTCACAGTTGTAGCACCTCAGCTTGCTTTTGTCAAACCCCATCCTGATCTTGTCTTGATCTTTCCACACATTTCTCCCTGTCTTTGCCATGAACTTCTTTGCTCTGAAGACCGCCATAGCCATCTGCCATGACACATCTAACATCTCTACATCTTCAGGATTTATCTGGTTTAGCTCACCCGATAACATATCAGTAGACACAAGAGTTCCGGCCATGAGAGCATGGTAACTGTTCATAAAACCCATACCGAGAGCAAAATTGGGATCATTTGTAGCATCAGGGTCGACTCCTCCACTTGAACTTCCTTGAGGTTGTGCCACAAAAGCAGTTGACTTTGCGACAGAGCTTGGTCCACTCCCAGTTGACTTTCCATCTTGCTTAGTCTCCACATCTTCTGACAACAGTGCTTGATTCAGTTTTCCCGCCAAACTAAGAGAGCTTATATGGTTTAACTCTCTCTGCTTGTCATCAATTAGTTTGGACTTGAGTTTGTTGATCAACTCATCAAGAGATAGTTCACTCAGCTTGTTGTTGTCCTTAATGATAGAGATGTTGGTGTTCCAAGATTTGGGTAAACTATTCAACAGTTTCAGATTCTTGTCTTCCTTGTCTGGTTCAACATTGTAGCTAGACATTTCAGCCATCAGAGACACAAACCTCTGCACCTGTGCTTCAAAGGATTCACCTTGTACATGGTTGAACAGATTAAACTTTTGCTTCAGCATTTGCTTACGGCTTGCCTTTATGTCAGGATTCCCTTCATAAGCCACAACCAAAGCGTTCCAGAGTTCCTTAGCGGTCTTGCAGTGTTTAAATCCTTGAGCAATATCTGGTGTTAATGCCATAGTCATGATGGCAAATGCTCTTTCTGCTTTGTTGCATCTTTCCCAATCATCATCATCATACTCATCTTCCGTCTTAACCTTCCCTGCATTAACTCCTTCTGAGTGAGTAGGTGTGAATGGTCCATGAATTACTGCTCTCCAAAGTCTTAGGTCAACACTCTTCAAGTGGTTTTCAAACCTATATTTCCATTCCAAAAAGTTATCCGCCGATGTTAGCCTAGGTGGACGAGTGATGGATCCAATCTCAAAATCCAGCTTCTGATACATACTTGGTTCAAAATCCATTACGAAAGCTTAGGGAACTTAAATCTAAAGACCAAACGTCCAAATAATGAGATTACGATAAGAACCACTATGATTACGATCGCAAATGATGATTACGATCGTGAACTCCTGTTTCCGATCAAAGCCAGAATCGCAAACACGAAACCGACAGAAATAATCGTAAACACGATTACGATCCCTGTTTCCGATAACCACCAATCGTAAACTCCCAAATCCGATCCTAAATTGTCGTAAACACCGATTACGACACAAGTACAATCGTAAACGCACTTCGCCGGATCGTAAACACGATAAAAATCGATTCTTGAACTCGTAAACACGAAAACTATGCAGATCTTCAACCGTAGCAGTCGTAAACACCGAAAAACCCAGAAAAATGGATCGTAAACACGAAGAATAGTAGCAGCAGAACTCGTAAACTCTAAAAACCCTTCAAATCTTCAAAAACCAGCACTTTAACCCAGAAAACAGCTTGAATCAATATCGTGAGAGCCTCGAATCACAGATTCTTGGCTCTGATACCAATTACAGGTCCAGAAAATCAACTAATCACGATATTTTAATCACAAACGAGTGCGGAATCCTCGTTTATGATTGATTCAAGATAGAGAAGAGAAGAAACACGAAAAATACGATAATTAAATGTTAAAAACTTGATCTTTGCACACAAGAAAACTTGTCGGGTACAAAACAGAAAATCGTAAACTCTCTCCTCTTTGTTTACGATCGTGAACACCACTTGGCTCCTCTAGAATCGTAAACCACCAACCTCTTACAAGGAGAACCATTGGGGTTTATATAGGCACCCCAATGGGTTTACTATTGGGCCTCTTGAGTCATAAACCCAATAGTAAACTCAAGCCCAACCATAAACTAGCCTACATACAATAACCAAACTAGTCTACTAAACTAATGAAACCCGCTAAGCCCAGCCCAGCATATTTAATATTACAAGCCTCATAATGTAGCCTCTACAACACTATATAAATCATCCATACTTCATAAAAAATTTCAGACTCTCCACATCTCTCTTAAACTTTCTTCATACAAATCAATCTCACAACTATCTCAAGATGATGCATCTTTCATGGACACCCAAAGAGGAATTGAAGTTGACTCAAGTATGGTTGGACATATCAAACAACCTCAACAACGATACGTATCGGTTTTCTTTACTCAAAATAAATTAGTGAACATTTTCATATTAATTAAATATTACTTTGTTTAGGTGACTCTGATGAAAGTAGGATGCGAAATTTTTGGAGTGACGTTGGTGCAAAGTTTTTTCTTACTATGGGTCGCGCCCCCTACCGTGCATTCGACTCATTGACCTACAAATGGAGAAACATTATACATAAAATCACAAAGTTCTATTCCCTCTACAAAGCCTGAAATGAGAATCAACATGAGAACGTGTTGGCCGACATGCTCGAGGAATATTGTAAACAAACTGGAAGGGACTTCAAACATCTACCAGTGTGGAAGTTGCTGAAACAAAATAATGTTTTTGTTCGACCCCGTCCCAATGTTTTTATTTTAGCTTTTTTAATATATAATGTTTGAAATTTTAGTTATGTTTTGAATTTTAATTCTTAATGCAGTGGTTTTAAATTTGAATTATATTTGTTATTTTAAGTGTTTTAATTATGTTTTATTTAATAAAATTTTTATTTTTCAATCTATTAATTATTAAGAATAATAAATCAAAATAGAAAATTAATTATTAATTAAGTAATTATTATACTTGTGCATAGTTTCATTACCTACTATAACACTTTTTCACTTTCACTAAAATGTATGTGTGGCATTCTGCATGATGCGTTTTCAGACTTAAAAAACCACACCACTATATATGACCTAAAAAGAACACTGAAATATAAGACATATTAAATGTATCAATAATTTCCAATTGTTAAATAAAATATGCATACCATATTATGATATTAGTTATAATCCAGCAAACTTTTATATAATATTAGTATTTTTATATTTTAATAGCAGTTTACCTAATAATAGGTTTCATTGATAACTTGTTCTTCATACAGCTAAATTACTAAAAGGAAAAAGAAAATGAAAAAGAAAACCAACTTAAAAATGAAAAAATAACAAAGGAAATAAACTAAAAATTAAGATTACGGTTCAAAGCATAAGTTGTGAAATAATTTTAGTCTCTTGGATTTTTAATTAAATTAAGATCAATGGTCTAGAGGTTTTTTTGTGTAGAATTAGAGAGAGAAAAAAAAAAGATGAAGAACATTTTTGACTTTTTATTAACTTCCTCTCATTTTTTTTAAATCTTCATAACTTTTACATACGATATTATTTTTGTAAAAAAAAATTACACCATAAAACGAGCGTTTTTTATCTTTAAAACCATTATAGTGTTATTATATATAAAATTAAAAAAAATTACTCTTTCGATTTGACACAATGATCTGAACATGTTCTGATCATTGTTTCAAAATATTTAGATCATTGTGTGTTAAAAAATGTGACGCCCACTCCCAGTCTTGGCTCCAGGAGGGGTCACGTGTCAGATTTACTCATGAACACCAGGTATCAACAGAGATAACTAATCAGCGGAAAATTTAAAACTTGTATTTATATGCCAAGTACTACAAAGTAAGAGATAATGTACATAAGGAGATATATACTAACTATTGCTACGTTTTATTGCTATAATTATGCCAGCTTGCCAAAACACTCCTTCCGTCCGATAGTTTGCTCGTCTAATCCCTTATCACCAGGGCCTTCTCATAACTAGTCTAAGCCTCACCCTGACCTGACATACATACATTTTTGGAAAACGTCAGCTTATGCTGGTGAGTTCTATATTTTAAAACTTTACCTCGGTGTGAGGTTTAAAACCCTTGGACCCGCAAGATCCCTTTTTCATAGACATTTATCAAGTATAATATATATCACAATTATACAACACGTAATATTCTTTAACAGAAAATACCCCTTATAAAACCATTTATCCCGTTATCCCTTCCTACAACCCCAACATTTATTACCAGTGTAAACCCTGCTAACGTATAAGCAGAGAAGCCATCTTTGTCGACTGCCGAGTTTACCCCTCTAGGGTATTCCCTATAATGGTCAGTCGCCCCGCTTTCCCTTATTTGCTAACTGCCGGGTTTACCCTTCTAGGGCATTCCCTATAATGGACAGTTGCCCTGTTTCCCTCTATTTGCTAACTTCCGAGTTTACCCTTCTAGAGTATTCCCTATAATGGACAGTTGCTTTCTCCCTCTTCCTATTTGTAGTGATCTCTAACCCTATTGAGTAACACTACTTCCTAACTCCCCCTGTACTACTACCCACCCCTAGTTAAATACCCAAGTGACTTAAGAATATTAGTAAACAGTGATAAGGTCTTCATATACTGCAACAAGTGGACATCCCTCAATTTACCGTTGGTGTATGTATACAGGGCGTATCCTCCACACTTCTGATATATCGGGTAACTAAAATTATTATGCTTATATATAGGAAGTACCAGCGGCGTATCCACCATATATTAATAAAGCGAATGCATCACATGGTCTTATATAATCATACATATTCACTATAACGTTTACTAATAATTCCTTTATCACTTGACTATTTATCTTCGAAGCAAATATAGCACATATCATATTACAGTCATTATAATTACGTTATAACACGTACAAATGATTTAACATCATTTTCATCGTATATATATTTATCTAAATATATTATCCCAAAAGTCTTTTAACAGTTTATCAATTCAAGATATTTCACGTATATGCATTTCCATAACAATTCACACATATATATCAATCCAACAATAATTTAATATATCCATTTATCAATTAGCACCTTAGGAATTTGATATATATTTACTCAAAGGTAATATAACAGTTTAACACTTCAATAGTTCAGATAGGCAACATTTCAGTTATAAATAATTTAGATGCATTTTATAACATTTGTATGTATATCAGCCCGAAAACATTTAAAACATTTAAAATATTTAAGAGTGGTCTCATAGAACTCACATTATCCTTTTAACTCGTTTACTTGAACCGAACTTCCGCAACGATTCCCGATTTAACCTAATTTGCGTATCGTATGGCGTTAACGCAAGGCTTTATAGAATAAACACTTCCTATGTTTATTGTAACATCTTATTATCTTAATAATATTCAATTATTAAGTTTACCCCTTTTAAAAGGTCAAAATGAACAAAATGCCCTTTAGGCAGTTATCCTTTTCTTTTAACGATAATATGAAGACGCGCATTCCTATAAGTAAACGCTCACCCCGGGATCGCCCAGTGAGGTATGCCAGGTCCCAGTTGGAATTTATGCGACACCCCCGCTTTGCCAGAAACCCCAGAGTACAGGCGCTTACCCTTTCGGTCCGCACGAGCTTCTAAATATCCGATTAACTCGGTATCTTTAATACTTTATCATTTATCTAATTTAAGCTCATATATGCTTATTATATATATAAACATGTTACCATATCAAAAATCAAGTCCCCATACCCTCCATATTATTTTATATTAAATAATCATATTTACAAACCCTAATATCCCGTTTTTTCTTGTTTCTTTATCAAAACTCATTTACTTTTCAAACCAACTTAGGGTATTATCCATTATAATATTTTATAACATGCTTTAAAATATTAAATCTTAACTCATCACCGTTTTATGAAATTTTGGCATTACGACGTCTAGAAACCCTAATTTCATATATTTATTATATAAATATCAAAACTTCTTTTAAAACGAAATAAGCTTAGGGCTTTTATAGAAAACATCATTTTAACAACATCAGCAAAGTTTCAATTAATGTTATCGTTTATCGATTAACACGTGTATCATTCATGTAATGTTATCGTTTATCGATTTTGTAAGGATCAAACTAACCCTCACGCGATATCTGGACTAGTGAAACCGTGCGGAATCCGGTTTAACTAGTTGATTCAAGACAAACAATGAAAGATGATAATCGAAAAGTATAAGCACAAGAAGTAACAAACCGATTGAAGAACAAACTTAGATTAAACACTGCTTGCTTGCTACACCTTGGATCGAAATTCTCTTAGGGAGAATTTCGATGATCACCTTAACACCACAAAAGACTAGCAACCTTTTCTAAACATAAAGAAGTCCTATATATAGTTGAGATTGACTTGGTAAACAAGTCAATCTCATTAGGGATTTTCAAAACCCCTAGGCCCACACTAACAAAATCGGACCTAAACCCCACATTAGCCTACCCAAGTTAGCCCAATTACATTTACAAGCTAGCCCAAAAACACTAAACAAGCCCAAATCCATCTAATGCAAAAGCCTCAATTTTCAGGTCTATACAATCTTCCCCTAAGCTTTAGCATTAGACTGTCTTCACATCCTGAACTTCTTTGACAAATTTACGGTTGCTGGATCATACCATATCTCCTTGGCTACAATCTCAGCTACTGCCCGAGTGTAACACTTTGCATATTCTTCAGTGTCTGGGTTATACTCAATCTGATGTTTAGCTAAAACCATGATGTCTTTCTTATGGAATCGCATCAGATCATGAACTTCCATGACATCAATAGTCTTTGACTTGCAAAGAATCTTTGCTTCACCAGAGTAATCACTATAAGCCCAGGTCTGGAAATCATGCAGGCAGTCTTCAGGATGTCTCATAGGAAGAGGTATCGTCTTTGTCTTGTCAGTAGGTGGATACAAGACATTTGTAAACTTCTTGAGCTTTTCATCTTCCTTCCCTAGGATACTTTTCTTACCATCCCACTTGAAAACACTCCTGTATTTCTTCACATATGACTTCTTGTGAGGAAACTCCTCAAACCTCTTGAACTTGCTCCTCACAGCCTTTTCCAGTTTCTTATAGAAGTATGTGGCTTGATCATTGTTTGACGGATTTGAAAATGGAGCCTGATAAAGCATGGTCAAATCCACATTCGTCCAGGAATAAAATTGAGTCCAGCTCTTGTAGTATTCTAACGGATACTGACCCCTTCTTCTCACAACAAACTTGTTCTTCTCTCCATCAAACATCCAGGTTTTAACAGGTGCAGTAATACCTTGCTTATCATGAAAATGTTCACCCAACTGGATTAGATACCTTTCAGGCGGATAGGCAAATGTCTGTGACTCCCAACCTCCATCAAAATCAGAAGCTGGAACTGTCATGTAATCTCTATCCCTGGTATCTTTATCTTCACTCGAGGCATCAGGTAAAACCGGTTGAGTTTCTTCAGGAATATCAGCCTCAAAGTCAAATACTGGTGATTGTGAGGAATCACCTACACCTGATCCTCTTTCAACTCTATCTCCTTGTCTTGATTTTTCTGAATTCAGCTGCCTGATCAGCTTGCGAAGTTCTCTAAACTGCCTTGAGAATTCTCTGTTTACCTTTTTTTGATTCTCCAATTCAGTATTGTGAACCTTCTGAATATCAATCAAATCAACAAAAATCTCACTTTGAGTTGCATTTTGGGCTTTCAACTCTGCTATCTCAGCTCTGAGTTCATTCTCCAATCTGAACTCTGGGGTTTCTACTGCTTTCCCTTTGTCTTGGGCTGTGGGCTGAGAAGAAGACGGACCAGCACTTGAACTTGTGACTGGTGGCACATAAGAATCAAGTCTTCTTCTCCTTGGGTCACTAGGGCCTTCAGTGTGGTGTGGTGTAGCAGCTGACACAGTCTCAGTCATATCAGTCAAATCATCTGTAACAGAAGCACTGAGGGGAGGATCCTCTGTAGCTTTCCGTTTTCTGATCATTGGAGTCTCTGTTGTCTCAGTCTCAACTTCCTCAAAGTCAACATCATCCAGATATTTATCATAGTTTATTGACTCATCACCTTCAAAATTGAGCGCTCCAATCCTTACATCATTCAAATCAAATTCTTCCCAGTCAGAATCATCAGGAAGATCAACCACTTTCTGTTGAGGAGGAGGCATATTATGTTCTTCTTCAACTGATGCATTTCGGTTAACAGGAACCTCTTCTCTCACAATCTCTGCAAACTCTCCAAACTTGTCACCGAATGGCATCTGATCCGACAACTTCTTCTTCGGATTTATCATAGGAAACACTTCAATACCCATCGGTTTTGTGTCATGGGTGTTATTGGTCTTTCTCAGGTTTGGGTATTTTGAATCCAGAACAGACTGGATAAACTTGGGAACAGCAGCAAACTTCTTATCTCTTGACACAACAGCTTTCACATCTTCAAAAATCATCTTAGACCAGTTGAACCGAACACCTCTGATTAGTGACACCATTGCATGGGTGTGCACTTGGTTCAGCTGATCCGTAGAGCTCTTCTTGGCAATGACACATTTTTGTAAATAATGTGCCAGCATTCTCCAGTACGGCGGAATGAGAGCTTTCATAGTGGGAGGAGAGACTGTGATGTATCCCATTTCCTTTAAACATTGGGACACCATCTCCTTATCAAGCAACGTGGAATCAGCAGCTACATCTTTTAGTCTGAGTGCCTGTCTGAAATTTTCTTCAGTTAAGGTTACTTCAGTATGTTGAATCTTGGCAATAATCTTCTTTCCATCTTCAGACACTTCTGCTGTCTTCCAGAATTCTTGCATCATCCGTTTGCAAATCACCGGATTTGTTGTAAGAGCAAAATGTAAACAACATTTCTTCAAACCAGCTATCATCGATAGATACTTCTCTTTGTATTCTGCAGGCGGGTCCAGCAAATACGCTACCTGATTGTGATCCTTTACAAACTCCAAATCCCTACGCTCACAAACACAGATAAACAACCAAAACAACACAAAAAATTCATTAGTTTTCAGGGATTTCTCGAAAAATGGACAGCATAACGGCTTAAAACTGAATGAAAACCATCGAAAAATATCATCAGGTACCTTTCCGATCGAAAAACAGGGTTTTCGATCGGAAAGCAT
>JBCNJP010000003.1:18306158-18605375 GCA_039602395.1 Deinandra increscens subsp. villosa
CTATGTTAAGACCCAATTTAGTACCCCAAAAATATCCCAAATTTATAAGATGTAATGTTTGGCTAAATTGAGAAAAAATGCGATATTTCATCCTAAATCCTAAACCCTAAACTCGACTAGGATATTAATTATGTGTGGATGTAATATTATTAATTATTGCATTTATATAAAATTTTTAAGACATATTTATGTTAAATATGATATTGGCATGTTAACATAAAGTCTTGTGTCAAAAATTGTGAATTTTGGGGTTAAAATGCAAAATAGCCAAACTAGAGGGGCCAAATGTGTCATTTTCGAAAACTCTCTTTTATGAAGAGATGGAAAATGAATTGGGGTAGAAGTGAAAGTGAGACACTTCCTCTCAAACCCCGGAAATCGAATTTTTGTGGTTCCAAGGAGAAATCTTTGATTTTGGAATATTAAATAAGGCTTGGAGGCTTAAAACTCATATAAATCCATGGTGGATTGCGAGGTATGTATTTTTTCAATGTGTGCATGCTAAATCCAAAATGATGACGACAAATCAAAGTGGTTAAAGATGTGATTTTGATGTAGTAGTTGATGATAGTGATTGATAAGCTAGCTTAAGACATTAATCTTGAGTTAGTTAGTGAAAGTAAACATGACAACCTCAAAGTTAGATTACTTAGAATTGGGGGGTTGAGAAAATTGGTTTCTAATCTTAAATTTGCTAAATTATATGATGCTATGTGTGATTAGTATGATGATTCAATCAAGTAATGAAGTTACTTGATTGATAAAACAAGTAGCTTAAATGGTATACCCTTGGCTGGAGGAGTTGTACATTATGTGCATAAGTAGTATGCACACCAAATGTTTGATGAAATGCCTAATTTAGGTGGGATGCTTGAATTCATGACTAAATCTAGAAATGATACTCTACTAAGGATCATGAAAAGAGAATGTGCATGAATTGTGAAATCCATTCTTATAAATTGTGTTAAATGGAATAGTGTAAAACCATGAAAAAAGATGAAAATCTAGTTGTGGGGCTGTTTTGAAAATGTTGTATAAGATCACTCGTATATCTGTTTAGGATGTATGATAGACGATCGAAAAGGTTTTTGTGAATACTATGTTTCATGTTTGAACACTTGAAACTGAATCTGATTTATAATGGGTCAAACGACACGCTAATATAGCCATTTGGATTTTCAGCATGCTGTTTGGAAAAAATTTATAGCAGTTGTCCTATTATTAGAAAAATTGTATACAATTATAGAAATATCGTTATAAGAAGTACCCGAGTTATAGAACCCATGTTAATGGGTCAAACAGGTTCAATGACTCTAAGGAGCTATAATTGTGAAATTGCTACATTGTAGGATTACGTGGTTATCCTAATAAATTATTTATATCTATAATGAAAGGATATAGCTATTTTATGCGTAAAACGAGCTCACTACTTGATAGTGAGGCTTAGCGGGTCAAACGGGTTGGAATCTGGCCAATTATGCTAACCGGACTTAATGGTCAAAATTTATGAAATAACATGTTTAGAAATGTTATAGAGTCTTTGGAAAAATGAGGGAAATAACACAAGTGAAGTTTTGAGCAAAATGGGAAAAATGGCCAAAAATGGCCAAAAATTGGCTAAGTATGGGATCTGGCCGCATTTGGCCTGATCCCTGGAAATACCGCTCTAAGCGTATCGCTTGGAGCAAAAGAAAATGCAGGCGATATGCCTGGTTTTCCAAGCGTATCGCTTGGAGAGAAATTTATCCTAAGCGATACGCTTGGGAACCAAAGTTTAAGATTTTTTATTTTCTTCCCTTGTTTAATGTTGTTTAGAAACTCAGATATGAAGTGAGTAATTTGTAGGTTAGGTTGGGTTGGAGCCCGAATCACCGCCGAGCTTGCAGAAGAACCGAATACTATCAAGATGATGACTTGCAAGCATTAATTGGAGGTAATGCATTGTATGGCCTCTTTACTAGTCGAGAGAGCCAATGTCCTGTTTAGGAGTTAAACTCCACGGACCGTAGTCTTTTGACCACACGTCAATTATTTTGCATCTGTTAATTTGAATTGATTGTTTTTTGAGATTGTACACAACAGATGACGTTCGTAAGGATTTCAATACTTACGAACGGGCCATGCCAAAATTTTTAAAAGAAAAATTCCTCTTGTAAGGATCAGATCATTCTCATAAGAAGTTATTTTGAAATGAGGTGATAAGTTATTACGTGTTTGGGCTGTAATAAAATGAAAAGTTTTATGGGACCAAAATTTAGACGTTAGTAAACGTCATAAAGCAGTAAACTCTGATATGGGTGTCACATGGGGTCTGGGGCTGTTGGGTTTAGAAGTCTCCAATAATTGTTTCTTAGCAAAGTGGGCTTAGAGATTCTCCAATGAGACGAACAGCTTTTGGCGTAGGGTGGTGGCCTCAATTCATTCTCGTCCGAATTCGACAATGATCATTCATGTGCAACCGACGGCTAGTGGGATTTGGAAGGCTATCACGAAAGCTATCCATGAGTTGGATTCTTACGGGGTTAATTTCTAAAGCCTTTTGGTCAGGGTGGAAGGTCATTGGAAATGGTTGGGGGACAACTCCGGCGTGTTCTCGATTAAGTCTCTAAAGGCTCATATAAATCAGTGGATTTCCCAGGGGAATGGCGCTGTGTTGGATTGGTGTAAGGCAGTCCTGATAAAGGTCAATCTATTTTATCGTGGGCATATCTCGATCGGGTTCTCTCCAAAGAGGCGCTTATGCTCAGAAACATCTTGGTGCATGTCACACCCTGTAAAATTTTGTGTCGGGATGTGAACCAGCGTTATCACAGTCAAGGTCAAGAACGTACTCTGGATGGTTCAACAACTAGAGCCGTTTGGAAGTTGATAATTGTTTGGAGTAAATTTGGAGTTTTCAAATCATTACGCAGCGGAATTTAAGTAATGAGTTACACAAATTGTTTTAAGTTTCACAAAACAATAGTTTTCAAAAGATTTTTGAGACATGACATCGTCAGATGTTATGCCAAGAAAATCTCCAACGGCTATAATCCTACTCCAGAATTTACTGAAAGATCCTAAATGCAACAGTCATCATGCAGGTCCAGATTGGTAACAGCAGTAAACGTTAAGCACCTGAGAATTCATATAAGAAAACGGTCAACAAATAATTTTGTTGGTGAGTCACACAGGTTTAAAGTTGCTAGCCTTGAAAAGTATACAAAAGTTGTTATGAAAATTTGTTTATGCTATTCTTTGACAAAATCATATAAGACTTGTTGAAATGTTACCATATACCCTGAATTCCGAAACTGACTGATTACCCACTCTTGGCATCTTTGTCCAGCGGATACCGCAAAAGCAAGATATAACAATTTGTACCCTTTGACTAATAAAACGGAGTCATGATTGGAGCGACCAAATCAGAGCAGGGGCGTTAACCCAATAGATCTATTCAAACGTTACCGTTTCATATGATAATTAATCGGATTCAGTTAATAGTGGGGTTTAGTTATAGCATGAATAAACATGAAATAAAGATGTGGACGGCAGAAAGGCACATGTAACAGATAGGTTAACAAGGTCTAATTGTCTAGCATAGTAAAAGTAATATGAATTCTCCCCCAAGTAATTGAAAATAGTTAAAGAGAAAAGGGGCCGTGAAAACTCACATGATTCAGAAACAGTAGTCGGAATGTGTTCAACGGAAATGCAAGCCTAGATAATTATGAGACATGCAATAAAATAAGTAATTGGGTTGACACTAATGTCACTCCAATTAGGTAGGTCAAGTCTTGACGTCATGGTAGCCTTAGGGTCAATCGATTTGAGGTGTTAAGGTGAAAAATGTCCGTTTATGCATTTATTTGGAAAAATGTCAATTATATATATATATATTTTAATTAAATAAAATATAAAAAAATTCCCAAATAATATCTAAACATGGTAAATATTTATAGAAATAAATATTAAGTCAAAATGAGGGTTTTCATATGAAAATTTGGTTATTTTGACAAATTTGTTGAAAACCGGGTGGTTTCACGGTAACCACCGTTTACCCGATATTTATCCGTTTAAGTTAGAAATCAACCAAGTAAAATAAAATATGATTATTTTCTGTCCAAAAAGTGTATATAAATATTTCAAGTGTCGGTTTGTACAAGTTTGTCGGTTTTGTGTAATTGGTGTCGGTTTTGCCGTTTTGGTTCCGTTTGCCCGTTAAATGACATAGTTAGGTTCCTAAATTCACCATAAGCATTTGTAAACATGTTTTCATCATTAAAAGGTCCCTATAAGTTCATTTGGGCCAGATTTGAGTTTCCTTATAAAAACGATGTTTCCGGGCCCGTCGGGTGTCGGTTTTAGTCCCGGTTTGTGCCCAAATTTAAGTAATTTGAAAAGGGATCTTTTGGCCATGTCCTAAAGTAACTTAAAGCATCATAACCTACTGTTTAAAAGTTTACACTTTCTGGTCAAAACTGATTTGTATTTATATGGGTTTTTCTAGAGTTTTCAAGTGTACTTTTTGGTTCATAAAGGTCCTGATGGTGATTTTAAGCATAGGTAACCTTCCTAATGTTCAAAGTAACCTACTTTGACTATGTTAAAAGTTTAAAAACGTGTCATGGGCAGCCATGGGTCCAAAATTGCAAGATCAACACATAAAGCATAACATATACAAAGTTTATGTTCAAAAATGCAAACCAAACAAATACTTGTGTAAATCTCCTACAAATCAAAGTTTGTACATAATATGGCACAAGGTTTACTATCAAGAGTTCATAGTAAGTAAATACACGGAGGAACATGGTGATAGTTACTAACTAGTAGCATTTTAACAGTCAAAATCATGTTTAGACAACAATGTGAGTCAAGACTTGCTAATGGAGTGATCTAAGTATGAAATGGAACTAAGAACACATGATGAAACAAGATTTAACCAAGAAAAGTGGAGATGGAACCTTATAGGAAGAAGGTGAAGGCCGAAAATGGTGGTGATGATGGTTGTTCTTGCTTGTTCTTGCTTCCTAGCACTTGAAATCACCAAGGGAATGAGAGTTTGAGTGAGAAATTTAGAGAGAGAGTAGAGAGAGAGAGAGACTTACGGATGAGAGGGAGGAGAGAGCAAGAGAGGATTTTCTTGAAAATGTAGGTAACAAATGAAGTTAGGATAAAGGAAAGGTGTTTATATGTGATGTACTTGAAAAGGGAAAGTGTTTGGTTTATGTGTGTGTGTGTGTTTCGGTTGTATGTGAACCGAGAGAGAGAGAGAGATGACCGAGAGAGAGAGAGAGGGACGGTTTAGAGGGAGAGAAAAAGAGTTTAAAAGTGTTTGGGACTTGGTTGTTTGATAAATATCTAGTATGGTTAAGTTAAATAAAAGATTAAGGGTTATGTGTTTGTGTGTTGTATGTGAGCCGAAGAGAAGGAAAAGGGGGGCTCGGGTTCGAGCCTCAAGCTTGGCCGGTTCAAGGGTGCCCCAAATGGGTTCAAGAGAGTTCAAGCTTGTGATTAAATTGTGTGTTTAAGGTGGTATGTGGCTGCAACAATAA
Source organism: Deinandra increscens subsp. villosa (assembly GCA_039602395.1). Lineage (NCBI taxonomy): Eukaryota > Viridiplantae > Streptophyta > Magnoliopsida > Asterales > Asteraceae > Deinandra > Deinandra increscens. The sequence continues at coordinate 18,311,693 of JBCNJP010000003.1, forward strand.
GGGAAAGTAATGTGTTTGTGGAGGGAAAACATGGACCAATGGTTAATAGTGTTGTTGGTTTGTTGAGACAACTTCACCCTATGATGTCATAGGGTTGTAAGGATGTTGCAAATTGATGGAACAAGGCAAAGAAAGGGAGTCAACCATATGTACTAGAAGTAACTAGATCAAGTAATGGGAATTGGGGGTGGTTTGGAGTTGGTTACTTGAACCGGTCGAGAAAAAGGCAAGGGGGGGGGGGGTCGCGAGTTCGATCTCGGGTGGAGGCCGGGTCACGAGGAGGGGAAACGAGGGAGAGGAGAAAGTGTGACGGGTTGTTTAAACGTTAAGGAACGAGAGAACTAAATAAATCAAGACGAGTCTCGAAGATTCTATAAAAATAATTATTCACGACGTCACAAAATAAATAAACAACGATTTGGTTTGGAATAAAAATACTCGAGGTTTAATAACATTGAAAAAAACTACGTTGCATGTGTATATATATATCATGCATGAAAAGTGTATCCGTCGTGAACGTTTATGAAGTTAAATAAAATGATTCGGACGTAAAATAAATAAATATTTACGTGAGGATTGGATCACAAGTCTTGATAACATGATTGGTGTCTAAACGTGTATTTATATATTATGTCATGTTTGATAATAATGAGATTCGATTCGTACATAAATACGTTAGAATTTTATTGTGAGAAAATAGTTTTATGTATGAAATGCAAACGTTGAATATTCGAATGATCAATTAAAACCATTTGCATGAATATTAACATAATAACGTGAAATCCCAAGATGATGGGATCGTGAGTTATTATTTTATGGTAAAGATGACATGAAATAGTTAATGTGTTTGGTTGGTCGTCTTTTATTATTAAAATTCCAACGACCATTCCGTGTAAAGGGTTATCATGTCTAAAGGTCGTTCGTGTACATGGTTAAGGCTACGTCAAGACTACGACTATATTGCATGTAAAAGGGTAAAGTACAATATTTTCACATTGCAAATAAATAGTTACGTAATACAGTTAGCACATAGGTATACATTATCGTTTAGGTTGACGGAAACTTACGAGATGTCACAGTGCCCTTGTCTTGTTGTAGGTTATGTGGGGAAGGGTTCGAATCTGTTGAACACTTATTTATAGGTTGTAGTTTCTCGGATGTGGTTTGGAGGATCGTTTCGCAGTGGTGTCGCATTCCTCAGGTAGTTTTCTTCTCGGTAAAAGACCAGGTGAATGTGCACAAGGAGCCTCATCTCCTGGCATGGAAAAGAGAGACCGTGAATGTGATCTTTTACGCAGGTGCTTGGTGCTTATGGGTTGAACGTAACAAGGCGGTTTTCGAGAATAGGATTCCTTCGATCCATAGGGTGGTGGCGGAGATCAAACTTGGGAGTTTTATTGTGTTTGTGAATCGTTGTAAGTCCTGGTGATTGATTGGCTGAGTTGGTCTTCTTTCAATATGTAATGTTTTTGTTGGGCGACCTCTAGCGTCTTGCTAGTGGTTTTTCCGGTTTCTTAAGGCATTTTGCCGTTAAAAAAAAGTTGGTGTAGAGTCTAGAATTTGTGAGGCTTTTGCATTAGAAATACTTTTGGGCTAGTTGAATTGTAATTGGGTTGTGTGGGTTTGTGATTGGTCGTAAATAGGCTATAGGCCGATTTTTTGTAGCTTGTTGAACAAGCATAGGCTTTTCTATATAAGGAGAGCTAGTCTAGAGGTTTAGGGTTGCTTCTCTTTTGGTGTTCTTGAGTGTTTTTCAATTTCAAGTGTACCGAATTTCTCATTGAGAATTCGGCATTCATCAAGTGTGTAGTAATCAAATTCTTCAAGTGCTTACAATTGGTTTGTGTGATCTTTATTGTTTTTCTATTTGTTTATTATCGATTATATTGATTATTCTTGAATCACCACTAATCACCGGATTCCGCACGGTGATTAGTCGAATTGATATCGCGTGAGGAGAGATTTCGATCCTTACAATTGGTATCAGAGCCAAGAAACACAAGTTTCGAGGCTCTCGCGATATCAGATTCAAGGTTTTGGTAAAGTAACGATTTGAGTTTTTGGTGGTTTTACAGCTTTTAGCACTCTCGGAAGTCTTTTTGCAGGTCTGGACACAAAACAGGAGATTACGAGGTGATTTGCTTAAGTTTGAGAACTTTTCGATCCAGCATAGCAGCTTTTCGATCAACCTCTTGATCGAAAAGTCATCCCAGACGCCTTCCAGTGATCGAGAAAGACCCCTCGTGTCTTTTCGATCAGCCATCTTCAGTTGAAAAGTCAAATTCTCTGACTTTTCGATCAGCCGCTCCCTATCGAGAAGTCCCCTCAGTGACTTCTCGATCTGTCAGTTTAATCGGAAAGTCCCTTGTGACTTTTCGATCCGTCGTTCACAATCGAGAAGTCCCCTTAGTGACTTCTCGATCAGCCAATTACAATCGAAAAGTCCCCCTGTGACTTTTCGATCAGCTTCTCGATCCAATCGGAAAGTCCCCACTGTGACTTTTCGACCCACATCTGCTTTTCGACCGAGAAGTGCACTTTCCGATCAAAAAGTACTTTTTGACCAGCCTCCTACAACCGAAGACCCCTTTTCGACCTACTCTCTTTTGATCGAAAACCCTTGTGTTTGCCTCACAGTGTTTACAATGGCCTTTGATATGTCAAGTCTGTCAAGTGCAACCCTTGAGATGGATGCAAAGATCGGAACCAACGCCAGACCACCACATCTGATGTCTGGCAAGGACTTCATGAGCTGGAAGTACCGATTCGTTAACTATGTAAACTATCATGATCCCAAGATCATGCGATCAGTTGAGGTGGGAGACTATGTCCCATCGACACCTGGAGCACTGGGTCAGCCACCCAAACCTAAAGGCAAATCATAATGGATTGGTGAAGATTGGGAGAGGGTGGAACGTGATAGAAAGGCACTGGCTGCTCTAACCATGGTTTTATCTCCTGAATAACTGAAGCCTTCAAGGAGTACACCTCTGCTAAGACACTTTGGGATGCTCTTGTGGCCGCATATGAAAGAAATGACGATATGAAGGAATCTCGAAGAGAAAACCTAAGAGAACAATTTAGTGAATTCAATTACATCCCTGGTGAAAATATTGAGACTCAGCTTCAACGGTTCATTAAAATTGTGACAGGAATGAAAGATGCTAGAGTCACATACACACAAGTGGAGGTAAACAAGAAGCTAGTAAACTCTCTTCCACCAAATTGGGATAGCACTATTGAGTTAATAGAAAAGACGGTGCAAATTTCTACTTCACCACTAAGCTAGCTTATGTCAACCATTAGAGCGTATGAAGAGAAGAAGCAGAAGAGGGCCAGAAAGCTGGGCAATGGAGCATTAATGAACCAAGTTAATCAAGCTTTCATCTCACAGCCAACTGCTGCTCCAAACAACCCACAGTCTAATCCAATGGGATTTATTTCTCAAGCCACTGGGTCGAGCACATCTGGAACATCAAACCTTGTCTCTTTAGATGTTAATGCTCTAACCAAAGATCCCAGTTTTGCTCTTGGTGTAAGAATTATGAGTTGTTATCAGGCACTCGTTGCAAGTTCTCTTCTACCCGTTGATTTAACTCCAAATGATGTGAATCAAGTCAACCCAAAAGACCTGGAGCATATGGACATTTCTTACCAGATGGGAATGTCAGCTTTGAGAGCTAAGCAGTTTATGGCAAAGACAGGAAAGAAGGATTGGAATGGAGGGAAATGGATAAAGCTCAGTTTCAACAAAGCAAACCTGAGGTGCTACAACTGCAATGAGTATGGGCATTATGCACGGGAATGCACCAAACCTAAGGTTAACAGAGATGTCAAAACTGAGAACAGAGGTGAAAATGTGAAGAAGGAGACAGGGAAGAATGACAGGGCACTGGTGGTTCAGCACACACCAGGTTACGATTGGACAACTCAGGTGGAAGACTTGAGCCTCACACTTGATCATGTAGCCCTCCTGGCTGAAGAAGAAGCACATAAAGAAGCTGCTGAAGTCTTTCATCATGCATTCATGGCAGAAATAACTCCAGGGTCCCAAGTCAGTAGCAATGAGGTATGTTCTAACCCTAAATGCCAAATTATATTTAATGAATGTAAAGACTGGGAACGTAAGTTCATTAATGAAACTCTAAATCGTGAATTATCTGATAGAGACCTTCGGGAGTACAAAGGTAGGAGTAAAACATTTAAAGAAAAATTAGAAGCTGCCATAGTAGATATTAAGAGTCTTCAAATTCAATTAAGTGATAAAACTGCATATCTTAGAATTGCTAACGAAGAAATTGACACATTAAAATCAGAGGTTGAAGAACTTAAAGCTAAACTAGAAACATCACAAAATAAAGTTGAACGAAATGATAAGATTGTGTCAGAAATTTTGAAGGCTAGCTCTCTTTTCTACACCACAGATATCCGAACGTGACATCTCAAAGCCAACTCTGGTTTGGGTCTCGGTACTGAGGTGAAGGATGAAACATCCACTCATACAGTACCAATGCCATTGATGCATGAAATGATCCCAGACTATGAGAGTTCAAAGACATCTTTAGAAGCTAAGGCCGAAATAGAAAAGAAACTTGTTGCATGCCCCATTAAAATTTATGCTCCTGTTTCTAACATTACTAACAATTCTACTTGTTGTGCAGATAAAGGTAATAAAGAAGCAGGGGTAGTGAATTGCAAGGAGTCCCCTAAGAGTCCCATGAAGTCCAATTATGATTCTTATTATAAAAATTTGATTTTGAGAAACTTGAACTTTCTGTTAAGTCTGAGTCAAAAACTTCAGAGTCTGTTTTGTGTGATAAACCTTCTGAATGTGGTGTGTTTACTTTTGGTAAATGTGATGATAAAATTTTAAGAAGGGATAAGGGACCACAGGTTGCTGGTCCCAAATCCACAAGTGAAGTGAAAGTTTCTGAGGATAAGAATAATAATCCGGTCCAAAATGTGCAGAATGTACGGGACACCAGACCCCATGACTTTGTTCTGTACCCAGAAGTCAACTCTGCTTATGACCAATTTAAGCTGATACAACGGGAGTATATTTTGACCACAAAGCCATATGGTAAGGCCCTTTGGATCCACAAAAATTGTTCAAAACCAACCTGGATATCCACTGGGCGTAACCAACAACAGGCTCCCGTGTATCCAAAGAAACAGTCTTGCCATGTGTGTGGTAGACCAGGACACGTGGCAAGAAACTGCTTGCACTGCCCTTATGAACCTTATTATCCTAAGAAGGTCCTGCAGAAGACTGTCCCATTGGGCCAAAAACATGTTGGCCCAAAACAAAAATTTGGACCTTCAGACTTCAAGGTGCAGAACTTGGCACCACAACCTCCACAGACACAGTTGCATGCTAGGTTAACACCAAGGACTGCACCTTCAAATCGAAAGTTGCAGCAAACCATACCCCAACACTCCAAGGTACTCAGAGGGATTCCAAAGCCCAAATCACCTAAACAAGAAACAAAACCTATGAAAAGTAAAGTGAGCCAAAATGCTAAAAAAAACTCCAAAGCTTTCTAAGACTTTGACTAAGCCTGTTTGGGTCCCAAAATTGTTGAATCCTCAAAATCTGTCTCTCACCCAAAGCAGGATACTTTTCCAAAATCTCTTGTCCATCCAAAACCAGTTTTAAAATCCATTTTCAAATCCTTTTCAAAAACACCTATCCATCCAAATCTGGTTGGTTCAGCTAAATCAAATGGTTGGGAAAAGGATGACAGGTGGAACATTCCAAAACTGGTAACTTTATCTTTCAAGCCAACTGGAGTGTATAAAAAACACTCCACGTCTTTCCAAAAGGTGAACAGTCAAAAAACAAATAAACATCCATCTAAAGGGCCACAGGAGCAAGGGAAAGAAAATCACCAACCCAGATATGTCAACAAAAAAGACATTCTCAATCCAAACAAGGACAGACCAACGTCACCCAGACCAATTAAGGCCTGGGTACCAAAATCTAACTGATCTCCTTTGAATGCAGGAACAGCCAAGGAGGACTGTTAGCAACCTATGGTATGTTAACAGTGGTTGTTCCAGGCATATGACGGAGGACATATCTCTACTGCAAGACTTGGAGAAATTTGACGGAGGATATGTGTCGTTTGCCGGAGGAGTTGGAGGATATATCAGTCATAAAGGCACCGTACGCAATGGATGTCTCAGCTTCAATAATGTCAATTTTGTCGAGCAGTTGAAGCACAGCTTGTTAAGTGTTTCACAAATATGTGATCGGGAGTATCCAGTTCTCTTCAACAATAAAGAATGTCTCATTCTCAAACTTGGATACTCCATCCCTGACGATTGGGTGTCGATAAGAACACCAAGATATGATAATTCTTACGTGCTTAACATGCAGAAACCCCCTACATCTGAGGTTGCATGTCTCCTCTCTAAAACTGCTGAGAACCACGCTCAGTTGTGGCACAGACGATTGGGGCACATGAATCTGAAGAACCTAAATCGACTCGCTAGAGGAGGGCTTGTTAAAGACCTTCCAATCAAAGAATTTGTGCTCAAGGAGAAGTGTGTGGCATGTGCTAAGGGGAAGCAGCACAAACGTCCACATAAGCCAAATGTGTTCAACAAAATCTCATATGTTCTGGAGCTACTTCACATGGACCTCTTCGGTCCAGTCAGTATGTTAAGTCTTAACCGATGTGCATTTTGTTTAGTTATTACCGACGATTTTTCCCGTTTCACATGGGTATTCTTTCTGTCAAAGAAAAGTGATGTTGAAGGTATACTGATTGCATTAATCAAGCTCATTGAAAACAAATTAAAGCTGAAGGTGAAGGCCATCGGGAGTGATAATGGAACGGAATTCAAGAATCACACCATTGATGAATTCTGCGCTGAAAAAGGAATCGAGCATCAATACAGTGCCCCCTACACTCCTCAGCAGAATGGTGTAGCAGAACGACGCAACAGGACGTTAATTGAAGCTGCTCGTACTATGTTGTGTGATTCTAAGCTACCTACCATGTTTTGGGCAGAGGCAGTTAAAACTGCTTGTTATGTCCAGAACAGGGTGCTCATCAATAAGCGATAGTAGAAGACCCCCTATGAGCTAATCTATCACGACAAGCCTAGAATTGGGCACCTTCGGGCTTTTGGTGTCTTTACACAGTTTTAGTAAATTCTGAAGTACCAAAGTTTGCTGCTAAATCTGATGAATGTTATTTTGTAGGTTACTCTACCAGCTCTACCTACAGGGTGTTCAACAAAACAACTGGGATTGTGATGGAGTCCACCAATGTGGATTGGCTAGAGGAAAATCCATCAGATGGTGGAGTGGGTCCTCCTCAAGCTTTTGATTACAATCAGTTCTTCCTTCCGTTAGGATTGGAACCAGTCATAGCCGAAGAACTCTTTGAAGACACAATCTCTGGACCGTCAATAACTCACTCCATTACAAAAGCTCCGGTCACTGCCCCTGAAACATATACTACACCAGTACAGGAAACAGCTGATACTGAGAATGGCCATGAAGCAGATGACAACCCTGATACAGACACTGCTCAAACACAGGGAGCTGATGCAGAGGGAGAAGCTGAAACAAATAACGAACCAGATCAAACAAATCTACCTCCTGTAATCCCCATTCAAGCCGTTGCAGAAACCAGGATCCATAAATATCACCCCTTGGACAACGTCATTGGTCCGTTAGCATCAGGGGTGGTAACAAGAAGCTGGTCAGGGGGGATCAATCATTGCCTGTACTCCTGTTTCATCTCTCAAATTGAGCCCCCAACATTACTATGGCTTTGACTGATCCTAGTTGGGTAGAAGCCATGCATGAAGAACTGAATCAATTCTCACGACTTCAAGTTTGGCGGTTAGTAGAAAGGCCTGCTGACAAAAAGGTCATCACGACTTGATGGCTTTATAAGAATAAAAAGGATGACAACGACATTATTGTCAGAAACAAGGCCAGTTTGGTGGTTCAAGGCCACAAACAGATTCATGGGGTGGATTATGATGAAGTGTACGCGCCAGTTGCTCGTTTAGAGGCAATAAGAGTCTTTTTAGCCTACGCATCCTACATGAACTTCACGGTCTACCAGTTGGACGTGAAAACAGCCTTTTTATATGCTGATATGGATGAAGAGGTATATGTCACTCAACCTCCTGGCTTCATTGATGAGGAACACCCGTATCATGTGTACAAGCTAGACAAGGCATTGTATGGCTTACACCAGGCCCCCCGGTCTTGGTACAAAACTTTGACTGAGCATCTTCTTGCACACGGGTATACAAGAGGCATAGTGGATTAGACGCCTTTCAGAAAGGAGGTGGAGCATGACATAATCATGGTGCAAGTATATGTTGATGATATCATCTTCGGGTCAACCAATGAAGATTTGTGCAAAGAGTTTCAGAAGGTGATGCGCACAAAATTTGAGATGAGTCAGATGGGCGAGATGGAGTTTTTCCTCGCATTACAAGTGAAGCAAAGTGACAGTGGGATACTTATCCACTAGGCCAAATATGTCACAGAAATTTTGGAAAAATACAAGATGTTGGATGCGAAGCCTGTCTCCACACCTATCGCGGCCAGGCCTGCACTTACCAAGGATCCAGACGATCAACCAGTGAGCGAGCACATGTACGGGTCTATGATTGGGTCGCTGATGTATTTAACCGCCAGCCATCCAGATATCATGCTTGCAGTGTACTAATGCGCACGTTATCAGGCTAATCCTAAACTCTCTCATCTGTCTGCTGTTAAACGTATTTTTAAATATTTGAAGGATCGGCCACGACTGGGCCTCTGGTACCCTAAAGAGTCAGGATTTAATCTGTATGCTTTCACTGACAGTGATTATGGTGGTAATGAGCTTGACATGAAATCCACATCTGCCGGAGCTCAATTTTTAGGTGACAGACTGGTATCATGGCAAAGCAAGAAGCAGCACACGGTGTCCCAGTCGACAGCCGAAGCAGAATACGTGGCTCCATCTGCTTGCTGCTCACAGGTGGTATGGTTGCAGCATCAGCTGGGAGATTACGGTTTGAATTTCTTTGATACTCCCATTTTCTGTGATAACAATGCTGCATTGCAAATTGTTAAAAATCCTATGCAGCACTCCAAAACCAAACACATTGACATAAAAACGCACTTCATTCGGGATTGCTATGAACGCAGGCTCATTCATCTAGAACGGGTGGGGTCGGATGACAATGTGGCGGATATGTTCACAAAACCCCTTCCCAGTGCCAATTTTGAAATGTGTCTCAAAGGCCTCCGGATGATAGCCTTTGATGAGTAATCTGGCAACTGTTTTTCATGTTCTTGTTAAAATTTAAAAAATATTATTAAAAAAAATCAAAAAAATTTATATATATATATATATATATATGTGTGTGAAAAAATTTATGAAAAAAAAACAAAAATAATGTTTCTTTATTGTTTTTGATAAAAAAAAACTAAAAGCAAGGGGAAGATATAAAATAAACATATGATGTTTCCTCTAATTTGTGTGCTTCTAAATTTTTTTACTGGGTTTTGGTTGACCAGGCAGGGAAGTGATATAAATTTCCAGGTGTTTGCTGACTGACACGTGTAAGGTGGAGGTGACAAGCTGTGATTCATGGCCGATATGCTTGGTAGGCTCTGCTGTCAATCAATCAAAAGGTATGTTTTATCACAACACTTGAAGATAACGTATGATACTTGAATGGAAACACACACTTAGGTTAGTACAATTTCTATTTGACTGTGTATCAGGAATCCTGAGACACACGCTCCGTTCTGAGTTTTGATGTCATGCTCAAAAACTCCCATTCCCTCTGCTTTGCGTAAGCAATGACCTGGGAATGTTGTACGTGAGTCAAGACTCCTCTGTTCTGCGAAAGCAGAGACCTGGAACCTCCCTGATACACGTACATTTAAGATCACATTGTACATACAATATAAACCCAAAAGATGCCAACGAGCACAACCAAAAGAGACCCTCAAGTGTCCAAAACCCTCAGCCTTTGTCACTGATGAGAGAATTATTAAAAATGTTTCAAAAATTCAGTTGACTATGTATATTATCCAACAAAACTTCCGTGATCTTTTCTTTCTTTTCTCAACCCAGTCTGGAGCATGATGTTAGGCTTAAGGAAAGGTGTCGTGAAAAATGTTGTACGAAAACCAGTTGTACTTGATAGAATGTGCAAATTATACCTAGGACTTATTTGTGTGACCTAGATAGATTGTCATAATTAATAAACTTTGAAATATAATTTAAGTGATGAAACTGCCTGAGTAAGCGAAAGCGGCATGAGTTTAATTAAGGAACAAAAATACTGGCAATCGTCTGAACACACGAAGTAACTGAAGCTGAAAAGGGTTCCTCAGTCACAAACTATCTGGTATGATCCCTCATAATGCCTCTTCACTCAAAACTCAGTTGGTTAAGTTTTTTTTAGTTTATTTGTATTTTTAGTTTTTTTTTTATTTTTATTGTGTTTTTTTTATTTATTTTATTTGTTTTTATTTATTTAAAAAAAAAACTTTGCCGGATATCAAAACTCTCGGGCTTGAGTTCAGGGGAAGCTTTCTAGAATAAGCGGGATTATTTTTGGGGTGATATGTTGGAAAAATCAAGTTTGTTTTTTAAATAATAATAAAAAAATGGTTTATGTCAAAGTTTGTGTGTGATTTGTTCAAAGCCCAAACCTGAGGGGGTGGTGTGTAATTTTCTTAATTTTTTTTTTTTGAAACATAGGAGAGGAGGTCGGCTCCCCTTCCACACTTTGCCTTTCTCTCCTCTCCTCTTCAAACCCTAGAGCCGTCACCACCACTTCCGATCACCACCACCACCGGTTGCCACCACCACTGCCCTCGCCCCTTCGTCTCGACCACACCACCACCTTTCCCGTCGGAGACCACCACAGAATCGCCCCATTCACCACAGCGTCGCCGCCTCTGCTCCTCCTTTATCAGCCACCCTCAGCCACCGATTGCAACCATCTGACAACACCCCCCTCCCCAGGTCGGAATCCCTCACTTAACGCAACCCCGCCGTTGATTTTGAGCAATGGCTCCCCGTTTGAAGCGTGCGGCTAGACCCCTACAAGACCGCCTAGAGTATGTGAAATTTTTGTTAATTTTGTGGGGACGGGTGAACAACTGTGATTAAAGGGGTTTGGGATTGATTTTGAGTGTTAAATCTTTCGAAAATTGGTTGTTTGATTAAGTTGCAGGTTCAAAAGGAGGAAGATGATACTTTTCGATCAAGCTAGGGGCTTTTCGATCAGGCTGAGAAGCTTTTCGATCAGCCCCCAGAGCTTCTCGATCACGAGTTACCGATGAACTGGGTCGTCTCGGTCAAAAACTAAGCTTTCCGATCGAAAGCTATGCTTTTCGATCGGAGTATAAGGCTCATAATACTTTTCGATCGGGACTCATACATTTCGATCCGTGCTCTCGGTAACCTACTGCTTTTTGATCGGATGGATGCTTTTCGATCGGGAACCTAGTTCTCGATCGAAAAGGTACCTGATGATGTGTTTCGAATGGTTTTCAGTTGTTTTTAAGCCGTTATGCTGCCCGTTTTTCGAGAAATCCTTATAACTGATGAATTTTTGCCTGTTTTGGATTTTATTTGTGTTTGTGGATGCAGGGACTTAGAGTTTGTTAAAGATCAAAACACGGTAGCATATTTTCTGGACCCACCTGCAAAGTATCGAGAGAAGTATCCGTCAATGATTGAAGGGCTAAAACGGTGTTGTCTACACTATGCCTTCACTGCAAATCCTCTCATCTGCAAGCGAATGCAACAAGAATTTTGGAAGACAGCATACGTGTCTGATGATGGAAAGCAGATAATAGCCAAGATACAAGCAACAGCAGTGGTCTTGTCAGAAGAGAATTTCAGACAGGCCCTCAGACTTAAAGATGTTGCTGCTGATCCCTTGGCCTTAGATAAAGAGGTTGTCACTCAGTGTCTAAAGGAAATGGGATATCACACAGTATCTCCTCCTACCATGAAGGCTTTCCTTCCACCATACTGGAGAATGTTGGCGCACTACCTGCAGAAGTGCGTAATTGCCAAGAAGAGTTCAACATATCAACTGAACCAAGTGCACACCCATGCTATGGTGTCTCTAGTTAGAGGGGTTCATTTCAACTAGTCCAGGTTGATTTTTAATGATATCAAGGCGGTAGTGACCAGAGATAAGAAATTTGCTGCGGTTCCAAGGTTCATTCAGTTGGCCTTGGACTCTAGATATGCAGCCCTGAGGAAGACCAATGATACTCAAGATACTAAGCCTATGGGCATTGAGGTTTTCCCGATGATTAAACCTAAGAAGAAATTGACTGATAAGGTTCCCTTTGGTGAAAAGTTTGGTTATTTTGCTGAGATTACAAGAGAGGAGGTACCAACTGAAAGAAATGCTGTTATTGAAGAAGAACATGATGTACCTGCCTCTCAGAAGCCCGTCACTGAAATTTTTGATAGTAGATTTTGATCTAGAAGACGTGCAAATTGGTGCATTGAGTTTTGAAGGTGAAGATAATATTAATTATGACACATATCTTGACGACATTGATGTTGAGACAGTTGAGGCTGAGACTGTTGAGATCCAATTGACAAGAAAACGGAAAGCCACGGAGGATACTCCCCTCGGTGCTTCTGTTACCAAAGATCTGACTGAATCTGTGAAGAGTGCTACACAACACCCTGAAGAAGCTCCAAGTGACCCTAGAAGAAGAAGATTGGATCCTAGTGTGCCTCCAGTCACTAGTACCAGTGCTGGTCAATCATCTTCACAACCCACAGCCCAAGACAAAGGGAATGCAGTAGAAACACCCGAGTACAGGTTGGAAAAGGAACTTAGGGCAGAAATTGAAGACCTGAAAGCCCAAAATGCAGCTCAAAGAGAAGTCATTGGAGATTTAATTTACATTCAGAAAGTCCACAATACTGAATTGGAGAATCAAAAGAAGGTGAACCGAGAGTTTACAAGGCAACTCAGAGAATTACATAAGCTGATCAGGCAGCTTAACTCTGATAAATCAAGCAAGACAAACCCTAGGGAATATGATAAGGGTGATCCAGGAAATAAAGAAGGAGGTTCAGGTTCCAGTGGTTCCTCACAATCACCAGTGTTTGACTTTGAAGCAGATATCCCTGAGGCATCTAACCGAGTCTTACCCAAAGCCACTGATGAAGATAAAGACACAAGGGATAGAGACTACATGATAGTACCTGCTTCCGAGTTTGATGGAGGTTGGGAGGCTCAGACATTTGCTTATCCTCCTGAAAGGTACCTAATCCAGCTGGGAGATCATTATCATGATAAAAGGGGAATCACTGCAGAAATCAAAGCCTGGATGTTTGATTGTGAAAAAAATATGTTTATTGTGTGGAGAAAGGGTCAATATCCGTTGGAATACTACAAATGCTGGACCCAATTTTACTCCTGGACTAATGTGGATCTGATTATGCTTTACAAGGCACCATTCTCAAACCCATCACAGAATGAACAAGATAAATATTTTTACAAAAAACTGGAAAATGCAGTGCGTAGCAAGTTTAACAGATTTAAAGATTTTCCTCACAAAAAGTCATATGTTAAGAAATACAGGAGTGTATTCAAGTGGGATGGAAAGAAGAGTGTTCCTGGAAAGGAGAATGTCACTGGAAAGAAGTTCACTAATGTTTTGTATCCGCCGACTGAGAAGTCTAAAACTATACCCTTGCCAATGAGACATCCTGAAGATTGTTTACATGACTTCCAAACTTGGGCATATAGTGATTATTCTAGAGAAGCAAAAATTCTTTGCAAATCGAAGACGATGAGTGTCATGGAAGTTCATGACTTGATGAGGTTTCATAAGAAAGATATACTGGTACTGGCCAAGCATCAAATTTAGTGTAACAAAGATACTGAAGAGTATGCCAAGTGCTATACTCGAGCTGTGGTAGAAATTGTTGCTAAGGAACTATGGTATGATCCGGCTACTATGCATCTGTCGAAGAAGTTCCGAATGTGAATGCTGTCTAATGCTAAAGCCTAGGGGAAGATTGTAGAGTCTAGAATTTGTGAGGCTTTTGTATTAGAAATAATTTTGGGCTAGTTGAATTGTAATTGGGTTGTGTGGGCTTGTGGTTGGTCGTAAATAGGCTATAGGCCGAATTTTTGTAGCTTGTCAAGAATTTTTGTAGCTTCTCTTTTGGTGTTCTTGAGTGTTTTCCAATTTCAAGTGTACCGAATTTCTCATTGAGAATTCGGCATTCATCAAGTGTGTAGCAGTCAAATTCTTCAAGTGCTTACAATTGGTTTGTGTGATCTTTATTGTTTTTCTATTTGTTTATTATCGATTATATTGATTATTCTTGAATCATCACTAATCCCCGGATTTCGCACGGTGATTAGTCGACTTGATATCGCGTGAGGAGAGATTTTGATCCTTACAGTTGGATACCCACATATTGGGTTTGGTTCAACATATTAATCCACTAATGTTTTTAACCTATTGTTTTAGGAGTTATCAACCAGATTATTTTTTTTGTAACTTGATTTTTACAATACATCCTGTCAACATTCTTGACATAGTTAAATAAACGAAATAAAGAGATCGCGTTGAGGTTACACGATTTTACGCGTGTATAAGTTGGCAGGTGTAAACGTATCTTGGGGCTTATAGCGAACCTCAAAATTGAGGTTTTTTTTTTTAAGTTTTCTACATATATATAAAAATTAAAATGTAATTTTATAGAGCGTTAAGATGTATAATGTTATGTTTATATGGGATGTTACCTTTTTAGGTTTTTTATCTACTATATTATTTGGTTATTACTAATAACTTCAAACTTTTAATACATATAATTTTTAATATAGTTTGGTGTCTATTTTTTTGTATGTACTTTGAGATAGATTTTTGAGTAAATTACGCTTTAAGTTCTTTATGTATATCTGACATGGGGGTGACGTCTAGAAAAATATGACAATAATGAGTCAGATAACGTCACTGTTGTGGATGTTTTAAATTTATAGAACACGACCCCCCACCCCCCCCCCCCCGACATCCTTAACCTTAATCCTATCCACCCTCCTCTAGACATCAGTAGCCTTAATCCCATGTCTCTAGATGACTTATCCTCGACCATATCATCACAGAGGTGCAAGTCCAAAAAATCATGTCTAATGCGCTTGTCCATGTCAGTATTGGTCTGTCTCCCCCTCTACCCCCCCCCCCCCCGATAGTGATGGAAACAACTGCTATAACCGGCGCCACCAAATGCCTCATTTTCATGTGCTCAAACTATCTCCATCTCCCATCATGTATCTTCTCTGAATGCATCAACCGATAATTTCCGTCCTGTGTGTCCCACTCATCCACTCAACATCCTCATCTCAACGAATTCCAGCTTGCGCACCTATGTTTAATCTTTTCTCTATGCTTTTGGAGCTGATTATCTCGTCATCCACGGAGATGGTTGGAGGTAGGATGATGTGCGAAGTAGGACATTTTCTGTCTCCTCAGTTAAACATCTTTTTTCTGCTTCAGTTCTCTTACCTCATTATATTTTCCCATGATGCAACTCGATACCTAAGAAAATCAACATTTTTAATTGGTAGGTAGAAATGGACTGGATCCCTACAGCCCAAGCTTGGCGGGCTAGGAATATTTCAGTTGGCCCAGGGAGTATGCTGAAGGTTAGTATTGCATGCATTGCATGCTCACATTGGTCTCCACGTAGCCAATGTGTTTGAACTGAAATGGGTTAATCATCACGTAGTTTCTGTTAGAGCATAATCGGTTCATCGTGTGAAGTATCTGAACAAGTCGAAGATACAAAAGGTGATGCCCACGAAGTGATAGTTCGTGACCTCACGAAGTCACAGTTCGTGGATAGTTCATAACTTTTGTGAGCTAAGTGTGTGTTTTTTAGTGTGTTTTCTCTGAATTGTTCTTAGTGTTTTCAGATTGTATTTGTTCTTCTTTCATCAATAAAACAATATTTTACTTATGTTCTTGTATTCAGAATAGCTAGATCGAGTAGACGATCCATCGCTCTCGCGTTTTCAAGTGGTATAAGAGCTTTTTGGTTCCATCGACTGATCTGATTCTGCTATTTTTCGAATTTTTGTTCCAAAACGTGTCGTTTTTTGATAAATATAAGTGTTTTTGCTTCAGTTCGTTCATTTCTGTTGTGTTTCTGGTGCAAATTTCGATCCTAAATCAGTCATTTTAATTACATCTGATCTACTGCTGAAAATCTCATTAAGAAACATCAAAAAATGTGAAATTTGACTAAAAAATGGTTCACTTCGTCTGAGTTCGCGTAAAAAACATCCACTTCGTAAAAATAACCATCACAAAGTGAAACTTCGCGTCAGTTCGTGTCAGTTCGCTTCTCAGTTCGTGTCACTTCTTTACTCACTTCACATTTCAGTTTGTGAGCCAGTTTGTGAGTGACTTCGCATTCAGTTCGTGTCACTTCGTTGTTGACTTCGTGTATCAGTTCGTGTCACTTCGTGGATCACTTCGTAAGTCACTTCTCAGCTGAGTTCGTATCAGTTCATGCACCAGTTCGTATCAGTTCGTGCACCAATTCGTATCAGTTCGTGCATCAGTTCGCAACTCTATTCTTAGATCGGGAATTTTTGGTTGTTTCACTAAAACTGACATATCTTGAGTTCCGTTAAGAGTTACGGGAACTAATACCAGCCAAAACGACCGTCTCGGAGATCTACACTTTACTGCCTTACATCTAGTACCCTCCATTTTGATACTCAAATTCCATTTCTAAGACCTCCGTTTTTGGGTTTGAAGTTTTTAGAGTATCATATCTCGGTAAAATATGTCTTATTTTCAAGTATTTGCCGTTGTGCAAAATGCGATGCAAACCTTGATTAATTTTGATAACGAAATCGCAACAAGCCAGAAAGTTCCCAAGTTATTAAAGTTGGAGGATTATCACAATTGGAAGCAAAGCTTTTCTACTTATGTCAGCACAAATGATATTGTTCTATGGATTCCAATTGAAAAACTTTACACACGTCCAACTGATGGAGGAGAGTATAAAGAAATAAAATATTTCTCATCTGAGGAAAATAAAAGTTATGAACTCGAACAAAAATCTTTTGGTTATCTTACCATGGCTTTACCTACCGAACTGTTACATCAATTCAGCACATGCAAAAAGATTATCTGCAAGATGTGAAGGGAACAATCAATACAAAAAGAGTAGAAGAAAGGTGTTGAACGAAGAATTTGATAATTTTCAACATTATGATAAAGAAAACATCACTGCTCTTGTGTCAAGGTTCTCACATATAATCAGTGAATTGAAAGTGGTTGGGATAGAGAAAACTGAAGAAGAATTGAAAGAGAAGATATTGGAGGAAAGCTTCATGCCGAGAAATAGAAATGATGAATACAAATAAGTCAACTAATCAACTGCAAAATCCTGAGTTATATCATGGTCAGAATGCTGCAAGCATAAACGCAAAAGCTAAACTAAGTGGTCTTATTTCTCCACCAAGTACATCATTTATTGGAAATGTTCCTGGAATTTCTGAAACTTCTGATTCCTTACTGGGTTGTCGTTTTACAATTCCAGATCAAGTAACTCAGAATGCACTTTCTGTCAAAACAACTAAAGATTGTGTTGCTTTGATATCTGCTTTAATTTCATATTCTCTCGGAATGATTATCAACAATATCGGTGATGCTTAGTTGGTTAGAGAAGATTTTAATGAAATTGATGAAGTAATTTAGATGAAATGGATATTGCATGGCAATTGGCTATGTTATCCCAAAGAGCAAGAAATTTTTTAAAGAGAATTGGAATGAGATCTATTAATCAAGATGGAAATCTGGGATTAAACAAATCAAAGGTGAAATGTTACAAATGTTCAAAACTTGGACATTTTGCAAGAGAATGTCAACAATCTCATGCTAAAAAATCTGATTCAAAAGCTACTACCAATGGTTCTCAAGCTTCATCAAGTAACTCAACTACAAGAGCATTGGTTGTTCAAGCTGGTGGGACTTATGATTGGGGAAAAGTCTTTAATGAATCGACGTTGACTGCCACATCTGCATTTGATGATTATTATTCAGACAGAAGTTTTCTGAATCAGATGAGGATGACGATTTTGAAGCTAAAATTGATAGTTTGCTAAGGGAAAATGCTGCTTTAATGAAAGAAATCAGTCTTCTGACTGAAAAACTCAATATGGTGAGAGAAGAATTGGAGATTTCCAAGGAAGAATGTAAGGAATCAGAATTGAAAGTTGCAAAGTTATCTGAAGAAAATGCTGAGGTAGCTAAAGAAGCTAAGAAATGGAAAGGTGAAGCAAAGGAAGTTGATGCTGATTTCAACGATCTTTTTGAGAAATCCAAGATTAAGCTTGATGTGCTCAACAAGACTTCTGATGAACTCACTGCCAATTAAGTAGTAACTTATCAGAATGATAATGAAAGTTTGTTAGAAGAAAAGAAGGAATTCACAAGGGTGAATAAGTTGTTGAATGCAAATATTGATATCCAGAAAAGAAATGAGGATAAGTTGAAGAAAAAATTATTTGCTGAGTTAGATAATTTAAGGTTGCAGAAATCATAAACAAACCGGGTTGCAAAGAAGTTGATTGCTACCGAAAAGGAATTAGCTGAAGCACAATAGAAGATTTCTGATTTGAAGATTTTAGGTGATTGATTCAAATCTTCTTCTGAACAATGTCACAAATTTACAATCGTTCACAAGCTTTTTAGCAAAGGATGAGAATTTTGAGAAAATGTTTGATAAGACAGTTCCACCCTCTGCCATTATCAAGATAGCTGTCAATATTGTGAAGGAAAAGGTTGAAGATTGTGATTATTCTAAGTTTTCTAATTCTAAGTCTGACGAAGAGAAGGTTCTGAAGAATAAGAAGAACAAAAAGAATGGCAAGAAGAATGAAAAGAAATATGATATTCCTAAATTTTTACAGTTTGTGTCTGGTTCTTTATCGGCTGCAACTGAGAAGTCGGCTACTTCAACTGAGAATATTCGTTCCCATACTGATATTGATAAGACAATTTTCTATGCTCAGAAGGATGTTAAAGAAGTTGAAGACAAGTTTTCAAGATTGGCGAAGAACGTGCATAAATCATCAGGTTCGGAAGAGAAGATTTCAGGTAAAAATGCTGGTTTGGGGTTCAAGAAGAATGTTGCTAAAGTTGATGATTCTAATTATCAAAACCAACAAAATCTGAAGAAGAGTAAGTTGAAGCAAGTTCAAAAAGAAGTTTTCAGAGCTGAAAAAGTTTAACATGAGAGGTTCTACAAACTCAAGGGTTCGAAACAAATATTTTCTGATAAAAAATTTCCGCTTAATTGTGTGGATGCTCAAAAAATTTCTGAAGTTTTTGTGAAAAATGTTGATCCGAGGAATAAGAAGAAACAATCTGCTACATTTTCTTCTGAAGGATTAGGTTCTACTCCAAAGAGGCCGACATCATAATGGGTTCATTATCACAGACATCAAGTATTTGATTCTTTCTATGATCATCTTGGAGATAATGTGTTTTATGAAACTATGCAGGTTCCTAAAAGGTGGGACAAGAACAGTCGTTTTGTGTTACAATTGTCGCCAAAAGGGGCATATGACACAAGATTGTCTGGTTCCTATTGTTTTTACTCAAAGAAGAGGAAAGGTTCCATTTGTTGGTAAAGTTGCCAAACCAAAGTTATTGATGAACATGGCAGAGTATTTGATGAATTTCAACCTACATTCTTTAAAAAGTAAGGAAGGTTTATTCCTAAATTTTCAAATGTTCCAATTGTAGGTTGTTCATCATAGTCAACTGTGATTGATTCATCACATACTGATTTACCAAAACAACAACAACAATGGAAACCTAAGGTGGTTTTGAAGCAAAACCAGGACACTGGTCGACCAGAAGCAATCCGCTTCGGGTCATTTATAAACTGATGTGTTTGACCAGTGTGCAGGTACTTCTGGAAGACCTGTCGGTGATTGAAAAGTTGTTGATGGAGGAGTATTCTGCTTTCTTAATTTAAATTTTACGATTCATCTTTCTAACCTGGTTTTTTTCTGAAAGCTATAACAAACAGGTATCCCGTGTCGATTGATCAATTTTCTTTCTTTCCTTTCTCGTTTGTAGTTTAGGGGAGAGTAAACTGAAAAATCTAAAAATAGAGTTTTTCATTTTAGGGGTTGAAAAGGCATGTTATGGGGAGAAATGCATATGGTGAAGGTGAATACATGCAAAATATCTAAAATTTTGAGAAATTGATCATTGGGAAATGATGGTACATTGGCTTACGTATGTGACTCATGGATATAGTAGATGAAAAAGCCATAAGACCATTGTTTGATGTGCTTGGGAGGCTTGGCAAATCAGAAAGTATACTGATGTGATACACACTAAATGCGTATGCTTGACCAAGTGGATAACATCTTGAAGCGTATTTTCATGAAAAAAATAAAAATGTGTGAAAAAGAAAAAAAATGAGAAATCACTGTGTATACATGTGTTTATTTAAAATTGTTTGATTTTCGTTATATTCTCAAACGATCGGACGTTCTCTACGTATCGAAAGATCGACCTGATTGTTGTTTGTTTGAGGTTCTGCTTTATTTTCTTTGGTGTTTCGTATAATTCATCGAACTTTCTCTGCGTGTACGGGAGTACCGACATGATTGTTGTTGAATTATACAATTTCAACTTGTTATATTTTTCTTATTTTGTTGAATCCGAGGCCTTATCTGCGTATCGAAAGATCAACATTAAGGTAGACGATTTAACGTTCTGATTTCTTTTTGCATGGAACACTGTTAAAGATATCATGAATACAAATCACTATGTGATAATCACTAGTGTAATCACACGAGAAAAATAAAATGTCTGATTATGTCTGAAAGTGGGGGTACACTGGTCAAAGAAAATAAATAATACCTTAACATATCCAGATGTTATGAGTATGATCTTGCCTAAGTGTTAAAATGGACAAATTATACCAGCAATCAACATGGCTTGTGTGCTTCAATTAGTTGAAACTGAAGTGTAGTTCAGTGCGTTATGTTCAATATGATCCCAGATTGTGATCTTTTTCAAACCAATATAGAGTTTGATTCTCTATGACAATTTCATTTAATTTCAGAAAATACAAAAAGATTTTTGGTGTGTTTTAGCATAAGTTTGAAAAATCAAAAAGATTTTAGGTTTGTTTTGATGTAAACTTTCTAAAAGCCAAAAAGATTTTGTTTCTGCTTTGTTTCGATCTGATCGGCACGGGATACAAATCAAATTTCAAATTCATATATTGGAAACTTAATGAGACGTTTTGCGCCAAGTTATTTATGATTGGATAGGTTCTAAGTGAAAGAGAATGTCACAACTTCAAGTCTTCTGAAGCTGGTGATAAGGATGAAACACACTGTGCATCGTCAAGTATTCAAAATCAGACTAACCATCAAATTGAGGGGGAGTTTAATTGAAGATACAAGACTATGGGATGAACCAGATACTGCACACGTCGAGGAGGAGTTTGTTAGAGAATAATCAGCTCATCGTGTGAAGTATCTGAACAAGTCGAAAATGCAAAAGGTGCTGCGCACGAAGTGAGCCACGAAGTGACAGTTTGTGACCTCACGAAGTCATACTTCGTGACCCCACGAAATGGCACTTCGTGGGAGCTCCAGTTCGTGGACAGAATGCCAAGTATAAATAGAACATTGCTTTGTAATCTTCATAACTTTTGTGAGCTATGTGTGTGTTTTCTGAGCATGTTTTCTCTAAATTGTTCTTCGTGTTTCCAGATTGTAATTGTTCTTCTTTGATCAATAAAACAATCTTTTAATTACATTCTTGTATTCGGAATAGCTAGATCGATTAGACGATCCATCGCTCTCGTGTTTTCAGTTTCCAGCTTTGAAAAAGTCTTTGTGGACGTTAGTTGCTAGCCATGTTTCCTAGTCATGTGGTAGTACCTAATTGTCACACCTCGGTCAACGGGTTGGATGTGAACGAGATGGAATCATAGTTGTGGGTACGAAGAATGACTTCTAATTTATTCAAATGTTATAAGAAAACAACATATCATTTATTACAGTGGAAAGAGTGGCGATAGGATAAAGTCTTTACATTTGAAATAAAAGTCTTAATTTAATACTGAAAACATAAGGTAGTTATTCAGGATAGGTCGGGACTATGACCCCGGAATTGCAGGTCTGATAGTTATAGTTAATCCCCATTTGCATATCTTCAATTGAATGCTCAATTACCTGAGAAATCATGAGTTTAAAAGGTCAACATAAAGTTGGTGACGTTCACAGGTTTATGACTCTACAAGTAAATTGTAAAACAGTTTATGGCATACTTTATATTACGTTGGTTTATCGTTGTGGTTGTATGATCTCACCTGAACCTTGGTTTTAAATACTGACGGTTTACCCACCCATGGTATCTCGCCCTAGAGATACCGAACGGAGCAGAATAATTGACATGTACCCCAAGACAAACCGCGGAGTCAGAAATGGAGCGACTAATCAGGGTAGGGTTGTCAACCCAAATAGATCTATTCACTAGCTATCGTTTCGTATAGCACTAATTGAAATCAACTAATAGTAGGATTCGGTTGTACATACGTTTATAACGATAATGTACCATAGTTTGGGCAGTAAGAGAACACGTAGTCATACATCTAACAGATAAGCCATAATATTATGTAAAAAGATTTGTTTGTTCGATTTCTCCCCCAAGAGTATAAAACTGTTTATAAAGAAAAGAGGCCGTGAAACTCACTTGATCAGTAGAAATGATGAACTAAACCGGAGGATGTGCTAGCAAGTGTCATCCTAAATATAATAATAAGACAATTGCATAAGGGTCTCAAATCATTTGAGTAACAATCGTGACCCAAGTGATACCGGTCAAGTCTTGACGTATAATCCCATTTGTATTCGTCAGGAAAACCCGTTTGTTAGTATATATTTGTGTAAATAAATAAGTACGTTTAGATTTTTATTTATGTTAAACAAATATAAAAGAAAGGTAATAAAATGAAAACAATTCATTTAAAATAAATAAACCAAGTCTTGAACATTGTGTTAAATAATAATGTTTATTATTATTTTTATTGTTCGATTGATTATTTATATAGTTTCTCGTTGAAATTTCTAATTGTGCCAAGTTATAATAATAACCATAGTTTATTGGAAAATAAGGTCATAATTATTGTTGGAAATAATTATGTTTAGTTGTTGGAATAATTTTACCTAATTATTACAAGTCGTAATGGTTTTTAAAACATAGCATAAGTTAGTAAAATAATAGTGACATTTTATTATTTATACATATGCAAAAATATAAGATTTTTAGTCATGATTTATAATTTTTTTTCCAATTATTATAATTAACTAAACTTGGTGAGTTTTAGTAAAACATAAGTTTAAAAATCTTATAAACAATTATATGTTGAAATAATAATTATTTAATGTTTGTAACGTCGTAAAACGTTTATGTTTATCGTTAAATCATTTGAAGATAAGTTTGTTTTGATAAATATAAGAAACGATTAGTTTCGAGTCAAAACATTTAATAATCTAGAGAAAATAGAAATCATTTAATATTTTATAAACTAAAATATTTGTTTTCTTCTTTTAGAAATCGTAATCATCGTTTTGAAAAAAAAAATAAGGTTTTTGATGATACTCGGACTTAAAAACATCTAGTGTAGATTCTTAAATCATTTTGGAAATACAAGACATGAGGTTTGTTTATATTCCAAATGTTTACGTTTTCGCGTATATCGTCGTATCGGTCCTGATTTTCTTACTACGCAACTTTTTTTTTGTTTCGATTACTTTGATTCATCAAAATATTAGAAAAGGGTCATAAAAGTATTCAAAATCCATGTATGGTCTTGTTTATATTTTTATAAGATTATTATTGTAAAGACATATACATTAACTTATAAAAAGTCCATGTCTTGGAATGTAGCTTTTATAGAAAATTCTAATGTTTGTAAACATGTCATTTATGGTTAAAAATCTATAATAAAGTCCAAGTATTTTTGTCACAATAATTATTTGACATAAATGTCATTTTTACCATATTTAGCCAAAAATATATATCCAGTTTTGGTCTTGCATGATTTCACTAACACATTTATGTGTTAGGTTTTTAAATGTCATATTTTCCATAATAAGTAAGTTTTACCTAAATAAGTAAGTAACATGTTATCTTTTATGAAATAATTCATGACATAATTATATAAGTAAATTATACTTAGTTACCTGCCTTATGTTTATTTCCATGGTTAACCATTTTAACAAGTTATGATTCCTATTAAGTCTATAACAATATTATTACTAGTAATGTGACATGTAATGTCTAAAATATAAGTCACTAGCAACAATATATTATCCATGTTCAAAACTACTAACACAAACGTGTTAGGACCAAAAATAAACATAATCAAGTATAAATTGTAGGTTAACACCCATGATTAATTTATTTATTTTTACTTAGCCATTTATATCATATCTTAGATTTTAAATAAAATCTACTAACACTTATGTGTTAGGACAAATTAGATGGTGATTTTTGTAGGTAGATGGAACAAGAAACATGACTCATTTCATGAGTTCTAAGACATAGTCTTTAGGGATTTTTCTTGATCATCAAAGATAAACTAACAACATAAGATGAAGATCAAAGTGTACATCAATACTTCCTCGTGTTTTCTTGATGCATTTCACCCATATTTTTGGTAGTTTTAAGTCTCAAAGACACCAAGAATATGTTTAGATCAAAGAAAAAGAAACAGAAAGATTGTTAGTTGTTTTGATAAAAGAAAAGTGTAGAAAATGGAGATTGTTATCAAGACTTTGGGGGTTTTATTTGGGTGTTAGTATATGTAGAAAATGTAGAAAAGAATGGGTTTAGAAGACTCACAAAGGAAGTGAGTGGAACCGAGAAGGGAGGAGAGGGGCCGGCGGTTCGGTGGTGGCTCGGTGGTGGTTCGGCGGGGCTTCCAGCGGCGGTAGCGACTTCACAGCGGCGGCAGGAGGCTGCCCGACGGTGGCAACGGCTGGAGAGGGTGGGAGCTTCGGCTGACTCAAGAGGGAGGAGGAGAGTGGAGTGTGTGTTGAGTGTTGTGTGGTGTGGAGATGGGGAGAGGTGGCCTTGTCCTTATGGAAGGATTTTTGGTCAATATCCCTTGGTTAAGCCCATGGGTCAAGGGATTAGAGTACTTGACAACTATTTGAGTTGATGGTTTTAGGTTAGGGGCTAAGATTAGTATGTGGCAAGGATTATCACCATAAGAATACACTAACTAGTTGTAGGTGATTTTGTTTTTATAAAAACATGTCATGTTTTATTAAATGTTATGTAAGTTACTTGTTTTTATTAAACATGAAAGGAGGGTGATGGTTAATGATCATAGTTTTTATAAAAACTAAACAATGGTAGATTGTATAAAAATAGTACAAAGGTCGTGGGTTTTTATAAAAAGAGAGGTGATGGGCTAGATTTATAAAATAACCCAAGTGTTGGGTTTGTGTAGTTGGGCCGACAATCAACAAAGAAGAAAGGGATCGGGCTAGGTTTCCGGTTTGGGCCGAAAGGAGAAGGGCGCTGGTTCTCAGCTTGGGCCCATTAGGCCGCGGATCGGGTTCTTGGGTTGGGTTGGTTACTCGGTTAATCGGGTTTGGTTAACGGGTTTAGGTTACGGGCTCGGTTTTAAGGATTTTGGTTCGTTGGGCTTATTGGTTAGCGAGACGAGTTCGGTTTGGCTAAGTTTTGACAACGAAATATTTCGGTATGTTTTTAGTATATAAAAATGAATATGTTGCGTCAGTTATTTTCGTTTTTCAAAAAGTTGATACAAGATACGATTCTCGTACGTGTGATAGTTAACGATAATTGTTTCGTTTGTTCGCGTCAGTTTTTAAGCTCGATCATCATGATTATTTAAAACCAAGTTGTTTTAAATATATAATCGCTTACCGTTTCGTTGTGTCGTTGAAATAAATCTGTGACACCGGCTTTTGAGAAAATATAAAAAGTACATTTTATATTTTTTTTCTTGTCATTAAAGTTCCATAAACATTATATGAAAAATCTTGTGTTTTACGGGTATGTGTTTTTGGTACAAATGCGGGAATTATTTACATCATCGTTTATTAGTCTGATTCGGTAATTAACAGTTAAATAGATCAGATAATGCACGTAATTAATTAACTAAAAGTCAAAGCAAGGAGGTTTGACCTGGATTTTTGGGTGGAGGTGTCACACTAATTTATCGTTATTTTCTGTTGCATAATACCTATTTATTATGACCTTTTGCATCAATAAACAGTAGATGATTCAGTGATATTTTCCTGTTATTAGCCTTGATTTGCTTTCATCTGGTATCAGAGTGAACTCCGATCAAAGAGAGTGTGATAATGAGTGAAGAACAAATCAAAGTTCCACAATTCGATGGGCATTTTGAGCACTGGAGTGAGGTTATGGAAAATCTGTTACGAGCTAAGAAATTATGGCATCTAATCATCCATGGAATTAGGGAGCCGGCAATTGGAGTGGCACCAAGTGAAGCCCGAAGAAGACGTTAGAGGAATTACGTGCCAAGGATCTCCAAGTCAAACATTACTTGTATCAAGCGATTGATCGAGTAACCTTTGAATAGATCCTTGACCAGAGCTCCTCAAAGGCCATTTGGGACTCTATGAAGCAAATGTTTGTTGGCAACGAGAGGGTGAAAAGATCCATGCTACAGAACTTGCGCAGAGACTTTGAACTTTTAGAGATTAAGACAAGTGAGACCATCCCTAAGTACTTTAGTAGGGTCTTGACTGTAACCAATCAGATGCGAAGCAATGGTGAGAAGATGGAAGATATTAAGATTGTAGAGAAGATCTTAAGGACTCTTTAAAAAGAGTACAACTATATAGTTGTTTCAATTAAAGAGTCAAAAGACACACAGAAGATGACAATAGATGAGTTACAAAGCACACTAGTTGTGCATGAACAAAAATTCAAGAAAGGTGTACCAGAAGAAGATCAAGCCTTTAAGACTAACTATGATGAGTCAGGAAGTTCATATCGAGGCCGTGGACGTGGTATATCATATTACAGAGGCAGGGATCGAGGAAGAGGTCGATCATTACCTTTCAGTAAAGAAACAGTGGAGTGTTATATATGTCATAAGTTAGGACACTTCCAATATGAGTGTCCAAGTTGGAAGGAGGCAAATGATGCTGAATATGATGAAGAAGAAGAGATGATGCTTATGGCCTTAGTTGAAGAAAAAGGAAAACGAGTTGAGGATCCAATGGAAGAAGCAAAACATGACTGCCTATGGTACTCGGATTTTGGGTGCTCTCACCACATGTGTGGAAACAAAACCAAGTTCATTAACATGGACTTGAGTTTTTTTCACTCAGTGAAGCTGGGAAACAACACGAGGTTGGAGGTCAGTGGACGTGGGGATGTCAGGATCACTATACATGGGCCAGCATACACAATACAAGATGTGTGTTATGTACCTCCCCTAAAAAACAATATATTAAGCATAGGTCAGCTACAACAAAAGGGACACTCATTCCTGATCAGATCTGACACATGCAAGATCTTCCATCCGACCAAAGGTTTGATCACAAAACCGTATGTTTCCATTGTTTAAACATATCAAGGAGGTCTGTTTACCAAAGGAAACTGGATGTCATTATTCTTAAATGGACAAACTCTCAAGATTGTGGCATGAGAGGTATGGCCACCTAAACTCACCAGCCTAGAGCTTTTACAACAAAAGAACATGGTGGAAGGATTACCCAAGTTTGAGGTTGACAAAGGAGTGTGGGCACACTGCTGTGTTGGGAAACAACACAGGAATTCCATGCCTAAAAAGAGCACATGGAGGGCAGAAGGAATTCTTGAGCTAATCCATTCAGATATTTATCGCCCCATCACTCCCACATCTAATAGTGAAAAGAGGTACATATTAACATTTATTGATGATCACAGACGTAAGGCATGGGCTTACCTGCTTGCAGCCAAGTCATAGTATATGTCTGCTTCAAGGAATTCAAGAGCAAAGTTAAAGTTGAGACTGGAAAGAAAATTAAAGCACTCAAAATTTATAGGGGCGGTGAGTTCACCTCTGAATATTTTAATAAGTATTGTAGGGACCAGGGAATTAAAACGCAACTCACTACTCTATTCAATCCCAACACAATGGAGTAGAAGAAAGGAAAAACAGAAGTGTGATGAATGTTTTGGTCATAATGATGGCTGCTGCGAATGTCCCTAAGTTCATTTGGGCAGAAGCTGCAATGTGGACATTCCACGTATTAAATAGATTTCCCACTAAAGCTCTCTCCAACAAGACCCCTCAAGAAGCATGGTGTGGTGAAAAGCAATCAGTGGAGCATTTCAGAGATAGGGATGCATTGCTCATGTGCATATAACTAAAGAGAAAAGAGATAAACTTGATGATAAGAGTATTACTTGCATAATGGTAGGTTTAAGTGAAGAGTCAAAGGGGTATAGGCTTCTCAATCCAAACACACAATAAGCAAGGTTGTTTTGTTTGAAGAAGATAAGTCATGGAGTTAGGAAACTTCTGACTAGGAGAATGGCAAGTTGGTGTGGAATGATAATGAAGAGTTCTATCTACTATCCGATGATGGTGACTCAGGAGATGAAGGTCAAGATCCCAGCTCTAGTGATGTAGAAGTACAAACGCGATAGTCCCCTGGCCATACTGAAGCTAGCACAAGCACTCAGGTTACAATAGGCAAGGAGGGTAGACAAAGAAGGCTTTCCACTTATCTTAGTGATTACATCACCACCCCAACTCATGCACATCATGAGGATGAAGCACATGATATCCAAGAAGTCATCTCTGGTCTAGTAACTTATGAAGAAGCTCACAAAATAGAAAGTGGAAGGATGCAATGGATGTAGAAATGTAGTCCATAATTAAGAATCAGACTTGGTATTTAGTGAATTTACCAGAAAAGGCTAAGTGCATTGGAGTTAAATGGTTATATAAAACCAAACTCAATGAAAAGGGGAAAGTTAGTAAGCACAAAGCAAGGCTTGTTGCAAATGGGTATTGCTAAGAGTATGGGATTGACTTTTAGGAGGTTTAGGCTCATGTGGCAAGGATGGACACAATCAGATTAATGATTGCCATAGTAGCACAAAACAAATTGGAAGATTTTTCAATTGGATGTCAAGTCAACATTCTTGTATGGTACTCTAAAGGAAGATGTATTTGTTGAGCAGCCTCAAGGGTATGTTGTTCCTGGTCCATAAATTGTACAAGCTACATAAGGGTTTGTATGGGTTGAAGCAGGCACCCAGGGCCTGGTTCAGCCGTATAGAAACTTATTTTCAAAGGGAAGGGTTTGAGAAGAGTTCAAGAGAGCATACCTTATTTATGAAGAAAAATCAAAACGGAGGATGCTTGTTTGTTAACTTATATGTAGATGATCTTATCTACACATGCAATGATGAGGGTATGATGAACGGATTTAAAGAATCAATGAAAGGGGAGTTTGAGATGACTGATCTCAGGTTAACGAAGTATTTTCTTTGCATAGAAGTATTGTAGACTAGCCAGGGAATCCACATTTCACAACACAAGTATGCAGTCGAGTTACTTAAAAGATTTGAGATGGAAGAATGCAACTCTGTGGTGAATCCCATTGTGCCAGGATGTAAACTTGTTGCTAATGAAGGTGAAAGAGTAAACGAGACCTAACCTCAAGTTTGTTGTAAACCTGATCAGTAGGTTCATGTCTAATCCCACGTAACAACATTATGCAACTCCTAAAAGAGTGTTGAGATATGTTAAGGGGACCCTTAATTATGGAATATGGTATTCATGTGGAGGAGCACGGAACACTTGAGATATTTACCGATAGTGATTTTACAGGTGATGTGAATGATCGAAAGAGTACTCCAGGCAATGTGTTCCTATGGGATGGTGGAACTATTACTTGGTTATCTAAAAAGCAAGAAATCATGTCCCTCTCTTCAACTGAAGCAGAATATGTAGCAGCAGCCTCGTGTGCTTGTCAAGTTATGTGGATCAAAGAAATTTTGGCTGATTTCGATGTTGATTTGGAAAAGACTTTAACAATAAAGTGTGATAACACTTCCTCTATCAAGTTAGCTCAAAACTTAATCTTTCATGGCTAATGTAAGCACATTGGGGTAAGATTTCATTTTCTGCGTGATTTGATTAATAATGAAGAAATATGTTTGGAGCACTGTGGGATAAGTGATCAGGTTGCTGATATTCTGACGAAGCCATTAGGAAGAGTAGCATATGAGAAGCTCAGGAAAAGGTTGGGAGTGTGTTCGATTGAAGAAAAATTTGCCATGAAGGGCAAGTTTGAGGGAGGATTTGAAGGTTAGTATTGCATGCTCACATTGGTCTCCACGTAGCCAACGTGTTGGAACTGATATGGGGCAATCATCACGTGGGTTTCCGGCTTTGAATAAGTCTTTGTAGACGTTAGTTGTTAGCCATGTTTCCTAGTCATGTGGTAGTGCCTGATTTATCGTTATTTTTTGTTGCGTTGTACCTATTTATTATGACCTTTTGCATTCAATAAACAATATAGAATTCGGTGATACATTCTAGTAGTTGGTCTTAATTTTCTTTCATATGTCTGGTCTGTGGTTTGGAGCCCAGGTGGCCCAGTGACGACTGACGTGGGTTGCCACCAATTTTCATGTTTAAATTCTAGGAAAATTGGATTTAAATAATCCTGCTTTTAAGGGTTGGCCGATAATAATCCCCCTTTCAATAATAAGTCCCAGTGGTCCCAATTTTTCCCCTATTTACTAATAATGGTCCCGCCGTTAAAAATACTTAACACCGTTAAGTTTTGTATCAATTTCTTTTCAACCCCAATCTTTAATTCACCATAACTTCTTCAAATCTTGTTGAAAAGTCAATCCATAAGTTGCTATGAACTCGTGATGAAAAATCGAACAAAAGTATATGCATATTGCTTAGGTTTTAAAGAGATTATGATGATGAACAAGAGCATCAAAGTTACATTTTTTTCATGGCTTTCGATAAAAAAATTGAGCATCAATTCCATTGTATTTGTGTTTTTGGTCGATTCCGGCAGATTTAGCATGTTCTCACTATTCGTGAATACGATCTGTGTTATTAAAGAATGACTGAACCCCTATATATATATACAATGATGTTACGACTAGGCCCCTATACAATTCATAATAACTAAATACATCAATACATAAATATATACTAATACGCCCCCGCAGTTCGAGCGGGAGGAACACGGACGCTCAAACTGTCACGAAAACTCTGAAATAGGGGTCGTGGAAGACCCTTCGTGAAGATATCGGCGTACTGATAAGCAGCAGGAACATGTAAAACTCGGATCTGACCCACGCGAACCTTCTCATGGACGAAGTGAATATCAATTTCAACATGCTTCGTCCGCTTATGTTGTACCGGATTACCGGAAAGATAAACTGCAGATACATTATCGCAAAAAACAACAGATGAAGTGCGAAGTGGAAGATGCAATTCAAGCAGTAAATTACGCAACCAACTAAGTTCAGCCACCGCATTGGCTACCCTCTGTATTCGGTTTCGGCGCTGGACCGAGAAACAGTAGGTTGGCATTTCGAAGACCAGGATAGTAAGTTGGGACCCATAAAGACACAATAGCCGGAAGTAGAACGCCGGGAGTCGGGACAACCTCCCCATTCGGCATCAGAATATGCAGTAAGAGAAGTGTCTGATGTGGATGAAAGCCGAATACCATAATTCAAAGTACCCTGCAGATAACGCAATATGCGTTTCATGTATTGAAAATGAGGCTTGCGTGGAGCATGCATAAATAAGCACACCTGCTGGACTGCATAAATAATATCAGGCCGAGTAATCGTCAAATACTGAAGAGCCCCGGCAAGACTGCGATATAAAGTACCATCAGACAAAAGTGTACCATCAGTGGCACTCAATTTGGACCCGGTGTCCACTGGAGTCGCAAACGTCTTGCAAGAAGCCATAGATGCACGCTGTAAAATATGGCTGGCATACTGAGACTGCTGAAGGAAAAGACCAGATGCGTCACGTGTGACGGTAATGCCGAAAAAATGATGTAAGGGACCTAAATCTGACATGGCAAACTCGTGTGAAAGAGTAGTGATAATCTGTCTCAGAAACACAGGATCAGATGCTGTTAAGACTATGTCGTCCACATAAACCAATAAATAAGCAGTGTTACCACCGTGGCGATAAATAAACAACGAGTTGTCACAACTGCTGCTGGTAAAACCCTGTCGTAATATGTCACACCCCCTCCGCCGCCCCCCTGCCAGGTGCGGGGGAGGGTGTGGGACCGGCTGTCCGTATCAGTTCCTGAGGCACCAACTAAATGACAACACACAAGCATACATAACGGACATCCAATCCTCACAGTGAAACTCTAGGCCGACTCTCACTGAGGATGCACAGAGCACCTCTTAGCCGACCTAATAGAATCGATAGCCACCGGATATGACCAGGACTGAACCAAGAGATACATTATTACAAGGGAAACATAGTCATAACAGGTCTTCAGAAACAACATCATTCGTTTATTATACAGAGCCCTATCCATAGTGACAACAACCATCAGAATATTCCAAGTTCAGATTAGGTCCACACCTACACTTGCTTACCTGCAACATAAGTCAATCACAAAGTCAACAACATACGTTGTTGGTGAGTCGTAACTACCATCATCACATTAACAGTTTTCAACACATACAGATTATGAATTTATCATGCCGCACCCAAGGTCAACACTCAGATACTCTACGGGCACGTTGCGCGCAGCCGTACGCCCTCTACGAGTAGTTTTTAAATTCAACATATAAGTACATATTCCCCCTAGTAACTTAAAACTAGAGGATCTGGGTGAATATGGATCGTTCAACTATATCGGCCGCTATAATCCCTTATATGTCTAGTGGTCTCAACCTTAATGACCAGAAAGTCTCTAATGACCCATACAGGGCATTCTGACTCACAGTGTTCGACAAGATAAACATAACAGATATAACAGATACATCAGAACAGGAATGTGATCTCAAACAATTATTTAATAAAGGAAGTCAGAGGACTCACAGTAATGAAGTTAGAAACAGTGTGCTAGACGAAAATCCGAGATTCAACTAGAATATCATATCTTCGATTTCTAGCAACCTATCAGAATTAATATGTATATGTTTGTCATATACAATGCTAACGAGTCCATTAACAATCTCAGGTTCAAAGTATCATGAAATACAGTCTCCAGATCAGTCAAGCTAAGTTTTTGGTCAACTTAAAATCAGAACAATTATTCTGTCATTTTCCTTCAGAGGCATACCGCCTGGAACTAATAATTTCTGGGCGGTACGCGTCAAATGGTGATCTAAGTTCCTGATTTCAGATTCGGGCGTACCGCGCTGATAAATATAATTATAGGTGGTACGCTGTAACCTGTTTGTCCGGTTTCTGTTCTACATTTCTAGGCGTACCGCTCTGCATGTAAAGATTTTGGGCGCTACGCCCCAATCTGGCCCAACTATTTTGTCTTTTATTGCCATTTTTACATATTGAGGTTTTAGGGCCAGAATGTTTGCTAGATCATTTGTATACCATATTGGGGTTGTTCAGTGGTCCATTTTTGGTCCATATTCTTAACCAAAGCGTAACCCCAATTCCCGAGCTTTCCTTTTATGGTAAGTTTCATCAATTCGACCCCCGTTTCACACAAGTATTATTAGGGACAGAACCCTCATGGTTAAATGGCCCATTTCCTCATTAGAAACACTGATCATTTCTGGATTCATGTGATCTTTACTTATAAAGTTTCTAATTATAGAAAAATCAACATACTTGCATAAATGGATTGTACCTTGTGGAGATTTCCTTGTACAATCAAACTTCCAGAATTCTTTGCTTCTCTGAGCCTCAAATCCAACTTTCAGAAGCAGATTAAGGGTTGCATGTATGATCATAACCAATTTATGAGTGTATGATCATTAAGAAACCTAAATATCTTTCCTAAACCAAAAATCAAGATATCCTTACCTTGATTAACCTTGAATTTGGTTTCCACACATCTTGATCATCCCAATATGCATATACACAGCTGCATTCATGAGGGTTAAGACTTTGAGTGGAGGTTTCTTCAAGTAAACATGTGATTAAAGGTAAAAGTGATTGAATGAGAACTTACCCTTGAAGGATACATGACGTGTGCTGAAGTGTCTATCAAAAATCGGTCAAGTCAAAAAGGGAAAATCCCGAGTGACTAAACACACACGTAGGGCAGTGTACCCATCGTATGTAGGATAGTATCGGTAAATACCCGGATGTCAAATCCAAGGACGCAATGCAGGGTCTCGATATGCGAACTTTGCTAATATTTAACCTAAAATTTCTGGTTTTGAGAAAAAACAAGAAAACATATAAACAAGTAACTAAGATAGCTAAGGAACAAAGTAACAGAAACTAAGGTGACTCAAATATGGGAAAAAGGGTGCTGCCTGGCAAGGAATCCTCTGGGCTGGCTATTGACTGATAAACTGACTAGCTCATGTGACACTACCCTCTAAAGATGATAACCGCGATAACTTAGACTATAGACACTTCTTCGATATCTAGGCAATCCTAAACTGAAGTCCGGATAGTCAATTGATACTTAATGCTAAGTGGTCAGATCGCTTCGGTCAAAGCAGATTACACACGTATGAAACAGAAAACCACTCAAGAGGTCTCTCAATATGGCTTCTACAACACACTAGAATACTAAAATGCGATCAATGAAACCTAAGCAATGTCTAACACGTACAAGTTGGCCAAAACCTTAAGTTCTCAAGTATTATAACCAACCGACAAAGTCAAATAACCACCTAGTGTGCTAAACGAATCGGTCAATTCAATCCAACACAAATATTATGCAAAATCAGCCCCAAGTTATAACTACAAGATCATGTAAAAGTTCTCCTCTCATGTATTTGATCAAGACTCATAAAAGTCAAACCAAATAATAACCAAATCGCTAATTAGGTCAAAGTTCTTCAACCCCAAACGATTTAATCACATCAAGCAATCATAACAGAAGCTAAACATGATAATATGATCATTTTATAGATCCAATTCA
Organism: Deinandra increscens subsp. villosa; assembly: GCA_039602395.1. NCBI lineage: Eukaryota > Viridiplantae > Streptophyta > Magnoliopsida > Asterales > Asteraceae > Deinandra > Deinandra increscens. Next base: position 18,346,874 of record JBCNJP010000003.1, read on the forward strand.
GATTCAATAGCAATAAGATCAAGTCACATGAAGAAAGTCAAAGTAAAAAGTCAAATCAAGCCTAAATTCATCCAATACCAAGCAACACTATAGATCTAGCCTACAATCATGTTTAGAACTAATAAAAACATCATCTTTGAACCATACATCATCTGAAAATCCAAAACAAAGAGAAAGAAATCAAGCCTTGGTGAAGAACACCCAAAAATGGAAGAAAAAAGCTTCAATCTTCAATCCAAATCCAAGCTATCTTCAATCCTTAAGCTTCAAATCCGTCTTCTACAGCAGATCTAGGGTTTTTCGAGTGGGTATGGGGTGTTCTCCCTTTTAATGACGGCCAAAGTGTGTTTAAATAGAGGCAAAATAGGGTTTACTGTCTGTTCGTCGAAGCAGGCTTCATCAGATTAGACTAGAGGCGATGCGGCCCGCATTGCCCCTTTGACTACATAGTTTGACCAGTCATGATGCGGGCTGCATCAGGTGATAAGGATATCAATGCGCCCCGCATTGACTCGGATCAGAAAAACTTCAACATCTTCAATCTTCAACCACCGAGCACCGCAACGGGTCCAAATGCTCCAAAATCATCCAAATCCAATCACCGACACAACAGAATCTTAAATTCAACAAATTCACCAATTAATCATCAAATCCAATTAAAATAAACAAAAACAATCACAAAATCGTGGGACTTCTCAAATCACAATTATGCACATGATGCAACGCATCAATACACCTCAAATCTAAGTTTCGCGACTTGGAATTTATGGAACAGAGGTCTGGAACAACGACTTAGAGCCCTTGGCCGGATATATGTAGAATGTCACAAGTATACAATGACTATAAAGGCCAAAATCTTAGTTTTTAACGACCTGGAATCGAGGCGTACCGCCCCAAAGTATAATATTTGGGGCGTACCGCCCGGATTTTGAGATTCGGGTATGCGGAGATCCGATGGGTGCCGCAACCCGGCCCGTTTATCAAATGGGTAGCGTACCGCCTGGGATTTTCTTATCCTAGGCCTACCGCCTCAAATTGTACTCTTGAAAGTTTCGAATATTTTTCATTTAAAGTTTCCAGCTCGGATTAGGGTTTAGACACAATGGTTACATAATAGAAATGTGGAAAATCTGGTGTACCATGTCATGGGAGCCTGTTTCAGGACGTATAAAGATCTCTTTAAGCTACACACATGATCCGGAAAAGAAGCATCAATAAAACCCGGCGGTTGCTGCATATAAACCATTTCAGCTAAGTCCCCAAGTAAAAACGCATTTTTAACATCAAGCTGGTGTATAGGCCAGCGACGCAAAACAGCCAATGATAAGATCGTCCGAATGGTAGCCGGTTTAATAACCAGACTAAAAGTCTCCATACAATCAACACCCACAGTCTGAGAGTTGCCATTGGAAACTAAACGAGCCTTGTATTGCTCAAGGGAACCATCGGACTTAAACTTATGTCGGAACAGCCATATACACCGAATCACAGGCTGGCCGTGTGGTCTAGGTACCAGTTCCCAAATGTCATTATCTAACAATGCCTTATACTCTATTGACATGGCATCGCGCTAGTTGGAATCGTGTAATGCTTTGTTATAGAAGGTGGGAACGGGAGAGATAGGCTCGGAGGTGGTGGTGTGAAGATTGAGTTTATGGATCGGTTTAAACACACCAGCTTTCGCACGAGTAGTCATCGGGTGTGCATTAGGAGGGACACCACTCGTGGAGGGTGTCATATACGGAGACGATGGGGATGAACCCGAGGAGGTATCGGACGATGTAGGGCTGGACTAGGGTGTGGTCGACGGTGTAGTGGTGGACGTGGTGGGTGATGTGGGGTTGGCGGGTGGTGGCGGAGTAGGGGCGGTGGGTGGAGATGGAGTAATGGGAGCAGTAGGTGGAGGGTCTGGCCGAATAGGGGGATCAAATGGATCGGATGAGGGGGAGGAGTGGGATGTAGTGGATGGGTCGGTAAACGGAAATAACGTCTCATCAAAGATAATGTGACGCGATATATGAACGCGACCGGTGGAAGGATCGAAACACCGATAACCCCGAAAATTATTCGGGTACCCGAGAAAGATGCATCGGACGGACCGAGGGTGAAGTTAGTGGGGGGAGGTGGCCGATAGATTCGGGTAGCATGCACAACCGAAGGCACGTAGGTGATCATAGGTGGGATGGCGGTGATATAGGGCAAAGGCTGGACTAGAGAATTTTAAACGTTTAATGGGAAGAATATTGTGGAGGTAGGCCGAGGTGTGGAGAGCCTCGACCCAAAATGGTGGTGGAAGATGAGCTTGAGTAAGTAAGGCGCGAATGATATCATTAACACGACGAATCATGCGTTCGGCCTTCCCGTTTTAAGGGGAAGTTTTGGGACACGAAAAACAAAACACGAGGCCTTCGGCGTGAGCGAACTCGTAAAAGGCACGGTTGTCAAATTCACCACCAAGATCGCATTGGACGATTTGATGGATTTATTAAATTGAGTTTTTATTAATTTATGAAATTTGACAAAAGTTGAAAACGTCTCCGATTTAAATTTGAGTGGATAAACCCATATGTAATTGGAATAATTATCGATTAGAAACATATAGTATTTATAACCAGATTTAATCACAATGGGAGAGGTCCACAAATCACAATGGATAATATCAAATGGTGCAAATGTAAAAGAAACAGAATCTTCAAACGGTAACCATTTACTATTTGACAGTTGACAAGTGTGACAAACCGAAAAGGTTTTATCTTTATTACATTGAATAAAATAATGACTAGACAAAACATTCAAGACATGTGCTCCGGGGTGGCCGAGACGGTTGTGCCAAGATGAAGTCGAATGAGCCGGTCGCACACGTTGGCCGAGGGCATAGACGGTGTGAACGGATATAAATCGCCGGAGCTACTGTGGCGGGAAAGGAGAGCGCCAGTCTTGAGATCCTTCAAACAAAAACCATACGGGTCAAATTCGATAGAAAAACAATTGTCACGAGTAAACTGTCTAACGGAAACAAGGTTTTTAATGAGATGAGGGGTGACAAGAATATTATTGAGACGATAGGTTTGGTTGGAGGTTTGATGAAAAGCATTACCCGACCCGTAGACCGGAAGCGATTGGCCATTACCAACAAAGATATTAGAAATTGTAGATTTTGACAGTGAGTTCTGTAACATACCTGGATTGGCAGTGAAGTGGTTCGAGGCACCCGAGTCCATGATCCAAGCTTGGTCATAATTGTTAAACTACGTGGTGTTATAAGCTTGGCTGATATCTGTTGGACTTAACGCATCGTAGATGGGTTGGTTTGTGGCAAAATGAGCCGTAGGGATATTGGGTGGAGCAGGCCGAGGGGTCCAAGGCTGAGATGGATAAGCTGGAGGGTAGGTCGAAGGAGGGTGGGAAGGGTACGGTGAGGGCGGTGGATGGTAGGTAGGTGGCAGAGGGTAATACAGTTGCGGGTAATAGCTTTGAGGTGGGTAGCGGGTGGAATTATGTGGATTGTTACGGTGGTTGCGGTGGTTACCACCCCTGCCCCCTCTTCCACGATTTGGAGTACGGCCAAAAGAGGGGTCATAGGGCCTTGGTTGGGCTTGAGGTGGAGGAGGGTAATGGGCCTGGTGGTTGGAATTATTGGGTTGGGCCGATGAGGAGGGATCAAAGGGCTGGGCTGTAGTAGCAGATTGGTGAGAGGTGGGGGTTGATGTTGGGCGGCTAACACATGGTGGGGAGTGGTGGTTGATTGACGGCTTTTGATGCGTTGTTGTTCCAACGATACCATATTACGGGCTTCATCCCACGTAGGGGATTGTTGATTAATCAAGGTGCCAAAAGTATCATATTCTTGAGGTAGGCCTCGAACCAATTGAAGAACCTTACGGTTCGCATCCACGGATTGACCCACATCGTTAAGTTGCTCAGAAAGTTCTGAATTTTAAGAAAATGGTCCTCAAGGCTCGCGGAGGAAGCCAAGGTGAGATTAGTAAATTCATGTTCAAGGGCTGCGGCTCGTGAGCCTTTATTATTTTGAAAAGGGTCTTTAATTTTGAGCCAAGCTTTGCGAGCGGTGGTGTCGTTTTCAATAACTCGTGGGAATAATTCGTCACACAACGTACCGTATATCCATTGAAGGATTAGGGAGTCGATCTCAGCCCACACAGCATGAAGAGGATCAGTGTCCGCCGGTTGATTATCCTCGGTAACATGATCAAGAACTTTGAAGGCTTTGAGATGTATCTGAAAAAGCTTAACCCAGTTGGAATACGTAAGCTTAACGCCATCAAGTTGACGAACACGCATGAGGATGTTGGTGACGCTGTAACAGTGCGTGAGTTTATCCGTTTCAGCCTAACCGAGCAGCGGCTTCTGTCATCTCGCTAGAAGTCCGTGGACTGGAGGGGTTCGATGGCGTAGGGGATGTCGCTGTGGGGGACGTCGGGGCTGTGGAGGCTGGAGAGGCCAGCGTGCGGCGGCTGTGGTCCGTGGACAAGGACAGCCGGCGGCAGGCAAGGATGGATCAGAAAAAGAAACTAGGGTTTAGTGTGGCTGTGATACCATATTTGTGAATACGATCTGTGTTATTAAAGAATGACTGAACCCCTATATATATATATATATATATATATATATATATATATATATATACTAGTAATTCGACCCGCGCCTTGCGGCGGGTGAAAATTGATGTTTAATACTATTTAAGTTGATTTTTTCTTGTGATGTGCGTTATTGCAAGCAAGTTGGCAATAAAATTATGTAATCTTAAAAAATTTCCTTGCAGAACACAAAATGAAGGCAAGGAAATCCCAAATACTAATATGTAAGAAACTAAAGCCACTAAAGGACTTTGTTAGATGATACCTATCATGTTAGGAAAGATGTTTGAATTACTAAAAAAATTCATACTTATTTTTAATAATCTTTTATTCATCGATGTATTTTCTTTATCGTAATTATGCCATAGATTAAAAGGAAACCGGTGCAAATAGTTTATTGTTGTTCATTCTTTTTTTATTTTGGCTTACAAAAATAAATTTTATTCTGTTAACTTAATAAATATGAGAATCTAGTACTTTTGTATGGTTTATGAACTAACAATGAGTTGCCATTGATTATGTTTGTTGGGTCCTCTTTAACACACATAAATAGCGAAAAGTAGATATATTACATAGCAGTACATTACCGGAGAAAAACAACAGAAAGAGTTGTAAAATGAAGAAGTCCATATCCCCTTCTTCACCTTAAAGAAAAGAAAAATAGGGGGGACAAACTTTAAGAAAAGACACCTACATAAAGCAGAGACACAAAGAGACTGGAGTGAGGTAAACAATCTTGAAAGTGATATAAAATGAGAGGTAATGGCTAAAAAACAGAAATTAGGAACTGCTAATATTAAATTGTAATAGAAATTATTATAATAATGATCATTTATATAATTAGCTAAAGACTTACCAGAGGAACTCTTGGATCAAGAACGATCTTGAAAAATAGGTTTCCTATACTGCATTAAATTAAAAAACACATGTCAGCACACAGAGGTCTATAAAACAACATACATCATTTAAATAAGATTGATTTGTAATATGTAAATCTACATAACAATCAACTAAGCTTGTTCTCAAATCAAAATAAATGTGAAAGTCTTGAGTAAAACCTGCAGAACAGAAGTATAACTACTTGGTTGAACCATTATAAAGCAAGGCAGTATGCATTTGTGGAGGAGATTCAATATACACAACTAAACCACTCACAAACTATTAAGCAAAGGATATGTATTTCTGACCTTTAAATGATTGAATTAAACCCGTCAAAGATGACTTTGACTCAAAAGGCTCCATCAGCAATACAAATTAAAAAAGTTTCCTACCATATACATTTGAACTCACTTCTGGTGCTTATAATATTTGTAAATTTCTCTTGATAGATATAACATATTTAGGCTCGGTAAATTATCATCAATGCCCAAGAATATAAGTATAGATCCAAAGAGGTTCAACACGTATTAAGATCATCATAACCAAGCCTCAAGAACATTGGAAAGGGACCATTGAAACCTAATCATCCTCAAATAAGCATAACACAACAGTTAAATCAAACCGTCCATAAATGTCAAATTCAGATTTCAATTCAGGGTAGCAACAACATAAAGCAACATTGGGAACGAAGGCTAAGAAAATTATCATCATTTCCCAACAAATTAAATATAGAACAAAGAGCTTGAAATCTCATTAAGATCATGATAACCGGCCAAGCCTCAAGAACATTAGAAAGGGACAATTAAAACTGAATCAGCCTCAACGAATTAATGAGACTCAAATGAAACACATCTGCTTTTGACAACACCAAGCCTCAAGAGCATTAAAAAGGTACCTTTGCAATCGTATGAGGGTCAAATAAAACAAAGATCATCACAACAAAGCCTTGAGCAACAAATCAATTGAAACCTCAAATCTTAGGAAGTGAGATATCTACAAATGAGTAGGACAGAGAGTCAAAGGCCTGCATACAAAAATTGTAAAATAACTATTTTCTCATATATCTAAATGCCCTTTCAATGAACACATAGAAATAAAAATTATAGACTCAAATTAACATTTGCATCTTACATTCTTACTAACAATGATAATAATATGCAGAATGGTATACACAGTTCATGTATTCTGTATCTACTTTTACTCGTGTATAAATTATTAAGGGCTTATAGAATGAAAATCTTTAGACAAATAAAAGTAGATACACAGACAAAAGATTAGCATATCCCACGGCTATACATGGATGTACACAAACAAAATAACAATTCATATAAACCTAAGCACATCAACAACACCGGCCAGAATAGTAGACCGCCGCATTGGCGCCGCCGCTTCAACGTCCGACAACAAAGTCGAACGAAGCCGATTATCATGCTCGGGAACGGAGCAACAACGCCATTGCAAACAAAACCCTCAAAACCCAACGTATTTCCCAGATCAGAACGGCCATCGAAAATCGAACTACGAATCGTTCGTCTTTGAGAGAAGAATACCCTGATCGGAGAAAAAAAGGTGGAGAGGAAAAAGGATCTCGAGAGAAGGCCGCTAGAGTAACTCCAAGATTTCTTTCCTTCTCCTCTCTGCGCCTGCCCTCTCTCTTTCTCCGGTTCTGAACACCGCCGGCCGCCCTTGGTCACCGTAAAGCTACCGTGAGACGCCGCCAAGTTCGCCCCGAGCTGTCGCGTCACAGTCGGTCTTCATCACTCGCTTGGTGCTCCTTCGACCGACCAACTCACCATGCTACCGCCATCACAGCCGACACCACCAAGTCCGACGACAGCAGCCGTAGCCGCCACCACGCTACACCCGTGCCGTCGTCGTGTCACGCCACCGGAAACCATAAGAATTTGGAGAGAGAGATAGAGAGAGAATGCAAAGATATAGAGATGTAAGGAGTGAGAAAAGTCTGGAAGCAACACATATAATGCCACGAATAGGCAACCAGTAAGAAGTCAACACCGACAAAAAAACGAATAGGAAAAAGAAAATGGGCTGAGATGGCATTAACAGTAATTCTTAGTCTACACGTAAGCAATTTGAAATGTTATATAATTAATATATACATTGATGTTACGACTAGGCCCCTATACAATTCATAACAACTAAATACATCAATACATAAATATATACTAATACTCACGATTCTACAGCAAGTTACGGAATTGATTTTCATGGAGTTTTGATCGGATTTCAAATTTCACAGACAATGGTGGATTGACAAATTCCAGATGGTTTCAATGATTCGTGTTGCTATAGATTCGGTTTTTCATCACGAGATCATAGCAACTTACGGATTGAATTTTCATCAACATTTGAAGAAGTTATATTAGATCAAATATTAGGGTTGAAAATAAATCTTAACACCGTTAAGTTTTTTAATGTCGGGACCATTACTAGTAAATAGGGTGAAAGTTGGGACCATTGAGAGTTATTATTAAAAGTAGGATTATTATCGGCCAACCCTCAAAAGTTAGGATTATTTAAATCCAATTTTCTTAAATACTAATACTTGTGTGACTGGCTTCATAAGTTCATTGTGGGGAACATTAGGAAGGGGGGATCAATAAGGTCATCGAGACTATGTGTTGTTGTCAGGGCCGACCCTGGGCCTGGGCCACATGGGCTACAGCCCAGGGCATCAATCTGGAAGGGGGCAACATGGTTTTATTTTAAGCCCATCAGTGTTAGTGAGCAGAGTTTTATTTTTAGCCCATTGATGGTGTTGTGGGCCTGTGGTTGCCGAACAAAAAAAAAAGGAATTACGTAAGTCTCGCTGGGAATTGGGAAACCAAACGGCGAAGTTATTCTCCAGAGACTCCACTCACGGCGATTCATTCATCTCCTCCACACTCCATTCGACCATCTCTGCTTGACTCACTGCTTCCAGTTTTGACGTTTTTAATCATCAATTGGCAATTGCTTGACTTCTTGACTGCTCCAGTTTGTCGTTTGATCATCAATTGCGTGATCATCAATTGCGAATTGTGATTTACGAACTGTGAGAGACTGAGAGTCTGCGACTGCTTGTCTGCTTCGGTGAATCGGTACTCAGACGGAGAATGGAAAGTTTCAACCTCTGGAAAGTCGGTGCCGATCATCAACCCCACCACCAGAAATACCCAATTCAAAGTCCAAGGTATGTATTTATTTCTGTCGCTAATTTTGCTACAAACTGATGAATTGAATATTAAAATTAGATATTTCTATGCAAAAGTTGATCACTTTTCAACATTTAGACAAGAAATGAACATTTTTTTATATAATTTCCCTAATTGGGTTTCCATGTTATCCTGATTTTCTCAACTGGTTACGCATTAAAATCAAGAAATTGAACAATTTTGTTTAGGGATCTGAACTTTTTTTTGTTACTGTCATGAAACATGCACTCAAGAAGAAGTGAACAAGGTGATGGAATCGGCAAAATCTGCACAAAAATTATGGGCTAAAACGCCTTTATGGAAGAGAGCTGAATTGCTGCACAAAGCTGCAGCTATTCTTAAAGATCACAAGAAGCCCATAGCTGATTGTCTTGTTAAGGAGATTGCAAAAACTACCAAAGATGCTGGCAAACTAATTTATGTTTTTGCGAAGTACCATGACTCAAGAGCGGTTAAATGGGTTAGCAATTTTAAGTATTGAAAGTAGTTTTTTAGCTAATGTTGATTATGACTAACTAATTGAGGTTTTTGCATCAAAAAATGCACGTAGACATCATTTTAGATGATTTATATGTTGTAATTTCGAAACTTTTTATTTAGTTAATAAAATCGACGTGGGGATGAGCCGCCTAGCTTGACTAGGTTCCAAACCCTTAAAACTTTGTGTTGTATACTATTTAAACTTTTTAACAGGGGCAAATTTTCGACTCACGCCCTGGGCATCCAAATTCTCAGGACCGGCCCTGGCTGTTGTATATGAAAGCAAGGAAATGAAACGGTTTTCGGGGGATCACGGATCCATGGACAAGGTGTGACAATTTTAAAAGTTCTCTCCTTCATTTAGTTCAGGAATCGGGCTCATAAGGTGGGAAGTGATTGGGTTTCTTGATGGTCTTTTGATGTGGGCTAGTTTTGGTTTGTTCTTTATGGTGATTGCTTTGATATAGGGTTTTATTGTCTTGCTAGACGTGTTTTAATAAACTTTTTACGTGCAGTTAAAAAAAGTTAATATTAATATTTTGCACCAATTCAATTTCAATGTTTGCTTTGTTTATTCGTATGTTATTTATTTCAGTTTCGAAGGTTATTTAGTAGTATTCTTATTTGTCATTTTTACATTTATAAGAGCATCGGGTATACAGGCGCCAAAGGCGCCATATTGCCCTTTTGGCGGCGCCAAAGGCGCCAAACACCGCCCCCCCCAAAAAAAATCAGCGGCGCCATTGTTTTGCGTTAACTTGTTAACGCCGCGTTTCACCAAAAAACGGTCACTTTTTTGACCGTTAAAGAGCCGTTGCCCGATTTTAAAATAAAAAAAAAACTAATAAAATATTGTTTAACATGTTAACTTAACATGAGTATACCCCATTCATGTTAACTATTTTGGTGTTAAGTTAAAGGTGACGTGGCGCCTATGTGGCAAAGTTAACATGTTAACTTAACATGAGTATACCTCATGCCCTAATGGGCTGATTTAGAAAAGTTGAAAGTAACAAAAAGAAGTATAAGTGCTTGTTTAAAAAAAATAAAAGTATAAAATATTTATTGATAAAGAATGAAATAAAAAAAAGTGAATAAGTGAGTTGATCGAGTAAATCAATAATTATTAGGAAAATGAAAGGTGATGTAAATTGAATATGAAAGTAAAAGGTGGTGTTATAATCTTGAAATCATAGTTGAAAAAGACATAAAGTTGAAAACGAAGAGCTTAAGCAGAATAAAAATCTGACTCGATATCGATTTTTTACGGTAAATTTAGATCACCGACGGGTCACGGGCCCACTCGATCATCTATTATTTCTTAATACAGAATCCAAGACCATTCACAAAAAGAAACCTACCATTGATGAGAAAATCCTCCGACCCAACATACAACACTATTTTATTATTATTATTATTTTCACAAATAGACTTTAAGTATATTGCCCGAATCACATATACTTGCTTTCATGGTTGTAAAAGTCTCTAAATACTCCTAAATTAGTCGACTGGAGAGTTAAGAATACTTTTAAAAAGTAACGAGAGTACATCGGAATATGAAGGAGTACTCGAGGAGTTTTACAATAACGCATAATTCTTGCTTTTATGAGTGACTCAAATATTGAGTCGATGAATTACACAATATTTATCTAATAAGTATTACTTTTTTTTTTGAACGGCAAATTTGGATCACTGACGGGGATATTACACCACCCACCCGATCATCTTCAATCCCTATTAGGAGGAAACTCACCTTTAGATGAGAAAACCCCCTGGCCCAACATGTAACCCCCAGTTTTTTTATTTTTTGTTATAAGTGGGACTTGAACCGAAGATCTCCCCATTACAATGTCTTGGATACCTCGCTCTAACCAATTAAGCTAGAGATCATTGGTATCTAATAAGTATAACTAAAAGAGCAACTCTATAACTTCTTTACTCCCAAATTTTAAAAATCAATAATAATATATATTTATTTTAATATATTAAATATTTACATTGCAAATTTTATGGACGATTACTTCAAAACATAAAATTATAAACTTTAGTTTGTTAAACTTTAATAGATAACGCAAAACAAAAGATTAAACAAGCAATACCTTCACCAAATAATACATACATACTTAATTATATGTAATAACACTACTAGCTTTCATCCATTTTCTTCATCTTTTACCGGTTTAATTTTGTAGTCTTCCAAATCTCTTCAAGTTCTCTAGCAAAAGCTTCTTGGCGTCCAACGACAACGGTAATATGATCTTTCTTTTCCACAACCTTTATGTTGGCCCGAGGAACTTTCATTTTAACGTTGCTGCTACACTCGACGGGGATGAGCTCGTCATCTTGACCGTGAAAAATATTAACGCTACACGTTAACTGGTCTTGAACCGTATCTAGATACGTTTCCATCTTGTCAGCGGTCCCGCATATGATGTTGTGAAGGGTATGCCATGCGGCATTGTGTGTGTGACAACAAAATCCTTTAATCAAATAAGTCTTGATCCTGCATTAGTTCAACATTACATTAAATTTATTAGTTAATTAACAAGTTGTTTTATGTAAGAAAACATTAGTCTTAACAACTTTTTATCTACATGTTGGTGGGTTCCTTTGGTGTTGAAATTACTATTATACCCTTAGGTGAAATTACTATTAGACCCTTATGGGATTCATGAATAGCTCTATAATAATACTGTAGTCTTTCTATCCTTTAAACTACAGGTAAAACTCGTCTTAATGATACTTTTTTAGACTTTATTAATAGCTCTCTAATACGACAATTTTAGTAACTTTTTATCTTTATTTTGTTTAATTAATATATAAAAGAGGTTTTCTAATATGTGTCTTACGGTCATACATAAGGTGCAATAAATTCATTTTAAAAATTAAAAAATACATTTTTCAAGAAAACTTCGTACCTTTCTCATTTTTTTAAGATAAATTTTGGTATGTTTTACAATTTTCAAAAAGAATCTTAGTATTTTTTTTATAGATTTTGAGTTGTATTTATTACACTTTATGTGTACCTGAAAAACCCCTCTATAAAATGTTATATAAAATGGTAGAAAAGTGACCACGTACTTATGAACTATTTATTCATTAAATGGCCTCATTTGCTAAGTGTGACATGTGTATTTATATCTTGGATGTATCGTTAAATTAAGTAGATTAAACAAAATATAGACTAGTCACCATCGTTGATATTGACACCATGCTTGATAAGTTGGCCACAAGTTGCTTTTCGATTTCTTTTTTCCGACAAATTATTGCATTTATTCTTGATTAATACGTTAAAAATACCGATGTTGGTGATAACACATATTATATGATACAAATTAATTATCATTTCAAGATGTATTAAAGATTTAAAGTTATGACATATAGGACCATGACCATATTTAGAAAGAGATACTAAAATCGTAAACCGTTTAGATTAGTTTATTTTTAATTTTATTTTTAATTTTATGTATCCTAAATAATATAATCAAACAATAAAAGGTTATTTTACTTATTTGAACAAATTAAACTAAGAAAGTTAAATAAAACAAAAACTGATGTTTAAAAAAATTAAATGAAAAATTATAAATTAAAATATATACAAATGAGAATCTCAGATTTTTTAAGGGTAAACTACTTTTAATTTTATTGATAAATTTCAAATAAAAATGCTTTTAAGTAAAAAAAAAGTCTTAGAAAACATGTTGAGCTTGACACTTGTTCTTTTAGCATTTTAAAGGGGGTGACATTTTAGTTATTGTGTTTTACGTTTCTAGTCACTATGTAATATGTAATCATTATTATGTTTTACGTTTTAACTAATTTTGTGTTATTTTCTTAGTGTTTTTATGTATTAGATAATTTTTTTAATATGTTACTATATTTTACATACTAAAAATCACTGTGTTTTTCAAAACTTAAAATATTAGATAAACATATTCGGCATCTTGTTTCACGTTTTAGACACTTTCATGTTGTTTTGTAATTGCTTTTATTATTGGTTTTATTTATTAGAAGTGCAAAATGGTGTTATATTAACAATTGTCATTTTCAAAACTAATCATTTTAAAACTAATACAATGGTGTTTAACATAACATTGGCTGATAGAAAAATACAATGACACGTTAGAAAACAAAGAGCTAAAAAAACATAATTATTTTATTTTTAAATATAATGATAATATAGTTTTTTAAAAATAAAAAATGTTTGTTTTATACTGTCATTTGAAAAATAATAATCTTGTCACATATAAAAATTATGAACGTTTAGAAAAAAAACAGAAAAACTTGATAAAACTCAATAAAGTTGGTCATGAATAAAATGTCCATTAACCGAATTTTTTCCCTAAATTTTAACTTAACGATTGATTAGAATTTAATAACAAATCTAACCTTCTTAAATCTTTATTAAACGTACATTGATTAGAAGTTAATAACAAATTTAACGATCTTAAATCTTTATTAAACTTTAATAATATTTTATAATAACCCAATCCTTACTTTATATTTTAGAACCGAACAGCAACCTATAAAAGATAAATTATTTTGTTAGACATCAAAATAAGAATAAATCGTAGAGGTTGGGAATCTTATATGGTGGTCATAAATTAAAGTTCGGTGCATTAATTCCTTTGTCCAAGTGGATACGACATTGACTATATATTTAAATTCTAATGTTTTTGTTAGATTAAGAATCGACAATATAAAACTTTTAAAAATTTAATTTCTCATTTAATAGAAATTCAAATAATCCATTCAACCTATAACAATATCAATAATTCTTAAAATTGCCGTTCAAAAAAAAAAAAATTCTCAAAATGGATACCACACTTTTAATAAAACTAGTGATGTTATTCCGCACATTAATGTTAAACTTTGTACAACTTGTGAGGCATAATCGTACTTGCACAAAAAGCTAATGAATTAGACATGATCACGTACTAAACCTAGTCAGTAAATATACACCTCTAAACTTCAAAAATAAAGAAACGAGATCCAGGAAATAATCACAAAAATCATTGAAAATCACTTAAAAAAAAACTGACAACCAAGAATTGAACTCAAATAGGTGTTGTTTTTTATTCACGGATGCAATAATCCCCAACCACCTATATGACATAAATGAAAAACCTAAACATATAGTATTAATATAGGTTAATAAGTATAGGTATTTTTATATATAAAAAAATTCATGAAAAAGTGAAATAACCTAAAATTAAGGTAAGATAAACTTATGTGCATAAAATTAAATAAGCTAGAATTTTTGTAGCTGAAATTTAATAACCTAGAAGTTAAAAAATAAAACAAACTAAAATTTTTATGATTAAATTAAAAAAAAAAACTTAAACTTAACTATCTTTTTATACATATATAATTTACATTTTAATAGATAAATAAAGAGAATTAATATTGTTTACCTATTTCTGGTGACGAGTTTGGTGAGAAATTCCCATATTCGGTGGTTCTTGCAGATAAGCAAACAAATCGTCCTGCTAACATGCTCATACCAACACGCTAAAGATGCGCCGAATGCTATCATGGGCCACACCCGCCGTGGCGCCACCTTTCTCATCATATATTGGGTCGCTTGTTCCCCTTTAGGCGCCGGAAAATACGGCTACACCCAGTTAATTAACGCCGTTAACTCACATCATTTCTAGTTTATTTCAAAAATGTGTTTTCAGAATGCTTACCGGTGCGATTAGTGTGAGGGACTTGACGGAGTTAGGGTATTTAACGGCGAGTGCAAGAGCTAGAATGCAACCAAGAGAATGAGCCACTATGTGAAAGGATTTAACCTTGTGTGCTTCTAGGACCGATTTCTCGATCATGTCGAGATGCTCTTTGATCGTGTAGAGCGAGTCGTGGGGCTTCGGACTTTGTCCGAACCCCAACAGATCGACTGCGAACAGTCGATATGTGGATTTTGTCGATTTGGTGAAGTTTGGGAACACCGTCTCCGTCCAGAAGGACGAAGATGATATGAACCCGTGGAGAAACAAAACATCGTCCCCGACTTTATCTGTGATCATTGAAACAAACGATTATACAACAAACATACCCAGTAAAATCTTACTCTATCATATATAAAAAGTGTAGAAGGGGAGGTTAGATTGGGAAAAAAAATCTATCCCATGAGATAGTGATACTGTCTCATGGGATAGTTGATGAAAAATTGAATAAATATATGAGTTCAAACCTTTAGGTCCATCGGTGTGGACATAAAGAGTGTCTTTACACCGGTTCGACCATGAGTTACAAGTGTCGCAATCACAATCGGACCACCGAGGAATCGGGTGCGACTTATGAGCACCGATTTTCTCTTGGAGCATTTCGACGATGGTGTTGTTGACCGTGAAAGTTGACCGAACCGTAGACTTGTTAAAGGAGGTAACCACGGCGGTTTTGTTATCGATCTTCCGGCGTTTGATCTCTTTGATGGTGGTTTTCGACATCTCCGACACTAATGAGGGGCGCGTATAGAGCGTGTCGGAGATCTCTTCGAGATGTAACTTGGTCGACGTAAGACACACGATCTTTTTCGACTCGCCTTCTTCCGACACCAAGATTTTACCGCTGCTCGTAATGGCTTCTTTCGGAGAAGAGCAGTAACACGGTTTCCATTCGGATTCGATCACAAAATCGGCGATTTTGTAAACATAACATAGGACTAAATCAAGGATGTCGAGAATGGAGAATATAACAAAACTTAAAACATCATTTATGAAACTTCCAATCAATCCTAGACTACCCTTCACACCCATTTTAGAATTACCACAGGAAGCAAGATTCTCCTCCCACATTAGATCAAACCAATGGCATCCGAGTTGACTCGACTCGATTTGACTCGACTCAACTCAAACGGACCCAACTGAGCCCATGCAGAAGACTTGTGGGATAGAAAGGGAAGAGTGTGAGTTTGCTACTTGTATTAAAGGTGTGTTTCTAGTGGACAGGTACTAACAGGTAAGAGATAAATGCATTCATTAAAACAGTTTGCTGGAAGAAATTAAAAAATAATGATTTTTGGCAACATTTTTAAACATAAGGTTGGTGGTGGTTGAACCTCCAATTCAGAAGCTCAGAAGAAACCATCTGGAAGGGTAAAATGGTAACTTGGACATATTACCATAAAATCATCTAACGTGTTAAAAGCTAAACCTAGAAGTGTTCACCAACCCATGTCTTGAAGGCCACACAGAAATAGAATGCTAAATGAAGGATTTTACCAAGGAGATTCTATGTTCATATAGTGGATAGTTTGTCAGACCATTTAACTAAATCGTCCTGTCGTGTTAGCTAGCTAGCGCGTTAAATAGGTAATTTTAAACATAACTCATATATTTGTTCGTGTTAAAAACATGATCTTATCCCGAACATATTTAATATTGTGTTGTGTTTTGGGTCGGTATGTTTAGCAATTTTTACGGTTACGAGTAATTATACTTGATGATTTAGTAACAATTTAAACAATAAATGACTTTGAATGGAATGAAACTTTGTAATTTTGAAAACTAGAGGAAGGATGTTTGAGGGTAATATATAAAATTGGAAGAGTTATATAAACAATTATTAAAGGTCATTTGGTTCAATGGTACGGGATGATGATTAGAGCTTGGAGACCTTAACGTCTTAAGTTCGTATCTAACTTAAGGGGTTTTTTTTCAAGTAGTGGATTTCCTTCTTGATGGTGCTCTTAGGTGAGTCAAGACTGAAATGTCAAATCCAGTATAGACGGTTACAACTTTGTCTCAGAAAGACTCACTCGGGTATTGAAGATTTAAAAGTAGTTCCAAACGATGTTCAAAAAAAATATATAAACAATTCAACAGAACATTAAGAAAGTATTAAGTTTTTAATCTTAACATTTATTTGAACAACTTCTTCAAAATCTAAACAGAAACTTAAAAATATCATTAAAATTATAGTAAAATACGATTTTCACCCATGTGATTTGGTTAAATTAAGTATTTTGGCCCAGCTTTGTGATTTTAAAAATATCAACCCCTAACGTTTACTTTCTAACCATTTTGGTATAATTTGAAATCATTTCAAGTCATTTCGGCCTAAATTCATAATCATTTTTGGGCCAAAATGGTTAGAAAATGATTTCAAATTGGGCTAAAATGGTTAAAGAAAAAAGTCAACGTTGGCTGTTGTTATGTTATAAGTTTCATTTTTTAGTCAAAATACTAAATCACATAAAACCATAGGGACCGAAATTAGGGATGGTAATGGGTCGGGTATGGGACAGGTATTAGTAATCCCAGTCTCATACCCAAATAAAAAATGTATTTCATACCCGGCTCATTACCCGTCGGGTATCTATCGGGTAATTACCTGTCGGATATTTATTGGGTAATTACCCGTCGGGTATCGGGCAAACCCACGGGTATCAGGTTTATACCCATTACTTTGTTAATAAATGTCCATTTGGATTTCAATGTAGATAATTCTATATGTATGCAATTTTATGTTCTTAATAACACAACAAATTGAATACGATAAATACATATATACACACTAAAATATATCAAATCTAAAATATATTAATTTTCATGCATGTAAGTCCAAAATTCGCAATTGCTCGGTTTTAAAAATTCTAAACTATAACTATTTCATGCATATAAAAAGAAATAAGTTTATTTTCCAAACAATGATATTACAACTTACTTTCATATCTAAAAAAATAAAAAATCATGTTTTATCCAGCTAATTAGTTGTTTCGAATTTTCATGAAGTTACATATTACGTTGATTTTCCATGTCATTTTCTATAATTAGAAAAAAATAAAGAAAAATACCATTAATAAATTATCTCTAAAATAACATAAATATAATATTTATAAGGAATATTGGGTTTAAATAATACCAATTAAGAGGCATTGGTAAATAATAATACGAAATCACGAATTTCATTACAATAATACCAATTCGACAAGTGGGTGCAAAAACTAGTATGCCGTTAAAAATTTTCAAACGGTGTTAGTCTCAGGATTACTTTTATCATTTCTAAAATTGGAGGGACTATTTTGGAAATATCAATAAACTTAATAAAAAAAACAAAAAAAAAGAATCTTCAAGAAAAACGGATTCGCCGGCGGGAGTGATTCGAATGATTTTCTAAACTCAGTGATTACCTCCGAATCGAATTCAGAAGCTATCGATGTGTCGTTTGAACTGAAGATGGAATTCGTCGAATCAGAGCTGTTCTCCGTTGCTTTTAAACACGGCGCCGGTTCTTGATTTTCCGGCGATTCCGGTTCAGGTTGTGGAAACGAAGTAGGGCTGACGTGGAACGAGAAGCTACGGATGTGATTTGTGGCGGATTTTGGTCGGAGAGGGCTTGTGTCATCCAAACCCTCCATCAATTCCCAGGCGTTAATTGTCTCCGGCTCACCGGGAGGCGTTGTGATTGGCGTTTTCGGGACGAATTTGGGGATTTTTTCATCGATCATTTTCGACCATGTCTTGGCGTCGATGACCCCAACTGCAAACTCCTTGCTGTCTTTCTCTGCGACATTTTGTCGAACAGGTTGTGGGTGGATCTGAAGTTTCTGAACACAACCATGTTCGTAGGAGTTTGATGGGTCAAGGTAGCCGAGGGTGGAGGATTTGAGGGCGACGACGTGGTAGCTGTCGCCGTCGGTCGGAGGAGGGTGGTGGGAGTGCATTGAGTAGCTCCGTGTCATCGGAGAATACGGCGCTCGACAGTTCCGGCACACCGGTTGTTGCTTTTTCGATGTTGCACACCCCATTTACGCCGAAAAGATCGGGAAACGAATTAAACCCAGAAAGAATCACAATTAAATTAGAGAGAAGATTCTGATCGATCGTAATCTTGCGTCGATCTGCGTTGAAAAGATTGATCGAGGAGACTGAAAACAGTTTTTGATATTTTTTTTTTGTTTTTTTTATTAAGTTTATTGATATTTCCAAAATAGTCCCTCCAATTTTAGAAATGATAAAAGTAACCCTGAGACTAACACCGTTTGAAAATTTTTAACGGCATACTAGTTTTTGCACCCACTTGTCGAATTGGTATTATTGTAATGAAATTCGTGATTTCGTATTATTATTTACCAATGCCTCTTAATTGGTATTATTTAAACCCAATATTCCTATTTATAACTTGCAATATATATTTACCTCGTAACCATCTTTATAGTCATACTCGATTGTTTTACAAAATGCATCTTTTTCTTTTGAATAAATCAAAACGTTTATAAGAAAACGAAACATATTTAATATATAAAAATAACGAAACGAACTTGTATAAGAAATTAAATATATGAAATATTTCGGGTAGTATGTCGGGCAATTTGGGACGAGTATCAACTAATCTCATGCCCGTACCCGAACCCGGAATTTTTTTATTTATTAAACTCATACCCGGTTCCATAACCAAATTTTCGGGCCTATACCCAACCTGATGACTCGGGTCACGGTATACCCGTCAGGTATGGACATTTATGTCATCCCTAGCCAAAACAGTAATTTCCTCTTAAAATTTAATGGATTAACATATTTATTAGTCAAGTCGTATATATGTGTCGCTCGTTTATTAAGTGCGTTGTTTTTAATTGACCCGTTTAATAAAATGATTATATTAGTTGATCAGAAAACTGTTTTTGTTAATTATTAAGATAACATTGGGATTATTGGTATGTAAACTACTGTAAGGACCGACTATTTGTTGGAAGGATTGGTCTTCTTGCACCCCAATCTTTAAGATCAAGAACATTTTTCTTCATCAAAACAATCGTCCCTTTGATCAAAAGATAAGTGGTGCGAGGGTTTTTTGAGAGCACCGGAGGTAAGTCTTCAAGTTCGCCGGAGGTAAGTCTTCATCCCTGTTAGCGCGCCGGTATTGCTTGTTCCGCCATGCAGCGGGTTAGTGATCTTGGCGGTGGGTTTTGTTAGGGATGATCCTCCCATCCACACCGTCGATTGTATCCTCCGTTTGTGAGGTTGTGATTGGTAATACGAGTTGTTTCTAACGGGGCTTGGGGCTGGTTTATTTCCGTCTGTTCTTTGTGTCTTCTTTTGTCCTTTTGTCATGAAAGGTGTTGGAATCTGTAAGGTCACCGGAGACCATGGTGATCAGGGCTGGCATATTGTTAGCAGGAGAAAGAAAGGAGATGAGGGTTAGATATCGTTTTTCTTATGTGCTTTTCCGGACGGGGTCTCAGAAACGGACTTATGGCTTGCTACAAAAGAGTTTGGGGTGGTGGTGGATACGTTTATCCCGAAGAAGAAACGGTTTAATCATGAGAACTTTGGCTTCGTTCGTTTTAAAAGAGTGACTGACAAATTTTCTGAATTTATTTATAAATTTGGAAAATTTCCAAACAAACAAAACAAAAGAAGTATATGTGTTAAACAAGTATTCGAGATTTAGTATTTTGATCATTTGAATCAAATATTCAAACCTTGCTTAATTGAAAGCTTTGCGTCATTGTCTCCTTCAAGATACGTCATCCCCGAAAAAAATTTGGTTTTTGAGACATACATGATCAGATAATGAAATAGTAATTGATACCGCAAAACTGTATACACTCAGTTTTTGCTGGATTCTAGAAGCATGCCCACAATGATGAACATATAACCCCAACTCAGATAGCAATAACAACCACTTATCTACATGTTGATGACATCAACAGTCTTCCTTGGTTACTCTTATACACAACAAACAATTGAGTTAGCAGTTGGCCAAGCCCTGCTGGACTTGGGTCGTCCAAGTAAATGGACGAGCTGGGGATTCAAAAACACAACACATGACAATTCATACCAACCACACATGAATTTACACTTCTTTAGTGATCTCAACAGAATCCAATTCTCAGGTATCACACAACCTGGTTTTTAAAACAAATTGTTTGTAATTGGATAAAGGAACACTTAACACATTGTGATTACTTCATTAATTTATTTTACCTTCACAACATTAAAACAACCAAGTTATCAGTACATTTTCTGTTGATCTTGCCTCTTTTATCTCTCACAAGGAGACACACCCTCAAAAAAAAAAATTACACGTCATGAAGTGGAGAGATGCCTCCTATCAAGTGTCTGGAACAATCACTATCAACAAAAAACAGTTTAATGAAAGTCCTCCTTAACTGTTCCTGTACGAGTTGAGAGATCAGTTAGCCAATGGTACCCATGCCATCATTGTTCTCGGTATCCCAACCAGTTAATGAAACTTCTTTTACACACATCATCTTTATGAAATCTGGAATTGGGGGAGCAGCTGCCTTGACTTTGGTTGGCAAGTTTGAGGTGATCTAAAAGTTGTTTCAGTCACACTTTTGAGTAGTGACTATAGATAGGTATTTCAACCTTTTTTCTGTTTAAAGCATTTTTTAAAACTGCTTTAGTTACTTCAAGAGTGGTAGCTTTAGGTCTTTCAACCTTTTGAACTTTTGGTTTCTTCAACTCTTTATGAAAGCTGTTATAATTTGGGAAACTGTAATTTTGATTTGAGATCTTTCTTTTCTCTTTGGGAGCACCCCGATGTTTATCAGAAGGTTTAACCCTAGGAATGACAGTCTTCATTTCCTTAGGTGGTTGCACCTTCATTGGCTTTGACTGATTAGAATCCTATGATGAAACCTTTTGACCTTGTGGATAATATGGCTCATAGAGCGATACAGGCAATTCCTAGCAATGTGACGAGGAACACCACAGTTAAAACAAGTCTACTTCTTTGAGTAGAAGCCAGACGTAAAGTCGTTAGATTTATTTGGATGTGATGAAGAAGCACCGTGGTGTGTCTTTATTTGTCACATCCCTAATTTCCACTAACGGAGTTTTACCGTGTGGGGTGTGATCCAGACCAGGACCCGAGTCAATAGTTACATCAAACATAAGTTAAGGGTTCAAAATGTAAATATATTTCCAAACAGGAAATATCAAAACCAGAGTTAAAGTTTAGCGGAAGCTCATGAAAGTTATGCTGCGCAAAACAAGCGCCCGATAAGTAAATAATAGTTCGAGTTAAAGGTTTTAAAAGCAAGTTCCCAAAAATAAAAGTTTTAGCCAACGCACATGCCCAAAAATCCGATACTCCTAGCGTCCTGCAAAGCATGCATAAGAGCAAGTGTCAACTAATGTTGGTGAGTTCACATAAGTATAACTAGTATAATTATGTAGTACGAATATAACAGTCTTTATTCGTATGTAAGTATGTATATTACAAGTACAATCCATATCGTAGGTAGCAAGCCTAAGTTCATGTCACTGAAACGTTCGCAACCGAAGCTGACCAATTAGTTGTAGGAATAATCCTTACGTGGTTTGCCTTCCCCGTGTCTACTCGATCACGGTAAGTTAGATTAACATTGTCCTCAGTCCGACCGCCAGTCGGGTGGTGCATCTCGTGCCCGCTGAGTGGGGTTTGTCAGACCCCAGTAGTACTACCCAATATCCCCTCACTATTTGCTATTAACGGTTTGATAAGTAAGGACTTTCAAAGATAAAGCATTTTATGTGAACATGTGATATATACTGGATTTCTACTTTAATCATACATAAAATTTGTTGTGTTATCACCCTAACCCGGGTGTAACATGTTTTTGCGTGTGTTATCGTCCAAAACCGGACGTAACGTAAAGGTTGTGTAACTCACCTTAGGGTGCACTGCTACAATTTGGTAAGACTCCGAGTCTTGCGTAACTACCGAGAACCTATCGAATTTACATTCGTAAGTGTGTGTTCGAATATGTTCGACATAGCCTAGACGACAGTATTGATATCAAGTAATTCCAAATATGACGTAGATGGCAATTTTCAACCCATGACAAAGATCGTTTGTTCGAAAGTAGTCAAAAATGATATTCAATCGAGGACACAAAGATTTACAAAAATCAATGTGCGTTTGTAATTCAAAATAATAAGTGTAGGAATCATCGGGTAAATATATATATATTCGTAATTATAAACATCGAGGCGTAGTCAAAAGTGTGAAAAAAAATAATAAAACGTCCTAAATATTTATTTATATTCCGTGTCAAAATTCAAGAGTTTAAAGAAAATCTTTAAAACGTTCGCATGTATATCTATATATATATATATATATGTTTAAAACTAATTTTTATTATTTATAACGAGACTATAAAATTTTTGATCCATTTAAATCATAATGTTTTCATAATATATACGTTCTACGGGTATCACGGGTCGGGATTTGATAGACGTGTAATATAAGTTTTGAGTTTTGGACCAATTAACATGTGAAATCATTAAAAGAAATAAAACAAGAAAAATAGGGGTCACGGGACTCGAACCCGTGACCTGGAGATTATATCACAGCGCCCTAGCCCACGGCATGGTTTGTAAGCATACTGGAAAATAATGTTTTTATAAACTGAGGAGTACAGAACCGGTTCATGAAGGATAACAGAAAAAGAAAATGCAGTGGGAGGGATTAGAACTCACGACCCCCTTGGACCGAAACACACGCCTTTACCATTGCGCTACACCCCCCTTGGACCGAAATACATATTCTGAACCCGTCGCGAGTCCAACTTCTTCCCCATGACTCCGGTGGCCGGAGTTTTATTCCGGTCACTGGAAAATTGCAAAACCAGAACCAACGTGAAGATAAACACGCGACTAACATAAAGAACTGATTACCTTGAATCAAAGATGAGTTAAGATGCGTTTTTGAAGCCAAAATGAAGCCGAAAGTCTCGACCCGTACTTCCTGAGGGTGCTCCGTTTTCAAAATTTTTGCTACAGGGTTGCTCGGTAGAGGAAGGTGGTATCAGCGATGCACGAAAAGGGTGATGAGACAGTGGTGACTGGCCGGAATTGAGTTCGCCGGAGAACTAAAAAAAAAAGAAAAAAAAACGAGAACGAGAGTGTAGGAGTTCGAGAGAGTGTTTTGGTGACAATCAAATGAGGTTGAAACCTTCTCATATTCAGATTAAGACCGATCAACTGGAAGAGGGATTGTAACCGGCGGATTGAATGCGTGAATTCGTTTTTTTCCTCCGGGTGCCGGAATGAACGTGGGTTCTCATTTAAAGTCATTAAATAGAGTTTTAACATTTGGCAAAATCAGTCCCTACACATATTATATATTAAGGGGCCAGGTTTGGATAATTCGAGAATGGGTCCTTTAAAGTTTGTGTAACCAAAATAACTTTTAGAAGATGACAGAAATAGTCCCTCGGGTTTAAAAAAAAAAAGGATAGCAAGACTAACGGAGGTAACAGAACACATAAACGATGGTCAAACGAGTGTATGCCTCCCAACACCATATAACGTGTAGCGTTTATAAGAAATATAAACCTAAACGACCTAATAAAATCATAGATGACAATCTCTTCTTATCCGTATAAATTCACAAAATCATAGATTTTAAATCTATACATTATCTATATACCTAAGTCTCGTAACCCATGAATTATACTATGTATTTATCACATTAAATCATAGTTATAACTCCATAACTATATATCTTTAAATTCCTATAAAATTATAGGACCGTTTCGTATGATTACGTGACACATCGTCACATAAAATCATAATATATAATGGGTATATATATATATATATATATACATATATATAACATAAAAAAATAATAAGTATAATTGTCACATAAAATGACAAAACATTTTCGTGAAATCATAAAATATAATTTATATAAAATTATAAATTATATACGTTCAAGTAAGTTAACCGACGTCTAGACTCATGTGCACAGTTCGTGTAACTATTATAATTAACTGAAGTAACGAACGTTATCAAAATATAACACAAGTTATTAACGGGGTTAACCTGGGAAATTGCCGGTTGTCACATCATCCCCTTGTTAAGGAATTTTCGTCTCGAAAATTGCCTTAAGTTGCTACGGTTTCTGCGGAAGGAAAAGAAAAATTTTAGGGTTGTCACATCATCCCCTTATTAAGGAAATTTTGTCCCGAAATTTAACTCATACCTTAATTAGATGTTGATATTGATCAAATAGGTGAGGATATTTCTTTCTCATTTGATCTTCTCGTTCCCACGTGAACTCCGGTCCATGCTTAGACTGCCATCTCACTTTGACGATGGGAATTTTACTTCGTTTTAATGTTTTATCCTCACGCCCCATGATTTCCACGGGTTGTTCGATAAAGCGCAATTGTTCATCGATTTGTAGTTCTTCTAATAGAACTATGAGAGTGTCATCAGCTAAACACTTTCTTAGGTTCGAAACGTGGAACACGTTGTGTACTCCATCCAATTCAGGAGGTAAATTTAAACGGTAAGCCACCAGACGAATGCCTTCGGTGATCTCGAATAGTCCTACATAGCGGGGATTCAACTTCCCGCGCTTTCCAAAGCGTACGACGCCTTTCCAAGGCGAGACTTTTGGCCTTCGGTGTTTATCTACATAACTGTTTTATCTATCTCTTGCCGCTTTCATGCGGTTTCTGATTTGTACGATTCTTTCCGTGGTCTCATGCACTAGTTCAGGTCCAGTGAGTTGGCTCTCACCGACCTCGGCCCAACAGACCGGCGGTCTGCATTTTTGTCCGTAAAGAGCCTCAAATGGGGCGGCTCCAATACTGGTATGGTAGTTGTTGTTATAGGAGAATTCTACTAGCGGTAAATGCGTTTCCCAATTTTTTGTCGAATTCGAGCACACATACTCTAAGCATATCCTCGAGAGTTTGGATGGTACATTCAGTCTGTCCATCTGTTTGAGGATGATACACGGTACTCATATCTAAGCGAGTGTCCATCGCCGCTTGTAAGGATCTCCAAAAGTTTGAAGCAAACCTAGGGTCTCGGTCAGAGATAATAGATAAAGGCACTTCGTGAAGCTTGACAATCTCCTTGAGGTATATTTTTGCAAGTTTTTATGTTTTGTCACTTTCCTTGATAGCTAGGAAATGGGCGGATTTTGTTAACCGGTCAACGATAACCCAAATCATATCGTTACCGCCAGAAGAACAGGGCAATCCTGTGATGAAATCCATCGAGATTTCTTCCCATTTCCATTCAGGAATTTTAGGTTGTTGCAATAATCCTGCTGGCTTTTGATGTTCCGTTTTGACCATTGCGCACGTCAAGCACTTGCTGACATATCTTGCGATATCAGCTTTCATATTGGGCCACCAATATAGCCCCTTTAAGTCTTGATACATTTTGTCTGAACCCGGATGAATCGAATAACAGGACTTGTGAGCCTCGTCCATCACCAGTTCTCTAAGATTTCCATGCAAAGGTACCCATATACGGTCATTATAATAACGAAGTACATCAGACTTTACTTCAGAAGTTCCATATATGTCACGTAATGATTCAGAACCGAACATTTCCTCCTTCAGGGCCTCTTTCTGAGCATCCCGGAGTCTATCCGGTAGTCCTTTATGGATCGTTAATTATAGAGCTCGAACTCTTCTAGGTTTGACATGTTCCTTTCTACTCATGGCATCGGCCACCACGTTGGCCTTGCCTGGATGGTACTTTATTGCTAGATCGTAGTCGTTTAGCAATTCGACCCACCTACGTTGCCTCATGTTGAGTTCCTTCTGTTTAAATATGTGTTGGAGGCTCTTGTGATCAGTGAATATCGTACACTTGGTACGTATAAGTAGTGTCTCTAAAATTTCAAGGCAAATACAACAGCGCCCAACTCTAAGCCGTGAGTTGTGTAATTCTTCTCATGGGACTTTAGTTGCCTTGACCCGTATGCGACGACTTTACCTCTTTGTATTAAAACACATCCGAGTCCCTAGATTGACGCGTTACAATAGACCTCGAAGTCGTCAATCCCATCAGGTAAAGATAATATAGGTGCAGTACAAAGTTTCTCTTTCAGAGTTTGGAAAGCTGCCTCTTCCTTATCACCCCATCTATATTGAACCCCCTTGTGCGTAAGAGCGGTCAATGGTTGAGCTAACTGAGAAAATCACTTTATAAAACGACGGTAGTAACCCGCTAAACCTAGGAATTGACGAATTTCCGTAGGAGCTCTAGGGGTAGACCAACTTTTAATTGCCTCGACCTTGGCTGGATCAACGTGGATACCTTGCTCGTTGATGATGTGACCCAGAAATTGAACCTCTCGGATCCCGAAATCACACTTAGAGAATTTCGCATAGAATTGTTCGTTCTTTAACAATTCTAATATTAACCGTAGATGTTCCTCGTGTTCTTCTTTTGTCTTAGAGTAGATGAGGATGTCATCGATGAACACTATGACAAATTTATCTAGATAGGGCTTGCACACCCGGTTCATGAGATCCATGAACACGGCTGGTGCGTTTGCCAGCCCCAAAGGCATGACTAAGAATTCATAATGGTCGTAGCGCGTTCTGAAGGCTGTCTTTTCTATGTCCTCCTCACGGACTCGGAGCTGATGGTGACCAGACCTTAAATCAATCTTGGAATAGTAGCTGGATCCTTGAAGCTGGTCGAAAAGATCATCTATTAGTGGAAGAGGGTATCGATTCTTGATAGTGACCTTGTTGAGTTCGCGGTAATCAATGCACATCCTAAACGTGTCATCCTTCTTTTTTGCGAATAATATTGGTGCTCCCCATGGTGACGAGCTAGGTCTGATAAAACCCTTATCTAGCAGTTCCTGTAGTTGTGTGGATAGCCCATTCAATTCGTTCACCGCTAGACGATATAGTGCACGCGCGATCGGAGTTGCTCCCGAAGCGAGGTCAATCCCAAATTCTACTTGCCGATATGGAGGAAGGCCAGGTAATTCCTCAGGAAATACCTCTGGGTAATCATGTACGATCGGGAAGTTTTTTATTTTTCCTCTCCACCCTGGTTTGATCCGTAACTGTGGCCAGGATTGCTACGTGTCCTTTCCGAAGACACTTCTGCGCTTTAAGGTATGATATGATTCCGGAGACAACACCTCCCCTTTCACCCTGAATTGAGAGTACTTCTCCTCCTGCTACGGGTATTCGTATGACTTTTTCTTGACAGACAATTTCCACCTGATGTGTGGAGAGCCAATCCATGCCCACTATTACGTTGAAACTACCGATGGTAAAAGGCATATGGTCTATACTTAGTTTATGACCCGATAGTTATAATGTGCAGTCCTCAACTAAGTGAGTGGTGTCAATGAGCTTACCATTTGCTAATTCAACCGTATACCTAGCTCTTAGTTGAGTTTGGGTAGCCCTAATCAACTTACAGAACTTAGTCGAGATAAAACTTTTCTCAACACCAGTATCAAATAAGACATTTGTGAAGTAGTTGTTTAGAAGAAACTTACCAGTAATGACGTTGGCATCGTTTCTCGCTTCACCTGAACCCATAACGAAAGCTCGCCCTTTGGCGCCATCTCCACCGTTTCTACCACCATCACCGCCGTTGTTATTGTTGTTACGGTGGTTATTGTTGTTGCCAGCATTGTTATTATTCTTTCGAAGTTGTGGGCAGTCCCTCTTCAAGTGTCCTGGCTTTCCACATTCATAACACCCCCTAGGGCCTTCCTTATTCAACCTCTGGTTCTGATTCAGACTCTGGTTTTGATTTTGATTGGGACGGTTTTGTAGTTCACCCCAACAATTCTTAGCTTCATGGCCCCCTTTACCACAACGCTCACAGGTGAGTTTCTTGCATGCCCCATTATGGTGTTGGTTGTACCGATTGCAGAACGGTGCTCATCCCTTGTACCCATTGTGATTCTGATTACTACCACCTTGGCGGTTCTGATTACCGCCCCCGCTGTTGGTGTTACTGTTATTATAGTCACCCTTGGAGTTGTTGTACCTCTTGTTTTGATTGTGAGAGTTGGAGGACCTCCCATTGTTGTTCCCACCACCATTGTTGTTGTTGTTGTTACTAGAGTCGTCCTCTCTCTTTCTTTTGCCCATCTAGGGCAGTTTTGGGGACCTTCCTGGGTGGCAACGTTCCTTGCTCTATGGCCTGGTCAGTCAGCTTATGGGCCAACCTGATAGCATTCTGCACATTTGCAGGGTTTGAGGCAGTAACCATCCCCTTTAATTATGGAGCTAAACCATCCACATACCTTTCTATCCTTTTGAAATCAGCATCAACCCTCATAGGACATAGCACCGCGTACTTGTGGTAGAGAGCAGTGTACTCTTCAACCTCAGAACCTATCATTTTTGAGTTTTGGAACTCACCTTCCAACCATTTGACCTGATCGCGAGGACAATACTCCTCCATCATGGCATCCTTGAATTCCTGCCAAGTCATAGCATTCGCTGCGTCAAGCCCTAGCATTTGGATTTGCGCGTTCCACCAAGTGAGGGCAGCTCTCTCGAGTGTAGCGGTTACGAAATTGACCCAATTCACAAGTGGGCAGTTACATAATGAGAACACCTTTTCTGATTTCTCGAGCCATCGCAACAGACCCACGGCTTCTTCATCACCCTTAAACGTGAGCGGCTTACAATCCATGTAAGTTTTGAAGGTACACTGAGTTGGGCCTGGATTTGTTTTGATAAAATTATCTGAGAGAATAATTTTTGAGAGTCCCTTTTTGCTTACCACCGTTGTTGTTTCCTTGTGCTTGAGCTGCAGCGAGTGCTGTCGCAACGTTTTTCGTTTTATCAAAGCTTGGATCTCAGCTTGTTGTGAGGTGTTCAGCCATGATTTTGTTTGTCACACAAACATTTCAATGATTAATATACCCAATATTAATTTCATTATATACGTTAGCACGCATACAATCCAATAATTAATATATCCAATATTAATTTCATTAAGCACTAAACAATTATTCATGCATCCATCCATCACATGACATAATTTTTAGAAACACATTGGAAAAATGAAGATGTAATATCCATTACAAAATTTAAATCTAACCATGATGTATCTCAGTATTTGAAACATCCAATATTAAAATGAACACCTAGTCAAATTTATTCGAAGTAACAAAATAAAAGATAATGAAGACAGATTAGATCAAGGATCAATAACATCTGGTTCTTCCTCCATGTCCTCTTGAGGCTCCTCCTCAAAAGGTTCTTCCTCAAAGGGTTCCTCCTCTTCTTCCTGATCAGGAGCACCTTGAACCTGCAGGGCTGCCATTTGAGCTTGGAGGGCGGCGACCTGTGCCGCTAGTGCCGTGTTGGAATGTTGGAGTGCTACATTAGAATGTTGGAGTTCAGTAATCTGATGTTGTGCTTGATGCAGTCCATGCTCCAAATCTGCTGGATTGGGTCGCGACTCAAGCTCGGTGACCCTATTACGAATACCCATTACCCCCTGGGACAAGTTGTAGTGGTAGGTATCCTGCTCCCTTTGATCGGCCCGCAATCGCTCAATTTCTCTATCACGTGTGCGATTACTGATGGAATTTTGTCTGGTTTCTCCAAGAGTGTTGTCATAGGTGGCTATCAGTCCCGCAATGACCCGCTTCAAATCAAATGGTAGGTCAACCCTGTCTGGCACATGAAACATATCAAGCAACCAATATGTTGCCGGACTCAGCCAGCTGTAATCTTCTGGTGCACACCTATCAGGACGTACGTGTTGATCCCGAAGGAAGTCCATTATCGTGTACTCAGGCTTCTCAGGCTCGCGGCCTTGTTGGTTGGAGGATGATGACTGTTCTTTGGCAATTTTCTTTCCCTTACCCCTCGTGTTATCGTGTGGTGCCATACTCTCAAAACCCAGACAGACACAGACAAAAGAAAACAACCTAATGTGAGTAATCGATTTTTAGCACGCGAAAAGAAAATGTTTTTGGGAATTGTTGTAACTA
Source organism: Deinandra increscens subsp. villosa (assembly GCA_039602395.1). Taxonomy (NCBI): domain Eukaryota; kingdom Viridiplantae; phylum Streptophyta; class Magnoliopsida; order Asterales; family Asteraceae; genus Deinandra; species Deinandra increscens. The sequence goes on from JBCNJP010000003.1 coordinate 18,377,748, forward strand.
ATATTCAGAAACAGTTATAGTTTAGAAATTTAGAATTTTGTGAAAATTCTAGTTCTCTGCAACCAAGGGCTCTGATACCAATCTGTCACACCCCCAATTTCCACTAACGGAGTTTTACCGTGTGGGGTGTGATCCAGACCAGGACCCGAGTCATTAGTTACATCAAACATAAGTTAAGGGTTCAAAATGTAAATATATTTCCAAATGGGAAATATCAAAACCAGAGTTAAAGTTTAGCGGAAGCTCATGAAAGTTATGTTGCGCAAAACAAGCGCCCGATAAGTAAATAATAGTTCGAGTTGAAGGTTTTAAAAGCAAGTTCCCAAAAATAAAAGTTTTAACCAACGCACGTGCCAAAAAATCCGATACTCCTAGCGTCTTGCAAAGCATGCATAAGAGCAAGTGTCAACTAATGTTGGTGAGTTCACATAAACACATAAGTATAACTAGTATAATTATGTAGTACGAATATAACAGTCTTTATTCGTATGTAAGTATGTATATTACAAGTACAATCCATATCGTAGGTAGCGAGCCTAAGTTCATGTCACTGAAACGTTCGCAAGCGAAGCTGACCAATTAGTTGTAGGAATAATCCTTACGTGGTTTGCCTTCCCCGTGTCTACTCGATCACGGTAAGTTAGATTAACATTGTCCTCAGTCCGACCGCCAGTCGGGTGGTGCATCTCGTGCCCGCTGAGTGGGGTTTGTCAGACCCCAGTAGTACTACCCAATATCCCCTCACTATTTGCTATTAACGGTTTGATAAGTAAGGACTTTCAAAGATAAAGCATTTTACGTGAACATGTGATATATACTGGATTTCTACTTTAATCATACATAAAAGTTGTTGGGTTATCACCCTAACCCGGGTGTAACATGTTTTTGCGTGTGTTATCGTCCAAAACCGGACGTAACGTAAAGGTTGTGTAACTCACCTTAGGGTGCACTGCTACAATTTGGTAAGACTCCGAGTCTTGCGTAACTACCGAGAACCTATCGAATTTACATTCGTAAGTGTGTGTTCGAATATGTTCGACATAGCCTAGACGACAGTATTGATATCAAGTAATTCCAAATATGACGTAGATGGCAATTTTCAACCCATGACAAAGATCGTTTGTTCGAAAGTAGTCAAAAATGATATTCAATCGAGGACACAAAGATTTACAAAAATCAATGTGCGTTTGTAATTCCAAATAATAAGTGTAGGAATCATCGGGTAAATATATATATTGGTAATTATAAACATCGAGGCGTAGTCAAAAGTGTGAAAAAAAATAATAAAACGTCCTAAATATATATTTATATGCCGTGTCAAAATTCAAGAGTTTAAAGAAAATCTTTAAAACGTTCGCATGTATATATATATGTTTAAAACTAATTTTTATTATTTATAACGAGACTATAAAATTTTTGATCAATTTAAATCATAATGTTTTCATAATATATACATTCTACGGGTATCACGGGTCGGGATTTGATAGACGTGTAATATAAGTTTTGAGTTTTGGACCAATTAACGTGTGAAATCATTAAAAGAAATAAAACAAGAAAAATAGGGGTCACGAGACTCAAACCCGTGACCTGGAGATTATATCACAGCGCCCTAGCCACTGGGCTAGGGGCTTGGTTTGTAAGCATACTGGAAAATAATGTTTTTATAAACTGAGGCGTACAGAACCGGTTCATGAAGGATAACAGAAAAAGAAAATGCAGTGGGAGGGATTAGAACTCACGACCCCCTCGGACCCAAACACACGCCTTTACCATTACGCTACACCCTCCTTTGGTTTCAAAATTGCGCACAGATTATACATATTCTGAACCCGTCGCGAGTCCATCTTCTTCCCCATGACTCCGGTGGCCGGAGTTTTATTCCCGTCACTGGAAAATTGCAAAACGAGAACCAACGTGAAGATAAACACGCGACTAACATAAAGAACTGATTACCTTGAATCAAAGATGAGTTAAGATGCGTTTTTGAAGCCAAAATGTAACCGAAAGTCTCGACCCGTACTTCCTGAGGGTGCTCCGTTTTCAAAATTTTTGCTACGGGGTTGCTCGGTAGAGGAAGGCGGTCTCAGCGATGCACGAAAAGGGTGATGAGACAGTGGTGACTGGCCGGAATTGAGTTCGCTGGAGAACTAAAAAAAAGAAAAAAAATAAGAACGAGAGTGTGAGAGTTCGAGAGAGTGTTTTGGTGACAATCAAATGAGGTTAAAACCTTCTCATATTCAGATTAAGACCGATCAACTGGAAGAGGGATTGTAACCGGCGGATTGGATGCGTGAATTCGTTTTTTTTTCCTCCGGGTGCCGGAATGAACGTCGGTTCTCATTTAAAGTCATTAAATAAAGTTTTAACATTTAGCAAAATCAGTCCCTACACATATTATATATTAAGGGGCCAGGTTTGGATAATTCCAGAATGGGTCCTTGAAAGTTTGTGTAACCAAAATAACTTTTAGAAGATGACAGAAATAGTCCCTCGGGTTTAAAAAAAAAGGATAGCAAGACTAACGGAGGTAACGGAACACGTAAACGATGGTCAAACGAGTGTATGCCTCCCAACACCATATAACGTGTAGCGTTTATACGAAATATAAACCTAAACGACCTAATAAAATCATAGATGACAATCTCTTCTTATCCGTATAAATTCACATAAAATCATAGATTTTAAATCTATACATTATCTATATACCTAAGTCTCGTAACCCATGAATTATACTATGTATTTATCACATTAAATCATAGTTATAACTCCATAACTATATATCTTTAAATTCCTATAAAATTATAGGACCGTTTCGTACGATTACGTGACACATCGTCACATAAAATCATAAAATATAATGGGTATATATATATATATATACATATATATAACATAAAAAAATAATAAGTATAATTGTCACATAAAATGATAAAACATTTTCGTGAAATCATAAAATATAATTTATATAAAATTATAAATTGTATACGTTCAAGTAAGTTAACCGACGTCTAGACTCATGTGCACAGTTCGTGTAACTATTATAATTAATTGAAGTAACGAACGTTATCAAAATATAACACAACCTGGGAAATTGCCGGTTGCCACATCATCCCCTTGTTAAGGAATTTTCGTCCCGAAAATTGCCTGAAGTTGCTACGGTTTCTGCGGAAGGAAAAGAAAAATTTTAGGGTTGTCACATTATTGGTGCATGTGATGTATATAAAAATATAGCCATTTTAGTGACACCTTTTTACTCATCAACTTTTAAATTTTATAAAGCCTGATTAACTACGACTACTATTTCACCACAAAACACGGGCAAGTGCACCCATCGTAGAGCAGTATAATAGCGGTAAGTTGAGTGAGGGTCGTTCAAAGACACAAGGAAAATGAGGGGTTTCGATATATAATATTCTGTTAACCACCAACCGGATTTAAAAATATAAATGAGGGGTAGTTTAAGGGTTAGTTAAACTAAGAAGATAAAAGAAGAAAACAAAATAAATAAAATGGGTTTTAAGTTTTAATCAATCAGATGTTAATATCACTTGGGGGAACTTACAAGTGGTTGGCTTGGTAGAATGGATTCAGGCGCTTGCCTTAAGACTGCTACTAGGCGAGGAGGACCGTTTTTCAGCCTAGAACCCTATCTCACGTTCCTCTTGTCTCCCCGTAAGGATCTTGAGAGGACCGCTCTAGAATTAACAAACAAAGTGAGCATAAATGCCATACAGTTGTAGGGCCCGATGGGTCGTTGGCGCCGTTACACTCGAATACATTGTCATGAACCAGAAGAGGAACAACCCACGCATCAGATTAGTTTATTATGAAAAACATCTTTAAAAGGGACTAAGGTCCGTTTCCTCCATGCACCACTTTCACGGAAACATGGGCGGTCATAACCAGAGCCAAGTTCACTATCCCGTATCTCACCGACTTCCGTGAAGTGACAAAATATTAGTAACCCCAATCCCAACCAATACCTTCTGGCCGTAGTTAGCGTTAAAGCCATGTTTGTTTACATACACATAAAACTCATGAATGTATTGCTTTACATGGGGTGCGAGTCACCATATTGGATCATGCATCGTCCCCCAGTCGGGTGTCACAAGTCCGACTGATGAGCGATTTGAGGGAGAGGTTCCCATTGAGTTCTTAATAATTAGAATATTTTTTGATAAGTTCATTGAATAAGTTATATTTACTCAACAAATTATCCACTCCTCTTTTGTTTGTCCACCACTTTTTGTATTTATAGTATATGTAATGATTTATTATTACTTATTATAAGATATTTCGACTCCTTAAATGGTCTACAATACGTAAGGTACCTTTTTTCAAAAAGGTTAATAATACACTTTCAATTTAAAAGAGTTTTCATAAATTCATTCGTACTCACCTTAAGGTGAGCAAATAAACTCATTTTACTTACCAACGAAAGGTTCGTTTATTCCCAGGTGAGTATAAGAGTTTAGCAAAACATGAGCATGACTCTAATGATTTGCTTAATAGAAAATGAGTAGGTCATAGACAAACTTTATACAGATTCTTATTAAGTTGATGTTTTTATAAACTTGAAAGATTAACAACTAGAAAACACCAAGTGGCTCAAAGGTAAAAACTAATCAAGAGAGTAAGGAAAAGAAGAGAAGAATTGAGCAACTGAAATGGGAGGCTTTGGGGGGTTTTTATAGGCAAAGTCGTTAGTTGGGCACGGGCCATGCATGGTAGGGCATGGGCCGTGTCTGTCAGGTAACAGGGGCATGGAACATGTTGGGTCAGCGGCACGGGCCATGTCTGTCAGGTACAGGAGCACGGGTCGTGTCTGTCAGGTAACAGGGGCACGGGGCGTGTCTGTCAAGGGAGCGTCTAGCGCGCAAAAAGTCAACTTCTAGCGCGCAAAAAGTTTGTAGATTTTTTTTTCTACAACCATACCGTCCACCCTTATGTTATTAAATACAAAGGTAACTAAATAAACAATTAATAGCAAAACTGATTTAGAGATTTAAATATGTAACAATGTTTATCTAAATTTTAAAAATCGTTTTATTTTGTTTTATATAAGGGAAAATGGAAATAAATAATCCTACCTATTCACCATTGGCGGATAATAATCCCAAGTAATTTTTTGGCCAAAAACAATCCTACCTTTACACCCTGTTATTTTTAATAATCCTTTCCGTTAAAAAACTAACCCCGTTAGTTTGGAGGACTATTTATGTCATTATCTAAACTTGTTTTATTTAAATAAACTTAAAGGGTAAATAATGTCATTTATATAAACTTATTTAATTAAAAAAACCCAGACCCAACCCCCACGTTTCCCCTCGCCGGCGTTCTACCTCCAAATTCCGGTCACGTCGATGAATCAGAAAGTAATAGAATGAAAATGGAACTTACGAGCAGCCATCAAAGACTTCCGAGATCATTGTTGGGTTGATTTTATGTCTCGTTTCTGTATGGGATCTGGAGCTCGAAGGGTGATGACGATTGGCTCGAACCAGCCACCCGAAAGGCCGGAACGGACCTGCTATGCTCTTCGGTGTTGTGCTAGTGGCTGGAGGATGGCGCCAGTCCGATGAAAGCAACGACAGTTGTGAGCAAAACAACAATTGGAAATCAAATCGGGTGTTCGGTGTCGGTTTCTTTGTGAGAGTTCACTTCCGGTGCTCGTTCGGTTGCACGCGGTTTGGTTGTTGGTGCTCGTATTCTCCGTCGCGTTTAGGTCGATCGAAGAAAAGGAAGTCACCGCCGCGGTTTGGTCGCCGGTTTAGCAGGTTTACCGGCGACGGGGGAAAGAAGACGAACAGGGGATTTGGGTTTTTCTTTTAATTAAATCAAGTTTAGGTAAATTAACTTATTTACCCTGCAAGTTTATTTAAGTAAAACAAGTTTAGATAATGACATTATTAGTCCTCCACACTAACGGGGTTAGTTTTTTAACGGAAAGGATTATTGAAAATAACAGGGTGTAAAGGTAGGACTGTTTTTGGCCAAAAAATTACTTGGAATTATTATCCGCCAATGGTGAATAGGTAGGATTATATATGTCCAATTTTCCTTAATATAAATATAAACTTTTATTAAACCTTTGTAAAGATTACATAAGGTTTTTGTATTCTTTTACATTTCAATATCCTCAAATATTTGATGTATTGTTAATTTTATTAGTTGGTCTTCACAAGTATTTGTGTTGATTTATTTATGCAGGATTGGACTTTAGAATTAAAGGATGGGCTGATACAAATCTTTTATGAAGTTGGGCTGCTGCTGTGGGCTTGGTTAAGCTGGACCGGGTCGAGGCTGAAGATAGGAGCGGGTCAAGTCGGTGAGCTGCGAAGTATATATCAAGACTTAATCCGAAAGTAGGGTTAACACACTTTCACTTTTTCAGCCGCTTACACTTCTTTTCTCTCTCGTTTTAGATCTAGGGTTTGTATCGGTTGAAGAAGATAATCTCTCCGATTATCTTCGAGTTCTTTGTTCCCTGTGTTCTTTCTGTCACTAGATCATCACAATGATGATTTAGTTTTGTTTCTTTTCTTTTGTAATTGTTTCAGATCTTCTTTTGTTGTATCTTGAGTTTGCAATTGTTCGTCTGTTTCTACCATGAATCATAACATGGTATCAGAGCTACGGGGTTAGCTCTTCGTCGTTTCTGGTGTTCTTCACGGTTCCGCAATCGTTTGTGTGTCTGGTGTATCTCGATCCGAGATCTGAGTTAGGGTTTGGTCTTCAAACCTTGTGTGTTGATTCAACTGGTAGATCGGTGATCCTGGTGTGTGTTTCTCGCTGCGGTGATCAAGGAGTCGCTGGTGACGGTTCGTTTTCCCAAAAAGACTGTTCGAGGTTCGAGATCGTGGCTGCTTGGTTCGTGCGCCCCAGATCTGATTACCCTAAGTGAAGGTGATTAGATCTGGGTTTGGAAACCCTAACTTGGGTCATAATCTTGGTGAGATCCTTCCTGTTTACCTGTTTTGTTGTTCTTGTTTTCTTATTACTGATTGATCTCTGTCTATAACTCCCTGGTTAAGACTTGGCTGCCACCAAGATGTGGTAAGTATCTGGACACTGGCCAGGTTTCGTTATATTCAGAGCCTTGGTTTGTTTCTTGCCTGATTCTGGTTCTTGCTGATTGCTGGGGTCTTTTGTGTTGATTGGTTGTTTTTGGTTATTGATTGTGATCTGTGTTGTATGTTTGTATGCTGTTGTGGTAATTGTCCTGTTGTGTTTGATATCATGGGTGATGAAAGCAACCCTGGGGGTACTTCCTCAGCAACATTGATTAGTAAAATTGAGGCTAATGACCCTCTTTATCTGCATGCTAGTGATTCAAGTAGTCTGACTGTTATATCTATCAAGTTAAAAGGTAGTGAGAACTATACTGTGTGGGCCAATGCAATGAAACTTGCTTTAAGGGTAAAAAATAAAACAGGATTCATTGATGGTACTTGTGTTAAATCTGAAACAAATGATGTATTGGCCCAACAGTGGATTAGATGTAATTCAGTTGTGCTTACTTGGATCCTAAATTCTATTTCAGAAGAATTATATGTTGGTCAATTGTATTCTGAACTTGCTAGTGAAGTCTGGGCTGAGTTAAAAGAAACTTATGATAAAGTAGATGGATCTGTTGTTTTTGACTTGTATCAGAAAATTAATTGTGTAAAACAAGAGGGTAGTACTGTTTCTGAATATTTTAATAAACTGAATACAATGTGGAAACAATTTGATGCTACTGTGAAAATACCTGCTTGTACTTGTGAGGCTGCTAAAACCTTCAATGATTTTAGCAGTCTTGTCAAGTTAATGCAGTTCTTAATGGGCTTGGATGATGTTTATCAACCTGCTAGGACTAATCTCCTGATCAGAGATCCTTTGCCAACTGTGAAAACTGCTTTCTCTACTGTGTGTAGAGAAGAGTCACATAGGATTAATAGTGGTGTTCAGAAAAATCAAGTTCAAAATTCTGTGTTTGTGTCAAAAGGGTTTCAATCACCTAGTAATACTAATCTTAGGAGACCTACTAGGGGTCCTAATCCAAACTTAAAATGCACCCATTGTAATAAAATAGGGCATATGAAAGAAAGATGTTTTGAACTTGTTGGTTTTCCTCCTGGCTACAAGCCTAGGGGAGGACAATTTTCTGGTCAGGGGGCAAAGTCTTTTCAAGTTGATAACAATAGTTTTACTCAGTCTAGTAATTCTTCTGGTTCTGTTCTTGGTTCACTTACTTCTGATCAAGTTTCAAAACTGTTGGATTTGATCAAGGAACCATCTGGGAGTACTTCAAACATGTCCAATATGGGAGGTATTTCCTTATGTTCATACAATACAGATTTTTTAAACTTAAAAACTATTTTGTTTTCAAATAATTCATCTTGTGACATAGAGTCTGGGTGGATTGTAGACTCTGAGGCAAATCAGCATATGATAATGAGTGATAAAGGAATTAAAAACAGTGTTAATGTGTCTGATTTAAATATCAAAGTTAAACATCCTAATGGTACCTTTTCAACTGTCTCAAAAATTGGAGATTTTCAATTAAATGATAAGGTTATTCTTAAGGATGTGTTTGTTGTCCCAGGTTACTACATTAATCTGGTCTCTGTGTATAAACTAGCTAGGGATAATAAAATGGGTGTCTATTTTGATGAACATAACTGTTACATTCAGGACTCTCTTACAAAGAAGGTTCTTCTGACTGGTAGTCAAGTTGATGGTTTATATTTTAGTGGTGAGCCATCTGTTTCTAATATGGTATGCTTGTCTAGTCAGTTTGACAATACCTTATGGCATTCTAGATTGGGTCATCCTTCTGATCAAGTTTTAATTGTGCTTAAATCTGATCTTAAACTTAATGGTAAAGGGTCTCTTTTACCTTGTGATGTGTGTCACAAGGCAAAACAACATAGAGAACCTTTTCCTCTAAGTGATCACAAAACCACACATCTTGGTGAACTTGTTCATCTTGATGTGTGGGGTCCTTATAAGATTGAGAGCCAAGATGGTTTTAAATATTTTCTAACTGTTGTGGATGACTTTTCTAGGGCTGTTTGGGTTTATTTGATGAAAACTAAGTCTGAAGTATTTGAAAATGTGCAAAGTTTTTTTAATCTGTTAAGAACTCAGTTTAACAAAACTGTCAAGATATTTAGAAGTGACAATGGAACAGAATTTGTCAATAATCAATTTAATAATTTTGTCTCTCAAAATGGTATTATACATCAGACATCTTGTGCTTACTCACCACAACAGAATGGGGTTGTGGAAAGGAAACATAGGCATCTATTAAATGTTGCTAGGTCCTTATTGTTTCAATCTGGAATTCCCTTAAAATTTTGGCCTGAAACCATTTTAACTGCTACTTATTTGATTAACAGGCTTCCCTCTTCTGTGCTGAATGGTAGATCTCCCTATCAACTGTTGTTTAACTCTAAACCCCCTTTAGGACACCTAAGGAATTTTGGTTGCTTGTGTTTCTCCACTGTTTTAAATGATAATAATAAATTTGGAGAACATGCTGAAAAATGTGTGTTTTTGGGATATTCAAATCAAAAGAAAGGATATAAACTGTGGAGCTTTGATAATAAAAAACTGTTTTTTTCCAGAGATGTCAAGTTTTATGAATCAGTCTATCCTTTTAAAACTTCCAAAGTTGATTTACAAAACACTGATGTTACAGATACTTCAGTTGATCATCTTAATTTTTTTGACAAATTTTTTACAAGCAACCTTAAAACCTTAAGTGATCCAAATCCCGATGATGACAGGGGGCCTACACTTGATGTGTCCGGTGATAACCAGCAACCTGATAGTTTGTCTGATCAGATGAGGGGGGAATCAGTTGAGATACCAACAGTGGAATCAACTTCAACTGGTGACAGTCCTTCTGATCATGACAATACTAACAGTGGGGTAGGTTCATCATCTGAAATGTATGAAAATACGTTTGTCTCTTCTGAGGGTAATGTAGACCAACATAATGATGATGGTTATTCAACAGTTAGGAAGTCTACTAGGAAGCCAGTTTTTCCAAGAAAACTAAGTGATTATGTGGTTAATAGTAAAGTTAAGTATGGTCTAGAAAAGGTTGTGAGTTTTGCTTGTCTGTCTAATGATAACAAAGTGTTTTCTTCTGTGCTTAACAAAACTATTGAACCTAAAAGTTACAAAGAAGCCTGTTTAGATGGTAAATGGATAGATGCTATGAATGAGGAAATGGCTGCTTTAAATAGAAACAATACCTGGAAAATTGTTGACTTACCTCCTAATAGAAAACCTATAGGATGTAAATGGATATATAAGATTAAGTATAAGTCCAATGGGGAAATAGAAAGGTATAAAGCCAGACTTGTAGCTAAGGGTTACAGTCAAACTGAGGGAATTGACTTTGATGAGACTTTCTCCCCTGTTGTAAAAATGGTGACAATAAGATGTGTATTAAGTCTTGCTGTTGAAAAAAATTGGAGTCTGTTTCAACTTGATATTAATAATGCCTTCTTATATGGTGATTTGAATGAAGAAGTGTATATGAAATTGCCTGAAGGTTATTTTTCAAAAGATGATAGCAAAGTGTGCAAACTTGTTAAATCCTTATATGGTTTAAAACAGGCTCCAAGAATGTGGAATGAAAAACTTGTGTGTGCTCTTGTTAATATAGGATTTACTCAAAGTAAAAGTGATTATTCCTTATTTTTTAGATCTAATGATTCTGTGTTTACTGTTATGTTAGTATATGTTGATGATATAATAATTACTGGTAATGATCAAAGAGATATTGAAAATGTTAAAACCTTGCTAAGAAAACAGTTTATGATAAAGGATCTTGGATCTTTAAAATATTTTTTGGGTATAGAAGTTATAAGGAATAACAAGGGTATTTGTTTATCCCAAAGGAAATTTTGTACAGAATTACTTGGTGAGTTTGGCTTAACTGGTTCAAAACCAGTTAACACTCCTCTTGAACAACATTATGTTATAAATGAGTCTTGTGGGAAAAATCAAGAAGTTTTAAATAATATAACAGGTTTTCAGAAATTAATAGGAAGATTAATTTATTTGTGTCATACTAGACCTGACATTACCTATTCAGTTCAATATCTTAGTCAGTTTATGCATTCACCAACTGTTGGGCATTTAAAAATTGCTATGAGATTGTTAAGATATCTAAAAAAGGCTCCTGGTAAAGGAGTTCTGCTTAGTAAAGGAACTGACTTTAATTTGACTGCATATTCTGACTCTGATTGGGGTAAGTGCTTGATTTCCAGAAGATCTGTGACTGGTTTTTGTGTATTTCTGGGTCAATGGGTCAATCTTTGGTTTCTTGGAAAAGCAAAAAACAGCCCACAGTTTCTAGATCTTCAGCTGAAGCTGAATACAGGGCTATGTGTGCTTGTACCTGTGAAGTTATGTGGATTTTGAATGTTTTATCTGAGCTGAAAATTTCTATTAAACTGCCTGTTCTATTACACTGTGACAGTAATGCAGCTATATCTATAGCTGCCAACCCTGTATTTCATGACAGGACTAAACACTTTGAAATTGACCTGTTTTTCTTAAGAGAAAAAATTTCAAGTGGTTTGATTAAAACTGTTGGGGTGCAGTCACTTAATCAACTTGCAGATGTGTTTACAAAAAGTTTGTTTGTTAATCAACATGATAAGCTTTGTAAATGCTTAGGCATGTTTGATAGTTTTCAGATATTGAACTGAGGGGGGATGTAAAGATTACATAAGGTTTTTGTATTCTTTTACATTTCAATATCCTCAAATATTTGATGTATTGTTAATTTTATTAATTGGTCTTCACAAGTATTTGTGTTGATTTATTTATGCAGGATTGGACTTTAGAATTAAAGGATGGGCTGATACAAATCTTTTATGAAGTTGGGCTGCTGCTGTGGGCTTGGTTAAGCTGGACCGGGTCGAGGCTGAAGATAGGAGCGGGTCAAGTCGGTGAGCTGCGAAGTATATATCAAGACTTAATCCGAAAGTAGGGTTAACACACTTTCACTTTTTCAGCCGCTTACACTTCTTTTCTCTCTCGTTTTAGATCTAGGGTTTGTATCGGTTGAAGAAGATAATCTCTCCGATTATCTTCGAGTTCTTTGTTCCCTGTGTTCTTTCTGTCACTAGATCATCACAATGATGATTTAGTTTTGTTTCTTTTCTTTTGTAATTGTTTCAGATCTTCTTTTGTTGTATCTTGAGTTTGCAATTGTTCGTCTGTTTCTACCATGAATCATAACAACCTTTAAACATGTATGATACATTACTACATTACTAGTTAATTGCCTAAACGATTTATCAATTTGTTTATATAGTATGTCTATGTGTATGTGTATATGTTAGTTGTGCTTTCTGCCGCACGAACACCTTACTAGTTTTAATATAATGATTATATATTAGGTTAAGCCTTAAAGGTCATGTAAGAAATAATCGTCTCTATTTGATTAAAAGGCTTTATTATAGCTCATAGCACCTTAACCAAAACTTGTGATGACGTGACGAAAATTAAAATTATTGTAAATAATAAGCAAAAATACAGTCTTTAATCAAACATTTCTGACAACTAAATAGTATAGCTCACAATTAGGGGTGTAAATAAGTTACGCATCTCGTGAGCTACTCGATATCGAATCGACAAAAAGTTTGAAACGAACCGAGCCTTAATGAGCTCGAGCCGAGCTCAAGCTTTGAAATAAGACTCGTTTACTAAATGAGCTCGAGCCCGAGCTTTACGTAGCGAGCTCAAGCCGGCTCGCGAGCCTTAACGAGCTTATTCATAGAGTTAATTACACAGTTAGTACTTGTGGTTTAACCATAGTAAAAACCTGGGGTACTAACTTCTGGATGTAACAACATAAGATAACAACTTTTAATTTTGTTTCATAAAGGGGTATTAAGCTAACACCTCGTTAACTTTTAACGGCAAGCCCCCCCCCCCCACCCCCCCACGTGACAAAAACGTGAGGGCAATTTTGACAATTTAACATTTCCCCACATATTAAAACCCATCGATCCAAATTCAAATCTCAATTCTTCGCCCGTTCTCTTCTCCGATCATCTCCGAACTAGGGTTTCCGGCCATTCTGAGATAATCGGAGAAGAGAACGGCCGGAGAATTGGGGTTTGGTTTTGGATCGATGGGTTTTAATCTATGGGGTAATGTTAATTGTTAAAATTGCCCTCACGTTTTTGTCACGTGGGGGGGGGGGGGGGGGCTGCCGTTAAAAGTTAACGGGGTGTTAACTTAATACCCCCTTATGAAACAAAATTAAAAGTTGCTACCTTATATTGTTACATCCAGAAATTAATACCCCAGGTTGTTACTATGGGTAAATCACATGTACTAACTATGTAATTAACTCTTATTCCTTGATCATTTCCTCTAAGAAGAGGAGTTCCTCTAATTCTATGAATTTTTCTAGAATACTCTTTTCTTCAATATCATTCAAAAATGTTTATTTAATTTATTAAATATATATTTAAAAGTTAATTATTACTACATATATATTTATGATAAAATAAGTGAATAATATGTATTATTTTCTATATTAAAAGCATAATTCAAAATTTATACAAATAATAAACAAAAAGTTTTGTCATACTTTAATTAGTAAAAAATGACACTTGTCATCACCATAAAATTTTGGATTAAGTCAAAATTTTAGTAAGTATTTATCCAAATACTAAATTTCCATATTAGGGTTTATTTAGTTTAAATTTTAATAATTAATTATCCAATAAATAATTATTCAAATACTAAATTTTAATATTAAGATTAATATTTTATTCAAGATAATATTTTTATTGCATAATCATATTTTATTAAAATAATATATTTTATTGTATGTACTTTAATACTTTAATATAATGTTTATAATACTTTATTCATAATAATATTTTAATTAAATATTATACATGTAATATTTTATTCTATTTTATTTTTATAATTTTTGTACTTTAATTGAATTTAAAATCAAGTTTACCAAGTATTTCACTTCAATATAATAAATAAATTCCTTATCTTTCGTGACTAGATTTTCTTTTGAACTGCAAACATCCGGTTAACAGATGGTGCAAGCAACCAAGACCCTTTATGTTGTACATCAATCCTAAAGGAAACTCAACGCCTAAATGTTCATTATTGTAAAACATCTGACTCATCTATAATTACTGAGAAATTTTATATACTTATAAAAATACATAATTACGTAGATTATGATTGTATTTATAGTTTTTTTTTAAATTCAGCCGTGTAACACACGAGGATAAAAAAGCTAGTTATAATTTTCCTACTCTAATAAATAATTACAAATGTTGACACATATCAACACTATATTCATTCCCACAAAAGTTTTCCCACCCAAATCTACTCCCTAATTAATTCTTTTTTATTGGAAATTATATCCTATTTTATAATTAATCATGATATATTTGTATTTATTTATATTATGAAATTATGACGACCATATATTAATTTTCATATTATTTTTATTTAAAATTATTTTTTTATAAACTATTATTATTTTTATTTTATTAAATATATAAAAAACTTGTAAAATACTTAAAAAACTTATTTAGTGTGTTTTTAAATATAATTGGGCAAATCATATTTAATATTTTAATAATTGAATACCTAATATTATTTTACATATTCAATCAACATTGTAGATGATACTTTTTATAAAGAAATTCACAAACGACAAAAATCATGTTCATAAGATCCAATATTAAATATTTTTCTACTAATATCAAATGATCAATGTTCATCCAATTTGAGAATTTTAAACATGATGACTAATTCAATTGTAAGTTTCCTAATGTATACCAAAATAACAATTTTTTATTGATATAACATTATAATATTGATTATAATTAGAGTAGGAAGATAAGAAGAGTATGCAATTATCAATTATATATATTTTTAATGATTCAACCCGTATAATATACGGGTTCTATCTTAGTAATATAGAAAAAATAAAAATTAATTATAAACGAGTCGAACCCGAACCAAACTCGAGATTAAATAATCCTTTAAAAGCCGAACTCGAGTTTGAGAAATAAAACTCAAATCAAGTCGAGTTTAAGCTTGAGCTCTGTTAATTTTAAATAAACCGAGCTCGAGCTTTAATGAGCTCGAACTCGTCTCTCGTTTACACCCCTGCTCACAACTAAGGATAAATAAAGTGTTTATATTATAAGGCGTAAGTTGTGGTATAATGGTATATATATATTTAAAAGATCCAAAACTATAAGTTTTGAAAATGAAAAAGCAAAAATAAATTGGAGGTGGTACAATTAATGTGGTGGTAAAATTGTCAAACCAAGAATTTTGGGAATTTAATGCGCCATGACTCTTTTCTTTTCAGTATACACGGTTCATTATTAACACATTCAAACTAGTTTCCGACCTAATTAGAAAGAAATATACATTTAATACTCTTTTCTACTTTTATGATACAAAGATACGGCAAATGAATATATAAGACTACAATACGTAAAATATATAATTTATGAAACTACATAGATTCTTCAGGATTTGAAAGACGTATATTAAATATTTTGGTACCATGTATCTTCTAGAATTTTACACATGAAAGTTTGAAACTTGCTTAGATCGTCAATACAACACCCAGATTTACAGCTCATTCCTTATCCTTAGACTGTCCACAACAGTGAGAGACTGAGAGTAGCTCTTGGGAAGGGCTGTCTAGTCACCAAGCCATATCAGCTTTTCTTTAGCCCTTCCCACAAACTGTTTTTGGCCCCAATAATGCCCTTCCCACAAACTTACTTTGATTTTCACATCATCATTTCTTTTATCTAATATAAAAATTTATTATATTTGTATAGTATATTTTATCTGATAATATTAATTCATTAAATTAAATATTATAATAAAAATTAAATAATTAATTAATTAAATGATTAGAATAAATAACTAGATAATTAGGTTTAATTAATATTATGTAATTTCATGTTCGATTGATTTTTTTAATTTAATTAGTTTTAAGTTTTATTTATATTTATTTATACTTATTTGTGAAACTAACAGTGAAAGATATTTTTCAAAAAGTTATCACTAGTTTAAAAAAACATTTTTTTTTATTTAAACGGAAAATATTTTTAAAACAAAATTTTATTAAATTTGGGTGTTTATTTTATTAAATAAATTAAGTATATTATGTATTTTATTTATTTTATAATATAATTAAATTACAAAATTATATATATTTAAGAAGAGAAGACCGATTCTCTATCTAATACTATTAATTCATTAAATTAATAATTAAATAAAAGATTAAATAAGTAGTTAAATATATAAATAATGAAAAGTTACAGTTAGTATAAATTCGTTCTTAAATTTTAGTTTTTATTTTATTGAATAAATTAAATATATTATATATATTTATTTAGGTTTAATTATATTTAACTTAAAATATGTTTAATATATTTATGGGACCATCATAAAAAAGTTTTCGGGTGCCCTTGACCAAGGGCTTGTGAAGGACAAGAAGGAACATCAAAGCCCTGGACTTAGCCACATCACCCTAAGGGCTACCATTGTTAGGACATTGTTAGGAGTCTTATTCTTATAATTTATATATTTATAATTACTTTTTATCTTTCTTTTACTCATAACCACAATTAAATAATACTTTTTAATACATTTATCATTATATTTTCTCTATTCAAACCTCAAATTTTACAGATTTACTAAATTTTTCCTTAAATATTCATCTCTTCTCTACTCACAACCACTCACAACTACACCTCAAATTTTACAGTTTACACTCACACCAATTAACAATATAATTAGTTTAAATGATGGATATTTTATTTTAAAAGTTACAAGTTTAAATTATAAAAATATATGTTATGATGTATTTAATATAGAAAGAGTAAAAATGTTGTTAAAATGTTAGGAAATTTTGGTAAATATGTGTTTTGTACTAATTTTTAGACATAAATAATAATTAGAGTTAATTGTTATTTTCGTCCCTAAGGTTTATAAGTTTTTGTCATTTCAGTACAAAAAGATTTTTTTTTCTCAACTTTCCTCACGTTTCTAATTTCTGTCATTTTGGTCCAAATCACGAACTGGTGTTAAATACTTAACTGAAAACCAGATGTATTATTGTCTTTTTCCATTAGACTCTTATATCAGTGCTTATAACATAATAAATTTTTTTTTTTGAACGACCGAGATTTTATTAAAAGAACTCCAAGCATCCCAAGAAATATAAAAAATTCTAGCCCTATTCAAAATCCAAAGAAAGGAAAGGGCTTTTATTTCTCCCATTAGAGTCTCGACCGCAATAGATTTCTCATTGTGAATCTTGATATTACGAGCCTTTCAAATAGCCCAACACGAGATGGCAAGGATGGCTTGCATCAACTTCTTCTTCCTTTTAGAGCCTTGATAAGTCAAGTGATAATCCATAATGTCTTTGAAAGTGAACACATAGATAGGAGGTGCCTTAGTCCATGCGCTGATCTTATCCCATAATAAACAAGCCACCGAGCAGGAGCAAAAAACGTGGTCGATGTTTCGGCATCCTCAAGACAGATACGGCAAGAATTGTCGACAACCGGAACACCCCTTTTTAACAAGGCCGGGAGAGTAGGAATATGATCCAACGAGGCACGCCAAAGATGAATGTTAACTTTAAGGGGGATCCAGTTATTCCAAGAAAAAGAGCCTTCAACATCGGCAGCTTCCCAGGAGGTTATCTTGGACCTAATGATACTTGAATGGAAGTCCCCATTAAAATCAGACGGAGAACAAGAGGCCAAAGTCAGGGAATTAACAATTTTTGTTACAGCCTTCCAAGGACCAGCGATAGAGGCCTTAACCGAGATGCCGTCCCACACCGAAGAGGCATTTAAGTGAATAGCATCAATCACGCGACGCCATAATCTGGGTTGTTCATACTTATACCTCCAAAACCACTTCGAGAGGGCAACAATGTTCGCCGCTTTAAGGGAGCCGATGCCGAGGCCTCCAACTTCTTTCGGAGAGAGCACCTTGTGCCAATTAACCCAGTGAATCCGATTGGCATTACCTGAACTGCCCCACAAGAACTGCTTGTGGATTCTTTCCAGCCTCTCAAGGACGTTAAGAGGGGCACTGAACAGGGAGAAGAAGTACGAGGGAAGGGCCGAAAGAACTGAGTTAATAAGAGTGATTCTGCCCCCGATCGAGAGGTTTTTGCTCTTCCATTTGGACAATCTGCATTCAAACTTATCGAAGACCGGCTTCCAATTCTTGGCCATGTTCATATTACACCCCAAAGGCAACCCCAAGTAATTGAAAGGCAATGCCCCAGACGGACATCCCAGCCTTGTCGCAGTGCCCTCCACCAGAATCGGATCGATCCCAATCCCATATAAACAACTTTTCGAGAGGTTGATTTTCAGCCCGGATGAGAGGTAGAAACACCTCAGCAAACGTATAATGTTTAGTAAGTAAACCGGAGACCAATCCCCAACGAACAAGACATCATCGGCGAAGATCAGATGAGAAATACGAGGACCGTTACAGGGGAGCGATAGGCTCTTAATAAACCCTCCCTCCTCAGCCTTACGTAGGGAAGCGGAAAGAGCCTCCATTGCAATCACGAAGAGGAAAGGAGAGAGTGGGTCGCCTTGACGAAGCCCACGGGAGCAAGAGAACTCCGATGTCGGGGATCCGTTGATCAGAACCGATATCCTAGTGGCCTTTAGTATGCTCGATATCCAATCACACCACTTGATTGGAAACCCCATTTGGAACATTACGGATTGTAGAAAACCCTAATTAAGCGTGTCGAAAGCTTTCTCAATGTCAACTTTGAGGCAAAACGCAAAACGCTTAGTCTTTTTAAGCCACCCTATAATCTCGTTGAGCATGAGAGGCCCGTCAAGAATATTTCTCCCAGCAATGAAAGCGGACTGATTATCCGATATGACCGAAGAAATAACCCTCTTCAACCTGTTAGCTAAACACTTTGAAATGATTTTTTGAATAACCCCAATGAGGTAAATTCTGAAACTTGAATTCGAGAGAGAATGAAAACAAAACAGAAGATTTTATTGATTGAAAAGCTTGATTACAAAGAGATTGGGATTACATTCTTATATCAACGATTAAACACTAATCAACTAATCCTAACAACTAAGCAACGGTCATAAACTACAATCTTACACAAAGACCCCCTGCAGTTTACAAGCTTATTAAAAACAGACTCAAAACTTAACTAAACTAACAAAATGCTAACACAAAGCTAACATTCACCCCCCTAAGACCAATCTCTTCAAGTAGCAGCACACAATCTTATTTCAGCTAAAGATTCATCTTAATAACAACTTCACATTAGCACTGCTCAATAGTGATCCCATGGATTTACATGTACTAGTGTGTGAAGCTCCTATCTTGAAAAAATCCAACACTGAAATCTGCAAAATAGCAACTCATTTCTTGTAATCTGCTACTCCAATTAACCTTCTCATTTCCTCAAACTTTACTCTAGCTAAAGACTTTGTAAGTAAGTCTGCCTTTTGTTCACTGCTAGACACAAAATCAACAAGAATTTGATTTTGTTCAATACACTCTCTAATAAAGTGATATCTGAGATTTATGTGTTTTGATCTCCCATGAAACACAGGATTCTTCGTGAGAGAAATTACAGATTTATTATCAACCTTCAACTGCACTGGACCTCCTTCTTCCTTTGTTACTTCCTTGAACAATCCATTTAGCCACAAAGCTTGACAGGCTGCAGCATTTGCAGCCACAAACTCAGCTTCACAACTGCTGAGAGTCACAATCTTCTGCTTTTGTGAATACCAACTCACAGCTGACCCATTAAAGAAGAATATGTTTCCTGAAGTACTTTTACCATCTTCATTATCCACCAAGTGATTGCTGTCTGAGTACCCCATAAGACCCTGTCCACTTGATCTGCCATATTTGATCCCATAACCAGTTGTACCTTTTACATATCTTATAATCTGCTTCACAGCTTTGAGATGTGCAACCTTAGGCTTCTCCATGAACCTACTCACATAACCAACTGAGTATGACAAGTCAGGCCTAGTTTGAGTCAAGTATCTCAATGAACCAACTAACTTCCTATAGTTTGTGGCTTCCACATCCTCTCCACCCTCTTCTTTTCTAAGTCTCAAACCAAATTCCATAGGAATCTTAGTCTCATTGCATTCCTCTAAACCAGCAAGTTTGACCAATTTCTTAGCATATGCTTCCTGCTTAATCACTATGCCATCAATTCTTTGATCAACCTCAATTCCTAAGTAATAACATAACAGACCCAAATCAGTCATTTGAAACTTATCCTTCATTTGTCTCTTGAAACTTTCTATTTCAAACACATCATTTCCTGTGACCAACAGATCATCAACATATACACCTAGAATCAAAACTGTCTTACCTCTCCTTCTAGTATATACAGCCTGTTCATGTTGACACCTTTGAAATCCTAAATCCTTCAACACTTGGTCTAACTTCTGATTCCAGGCTCTAGGAGCCTGTTTCAAACCATATAGGGCCTTCTCAAGCTTATACACTTTCTTTTCTAAACCCTTTTTCACATACCCCTCAGGTTGGCTTACATAGACTGTTTCCTTCAAATCACCATGGAGAAAGGCAGCCTTAACATCTAAGTGGTATACCTTCCAGTTCACTTTTGCAGCATAAGCTAACAACATTCTTATGGTCTCTATCCTAGCTACAGGGGCAAATACCTCCTCATAATCAATTCCAAATTGTTGGACATAGACTTTAGCTACAAGTCTAGCCTTATACTTAGTCACTCTACCCTCAGCATCCTTCTTGATCTTAAAGAGCCCCTTAAGTCCTATAGGCTTATAACCTTCAGGCAAATCTGTCAGAATCCAAGTATGATTCCTTTCTATAGCATTAATTTCTTCCCTCATAGCTAGCTTCCACTCAGGACTCACTATGGCATCCTTAAACAAAATAGGCTCATCTTCCTGCACTAAAAGCAACTCTACTTGATCCTGTTCCTCAAGTCTATGTTCTCTCTGCTTAAGTCTTTTATCTAAAACAAAATCCTTCAAGTGCACTGGAACCTTGGTCTGCCTAGTCGATTTCCTAACTTGAGTGTTTTCACTTATAGCCTCACTATGACTGGGTTGATTCTGCCCACTGTCATCATCTAAATCTGATCCATGATCAGTTTGATCATGAGTCTCATGTTGATCAGGTTGATGATGATCCCCATCATCACCCTCATGATCATGAAGCTCATAATCATCATTATTTTCCTCATCATCACTCATGACATTTCCAAGTGGTTCATCTAAGATGTTACTTACAAACTCAACATGTTTACCACTGGAGCTTGTCTCAGCAGATTCAGCTTTACCTTTTCCCCAATCCCATTTCCTATGTTCTTCATACCTTATGTCCCTACTAACCACAATTTTGTTATGCTGAACATCAAACATCCTACTGGCCTTAGAACCTTTCTGCACACCTAAGTAAATCATAGGGTTACTTCTATCCTCAAGCTTCTTATTTCCTGGTTTCACTACTTTCACATGTCCAATACATCCAAATATCCTCAAGTGACTTATATTTGGCTTTCTTCCTTTTAACACTTCATATGGAGTCTTATCAGATAGTGACTTAGTTGAAATCCTATTCAGTATATAGATAGAGTGCCTTACAGCTTCTGCCCAAAAGCTATTAGGCATTGACATAGCCTTAAGCAGGCTTCTAACCATGTTCATCACTGTCCTGTTCCTCCTTTCTACAACACCATTCTGCTGTGGAGAATAAGGAGCAGTCAGCAGTCTTTCTATGCCACTAGACCTACAAAACTCATTAAACTCTAAAGAGGTGAACTCACCCCCCCTATTAGACCTTAATGCTTTTATCTTTAGGCCTAATTTACCTTCTATCTCATACTTAAATTTTCTAAAAATCCCAAAAGCTTGATCTTTACTTTGCAGTCAGTATCCCCACATATACTTAGAGAAATCATCAAGGATTAACATATAGTACCTATTTCCTGCTGATGTTGCAGGTTCTATTGGACCACACAAATCTATAGACACAAGTTCTAAGAGTTGCCTAGACTGAAAATGTGACTCTTTAGGAAATTTATCTCTCATTTGCTTCCCTGCCATACAAGAATCACATACCTGACTTACTTGACCAATGAATGGTAATCCTAAGACTATCTCTTTCTTGCACATATTCTCTAGAGACTGAAAATTGACATGGCCAAGTCTGCCATGCCAAAGCCACTCATCACTAGAAATACCAGCCAAGAAACACTTTAGGGAGCCAGTCCTAAGATTGATTTTGTATAACCTATTTGGTGCTCTATTTACCTTCAAGATTAAACTACCACTCCTATCAGTCAACCACAGGTTATCATCTTTCATCTTAACAGTGCATCAATTTTCAGTTGCTTGGCCTAAACTTAGGATGTTACTCCTTAAACTAGGTATGTAATACACATTTTGCACTAACCTTTGCTCATTGTGCTTACCTTCTAGAATTATGGACCCTCTGCCCTTTATTCCTACACTAGTTCCATCCCCAAATTTCACATTACCTACAACATTCTTATCAAGATATGAAAATTGAGACTCCTTTCCAGTCATGTGATTGGAGGCTCCATTATCTAAGTACCAAACCTCCTGATCACACCTATTAGTATCAAACTTACCAGGTAACACATTGCTCTCATTAAGAAACACAACTTCTCTATGTTCACTCACACTACTAATCATCAACAGAGTTGGCTCATCCTCTAATCCATCAGTTTGAGTCAAATTACTTTCCTGATTCTTAGCCTTTTGTTTAGAGCATTCACTAGCATAATGACCTAGAGAATCACACTTAAAACACCTAATCTTAGACTTATCTTTCTTAGGTCTATTTAACAGATTAGATTTCCCATTCTTGTGATTTCTATCATCCTTATCATTAGAGCTAGACGAACTGCCATTGCTACTAAAAGTTTTAGGAGACTTACCCTTTTCTTTCTTACCTTGATCCTTTGAGTATCTACTCCTGGCTTGCCACTCAGAATAGGTTAGCAACAGTTCTTGATCTTGGCTTGCACTTTTCTTTTTTAGCATCCCTGTTCTCTCTTCAAAGGCTTTGAGCCTTCCAACCAAATCTTGGAATTTCATAGTGTCAAGGTCAACAAATTGTTCAATAGATGCAACAATTTGTATGAACCTGTTCGGTACACTATCAAGCAATTTCCTAACCAGCACTGCTTCTTCAATTTGTTCACCCAATTCGGAGACCTTTGATGAAATTGCGGCCAATCTTGCTACAAATTCATCAATAGATTCTGTCTCCTTCATCCGTAGGGCTTCATATTCACTTTTGATGGTATGCAATCGAGCCTTCTTTAGTCTGTCCACACCAATGAATCTTGATTTGACCGCCGCCCAAATCTCACTTGCATGATCAAACCTAGCGACCTGAAGAACCATGTCCTCAGGGAGAGCCTGATACAGATAGGCAATCGCTGCGCTATCCTTCTTGGCGTCTATTTCTACCCCTTCCGCAGGAACAACAGTCTCCCATAGCCCGTGTAATTTGAAGATCGCTTTCAATTTGACGGACCAGATCGTGTAATTCATCGCCGTTAATGTTGGACATTGAAGGGGAATCGTGGTGAATTCTCTCGAACCGCCTGCCTAGCATCGCCTCCAGGGTTGTTCACACCATCGGCCATGATTTCCGATCAATACGAACAGATGATCGTCTGAAATTTGACACCGAATCTCTTTCCGATGAGAACTACGAGCTCCGATCGTCTCACGCGGCGGAGCAACCCTCCTGGTTGCTCTGATACCAAATGAAACTTGAATTCGAGAGAGAATGAAAACAAAACAGAAGATTTTATTGATTGAAAAGCTTGATTACAAAGAGATTGGGATTACATTCTTATATCAACGGTTAAACACTAATCAACTAATCCTAACAACTAAGCAACGGTCATAAACTACAATCTTACACAAAGACCCCCTGCAGTTTACAAGCTTATTAAAAACAGACTCAAAACTTAACTAAACTAACAAAATGCTAACACAAAGCTAACAAATTCAGCCCTTGTGATCAGCAATAGCCTCGGATCAGCAGAAAATAAGCATGCCAAGTAGCCTCGGATCAGCAACAAATAAACATATTGGTGTTAATGATTTAATTTGTTGCTGCTGTTCGTTTAATTTGATTCAATTTTCAGCACATAATAAATTAATATATTAATAAATTATTATAACTAATAAAGAATTAGGATTGGCATTGTGAAACGTAAGTAGGAAAGTCATAAGTTGGTTATTGGAATAATTCAAAAGGAACTTAATAGAAACTTAGCGGATACGTCTCCGACCACCGGAAAACGTACCCCCACCGCAGGAAACGTTTTTTGAAACGTCTCCCTTGCCGTTTCCGTACCGAGAAAGTTTCCGGGACGGGAGACGCCACCAAATCGCCGTCCCCGTGCCTCGTAGCTCGAAGGATTCCCTGTGCGGAGGATTTTGTGTGCGACGTAGGGTTTTTGGGTTAAAGAACGACGTACGCTTGCTTTTTTATGAATAAGCCGTTTAAAAATAAATAATAAGTTAGATATTATGTTTTTACAATAATACCCTAAAAAAATCTTTTTTGTATTAAAATGGTAAAAACTTATAAACCTCAGTGACGAAAATAACAATTAACACTAAAAATTATTATAAATATGTTATACAATTAATTATTTCCAGGTTTGGGTTCTATTTTGTGAGAGTATCACAACGAACTAAACGGTGTCTAAAAGTAGAGCTAAGATGAATGACAAATCGAAGCTTAAAGTTAGGTGGAAAATAAAGAGAAAATGGATTTACATGTGAGGTGCCATCGTTCCATGGAAACCTATCCCACATAGATGGGTAAACTAAACTTTTAAGGGTTTATATGGAGGAACACTCCTTGAAGATTGTTTCCTTGTATGAGACATTCCACTGACCCCATGAGATGCGCACCTCCAACTCGCACGCACGCGTGCGGCGTGAGTTACCGCAACATGGAATCAGGTGACGTAATGTGGTGTGCGAATCTGAGAGTGTTGTTGTGTCATTAACTGTGTCATTAAGGCTCGTCGGTTACGAGTCAAACTGGTCATAAATTAATATGACAATTAAATCCATTTAATATTGTTTTAATATCAAGTCATGTGGAATGAACTATAAAATGAAGCTTGAGATTCATTTGTGAAATGCACTTTGATAGACATCTAAACGAATTTGGGAGAACCAAATTCGTATATCCAGAAAAGATCTTAAGAGGAGTACTCTTGAATTTAGAGATTGTGTATTTTTATCGTTCTCTTCACCTGGCCTTTTACTAAATCCAAAAACCTTTGTTTCTCGATGGAAACATCGGTGTGAGACATTGTTGTACCCTGAAAGACAGACGGGTGATCGTATGAAGACCCGCAATTTGTTTTAAGGGATCCGATCTAACTCAATCCTCAACCACCATTAAGCCTTTTCGTTTGCTAATTATGTTGGAGCAATGATGAATCCGAAGAGTCAGGAAATCAAGATCCATTGAAAAGGTTGAGTTTGGACCTTCAAGACCGAAGATCATGGAAGTTCTAGTTTGCTCAAGACTAGAATACTCATTAGTTGAGTTATCTTTGATGTTTGTGTAAAGTCATCTTTACTTTATTGTCTTTTGTAAACGGTATATCCTACTACTTTCCTATGTAAAATAAAGAGATTATCGTTATTAAGTATTCTGCAAATATTTTATTGAACATATTCAATAAAAAGTGAGTCAAATCCCTATAAACGTAAAACATATTTTTTTTTCTTGAAAATCTTTCAATTTTGGGTTCACGAAAAATTTATGTAAATATTTTATAAATTATAGCGACAATTTCAAAGTATTTTTTTCGGAGTATATGTGTTGGAATTTAAGATTGGATGACAATATCTTATTCCTAAGGCTGTGTGTAATCAGGCGTTATAATACCCCCCCCCCCACTATGGCGCCCCTCATAGCGCCCCTGGGCACCCCCCGGGATGCTATGTTGCTAATTTTCGCCTGGTAGCTTTATCCCCATCACGCCCAAAAATGTTCAACAATATTCAAACTAACCTTTGAAGTAATTATTATAGGGGTCAGGGGCGGACCCACTAAGGGGTCAGGGGTAGCGCCCGCTACCCCTGAACTTTTACCCCGACGTGCAAATTTTTTTTTTTATAGGTTTTCGGTTTTTCGCGACCCCTTAAACGAATTTTTCGCGACCCCTGGAAGAAATTTTATGGCTTTTACTTAAAAATATGATAAAAAGTCTCTTAAAAATATGATTAAAAGCCCCTTAACTACCTAAAAAAAATTTTCGGAGGCGCTGCCCCCGAACCCCCGTTAGTCCCCGCTACCCCTGATATTCTTTCCTGGATCCGCCACTGATAGGGGTTTTATGACTACACACCCATCCCTCATAACCCCCCTTTGCCACGTCACTGTCACATGTCACATAATGCCCCATGGTCAGGGGCGGATCTACTTGTTCTCCAGCGGGGGGCAAGGCACCCGCTGAGATTCATGTGAGTAGTAGAAAAATTTCGGTTTTTTTAAGCAGGCCCCTTTCTAAATATTTGAGATGCCCCTATGACATTGAATAACAAAGTGAGAGGGAAAAAATGTAGGAAAGCAAACTGAAAATTTATGTGCGTTAATGGAGGAAAAGAACTTGGTGAAGAAGACGAAGAGGAGAGAGATAAAGTGGGAGGAAGATATTCCTTTTTTTAAACTTAAAAATTTTGTCGTCAAGCAGATATGTAGAATTAAAGTTTTCAAATACCCCCCTATATTTAAAGTAAATTGTAAAAACAAACCTTTAAACTTAGAATTCCATGTGAATAAAAAAAAATACACAGGTGAGTGAAAAAAATGAATTATATTGAATTAAATTGATTCTTGACATACAGGTGAATGAATTGGAATTTCATGTGCATGAAAAAAAGATTTAATTATGCAGTTAATGTCACATAGACATGTTTACTTGTTATATAGGTAGAAAATCTTGTAATAAGATGTTAGTTGAAAGTTGAATGATTTAACTGACACAAGAAAATTTTGATTGATTTAATTGAAAAAAAATAAAAGTTGGTTACATTTATGCAAAGTTTTCCTCGAATGAAATTGAATGTCATTAAAGGAATAACTTGGTGATAGAATGATGCATTTCCAATTAAAAGATTATAAGTTTACATTTTATAGTTATTAGATGCAGTTATTTTAGCCGATATAAAAAAACAAGTTACACTGAATTGACAATTAGTGTGTTTTGTTATTGGATTACTCAATATATTTACAATTGTTGTTGTTTTCTATACGCGTTTGAGTTTGAAAAAGAAAATTATAAAGTTAATTGTATCATTAAGTAAATAAATAGGTATAGTTTAAGACATAGTTAAGTAAAGAAGTATGAATTGTTTTGTTCGAGCCATTTTACCCGACCTTTTTTTACTCAAACCATTTGACCCGGCTTGATTTTGAGTCAACTCATTTTTTGCCCCCACTCATAAAAATCTCTAGATCCGCCACTGCCCATGGTGGAGCATTATGACTACACATAGCCTAATACCGTTACGTAATCGGTTTTGTAAAACCATAACCATTGATTTGTTCAACCTTGTAATAAATGATTTTAATAATTATTTTCTAAATGGTTTAATTTTAAATCATTTTTTTTTTGAACGGCTAATTTTTTTATTCCACCAATTTAACACCATTGCTAAGGTTTGAACCTTGGTCTCCACCAAAGAGACTTTACTTTGTCTCTTACCATTGGGCTACAACCCCAATGGCAATTTTAAATCATTTAAATAAATGTTTTGTGTAAACATGTTCTCATGTGAGCGTAATAACCTTCAAGTAATTTAACGTGCACGTTAAATGCAATTTTGATTAAAACATAACCAATATTATTTTTTAACATGTGCGTTAAGAAATACTTTAATATTTAACATTTGTGTGATTTATTGTTTTACTTTAACAACCATATTAACGTGTGCGTTAACACGTTATATGTCTAGTATACGTGTTAGATATGAATCTTGAGTAGAATCTAAACCACCCAAACATTTTACGTAAACGTTAATTCATTAACGTGCCATTGTGAAACAATGAAAAACCTAGATATTTTGGATATCGTTTTGTTAATTCAAAATATAATATAAATAAGGTTTTGAACCGTTTAAGTGTCAACATTTATGTTAGCCACTAATTTTATGTGAATTAAAACGGTTTTGTTACTTACTATGTAAGTTTCATGGTTTTATTTGGTTTTCAAGGGAAATATAATTCCAAAATAACTTTGTGTTAATTTGAACAATAATGTCAACTAGTTGTTTAATCCGTCACGCTTCGCAGCGACTTCTTTTATCAATTGTTATATGGCTGTGTCATTTTAATTAGGAATATTATTCATAATGTCCTAATAAAAGTTATAAAGTTCATCAAAAGGGGCAAACTCAAAGTAGTGATTCGGAATCTCATTGGTATCGTTGATTTCTTCAATTTTTGCCGCATCACCTATTTCTAGGTATATAGGATGCTTGACTATGTTTATGTATTTGTTATACCTAGCACAAGCATATTCTTCAATCTTGTAGCAAGAGTACATTTTCAGACGTCATTGTAATGCTCTTGGTGTTCTTCCACGAATAAGAGCTTGAACTACATCACCCTGCATAACAATTGAGTTTTATTGAAAAAATTTCAAAGGACTTAACATACATCATAAAAAGTTCATATAAAAATGTTGCAGTACAAAAAATATAATACATTCAAGCCACTGAGCTTTTTTAATATACCAATTATCTATCTAATTTATAAAAAAAATTAAGACGAATTTTTTTAAACAATATAGTATTCAAATTAAAAAAATATAATTGTTAAATGGTATAAGCTTTAAATTGTGAAAATAGTTGCTGATCTTTTAAAGTCAACTGTAATAACGTTTAATTCATGAATCAGAACCACATACGAAAACTTATGCCTAAAGTATTCGTTATTGCTCTGTTTTTAGAAGAAACAAATGCCCTGTTGAAATGAAAAAGAATTAGCAATGAATAAAATTTGTTAAAAATTATACTAATAGTTCACATAAACACAACCTCAATTGGTTTACAAAGTGGAAAAGATTGATATAATTTAAAAGAAATAGGCAAAACAAAAAGAAAAAAAAATGTTGAAACAAAATCGGGATCCCAGGTTTAGAACCCGGGTCCCTTCTTGTAAGTCGAAGCATTTAACCAGTGAGCCATTCGCACGGTATGTTTATTCACTGGAATCTTCAGTATATATTTAAAAGAAATAGGTAAAACAAAAAGAAAAAAAAATGTTCAAACGAAATGGGGATCGCAAGTTTCGAACCCGGGTCCCCTCCTTGTAAGTAGAAGCATTTAACCAGTGAGCCATTCGCACCGTATATTTATTCACTGGAATCTTCAGTATATATTTAGATAAAAAAGTCAACACAGGAAACAGCCAAGCAGGCATGTTCCTGTGTTGACTTGTCCTATAATATATAGGTAATGTTCTACTACCCGCGAGTAATACTATCTAAACAACCATTCTTTCTTTAGATAACTTAAAATATACAAGTGGGAGATGTCACATCCCAACCGACGGCGAAATACTTCGGGCCGCGATAATTATTCAGATGCTCACCACACTAGAATACTTCGGGTCGCAATAATTGTTCAGATGCTCACCACACTAGAATTAATGTTGCAATATTTCTTAAAATCAACCTATTTCATAGCATAACGAGCAAAAGCTTAATCCAAACACATGGTTCAACAAAACACATATATAGCCTTTTAATTTAGGTCACACCTAAGTCCACATGCGTCCTAAGTGTCATCAACGAGTTCATCATTATCTAACAACAAATTCCGCAACATGTACTGATACAGGAAGCATGTAACCTTTGTGTCTAAAACATTGATCCGAGCTGGAAATGCTAAATGAAAAATATTCAAAATTCCTGAAACACAATTTGAGGCGGTACGCCTAGGATTAGGAAATCCCAGGCGGTACGCAACCCGTTTGATAAACGGGTCGGGTTGCGGCACCCATCGAATCCCCGCATACCCGAACCTCAAAATCCGGGCGGTACGCCCCAAATGGGATATTTTGGGGCGGTACGCCTCAATTCCAGTTCGTTTTTATAACCAATCTCTCTTGTGAACTCTGCTCACTCTCGGCCAAGACTCTCCTGCTGGAGTTCCAGAGACCTGCTCACCTTCTATCCAAGCCAAAGGAAGGGTTTATCTTCAAGGGTAAGTCCATTTCAATCATTTTCATCATTAATCACATGGATATTTAAAGTAAATCCCTATTCTAAGCCTTAACCCTCATGAATGCAGCTGTACTTGTGCTTTTGGGAAGGATTAAGGAGGGTAGGAATTGAATCCAAGAGCAATCAAGGTAAGGATGTCTTAAGCTTTGCTTAATAATGTGATTTAGGATTTTCTTTATGATCATACACTCATGAAATGGTTATGGATCATGCATGCAATCAAAGACTTGCCCCTGGGAGTTGATTTGGGGACTTGAGAGAACAAGGGAAACATAAAAGCTCGGTTGTACAAGGATTCCTTCACAAGGTACAACCCTTCTATGCATGCATGTTCATTTTTCCTATAAATGGAAACATTTAATGAATAGATGAACAAACCCAGACTTGATCAATGATTCTAATGTGGAAATAAATTATTGAGTCACAAGAGTGCTGTACCTATTAACATTTGTAAGAATCAGGGTTCGGATTGATGAAATTTACCATAAATAGAAAGCTCGGGAAGTTAGGGTAATGTTTTGATTAGGAATATAGGCCACAAATGAACTACTGAACAACCCCAATATGGTATTCTATGGATTCCCCAAATGATTCTGGCCCAAAACGACAATATGTAAAAATGGCACTAAAAGACAAAATAGTTGGGCCAGATTGAGGCATACCGCCCAAGTTGGATACATGCAGAGCGGTACGCCCTGGACACTAAAGACTGTAATCAGAATATCAGATTACAGCGTACCGCCCAAAAGTTTATTGATCAGCGCGGTACGCCCAAAAATTGAAACCAGAAACTCGGATTATCCTTTGACGCGTACCACCCAGAAATGGTTAGTTCCAGGCGGTACGCCTATAAAGGAAAATGACAGAATAATAGATAAATTCTAAGTTAACCAAAAACTTAGCTTGACTGATCTAGTGATTGTATTTCATGATATTTTGAACCTGAGATTGCTAAGGGACACGTTAACCTTGTATATGACGAATATGTACATAATACTTCTGATAGGTTGCTAGAAACTGAAGATAGGATATTCTAGTCGAATCTCGGATTTCCGTCTAGCACACTATTTCTGACTTCATTACTGTGAGTCCTCTGACTTCCTTTATTAGTTAACTGTTTGAGATCACATTCCTGTTTGATGTATCTGTTATATCTGTTATGAATTACCTTGTCATACACTGTTAGTTGGAATGCCCTGTGTGGGTCATTATATACTTTCTGGTCATTAAGGTTGAGACCACTAGACATATAAGGGATTATAGCGGCCGTTATAGTTGAACGATCCATATTCACCCGGATCCTCTAGTATTAATTTACTAGGGGGAATATGTATTTATATGTTGAACCTAAAAACTACTCGTAGAGGGTGTACGACTATGCGCAACGTGCCCGTAGAGTACCTGAGTGTTGGCCTTGGATGCGACATGATAATTTCATAACCTGTATGTGTTTGAAAACCGTTAATGTGATGATTGTAGTTACGACTCACCAACAACATATGTTGTTGACTCTGTGATTGACTTATGTTGCAGGTAAGCAAGTTTAGGTGTGGATCTAATCTGATCTTGGAAACATTCTGATGGTTGTTGTCACTATGATTATGGGCCTGTATAATAAACGAATGATGTCTGTAACTGAATACCTGTTATGACTATGTTTCCTTTGGTGTATTGTATCTCTTGCTTATTTAGTCCCAGGTCATATCCGGTGACTATCGATTCTATTAGATCGGCTAAGAGGTGCTTAGTGCATCCTCATTCAGAGTCGGCCTAGAGTTTCACTATGTGGATTGGATGTCCGTTATGTTTGTTTGTGTGTTTATATTTTAGTTGGTGCCTCGGAAACTGATACGGACAGCCGGTCCCACACCCTCCCCCGCACCTTGCAGGGGGCGGCGGAGGAGGGTCTGACAGGTTGGTATCAGAGCCAAAGGTTCTAGCAAATTTGGAGTTCTTAGAGCCCCTAAGCTTGAACCTAGTTGGACCTCTAAGTATTGCATGAACCAATTTGTGATCTAGGCTGAAAATTTGTATGTTAGAAGTAATCGAGGTTTAGTGTAAGGTCGGTAGAAGTTACAGCCTTGCAAACTGCCATTCCTACCCACAGGTACACTAAGACTAGGTGAACCCTAACAGACACATTGATGCTGATGGTCTTCCGTGTTAAGTGCTAACCTAAGTTGAAACTGGTATATTAGGTTACTCATAGCATGATGCAAGGTCGGTAATAATTGCAGAAAGTGCACGCTGTCATTGTTACCCACAGGTACCTCATGATATGACGAGTCTAATAGACACGTGGATAACGATGGTTATTTTATGTGTACACTAGTGCGTTCAAGGATGAATATTTGTAGAAGTTATGTGAAGAAAATCTAGGAGTGCACGGAAATATTTGTATATATATATATATATATATATATTCTATTGTATATTAAAATTTTATTCACAGGTACCTTCATGAAAAATGTGGAACTTTGCAAAATCTTCAAAATCTGGCAGCAAGAACAGTGGAAGCAGCAAAAGTAGCAAGAACAAGAAAGAGGAAGGTGGACCAAGTCAGCCCATACCACCGATGAGTCCTGACTTTTCAGGGTACTTTACCGCGCCTACTCAAAAGAAGACTCCATCACCGGCAGCATCGACTACGGACGTACCGAAACCTCCTAAAAAAAGAAGTACCAAACCCAGGATGTCGGTGCGCCCAAGTCATACCATTCAAATTGCACCATCGGAATGGAATGCTCGTGATGTAGGGACGGATCAAGAAGACCCCGAGGAGGAACCTGAAGAAGATGCTGACGAGACCATTCCACAGGTAGTAATTGCAGTATCAGCAGGTCACACGGTAAGCTATCACTCAGAACATCACTCCCAGCATGTGTATGCCTCCCCAGCTTATGCGGCAGATCTTGAAGAAGGACCCGAGGAATCGGTTCCTATGCAACATGATCCCATTACAACTTTTCCTCAAATGGGGAATTTTGTGGATGTTCCAATACAGGACCCTATCGCAGCTTTGGCAAATGATGTTAGAGACCCATATGTAGCTGCAATGATGCAGGGCCAGAGCAGTCAACCCGTGTCTGAACGTTACAGTTTTCCCCAGTTACTAAGGTCTAACAGTCAACCACCATCTACATATCAGCAACCACCTACCTACCATCAGAGTTCTTCATTTCAGCAGCCACCTGGATTCTAGCAGCAATCCATCTATCAGCAGCCTATCATGTATCCAACTCCTGTTCAGGAACCTTATGTCACGGGTATGCCGTATTATCCACCACAGCCATCGTCTTATCCGCCACAACCATATCAGTACTCGACTTCTCCACCTATGTAGCAGTCTTATATGCCTTTTCCACCTTCTGCCTACCCATATGCTCCGTATGGATCATATCAGGATCTACCAAGATCATCTTTTTCAGGACTAGGCCCAGTTTTTGCCCCAACCCCATATGCAGATCATTCAGGACCTAACTCCCCGGTAATCAACGCTCCCAGAGAAGAAAATAAGGCTTTAGCCAAAAGACTAGAGAAACAGTTGAAGAAGGAAAAGAAAATGGCAGAAGAAGCTAAGAAGGTGTTATCCCACATCAAGCATTTGACATCATTTGGGAGACGCAAGGATTAGAAACAAGGAGATTAGCATGAACTGTGATGGCAGAAGTCTCGTGTGTTGTGTCCAATAAAGTAGTATTTTATGTATTGTGTGTCATTTTGTAAGACTTTGTTCGAATGTGGTTTGAGTATGTGTGCTTTGTTATATAAAGCGGTTGAACCGCTAAGTCGACCGTGTTATTGTTATGGAATAAATGTTTGTTAGTTGTTATCTATAACATTTGAGTATTATAGGAATGTTAAGTCAGGATACATAGTGATTTCTAGGAGGTTTGGTTCATTAGACCACCCCTAAGGACTTGTGTGTATGTGATTCCACTCTGATCATAGTCATAACATGGTAAAATATGTCGGTACCCACAAGATGGTGATCCGGAAAGCCCAAAATAGTGCAACAACACTGTTATGAACATGTTCCTTATGACACTAGAATGTGTAAAGGAATATAAACTCTGATTACAAATACCTGTCAACTAAGTCTGATGTATGTTAATCTGTCAATCTGGTATTGCTTTCAGCAAAATGTCGAAAGCAGGAACGAGCAAAACCCGTCAAGATGATTACGATGGGGAAGATGATCGTGATGATCACTCCGTTCACAGTAAGATGGGAGAACCTCTCACGTCTGAACAACTGAGACAAAGGGAGCAGGAGGAAAGACTCCAGGAACTTATAGCTCAAGGAATCTCTAAGGAGCTGCCCTCGTTAGTTGCTAAGGAGAAAAGGCAAGGAAAGACGCACATGGGTTCAGAGAGATCCAGCGAATCGCCAAGAAGCAAAACTGCTATTTCCAAATCAAAAGGATCTGCAAGATCTCGATCGCAAACAGCTGAGTCTAGAACCGACTCATCAGCTCACAGTAGGAGCAGATCCCGCCAGAGTCGCAGCCCTGATCATGAAGGTCGTCCGAAAGACTCCAGGAAAAGGTCAAGGAGTAAAGAACGTAAGTCAGAAAAGGAGGAGAAGAGAGGATGTTCTTATAAGACATACATGGCCTGTAAACCTGGTATATTCAAAGGAGATAAGGGGGCTACCGATGCCTTGAATTGGTTAGAAGAAACTGAAGCTGCTTTGGATATCAGTGACTATGCTACTAGGGATATGGTGAGGTTTGCATCCGAATCCTTCAAGGGAGCGGCATTGAACTGGTGGAAGGTGGAATTGAATCGACTTGGGAAGGATAAAGCTTATCGCTTGAGTTGGAAATATTTTCGTGCAATGGTCATGGAAAAATTCATTCCAGAGAATGAAGCGGAGAGACTAGAAAATGAGTTTATTAATATGAGAATGAATGGATCCGATTACATGACCTATATCAATAGATATAATGAACTGTTGAATTTGGTGCCCCATATGGCAGATTCAGAAACTTCCAAAGTTAGGAGATTTGTATGGGGATTAAGCCCCGAAATAAGAGCAAACGTGAGATCTGCACGTCCTAGTACCTTGGCATCCGCTATAAGTTTGACAGGCCCATTGGCTGATGAATGGATTCGAAAAGTGGGGATCAAAGTGGACACCTCTGGGAATAAAAGGAAGTTTGGTGATAAGGGTCAGGACTTTAGGAAGGGTAGATTTGGAAGAAACGACCAGGGAAGAAGAAATGATGGAAAGGATTTCAAAAGACCACGGGCAGAAAATTGCAAAAATTATGGAAAGGTAGGACACACGCACCAACAGTGTAAATCACCAGTGATCTGCTTCTATTGTAAGGAGAAAGGACATCGATGTTTGGAGTGTACACAAAAGAAGAATGGAAGGGATGATAAGAACAAGAGCACTGAAACTTCCAAAGGTAAACCCCGACTCTATATCATGACCGCCGAAGAGGCACGTGTGAATGACGACGTGATCTCCGGTATGTTTTCTGTTAATATTATATTTATTAGCATTCTATTTGATTCTGGTGCCAACAGAAGTTTTATATCCTCTGCGTGTGTGCCTAGACTAGAATGTACGACACATAAGTTAGATACACCCTATATTATAGAAACTGCTAATGGCCAAAGGATTAATATCTCCAAAGTAATTAGAGATTGTAGTTTAGAACATGAGAACACCACTTTCAATCTAGAACTACTTCCCATGGTTCTAAGTGAATTCGACATCGTGCTTGGAATGAACTGGCTCACGCGATATCAAGCAAAGATTCGTTGTGCCGAAAAATTTTTGGAGTTAAAGACTGCAGACGACAAGATTCATACGATCGTTGGAGAAAGGCAAACGAAACCAATGAGGATAATATCTAGATTGAAAGCGGGAAAGTGTATTCGCAAGGGTGATCAAGCTTATTTAGCAAACCTGGTTGAAGTTCCTCGAGAGAAGAAATTGCAAGAGGTTCCTATAGTCTCAGAATATCCGGATGTGTTTCCTGATGAACTACCTGGATTGCCCCCGAAGCGACAAGTGGAATTTCAAATCGAGCTTGCACCTGGAACATCCCCTATGGCAAAAGCACCATACCGACTTGCACCCTCAGAAATGCAAGAATTAAAGAATCAACTTCAGGAACTACTCGACAAAGGTTTCATTAGACCCAGCGCTTCACCCTGGGGAGCACCGGTACTCTTTGTGAAAAAGAAGGATGGCACAATGCAAATGTGCATCAATTACCGTGACCTCAATCGTGTAACCATTAAAAATAAATACCCTTTGCCTAGAATTGATGACTTGTTTGATCAATTGCAAGGGGCGAGTTATTTCTCAAAAATCGATCTGAGATCGGGGTATCATCAAGTCAGAGTTCGTGAAGAGGACGTTCCGAGAACGGCGTTTAGAACAAGATATGGCCATTATGAATTCACAGTTATGCCTTTTGGATTAACAAATGCGCCAGCAATATTCATGGACCTGATGAATCGGGTGTGCAAACCATACCGCGACAAGTTTGTAATTGTGTTTATCGATGACATTTTGATTTACTCTCGCACTCGAGAAGAGCATGGTGAAGATTTGAGAAAGATATTAGAGTTATTACGATCCGAGAAGCTCTACGCAAAATTTCCTAAGTGTGACTTCTGGTTAAGAGAAGTACAATTTCTGGGTCACATTGTCAGTGAAAAAGCAAGTAATCACCGGATTCGATAGATCGCTAAATCAGGATTAAGAGTAATAGAAAAGTTGTAATGATCGAGGAATAAGGAGTTATTTTATTGACATTCATGAAGAAGAAGAGTACAGACGCATATGTAAAATATGAGATTTACAAGTGAAGTCTAAACTACATCATTCGCCGGGTATTTATAGGCCTCGCTCGTGATTCCTTAGTCTGCATCTGCTCAATCGCATCTGTCTAAGGCCTGTACAAACACTTCCGACGAACATCATATCCGGAGGACTTGGAAGTGAACGATCGGATATGTCAAACATATCCGATGCATCGTTTACTTCATCAAGTCCCCCAAGTGTATTAAGCGAATAAATGAAGTTAATAGACTTACTTCTGTACACAAAGATTATTTTACTCTTCCAAATATTTTGGCATTTCCGAATTAGAACAGTTTCTTTCACATGCGCCAATTGCTCCTGCATGGTCTGACACACATCATTGGTGGTACAGTTTCCTAGTACCCCCTAATGACGCGTGGTGTACCTTTTCGCCCTTTCAGTTACCTGTCACAATCAATCATAATGAAAAAGTAAATTTTCAAGAGAATCCATTCCGTTTTTACCCCCGTAAAAACCGCTCTTGCCAAAACCGTTTTGCAAAAACCACCGAATAAAACTGCTTATCACCCGTCTATATATATATATATTCCTTTCCCCTAATTTTTTTTACCAAAACACTCTATCTTCTTCACCGCACTCCTGCAACATTCTGCACTTGCAACTCCTTCTCAGGTCAGCATTTTTTCCTTCATTTTTTTTCCATCTACTTTTACTATTCTCTCCTTATGGCTGAACCTAAGAAAATCTCATCAAAACATAACCTCCCCATTTCTTACTCCTCAATTTCTAAATCTGAACTGGATGATTTCGTGAAAGAATTTCATATCCCCAAGAAACTTAACCCCCTTCCTGCTACCGAGGGCACACCAATCCATCCCTTCCCTAACAAGAAATTTGGAGTTTACACTGATTTCTTCCGCCAAGCCAATTATCGAATTCCTTTTACCCCTTTCCTTCTTGAAGCCTTAACCTACTTTGAAATCCACATATCTCAATGCAACCCTACTGCACTGAGCATTCTAAACCATTTCGAACTTTCTTGTAGAGCTTTGAATCTTGAACCTCAATTGATCGAATTTCGTGCGTTTTATCGCCTTACCATGTCTGGCGACTGGTATACCTTTGAGAAACGTCGCGATATCAACCAATTGTTTAGTAGAAAACCCCCTAGAATCGTCAATGGAAGAATCAATTCTTTTATCTAGATGATTCATGTCTTCCTGAAACGATGGCCTGGAGAGACATTCAGTTGACCGTTCACGATGTGATACCAAAAGCAGCCGAGGTTCACCAAGCTATTTATAAAAGTATCAGCAAGTTTATACATCCCATTCGTAGCGTTCCAGAAGAGATTCTAGTCTTGGCCAAAATTAGTAAAAACTGGTTTTTCCCACAGATGCATCCTGTAATTTTGTGTGGAAAAGAAAGTGCGTTTATTTCTCATAACTTCATATCTCCCCTTTCATTACTTTTTCTTTTATATTTGTTCTAACTTATTGATTTTTCATATGCAGTTATGGATCTATCAGATGCGCTCTTGGTGAAGGATTTTAGCCAAATTCAATTCAGCAAAACAACATTGAAACTGGCACTTCCTCTTCAGCAGATCCCACTATGACTGATACTAATGCTACCACGGATGTGACTTATACCACCCCTGTTGAAGCCTCCTCTCCTCAAAAGGTAGCCCAACCTCCGTCCCCTCTGATCCAAAAGAGGAAGAAGAGATGTGCTAAACCAAACAAACATGCCCCATCGATGGATGAAGAAGGAAGCGATGCTGCTCCCAAAAAACCTAGAAAGTCACCGGTCACACGCTCTACAGCTAAGTCTTCTCCCGCCATTGAAAATTTTTCTGAAAACCTTGATAATGAAACCACTGAAAGAACACCATCTCCAGTATCTGATGATGGAAACACACTTATCATGTCTTCACCTAGCTTAGCTCACTTGATCAGTTCCACAGTTGCAGAATTTATGCAGTCACCTTGTCCTACCATTGATCTGACAAGCACACCATCTCCTACTGTTTTACCTTCTGAGGGTAACACCACCACATTTGCCACTCAAACAATGGTACCGTCTTCTGTTATTACCACTACCCTTGGCAACTCAACTTTATCCAAGTGGCACTTCAAGCTTTACCACATCTGTCTTTCCCAGCTTTTCGGACTCAATGTGGATTCGAAACGAAGCACGCCTAATGGTAGCCCGTAACAAATCCACAATTGGTTTAGATGAACTGTTTATTCCAACATGGAATATTACCAACCGTGACAGCATTTCCGACCCTGTATGTGCCAAGGACTTTTTCCTGAAAGCGATAGGTCCGGGAGATATTAGGCGATCAGAAGAAATTCCGATTCCTGAATTTGCAGCTCATGTTGTATTAGCTTATGCAAACAACAATGTCATAATCCCCGAGCTATACAGCAGGTGGATAAAAGCAGAATCTCAATTACAAACTCTGAATGCAAAACTTTTCGCAGTTTCCCAGTCGGATATGTTGGAGAAAAACCAGGTGCTTCAGAAAGAGAACCAAGAACTGACCCGATCCTTCTCTGCTGTTTCTGCTCGTTTATCGGACGTGGAAAAATCCTTGAGTCATTCCAGAACCATGGTAGAAAGTCTTGAGAAACAAAAACATGATCAATTTTCTGAGTATTCATCAGAATTGAAGAAAAGAGATGACAAGCTTGAAGACATGGCCCTTCAACTTCAGCAATCAAAGACTGGCATCGCATATTCACATTTTCCTTTCTTCTAATATCACTCTTTTTCCTTGTTTTTATGGATTTTATATTCCTTTCAGAACATGATACTGTCACATCCATGCTTGATGCTGAAACGCAGAAGTTAAAGGAACTCAAAAGAGTTTTTGCAGAAGAGAAGAAATGGTTGGTTGGTGAAGGTATCCCGGAAGTGGCAAATAGGATCCTCAAAGGCCCAACTTTAAAGACAACAATTGCTGCAGCGATCAACGCTATGAACGCATGCGGGTACAATGAAGGAGTGAGGTCAGAGTTATTCCATGCAGCCACAAACCCATAAATTTCTGCAGAAGCCTGCCAAGGTTTTGATCCTAACGCCGGCAAGAAACTTCATGAAGCCAATGTCTCATTTCAGAAACTGTCATTTCCATTTGTTGAAGCTTGCAAGACCCTTTATGATGCCCCGCTGGATGTGATCAAGGAAACTTTGGTAACCGACTCATCCAACCTGCCTCCACCATGATTCTTTCAGGTAACTTTTTCACATCAACCTCCCCCCTTTTGAACAATGAACAATTTGCTCCACCTGCGAGTGGACTTTCCTTTTGATTGCCCGTATGTGTAGGGCTTTTATCTTTCAAACAACTTTTATTTGTACGCACTTGTCATGACATATGGTATGTTTTGTTTTAACTCTGGTATGGAATATTATGACTTTATTATATCATTACGCTAAATTTACCTTGCATTTGCTTGTTCGCATGTGTATGAATTACGTTATTAAACTTAAGTGATCACATGCGTCCATGTTAACACATTAGGTTTCTTAACTATAATTATACACGTGCATCTGAACTTAGCAATTAGTAATGTGTGATTACTTTTTCGGTCTTATAGACCACTTCCGGTGTCACAAGAGCAACCTTAGCCTCTTTCATGATTTTCCCAGAATTTGTTGAGGAGCGCATAACTACTTCTTATGACCCCATAGGTCGCATCTTTACAAGGATGCTTTTTATATATTTTCCGGAATTTTTTTTTGGATAGTGCATGACTACATCTTTTGACCCCATAGGCCGCATATTTACAAGGATGCTTTTTATTGATCAGTTTGATTTCACATCTATTTTTAGATACATGATAACCAACCATACTTTAGTCCTTTGGATTTTAGGTTATTATATGCAAACTCAGCATATTATCTTTCTCTTTTTTTTAAAAACAAAACATTAATTGCCCATAGCAACGAAACTTTTATACTATTATAGAAACATATCTATTTTCTCATCTTTATTTGTTTACAACCTTCTTTTCAAGGAAAAAACTACAAGTAATATCTTTTCAAATGTATGCCATTCCATGGTCTTGCCAGCACATTGCCGTTTCCATCTTCCAACAAATAAGATCCCTTGCCTAAAACTTCTGTTATTTTGTATTGACCTTCCCATTGTGCAGCTAACTTTCCTTTTGGTTCCATCCTACTAACATCATTGTTGTGCAGAACTAGATCCCCCTCTTTAAATTGGTAAAGTTTGACATGGGCATTATAATATTTCTCCATTTCTGACTTATACATACTCTCTCTTATGGATGCCATCTCTCTTCTTTCTTCCAATAAGTTCAAATTTGCTCGCAACTGCTGATCATTATTTATAACTTCCATCATCCGTTGAGTAGGTAATCCCACTTCCGCTGGAATGACAGCCTCAGTCCCACATGTCAAACTGAATGGAGTTTCTCCGTTGCTTGTTTTGGGCATGGTTCTGTGTGCCCATAACACATGTGATAACTCGTCTACCCAGCCACCTCCAGCTTTTTCCAAACGTACATTAATTCCTTCAACCAAGCTCCTATTAACTCTTTCAACCTGCCCATTGGCCTGCGGATATGCCACAGACGCAAAAACTTGTACTATTCCCAACTCCTCACACCAGCTCCGAAAGGGATCATCCGCAAATTGCTTTCCATTATCCGAGACAATGTATAAGGGTAAACCAAATCGACAAATAATATACTCCCATACAAATTTTTTTCACATGCTGCCCCGTAATGCTCGCAACTGCCTTTGCCTCTGCCCACTTTGTAAAGTAATCAACAGCTACAATAAGAAATTTGACCCGTCCCGCTGCTTCTGGAAATGGGCCTACAATGTCTATTCCCCACTTCTGAAAGGGCCATGCTGTTGAGACAGGAACAAGCTCATGTTTGGCTTTTAAACTTACTGGAGCATGTCTCTGGCAACTGTCACACTTTCGAAGTTCTTCTATAACAAATTTATGCATACCAGGCCAATAATATCTAAGTACTACCAACTTGTTGACAATCATGCGAGGACCCATGTGATTCCCACAAATCCCACTATGCACTTCCTGTACCACCCTTCTTGCCTCTTCTTTAGTTAAACACCTTAAAAGCGGTCCAAGGTACGTTTTCCGATACAAGATCCCATTCTGCAACTGATATTGTAAAGCATTTACACGAATCTTCCTTGCTTCTTCCCTTTCTTCCGGCAAATATCCTTTTTCCAAATATTTCCAAATTGGCCAGAACCAAACTTCTTCATTAATAGACACAGCCACCACTTGTTTCCAAATTGGCCAGAACCAAACTTCTTCATCAACACCCGCATTCCTCGATGATCCCCCAAAATTTTTACTTTTAGGAACAAAACCCCTTACCCATTTATTTTGCGGAACCGATCCAACACCTCTAACAGGACCAGCATTACCCCGGCCAAAAGATCCCGAGCCTGATCGCATCTGACCACTCCTAGCATCATTCCCAGTCAAATAGGCACATGCATTTTTCCCTCGAACAAATGCCCTTGCTTTATCCATCAATACATCCATCGTTCTCGGAAGATTTTCATGCAACTTCTCAACTAACTGAGCACATTTCACCCCATGACAGAAACCCGAAATCCGCAACTGATCTCCAGCTCCTTCAACCCCCATACTTTATTTGTTAAACCGCGTAGTAAAATCCTCAATGGATTCATTATCTCGCCTTCTAATATTATGCACCTCGGTTGGATCTTTCATACACCGCTTCTGCTGACTAAACTGCCGAAGAAACTTGTTCTTCAGATCCTCAAAACTATCAATTTGCCCTGCCGGCAATGAATCGAACCATACTCGTGCCACACCAGTAAAAGTTTGTACAAACATATGACACCAAATTTCTTCAGACCATTGTTCTAAACGAGCAGCAGAATAAAATTCAAATATGTGATCATCCGGATCAGCGAGTCCAGAATACTTCCTCACTACTGTTGGCAATTTCAACTTCTTCGGAAAAGTAGATTCGGATATCCATAACGTAAATTTGGAATGTGACTTCATTGATTGAGGCATGTATGGTACTATTATATCTGTGCATGTCAAAAATTTCCACAAAACATATACAAAACTTCTTAACAAAATTTTATTCAACATATGCATATACGCATCTCATCATGCATTTTTGAATTTAAACATATAAAATATTTATCATATCATACTAATTAACATATTCATATGCTTAATTAATGAGTTTATCTTGCTAATTAAACGTGTACCTTTCACCGTATAACTTTTCTTAACATTACGCTTTTCTGGAACGCGATTGTCCTTATCACAATCATATTCCTTTTGACTTCCTTGATTATTCCAATATTGCAACAACTCCTCATCACGCTGTTGATCATGCCTTTTTTCTTCATTTTCCTTGTTTTGCTGCTCATCCTCCTTCATCTGCCGCCTCTTCAACTGTACGAGTAAACTTTTATTTCTGATCAAAAAATCGACATCGAGCTCATCCAACTCATTGCATTCTGACACACGCAGGTCTTTACTATCGGTGCCATGATTTACCAAAACAAACCGCTTCAGTGAACCAAAATAACTACCATCGTCCTCCTGTGTCTGCTTACCAGATGACTTTAGATCTGTACATGTTTTAGAATTCGGTGTGACAAGTTTTGTTCCTTCTGTAACATCACCGACTGCTTTGATTTCGACGAAGAGGATAAATCCACAAACACTCCTGGTGTAAACAGATTCTCCTCTTTATTCTTCTCCCCCGACGAAGAATTGACGAACGATTTCCTCAAATCATCAAACGATTCCATCACTCAATGTTCGTGTCAACTATTGGATGGCGCCACTGAAAAAGCAAGTAATCACCGGATTCGATAGATCGCTAAATCGGGATTAAGAGTAATAGAAAAGTTTTAATGATCGAGGAATAAGGAGTTATTTTA
The DNA here is from genome assembly GCA_039602395.1 of Deinandra increscens subsp. villosa. NCBI lineage: Eukaryota > Viridiplantae > Streptophyta > Magnoliopsida > Asterales > Asteraceae > Deinandra > Deinandra increscens. Next base: position 18,421,849 of record JBCNJP010000003.1, read on the forward strand.
TTGACATTCATGAAGAAGAAGAGTACAGACGCATATGTAAAATATTAGATTTATAAGTGAAGTCTAAACTACATCATTCGCCGGGTATTTATAGGCCTCGCTCGTGATTCCTTAGTCTGCATCTGCTCAATCGCATCTATCCAAGGCTTGTACAAACACTTCCGACGAACATCATATTCGGAGGACTTGGAAGTGAACGATCGGATGTGTCAAACATATCCGATGCATCGTTTACTTCATCAGTCAGCGAAGCCGGAATACAAGTAGACCCAGCAAAAGTGGAAGCTATTGCCAAATGGGAGCAACCAAAGAGTCCTACCGAAATTCGACGTTTCTTAGGACTAGCTGGTTATTATCGAAGATTTATTCAGGATTTCTCAAAGATAGCCACACCATTGACTTCCCTTACCCAGAAGAATGTGAAATTTGATTGGAAACCTAAGCATACCAATGCTTTTGAGTTGCTTAAACAGAAGTTGAGCTCTGCTCCTATACTTTAATTACCAGAGGGTACTAAGACTTTGTGGTATACTGTGATGCCTCTATCAATGGACTCAGATGTGTTCTGATGCAGAAAGATAAAGTAATCGCATACGCATCTAGACAACTCAAAAAGCATGAGAAGAATTACACCACTCACGATTTGGAGTTAGGAGCTATAGTCTTCGCTCTTAAACTTTGGAGACACTACCTATATGGAGCCAAATTTGTGGTATACTCCGATCACAAAAGTTTACAACATTTGTTCAGTAAAAAAGAGTTAAATATGTGACAACGACGCTGGATGGAAGTGCTGAGTGATTATGATTGTGAGATCAAATACCACCCAGGCAAGGCCAATGTAGTGGCAGATGCAATAAGCCGGAAGGAAAGAGTTAAACCACTGAGAGTTCGAGCTTTGATATTAGACGTAAGCGTGGATTTAATCGGAGAAATCATTAAGGCACAAAAGAAACCGATAGCTGACTCCAACGTCGAACGAGATGAGATGATGATTGTTGTAAGAAAATTGACAAAACAAGCGGATGGCATCCTCAGATTAGGAAGACGCATATGGGTGCCTAAGGAAGGAGGTCTACGTGATGTAATCCTTCGAGAAGCTCACAAGTCTAAGTACATGCTCCATCCAGGAGGCGACAAAATGTACCAGAATTTGAGAGCTAATTATTGGTGGCCAGGAATGAAAAAGGCAATTGCTGCCTATGTCGAAAAATGCCCAACTTGTTTACATGTAAAGGCTGAACATCAGAAGCCTGCCAGACGTCTTCAGCGAATAGAACTCCCTGAATGGAAGTGGGAAGAAATTACCATGGATTTCGTGACAAAACTTCCAAAGACAAGAAGCGGAAACGATGCCATCTGGGTAGTCGTGGACCATTTGACGAAATCTGCTCACTTCTTACCAATGGCTGAAACTTATAATGGAAAGCAACTGTCAAAGCTGTTTGTAAACGAGATCATATCGAAGTATGGAGTGCCAAAGTCCATAATCTCTGATAGAGGTAGCAGATTCACCTCTCACTTTTGGCAAAATTTTCAAGAAGCAATGGGGACCAAATTAAAATTTAGTACAGCCTATCATCCCCAAACTGATGGACAAAGTGAGAGAACGATTCAAACACTGGAAGATATGCTAAGATCTTGTGTTATAGAATTTGGAGGTAGTTGGGATGATCATCTCCCACTAGTCGAGTTTTCATATAATAACAGCTACCATACCAGTATTCAAATGGCACCATTTGAAGCATTATATGGTAGGAAATGCAGAACACCAGTGTGCTGGTCTGAAGTGGGAGAGGGCTAACTTACAGGACCTGAGTTAATCATGGAAACTACTGAGAAGATTAGGGAGATCCGTAAAAGGCTTAAAACCGCTCAGGACCGACAAAAGAGTTATGCAGATCGGCGTAGGAGACTGCTTGAGTTTGCAGAGGGAGACATGGTGATGTTAAAAATATCACCCTGGAAAGGTATAATTCGATTTGGCAAAAGAGGAAAATTGAGCCCACGATATATCGGACCTTTCAAGATAATATCAAGAGTCGGAGAAGTGGCTTATCAGTTAGAATTACCTGAGGAGCTTAGTGGAGTTCACGACATGTTTCATATATCGAATTTATGGAAATGTATGGTAGATGAAGCTCTCGCAATTCTGTTAAAAGAAATCAAAATTGATAAAAAGCTGAATTTCACGGAACAGCCCATTGAAATAATGGAACGGATCATAAAGAAGCTACGTAAGAAAAGTCAAGTGGGATGCTAGACGCTGTCCCGAATATACGTGGGAATCTGAAGTAGACATGAGGAGAAAATACCCCCAACTATTCAAATAGTGCCTAACGAATTCCGGGACGGAATTCCTTTAAGGGGGAGAAAATGTAACCTTTGTGTCTAAAACATTGATCCGAGCTGGGAATGCTAAATGAAAAATATTCAAAATTCCTTAAACACAATTTGAGGCGGTACGCTAGGATTCGGAAATCCCAGGCAGTACGCAACCCGTTTGATAAACGGGTCGGGTTGCGGCACCCATCGAATCCCCGCATACCCGAACCTCAAAATCCGGGCGGTACGCCCCAAATGGGATATTTAAGGGCAGTACACCTCGATTCCAGTTCGTTAAAAACAAGGATTTTGGCCTTTATAACCAATCTCTCTTGTGAACTCTGCTAACTCTCGGCCAAGACTCTCCTGCTGGAGGTCCAGAGACCTGCTCACCTTCTATCCAAGCCAAAGGAAGGGTTTATCTTCAAGGGTAAGTCCATTTCAACCCTTTTCATCATTAATCACATGGATATTTGAAGTAAATCCCCATTCTAAGCCTTAACCCTCATGAATGCAACTGTACTTGTGCTATTGGGAAGGATTAAGGAGGGTAGGAATTGAATCCAAGAGCAATCAAGGTAAGGATGTCTTAAGCTTTGCTTAATAATGTGATTTAGGATTTTCTTTATGATCACACACTCATGAAATGGTTATGAATCATGCATGCAATCAAAGACTTGCCCTTGGGAGTTGATTTGGGGACTTGAGAGAACAAGGAAAACAGAAAAGCTCGGTTGTACAAGGATTCCTTCACAAGGTACAACCCTTCTATGCATGCATGTTCATTTTTCCTATAAATGGAAACATTTAATGAATAGATGAACAAACCCATACTTGATCAATGATTCTAACGTGGAAATAAATTATTGAGTCACAAGAGTGCTGTACCTATTAACATTTGTAAGAATCGGGGTTCGGATTGATGAAATTTACCATAAATGGAAAGCTCGGGAAGTTAGGGTAATGTTTTGATTAGGAATATAGGCCACAAATGAACCACTGAACAACCCCAATATGTTATTCTATGTATTCCCCAAATGATTCTGGCCCAAAACGACAATATGTAAAAATGGCATTAAAAGACAAAATAATCGGGCCAGATTGAGGCGTACCGCCCAAGTTGGATACATGCAGAGCGGTACGCCCTGAACACTAAAGACTGTAATCAAAATATCAGATTACAGCGTACCGCCCAAAAGTTTATTGATCAGTGCGGTACGCCCAAAAATTGAAACCAGAAACTCGGATTATCCTTTGACGCGTACCGCCCAGAAATGGTTAGTTCCAGGCGGTACGCCTATAAAGGAAAATGACAGAATAATAGATAAATTCTAAGTTAACCAAAAACTTAGCTTGACTGATCTACTGATTGTATTTCATGATATTTTGAACCTGAGATTGCTAAGGGACACGTTATCCTTGTATATGACGAATATGTACATAATACTTCTGATAGGTTGCTAGAAACTGAAGATAGGATATTCTAGTCGAATCTCGGATTTCCGTCTAGCACACTATTTCTGACTTCATTACTGTGAGTCCTCTGACTTCCTTTATTAGTTAACTGTTTGAGATCACATTCCTGTTTGATGTATCTGTTATATCTGTTATGAATTACCTTGTCATACACTGTTAGTTGGAATGCCCTGTGTGGGTCATTATATACTTTCTGGTCATTAAGGTTGAGACCACTAGACATATAAGGGATTATAGCGGCCGTTATAGTTGAACGATCCATATTCACCCGGATCCCCTAGTATTAATTTACTAGGGGGAATATGTACTTATATGTTGAACCTAAAAACTACTCGTAGAGGGTGTACGGCTATGCGCAACGTGCCCGTAGAGTACCTGAGTGTTGACCCTGGATGCGACATGATAATTTCATAACCTGTATGTGTTTGAAAACCGTTAATGTGATGATTGTAGTTACGACTCACCAACAACATATGTTGTTGACTCTGTGATTGACTTATGTTGCAGGTAAGCAAGTTTAGGTGTGGATCTAATCTGATCTTGGAAACATTCTGATGGTTGTTGTCACTATGATTATGGGCCTGTATAATAAACGAATGATGTCTGTAACTGAATACCTGTTATGACTATGTTTCCTTTGGTGTATTGTATCTCTTGCTTATTCAGTCCCAGGTCATATCCGGTGACTATCGATTCTATTAGATCGGCTAAGAGGTGCTTAGTGCATCCTCATTCAGAGTCGGCCTAGAGTTTCACTGTGTGGATTGGATGTCCGTTATGTATGTTTGTGTGTTTATATTTTAGTTGGTGCCTCGGGAACTGATACGGACAGCCGGTCCCACACCTTCCCCCGCACCTGGCAGGGGGCGGCGGAGGGGGGGGGGGGGCGTGGGGGGTGACAAAGCGTGATAAAACCTCGGATGAATCCGAGAAAGGAGCCAAAACCGACGACCCTTAGGGTTCTTGAAAATCCTCCAAAAAAAACTTTAAACTTTATTCAAATTCTTAACCACCTAATAATGAATTACAATGTTCTTTAAATAGGAAAAAGAGAAACTTAAGCAACAAGAAAAATAACTTATATAAATTATTAAATAATTAAATAAAACTATTTAAATTAAAGATAGATTAAAATCTTCAACCCAATGGAGATAAGTCTAGATCCGTTTATGACGCGCAAACAAAGGCGCGCATTGTGCGTCATAAAATATGTGTCAAGGAAGCCCCCGTCTTAAATCTTCTTATGACTCGCATTTTTTGCGAGTCATGGTTTTAATTTTTTTTTTAAAAAAATATCTTTCTAGAATCAATAATTTTCACATTAAATGACAATTAACCTTATAATACAAAATAAAATACACTTAAAAAATAATACATTTCATATATATAGCAACATTACAAAGTTAACATGAGTTTACACAAAATAAATTAATAAATAAATAAATAAACTATGAACTAATTAGTTAACATGAGTTTACACTTGCAAACTGAACACTACCACTACTATCTGCACTCACAAGGGTTCCGCACCTGGGTTGTTTCCTGCTTGAAGGATGAGGCAGATATCTCACAGTTCCAAAACTTACTCGACACTTGAGTTTAGCCTGCTGTTGGAAAGTCAAGCATATGTTCTACTTAAATGTACAACCTTATACATACGGGTGTGCAGAAGAATAAATTGACCAACAACTTAATAAGTATGAATAAGTGCTGATGATAAAAAGATAAAACTAACATGATTCATGATCTGTAAAAAAACCTGATTATGATAATAAGAAACATCAGACCAAAGAGTCATCTATTCACAGTGCAGCAAATATATTCTGCAGATTCCAAAAGTAAACAATTAGAGCCTATATATATAACAAGTAAAGTTATATTTGAAATTCTGTTTCAGAACTCTCCTAATTCTTATGATTTCTTCAGTGTTCCAGCCTTGTGTTCAAAATATATGTAGGATGAAGAACTAAAAATGGGGCCCTTTTTCTGAGGATTTTCACACCTTCTTTACCTGATTCCTCAATGTTGTGAGGTAAATTTTAAACCATTGTCAATTCTTTAGTGTTTTGTAGCCTTGTGTGCATTTCATATGTAAGATGAAGAACTAAAAAAGCGACCCTTCTCTGAGGTTTTTCACAACTTATTTTACCCAGTTCCTCAATGTGTAAAGTAAATTTTAAACCACTGAAACCTACTTCATACCTGAGTTTTTGAATCTCTAAAGGGAGCCTGTTGTTCGCAAGTCTGGCATCGGTTATATTTCAATGTACAACTCAAAACCTGCCCAATCTGGTGCTCATTTGCCCACCTCAAAACCTGCCCAATCTGGTGCTCATTTGTCCATCTCTAGTCTGAATTTACAAATTTGTCATAGTACATTCTAAGAATCAGATGCAAAAATAACTCTACAGTACTAAGAAAGGAAACATTGCACCAAATAAACTATAAAATGACCAAATGGGAGCTACCTGAAGTTTCATGGAATCTGCAGTTGATAGTCCAAACACATGCCTATTTGTTTATAACCTCGTATATCATATTTACCACTGAAGTCCGTTCTTTGCTATCAACTGCTGATATAACGGACTACGCCAAATCCTTATGTCATTATTTATTAAGTTATAGATACAAGATATACTTAGACCAATCGTTGTAGGATGACTTGACTAACCTAATCAAAGATGTTGTCAAGTCTATGGATGTTTCTACGACTAACCTGATTTAATTATCTGCTGCTGGTGGTGGTGTTGAATACGTGGGTCTGATTTCAGGTGCAGCAGTTTAGATGGGTTGGATAATATTTTGCTAATATTTTAGAAAGCTCAAGATGTCCAACCTGTCCATGAGGGTGTTGGTTTTTTGCAGCCCAAGTATGATGCGGTTGATATGAACCCATGGCTATTAAGCAGTCATTTTTTAAGTAAACTAATGTTATTGGTTGTGCAGTCATATTTAGTTATTAAACAATACTATTGTTTTATGGAACTGATGTTGAATAAATAATCAAAAGGGAAAATATCATAGTGTCTCTTCTGTTGTGTTTTTCATTAAATATAAGCATACAGCTGTGCAGAATACAAATGAGATTCATTTATAAAGGGAAAAACGATTAGACCCTTGGACTTGGTGTGTACAGATTATAACTAAAACGATCGGACCCATGCAAATTAATGTATAAAAAGGTCTTTTTAGTAGTAGTTGAACTATTTTTTCCTTTTTTGCATACTGATGTTCACAAACATGATAGTCGATACTAGATAGAACTATTGTAGAACTTGTTAACCGAGTGAAATGTATTATTCAGTAGTGAATTGCAAAAGTTAGGTGATGCCAGAAATGGCTAGCTCTTATCTGTTACTTTTTGTATGTTGTAAAATTATATAAAAATAAAAAAGATGGCCTTTAACAACAGTATCTTTGCTTTAATCATGTAAAAGTTCAAGGCATTAAGGTAAACAATAGACGCATTGAGGACAATAGAGAACGTAATTAACCGATTGTTTTATTGATCAAAATGAACAACTACAATCAGTGAAACACTCAGAAACACAACACAGAGAAACACCTTGAAAACACACACTTAGGAAATCTCACACGCTCAGAAGTCTAAAATTACAAAGATCAAACACATATTTATACCCAGCTGGCCGAGCTTCGGCCGAACCTCAGGTTCGGCCAGTCCGAACTTCAGGTTCGGACCTAGTTCGGCCAGACCTAGTTGACTTGATCTTGTACTTTGTTTGATACTTCACACGACGCACATATCAGGTATCAACAAACTCCCCCTCGTCGTGTGCAGTATCTCTTCTATCTTTTCAACATCATCAAATCTGTATCTTCAATCAAGCTCCCCCTCAAGTGTAGAATCCGTTCGTTTAATGAAATGAATCTTCAAACAAACTCCTTCTCAACTCGATCGTAGCTTGATCTTGAATACTTGATGACATTTTAGTGTATCTCTTGTCTTTCATCAACATCTTCAGAAGACTTGAAGTTGTGATAACATGCACATAGCAACTTGTTCAAACTTTTAGAAATAATCTTGGCGCAAAACGTCTCTTTGAGACTCCAAGATATGATTTTGAAAATTGATTTGTATCACGTGTTGATCAGATCGAAAATAAAGCAGAAACAAAATCTTTTTGATTTTTCAAAGTTTATGCTAAAACACACCGATTTTTTTTTTTTGAGTTTTTTTGAAATAAAATGAAATTGCAATACAGAATCAAACACTATTTTTGGTATGAGAAAGATCACTATATGGGATCATATTGAATATAACGCACTGAACTGCATTTCAATTTCAATTAATCGAAGCACACAAGTCAAGCTGATTGCTGGTATATTTGTCCAACTTAAACTCAGGGAGAATCATACGCATAACATCTGGATATGTTAAGGTATTAATTAGATTTGCATTGACCAGTGTATCCCACACTATCAGACATAATCAGACATTTTCAGCTTTTCTTTTCTTTTTCCTTTTGTGTGACGGCATATGTGATTTTTCACAATGCATAATATTTTCATGATATCGTCAACTGTGTTCCATGCAAAAAGAAATAAGAACGTTAAATCGTCTACCTTAAGGTCGATCTTTCGATACGCAGATAAGGCCTCGAATTTAATAAAATAAGAAAATAAAACAAGTTGAAATTGTATAACCCAACAACAATCAGGTCGGTACTCCCGTACACGTAGAGAAAGTCCGATGAGTTATACGAAACACCAAAGAAAATAAAGCAGAACGTCAAACGAACAACGATCAGGTCGATCTTTCGATACGTAGAAAAAATCCGATCGTTTGACAAAATAAAGAAAATCAAACAAGTCTAAATCTTTGCAAAATGACACATGTATACACAGTAACTTCTCATTTTGAATTTCACACTTATTTTTCTTTTTGTGTCATGAAATATGCATCAAGATGTTATCCACTTGGTCAAGCATTAGTATTTAGTGTATATCACATTTGAATACTTTCTGATTTGCCGAGCCTACCAAGCAAATCAAACGACGATCTTATGGCTCTTTCATCTACTCTATCCATGAGTCAGATACGTAAGCCAATGTACCATCATTTCCCAATGATCAAATTCTCACAATTTTATATATATATAGCATGTATTCACCTTCCTTCGTTATATATTTGGCATGTATTCACTTTCTCCCCATAACATGTATTTTTTCAATTACTCCCCCTTACTTACAATTCTCCCCCTTAAAATGAAAACTCTATTTTTGGATTTTCATTTTACACAAAAACAAGACTCATTTTTGGTATTTTTGAGAAAAACTTTTAAACAAAGAAAAGTGATCAATCAACACGGATACGATGCAATATTAGAATTCAGAAAAATTTGCAGGTTAGAAAGATTTATCATGAATATTTAAATTAAGCATAATACTCCTCCATCAACAACTAGGCAATTGTCAATAGGTCTTCTAGAAGTACCTGCACACTGGTCAAACGAATTAGTCCATAAATGACCCGAAGCGAATTGCTTCTGGTCGACCAGTGTCCTTGTTTTGCTTAGAAACCACCTTAGGTTTCCATTGCTGTTGTTTTGGTAAGTCTGTTTTTGATGAAACAGTCACAGGTGACCGTAATGAGGAACCTACAATCTGAGCTTTTGAAACAATTGGAACAAAACGTTTTTGTTTTTGAGAATGCAGGTTGAACTTCATCAAAAATTCTACCTTGTTCATCAAAGAACTTTGTTGTGGCAGGTTTACCAAAAACTGATTTCTTATGAAATCTTTGAGGTGAATCAGCAGGTGATGGATAATCTTTTGCCATATGTCCTGGACGACGGCAAATATAACAAATTCTAGTCGTTTTGTCCCATCTTTGATGTACCTGCGAAGAACACACATGAATATCTCGAACATGATCAGAATGAGAATCATATACCTGATGCCTATGATCATGTACCCATTTGGATGTAGGGCTCCGAGATTGAGAACTTTTAGAAGAAATGGTTGCTTTCACAAAGACCTCAACAATCTTCCGAGCATGACACAATGAAGTGGAAATTTTGTGTCAGAAAATAATTGATCCGAACCCTTGAGTTTGTAAAACCGCTCGGGTTGAATTTTATCAGCTTGAAAAACTTCCTTCTTCACTTGTTTCATCTTTAATTTCTTCAAATCATGGGATGATGATGCTGGAATCTTTTCAGCTTTGTTTTTCATCCTGTGAAAACCCAATCCTTCATGCTTTCCAGAAATTTTCTTCTCAGGTGAACCATGACCATGCTTCGCTAATCGAGAAAATTCAGCTTTTACTTCAGTGACATTCTTTTGATCATAAAAAATCTTTTCATCAAACTCAGGTTGAGACAGAATCTTGTCACTAGAAGTAGTCGACTTCTCATTATCAGCAGACGATGAACCAGATACAAACTTTGGTGCTGGAGAAATCTCAGATTTCATAATCTTTTTCTTGTTCTTCTTGCCTTTTGTTCTTCTTTACAACCTTTACTTCTGCAGAAGTGGAAGATGAAACCTTTGAATAATCAAAATCATCAACCTGTTCCTTCACTTCTTTGAAAGCTTCTTTGATATGAGCAGGGGGTAATGCAGTTTTATCAAACATCTTCTCAAAATTAGCATCATTAGCTAAGAAGCTTGTGAAAACTTGAGAATTTGAAACATTGTTGAGCAGACGATTAGCATCAAGAACTTGAATTTTGAGATCAGAAATTTGCTATTGAGCTTCTGCAAAGTCCTTTTCTTTAGCAATCAAACGCTTCGCAACTTTGTGAGTTTCAAACTTTTGCATCCGAAGATTGTCAAGTCCTTCATGTAATTCCTTTTTCAATTTATTCTCATTTCGCTTCTGAATTTCCAGATTTGCAACTTGAACTTTGTTAACACTTACCAACTCACGCTTCTCATCCAACAACTTTTCCATATCAACTTGATATGCTTCAATTTTAGCAGCAGACTCATCAACACTCTTAGTAAGCAAATCAAGCTTGATCTTGGATTTGTCAAACAAATTTTGGAAATCATTAGCAGTATCTTCTGCTTCATCCTTCCATTTCTTCACTTCTTTCACCAACTCATCATTTTCTTCACAAATCATAGCTTTTGCAGTTTCAACATCCTTTATGTCTTGCTTCAAAACTTCCAAAACCTCATTCAATGTTTGGATTTCCATTGTCAAATACTCATTCTTTAATGTCAACTCCTTGTCATGATCTTTAGAAATGTTCAAATCTGAATTACTCACATCTAATGCCTCAGACAGTTGTTGAACTTTATTCATTAATAAAGCATTTTCTTTCATCAGACTCTCCAAGTTTTCAGCAGATTCATACGAACTTGGAATTGAACTAGTATCGGAACTAGTATCTGAATATGAATCATCTGACTGAACATGAGTGACAATCAAGGCTGATGAATCATAACCAAATTGTTGACCCCAATCATAAACACCATCATGTTGTGCTGTCAATGCTGTAGACTTGCTAGTGTTACTAGTAGATGGTTGAGTAAAACCAGGCTTTGGTGATTGAGGAACACCAGACTTATTTGCATGTGCTTGTTGACAATCTTTAGCAAAATGTCCAAGCTGTGAACACTTATAACACTTTAATTTTGACTTGTCAAAACCCAGTTTATCACCAGAAAGATTCCTTCCATGTTTCTTAAAGAATCTCTTAGATCTTTGACATAACATAGCATATTGCCAAGATACATCCAATTCAGTTAGTTGATCATCATCAAGAGCATCAAGATCCTCACTGGTTAACTTAGCATCAGCAACATTTTTGAGAATCAAACCAAAAGATGATGAAATCAATGCATAAATCATTTTGGCACAATCATCTGTTGATTCAGCTGAAAAGCATTTTGACTTGCAAAATTTGGAATTGTGAAATTGCAACCCCTTGAAGAATTATTATCAGAATTTCCTGAAACTCCAGCTATAAAAGCAACACTTGGTGCTGTATTCTGATTTGGTTTAGACTTTGAACTCATGCTTGCACTATTCTCACCATGATACAGTTCAGGATTCTGCAAAGTAGCAGTTGACTTCTTTGAGTTTAACATTTCCATTTCTCGAGCATGAAGTTTTCCAGTAAGCTCGTGAAATGTCATTGTAGAGTAATCCTTTTCATGTGTGAGTAGCAAAACATAATTTTCCCATTTCTCTGGAAAGGCTTCCAAAATCTTTTTTTTCAAATCAGCATTAGTTTTCTCAATCCCAACCACCTTTAATTCACTAATCAAGTGTGACAATCTTGAAACAAGAGCAGTAATGTTTTCATTATCATAATTCTGAAAGTTATCAAACTCTTTGTTCAAAACCTTCTTTCGACTCTTCTTGTAATCATCATTACCCTCACATCTCGCTGATAAAGCATCCCACAATTGCTTAGATTTCTTGCACGTACTAAATTGATGAAGCAACTCAGCAGGTAATGCCATCGTAAGATAACCATAAGCTTTTTGTTCAAGCTCGTATGATTTCCTTTCAGCAAGATCAAAGGTATGAACTTCTTTAAAATCTCCCGCATCAGTTGGGTGTTGATAAAGTTTCTTGAGAGGAATCCACAAATCAATATCATTCGTACTTATGTAAGCAGAAAATCGTTTCTTCCAATTCTGGTAATCTTCAAGCTTCAACAATTTGGGAACTTTCTGACTTGTTCCAATTTCGTTATCAAAATTCATCATGGTTTGCATCACACTTTGCATTGCAGCAAACACTTGAAATTCCGACATCGTTGAAAATTTGAATCTGATGACCGAACCTGCTCCGATCCTATCACTAACCTCCGAACTCTGTCCGAACCTAAATCCAAAGTCCGAACTATGTCCGAACCTGCTCCGAATCAGAAACAACAGGCCGAACTCCTAAACAACTCCGATCTATCTCCGAACCACCTCTGAACTCCGAACTTTGACCGAACTCTCACCGAAGACACACCGAAAGATGTCCGAACTTCAAGTTCGGAGCAGTTACTCCGAACTTGATCTGGAAACTCCGAACTTCGACATAATTTTTCAAAAATGTTCGATTTTTGATGGATTTTGACGAAAAACGTACCAGTCAGACCAGAAATATGATGAGGAACGATTTAAGAGCAATTTTGACACAAAACGCACGTTAGAAATGATTGAAAATACAAAAAGAAGCACGAGAAAACTTCAAAAACGCTCAAACGTCCGAGAATTAGCAACCACAGATCAGTAAAGTGAACCAGAAAGCTCTGATACCACTTGAAAATGCGTGAGCATCGGATCGTCTATTCGATCTAGCTAATCGGACATCGAAACGTAATTAACCGATTGTTTTATTGATCAAAATGAACAATTACAATCAGTGAAACACTCAGAAACACAACACAGAGAAACACCTTGAAAACACACACTTAGGAAATCTCACACGCTCAGAAGTCTAAAATTACAAAGATCAAACACATATTTATACCCAGCTGGCCGAGCTTCGGCCGAACCTCAGGTTCGTCCAGTCCGAACTTCAGGTTCGGACCTAGTTCGGCCAGACCTAGTTGACTTGATCTTGTACTTTGTTTGATACTTCACACGACACACATATCAGGTATCAACAGATTGTGCACCCATAGTACACATATCTATGGTTGAGGTGATGCCTTGAAAAACTTATTTTCTTCTAAAATACATGCCTTGTTCATGTTGCGGGAGGCAATGAGCCAAAAACTACAGAACACAGTTACCTTCCATCATGTTCAATTTTTTTTTCTGATAACACAAAAGGAACGATATTAGTAAAATATATACACATACGTACATTGTGGTCTGTACATATGTGTGTAGGTGTAACTCTGTTACTCTGCAATAGAACGCCTATTACTACTAATACTTAACATAGATATTAATACGTACTACGTACAAAAGTTTTAAAAATGAAAATTAACTGCATTAAGAGTTGGATCTCACCTTTAGTTTGTATATTTTATGGCGCGAAAAAGTCACCATACAATCACCTGTTCTAATATCTGAAAACGATCTAAGAAATGTTTTGAACGGTACTAATGGTGAAAGCCGGTCATAGTATTGAACCTACATAACAATATAGATCATATGAGTGCTAAAACCAATAATGACAAAATATGAGCATATCAGATGATCCACAAACCTCGATATTATCACCAGTCACTTAAAATGTCCTGAATTAATGGGACCGCAACAAGATCCCCACACAGGTAAAGCTCATCAGCCGGAATTCCTAAAAGAACACGTGTAAATGAAAATTCATGTGACCTGCAACCTATCATCTACATATGTAAAGAGTGTTCGTGTACTCATAAGCTAAAGTATCGGTAGATATCAAATAATGACTGAATTGTATCAAATAATGCTATAGGATCAATTGATCACGACATTATCAATAAAGTAATACAATTTAAGGAAGATAATCAGAACCATCAAGCGCCGTTTAACCATTGTCTATTTCTGTCAATTTTCAGAACTTGGTTTTGTTAAGCCTATGAGGTGACACTAACAATAACAACCAAATTAGTTAAACACTGGAAGTAAGATGGAGTAAATGAGAACATAATAGCAATACAATTAGAACAATATCTAATTTAACAGAAACCATGCTCCCAGTAGTACTACAGATTTATAGATAGATCACAACAACAACAAAAAAATCAATCAGTAAATATTCACAAATTTAAGAGCATGCCAAATATCATACAGGGAAGGATCATTTATTTCATAACTATCAAGCAGGCAATATATCTTTTCTGTCTCCTGGTTGATGTAGACAAGGTGTCCAGCTTCAAATTTATTTCAAAAGTAAGTCTTATAAGCATAGCTTCTTTTAAACATGAGGTTCATATATAAAATACGGCAAACAGGAAAGCACATCAGCACGCAGAAGTTAATCAACACCAGAAATACTTGCACAAAATATTTTAATCACAGATTCTATTAGACTAGATTGATTGTATGTATTTACCATATAGTATAGGGATGTAGTATGTAAATAGTGGAGTCTATGTAAATTATATATTGTGGAGATTAATGAGAATCAATCAAGGGATTCAATTCTATCATGGTATCATTGAGAAAAACGATCCTGCCTATTCTTCCTCCCCAATCCACATAAACTTTCCTTCTGCACTCATCTTTTCCGGCGAAAACCCTAGCGCTGCCTCCCCCTTTTCTGGTCTCTTCCTGCCAGATTCTCATCTTCTTTCCCACCCTCCTCCCTTCTCGCCACCATGTCGAACACCATCCACCCTGCCCTCACCGTAACTAATATCAAAACCTTCATTCCCATCGTTCTTGAACTCAAGAATGGGAAGTTTGTGACATGGGTCGAGTTATTTAAACTTCACTGTAAAGCGTTCCAATACTATGATCATCTGAAAATCACTTCTCCCCCACCTCCCCTTGCTCCAGTCGACAAAGACAAACCACCGCCCCCCGTCGACACATAATTATGGGAACGCATTGACGCCGTTGTTTTGTAGTGGATATACGACACCATCTCCTGTGACTTAATCGAGAATCTCATGACCCCAGACACCAACGCATGCAGTGCTTGGAAATCGTTGAAGGCCATATTCAATGACAATGAGAAATCCTGGGCTCTTCAACTCGAGCAACAATTTACCAACACCAAGCTTGATCCATTTGCAGACATATCCTCGTACTGTCAAGCCTTGAAAGAACTCTCTAATTAGTTGCAGAACGTCAACGCCCCAGTTTCCAATCATCGAATGGTTCTTCAACTGATTCCGGGTCTTAATGAGAATTACGATGGGGGTCGCCATGCTGATTCAATAAATGACCCCCTTCCCGACTTCTTTACCGCCCGCAGCAAACTGTTGTTAGAAAAATTGTGGAAAGCGAACCAACTGAAAAATGCCTCAGGAGCTCTCTAGTTCGACCCCCTTTCCTCAAACAGCATCGCAATCGGCTTCCCAATCCAGGGGGTACAAAAGCTCCAGGGGTGCACAGAATTATGGTCAATGTACCTTGTTTAATAATAATTTTGGCAGGGGTCGAAACAACCGGAATAGGAACCGCATTCGGTCACGAGGCCGCGAGTTTGCTACACCACCGAATACTTATCCACCTTGGCAGCCCCCTTCATCACCCTGGACATATCCGCCGCCCCCACCATGTACATACCCCACAGCCCCTGGCCCATATGCAACGGGTCCGTCTACTGGTGCAGCTCCACGACCCTCTGGGGCACCGGGAATCCTTGGTGCTCCTCCACAAGCCTATGCTGCCTCGGATCAGTACTATACACTGATGCAACTTGCACAAGGTTTCAACACCATGACTGTCACACCCCCAAATAACCACTAACGGAGTTTATACCGTTAAGGGGTGCGAGCAAACCAGGACCACAACCATTAGTTACAAATACTAAACGAATCAGAGTTAGTCCAAATATATGCCATAAATAAAGTCTCAAAATACGCAGCGGAAAATATTGTCTTAGCACTAACCACGTGCTTTACAAAATTATTGTTTTAAATTCCCAATTCGATTTAAACAAAAGTAAAAGGTCTTCACGTGCCATGCCAATCCGCTCCGGATACTCCTCAGCGATCTGCAAAAGTTTAAACCACGCAAGTGTCAACCTAACGGTTGGTGAGTTCACAGTGGGCATGTCATGCAGTGGCCCGGTCTCATAATCACAATTGTATCAACATATACTTATGTAATAGTTTTGTAAAAACATTGCCAAGTGCTGAATTATCGAATATGTACTTAGTTAAGTAAAGATTAAAGCGGTCAACCGATATCGCGGGTAGCTAATCCGGTTTCCATGCACTAAGGAAGTTCGTACCAAAGCTGACGTAACAGAGTTCGGCATTTGCCGATGGTTTGTGCCTCCAGCTGTGTTCCTCATGGGACGCACAACTAAATTAGGCTAATATTGCACTCCGTTCGGCCTCCAACCGGTTGGCTACACATTTGTGTACCGCGGAGCAGGGTTTGTCAAACCCTCAGTAGATCTACCCAACATCCCCTCGCTTCGCAAATTAATGGTACTAAATTGTTGAAGACTTTTAAGTTTTATGGCATCCTTAGAAATCATGTGATATCATTTGGTTTAGACTTTAACCTACACTAGTCATATTAAAACCGTTTATTCTGGATTTCATTTGAAATCCCAAATGAGTTTAAGTATTAAATAGTTGGTTGCGGATTTCATTTGAAACCCCGTGGGTGGACAGTTACAAGTGCTTCCCATAAAACACTCCAACTTCCACAACAGATATTCCATTTGGCGATACCTCAAATTGTCAGCGTTGTTTTCCGTTAAGTAAATTCGTTGTGACCCAAACGGGCTCACAATTAATGGATTAGTGAAACTCACCTTTGGTTGCACTGCTACACTTGCTAAATAATCCAAGTATGGTTGTTAACGAAGACCTAAGAACACGTTTAGGTCTTAAGTATTAGTTTTGTGTCTAATCTTTAACTTACGTCACTATGGCCCATAACATAGCACGTTCGAACTATGACACGACATACCGACACACGACACCGATGGTTGATCATAAACGAAGGTTCACATAACACAGAAATCAAAACATGCTTCATTATTGTATAATCATGTAAGTCATGGCATAACATTCAAATGAGTTGCACAAGTTTGGGTTTTGAGTCTTGGCACAGTTTCGCTATACAGTTTCGCTATATTTTCACTACACAGTTTCGCTGTGTGCACGGGCCTCACTTTCGCTGGGTAATACCCGATGACACAGTTTCGCTAGCTAGTTTCGCTCGAAACTGATGACACAGTTTCGCTGGCATAGCTTCGCTCGAAACTGGTTTGAACTTTCGTTCAGGGACAAGGTCTATGGTTGTTTCGCTCGGTAGTTTCGTTCAAACAATACACAGACGACACTATAGTTTCGCTACATAGTGTCGCTGGATGAATATTCAAAGGGTTTGCGAAACTACAGTTTCGCCTATAGAATGCCCAGTTTCGCTAGTCGCGAAAAACTCATTTTTAAGACCAAAAATCAATCTAACAGTTTCCATACTTCATGTAATTCATTATCTAGCATGCATAAACATTTACCAACATTAAACAGTAAGTTTTAACACCTTAAACATGGATTTTCATCATCAAATCACCAAGAACACATTTTAAGCATAAAATGACCTAACTAGCATAAATCTTCATTATGGCATGATTTTACACGTAAAGTTGCAGACTTTATGATAGATCTAGCATTCCTAAGCATCATATCAGAAGATTAAACGATTACATGGAGGTTTGGTCATGCTTTTTAAGAAAACACATAGAAATGCAAGAAAGACGGTTTTGGAGACTCACGGTTCGATCAAGGATCCGAATGGGTGATGTCTCGAGGCTGAGATCACGGCGGCTCGTGGTGTTTCTCGGTTGACCAGAATTCAGGAGAGTGTGTGTGTGTTTTTGAGAAAATGGTGCAAGTAATGAGGGTTCTAGGGTTTTATAAAATATATATCAGGGGCTAGTTTTGCTGGCCAAGCGAAACTAACACTGTAAATCAAGAGTTTAGCTACCGAGCGAACCTACAGTTCCGCTGGTAACCAAGAGTGGCCAAATTTTATCACAAAATCAAGGATTCACAATTTGTCATGCTATTAATAATACTAAATCATGCATTACATCACGTTGCACATAATGGCAATAAATAAATAAATAAATGAACACATAACACATATGGTCGGGTTCGGTGATCAACCAAAGGTCATGGACGTATTCGGTCTAGTTAAGCATTAGTTACTAAGTTAACACTTATAACGTAACTAACGGAGATTGTCTAACGGAAGTTAACCTTGGAATTCTCGGATGTCACATCATCCCCTTGTAATTGGAATTTTCGTCCCGAAAATTATTCTTGCGTTGTAGCGTTTGCAGCCTCGGCCGTCGTTGTTGCTATAGTTGCTGGGGAAAGAAAGAAAAAGTTTTAGGGTCGCCACATCCTCCTCCTGTTAAAGAAATTTTGGTCCCCAAAATTAAATCATACCTTGAGTTTCTGTGGACGTTTGCCCGAACAAGTGAGGATACTTTTTCTTCATTTGATCCTCTTGTTCCCAAGTATATTCAGGTCCACGCCTTGAGTTCCATCGAACCTTGACGATCGGAATCTTGCTACGTTTGAGGGCTTTCTCCTCGCGTCCCATGATTTCTACCGGTTGCTCAATAAATCTCAGATGTTCGTCAATTTCCAATTCCTCCAAAGGAATTATTTCAGTGTCTTCAGCCAGACATTTCTTCAGGTTCGAGACGTGAAACACGTTGTGAACTCCATCGAGTTCGGCAGGGAGTTGTAATCGGTAGGCCACCGGGCCTACTTCCCCAATGATTTCAAATGTACCGATATAGCGAGGATTCAGCTTTCCACGCTTTCCGAAGCGTATCACTCCTTTCCAGGGAGATACCTTCAATAGTACCTTGTCGCCTACCTCGAACTTCAAGGGTTTACGGCGTTTGTCGGCATAGCTCTTTTGTCTGTCACGTGCTGCGGCTATCCGCTTTCTGATTTGAATGATTCGTTCAGTTGTATCATGAATGATTTCCGGTCCGGTGAGTCCTTTCTCACCCGTTTCGGCCCAACACACGGGCGATCTGCATTTTCTGCCATAAAGAGCTTCAAAAGGTGCTGCACCGATTGCTCGTATGATAACTGTTGTTGTAGGAGAACTCCACCAACGGAAGGTGAGCCTCCCAGTCTTTACCGAAGTCGAGAACGCAAGCTCGGAGCATGTCTTCTAGAGTCTGAATAGTTCGTTCCGTCTGACCGTCGGTCTGTGGGTGATAAGCTGTACTCATATCCAGTCTGGTTCCTAGTGCGTCTTGCATAGATTGCCATAGTCGGGAAGTAAATCGAGGATCTCGGATCGGAGATAATGGTCTTAGGCACTCCATGTAGTGCCACAATTCGGTCAATGTACAGCTTTGTTAACTTATCCATATTGTCACTTTCCTTCATTGGAATAAAGTGTGCAGATTTGGTTAGTCGATCAATGATAACCCAAATCGCATCCGGTCGATTCGATCGATGAGGTAGTCCCGTTACGAAATCCATGGAGATATCCTCCCACTTCCATTCCGGGATCTTTGGTTGCTGCAATAATCCAGAAGGCTTTTGATACTCGATCTTGACTCTTGAGCATGTTAAACACTTAGCCACATATCGCGCGATGTCGGCTTTCATATTCGGCCATCAATACAAGTTCTTCAAATCTTGGTACATTTTATCCGATCCAGGGTGCACCGAATACCTTGATTTGTGAGCCTCGTCCATCACGAGCTCACGGAGATTTCCAAGTAAAGGAATCCAAATTCTGTCATTGTAATATCCGAGTCCGTCGGACTTAATTTCAGAGTTACCATCCACCCCTCGCAGTGCTTCAGCCGTGAAGTTTTCTTCTTTTAGAGCTTCTCGTTGGGCATCGCGGATCCGATCCAGCAATCCCGTGTGAATGGTAAGTTGCAGCGCTCGTACTCGTCGAGGCTTTTCATACTCTTTTCGGCTTAAGGCATCAGCCACAACATTGGCTTTTCCCGGGTGATACTTAATCGCTAAGTCATAATCATTTAGTAGCTCGACCCACCTTCGTTGTCGCATGTTGAGGTCCTTTTGTTCAAAGATATGTTGTAAGCTTTTGTGGTCGGTAAATATTGTGCACTTTGTTCCGTAGAGGTAATGTCTCCAAATCTTGAGTGCAAATACAACGGCTCCCAATTCCAAATCATGTGTTGTATAATTCTTCTCAGTAACCTTCAGTTGTCTGGACCCGTAGGCAATCACTTTGTCTCGTTGCATCAACACGCAACCGAGTCCTTGAATGGATGCATCGCAGTAAACCACGAAGTCGTCAACCCCTTCGGGTAACGAGAGAATCGGAGCTGAACATAACATGTCCTTAAGAGTTTGAAACGCGTGCTCTTCTTTTTCACCCCATCTATATTGCACTCCTTTGTGCGTTAAAGCTGTTAAGGGTTGAGCCAATTGCGAGAAACCCTTGATGAATCTTCGGTAATATCCAGCAAGTCCCAAAAATTGTCGGATTTCGGTCGGCGCTCTCGGGGTAGACCAATTCTTGATAGCTTCCACTTTAGCTGGGTCGACATGAATTCCATCCTGATTAACAATGTGTCCAAGAAACTGGACTTCGCGAATCCAAAAATCGCACTTGGAAAACTTGGCGTAAAGCTGTTCCTTGCGGAGTAATTCCAAGATAAGTCGTAGGTGATTCTCGTGTTCTTCCTTTGTCTTGGAGTAGATCAAAATATCATCAATGAAAACTATCACAAACTGGTCGAGGTACGGCTTGCACACTCGATTCATCAGATCCATAAATACAGCAGGTGCATTGGTTAGCCCAAACGGCATAACCAGGAACTCATAGTGACCATACCGAGTTCTGAAGGCAGTCTTAGAAACATCCTCATCGCGAACACGAAGTTGGTGATATCCAGACCGTAGGTCAATCTTTGAAAAGTAGCTCGAACCTTGCAGTTGGTCGAAAAGATCGTCGATTCGAGGAAGTGGATACCGATTCTTGATCGTAACCTTGTTAAGCTCTCGGTAGTCGATACACATTCGGAACGTTCCATCTTTCTTCTTAACAAACAATACTGGTGCTCCGCATGGAGACGAACTTGGACGAATAAATCCCTTGTCGAGTAGCTCTTGAAGTTGCGTGGAGAGTTCGTTGAGTTCGCTTACCGCCAAACGGTAAGGTGCGCGTGCAATCGGAGCCGCTCCGGGAACTAAGTCGATTCCAAACTCAACTTGTCGAAATGGAGGCAAACCAGGCAGTATCATCAGGAAATACATCTTGGAAGTCGCGGACTATCGGGTAGTCGTTGATTCTACGCTCGGGAAGTGTCGTGTCGGTGACGTTTGCAAGTACCGCGAAGTGCCCCTTGCGAAGGCACTTTTGAGCTTTAAGAAACGAAATAATACCGGTGACTGTTCCGCCTCTTTCACCTTGAACCTGTTAACACTTCACCTTCCTTGAGTGGGATACGAACCACTTTTTCTTGACATAAAATTTCAGCTCGGTTTCCAGATAACCAATCCATTCCTACTATGACGTCAAAACTACCAATCGGGAAAGGCATAAGATCGATTCCTAACGTATGGCCAGCTAGTTCTAACTTACAGTCTTTAACTATCTGAGTTGTATCATGAAGTTTACCATTCGCTAATTCTACCACATATTTAGCATCTAAGTCCATCGGTTTAGCATTAATTAGTCTAGCAAACTTAGTGGAAATAAAAATTCTTTCAGCACCAGAATCAAACAATACAGTAACGAAGAAACCATTAAGCATAAATTTACCGTTAATCACGTTGGCGTCGTTGCGAGCTTCTCCTTGACCCATAACGAAGGCACGACCTCTACCATTCCCACCATTACCGTTCCCACCATTACCATTCCCACCGTTACCATTCCCACCGTTACCATTTCCATTGCCCGGGTTTCCACCGTTGCCATTGGTACCATTCCCTTGTCTGCGCAATTGCGGGCAATCTTTCCTCATGTGGCCTTGAGCACCACATTCATAACAGCCACGGGCTCCACCATTGTTGTTGTTCTGATTGTTTCCTTGCCCGTTGCGGTTGTTTCCGTTTCCCCTGTTGTTGTTATTTCCTCCTTGGTTCTGACCGTTGTTGTTTAACTTTTGCAAGTTGGTCCAGCAGTTGTTGGCCTCATGACCCGGTTTCCCACATCTTCCACACTCCAGACCTTTGCTACACATACCATTGTGGTGTTTCCCGCACTTGTTACAAAACGGAGCTTTACCCTTGTAGTTTCCATTCCCGCCTTGGCGACTGTTACTTCCACTATTGCTGCCACTGTTGAAATTGGACCTTGTGTTGTCAGGTCGCTTGTTCTGATATTGGGAGTTAGAGGATCTCCCAGATTGATTTCCAACAGATTGATTGTTCACAGATGTTGCTGGAGCTTCTTCTTCAGTCTTACGCTTGCCACTTAAGGCAGTCTTCACAGTGGTCTTTGCGGGTAGAGTACCTCTCTCAATTTCCTGATCGGTTAACTTGTGAGCCAAGCGGATGGCTTGCTGCACGGTTGTTGGGTTGTTAGCTGTCACCAAGCTCTTGATTTGTGGCGCAAGACCTTCCAGATAACGCTCAATGCGTTTAAATTCAGCATCAACCATTGTTGGGCATAGCATCGCGTACTCGTGGTAACGCGCAGTGTATTCCTCAATTTCTGACCCAGACATTTTGGAGTTCAAAAACTCTCCTTCTAGTTTCTTGACTTGATCTCGAGGGCAATACTCCTCCATAACCAGTTCCTTAAACGCTTCCCATTCCATGCCATTAGCCGCATCTATCCCAATCATCTGGATTTCGGCATTCCACCAGAAGAGAGCAGCTCCCTCGAAGGTACCAGTCGCATATTTCACTTTGTTCTCGGCAGGGCAGTTGCACATAGAGAAGACTTTCTCAGACTTCTCGATCCACCTGAGGAGTCCTACCGCTCCTTCCTCGCCGGAAAACGTTATCGGCTTGTAGTCCATGAAGGACTTAAACATGCAGTGATGGAGGTTTCCTGATGCATAAATAGTTCGGGTTTTAAGTTTAGACAAGTCAAATTATAATCGCTTTTGTGCCTTAACCAGCATAATAATTACCCTGCGCGGCGAATGCAGCTTGGGCGGCTGCCACTGCGGCTTGCACGTGCTCGTTTATCATGGCTTGCAGTTGTGCAGGCGTCAGGTTAATGTTGTTCCTTCCGTGTCCTCTTCCAGGCATTTTCTGGACATTTAAAGTAGCCAGTGTTCAGTCACAGTATTATTCTATACATCTCCCATAATATGTATATTAACAATTTCCCGTTATCCCACTATTAGTCCAAAAATTTTCGTGCAAAATTGAGGCGTTGTCGGAAAACGTCGTAAGTCGTAAGTACTATCGTCGAAAGTCGGCTTCCCCATAAAAGTCATCGTCGGCGTAGTCATCGTAGTAGAAATCAGGACGTAGCGTGTAGCGTCGTTTCGTTGTCGCTTTCCCCCGGAATAGTGTGCGTATTAGCGTTCGCATTTCGTATTCATGTGTGAATTATTTTTTTCCTAAGGTTTTCCGTTAGACTACTTAGACACGGTCTATATATATATTTATATATATATATATATATATATATATATACATATGAAGTATTTACTTACACAGCAGAGCGAGTATCCCAGGTTGGCACGTAAAAATTTTGTTTTGGGAATTTGTTTGTTCGTTTGTAACTAAGGTTTCAAGTTGCAGTTTCCAAATCGTTTTTCAAAAGTGATTCCAGTTCTCTGCAACTAATGGCTCTGATACCAATCTGTCACACCCCCAAATAACCACTAACGGAGTTTATACCGTTAAGGGGTGCGAGCAAACCAGGACCACAACCATTAGTTACAAATACTAAACGAATCAGAGTTAGTCCAAATATGCCATAAATAAAGTCTCAAAATACGCAGCGGAAAATATTGTCTTAGCACTAACCACGTGCTTTACAAAATTATTGTTTTAAATTCCCAATTCGATTTAAACAAAAGTAAAAGGTCTTCGTGTGCCATGCCAACCCGCTCCGGATACTCCTCAGCGATCTGCAAAAGTTTAAACCACGCAAGTGTCAACCTAACGGTTGGTGAGTTCACAGTGGGCATGTCATGCAGTGGCCCGGTCTCATAAGTGTATGCATCAACATATAATTAAGTAATAGTTTTGTAAAACATTGCCAAGTGCTGAATTATCGAATATGTACTAGTTAAGTAAAGATTAAAGCGGTCAACTGATATCGCGGGTAGCTAATCCGGTTTCCATGCACTAAGGAAGTTCGTACCAAAGCTGACGTAACAGAGTTCGGCATTTGCCGATGGTTTGTGCCTCCAGTTGTGTTCCTCATGGGACCCACAACTAAATTAGGCTGATATTGCACTCTGTTCGGCCTCCAACCGGTTGGCTACACATTTGTGTACCGCAGAGCAGGGTTTGTCAAACCCTCAGTAGATCTACCCAACATCCCCTCGCTTTGCAAATTAATGGTACTAAATTGTTGAGGACTTTTAAGTTTTATGGCATCCTTAGAAATCATGTGATATCATTTGGTTTAGACTTTAACCTACACTAGTCATATTAAAACCGTTAATTATGGATTTCATTTGAAATCCCAAATGAGTTTAAGTATTAAATAGTTGGTTGCGGATTTCATTTGAAACCCCGTGGGTGGACAGTTGCAAGTGCTCCCCATAAAACACTCCAACTTCCACAACAGATATCCCATTTGGCGATACCTCAAATTGTCAGCGTTGTTTTCCGTTAAATAAATTCGTTGTGACCCAAACGGGCTCACAATTAATGGATTAGTGAAACTCACCTTTGGTTGCACTGCTACACTTGCTAAATAATCCAAGTATGATTGTTAACGAAGACCTAATAATCACATTAAGGTCTTAAGTATCAGTTTTGTGTCTAATCTTTAGCTTACATCACTATGGCCCATAACATAGCACGTTGGAACTATGACACGACATACCGACACACGACACCGGCGGTTGATCATAAACGAGGGTTCACATAACACAGAAATCAGAACATGTTTCATTATTGCATAATCATGTAAGTCATGGCATAACATTCAAATAAGTTGCACAAGTTTGGGTTTTGGGTCTTGGCACAGTTTCGCTATACAGTTTCGCTATAGTTTCGCTATACAGTTTCGCTGTGTGCACGGGCAGCACTTTCGCTGGGTAATACCCGATGACACAGTTTCGCTAGCTAGTTTCGCTCGAAACTGATGACACAGTTTCGCTAGCATAGCTTCGCTCGAAACTGGTTTGAACTTTCGTTCAGGGACAAGGTCTATGGTTGTTTCGCTCGGTAGTTTCGTTCAAGCAATACACAGGCGACACTATAGTTTCGCTACATAGTGTCGCTGGATGAATATTCAAAGGGTCTGCGAAACTACAGTTTCGCCTATAGAATGCCCAGTTTCGCTAGTCGCGAAAAACTCGTTTTTAAGACCAAAAATCAATCTAACAGTTTCCATACTTCATGTAATTCATTATCTAGCATGCATAAACATTTACCAACATTAAACAGTAAGTTTTAACACCTTAAACATGGATTTTCATCATCAAATCACCAAGAACACATTTTAAGCATAAAATGACCTAACTAGCATAAATCTTCATTAGGGCATGATTTTACACGTAAAGTTGCAGACTTTATGATAGATCTAGCATTCCTAAGCATCATATCAGAAGATTAAACGATTACATGGAGGTTTGGTCATGCTTTTTAAGAAAACACATAGAAATGCAAGAAAGACGGTTTTGGAGACTCACGATTCGATCAAGGATCCGAATGGGTGATGTCTCGAGGCTGAGATCACGGCGGCTCGTGGTGTTTCTCGGCTGACCAGAATTCAGGAGAGTGTGTGTGTGTGTTTTTGAGAAAATGGTGCAAGTAATGAGGGTTCTAGGGTTTTATAAAATATATACATACAGGGGCTAGTTTCGCTGGCCAAGCGAAACTAACACTGTAAATCAAGAGTTTAGCTACCGAGCGAACCTACAGTTTCGCTCGGTAGTTTCGCTGGTAACCAAGAGTGGCCAAATTTTATCACAAAATCAAGGATTCACAATTTGTCATGCTATTAATAATACTAAATCATGCATTTACATCACGTTGCACATAATGGCAATAAATAAATAAATAAATGAACACATAACACATATGGTCGGGTTCGGTGATCAACCAAAGGTCATGGACGTATTCGGTCTAGTTAAGCATTAGTTAGTAAGTTAACACTTATAACTTAACTAACGGAGATTGTCTAACGGAAGTTAACCTTGGAATTCTCGGATGTCACAATGACACTCAAACCGACTGACAACAATTGGTACCTCGACACTAGCGCAAAAAACCACATGGCTCACTCGACAGGTAAGTTCTCCTCTTATGTCAATAATATCGGATCGAATTTCATCGTTGTAGGCAATGGTAACAAAATCCCGATCCAAGGCATGGGTCACCACACTTAACACCCCACACCCCCACCATATTAAAAACATCCTTGTTTCTCCATCTTTAATTAAAAACTTGTTGTCTGTTAGACATTTAACCACATATAATAATATCTCCATTGAATTTGATAAATTTGGTTTTTATGTGAAGAACTACTCGACGCAGAGGCTTATCCACCGATGTAACAGCTCGGGACCTCTCTACCCGCTTTCTTCTCTTGCCAGCTCATAACCACCCTCCTCCTTTGCTGCTTTGTCTGAAGACCTATGGCATTCCCGTTTGGGCCACCCCGGGACTTTAATCCTTCGTTTACTTAATATAGGCCATAATATTTGTGTGAACAATTTTTCTAGTAACTCTTTATGTTCTTCATGTGCTTTTGGCAAACTAGTGAAATTACCATTTGCTCATTCATTATCTGTTACTAGTGCACCATTTGAAAATGTTCACAGCGATTTGTGGACCTCACCAATTCCCAGCTCGGTTGGTCACAAATATTATATCTTGTTTCTTGATGATTACATGAACCATTTGTGGACGTACCCGTTAGCAAATAAAGCCTCTGTTTTTTACTGTGTTTAAAAACTTCTACACACTTATTGAAGCACAATTTTCACGTAAAATTAAATTTTTACAATGCGACAACGGGACAGAGTATAATAATAATAAAGCCTTCTTTGATTTTTCGCAAAAACAAGGAATGCAATTTCGGTATTCATGTCCCTACACGTCACCACAAAATGGTAAGTCCAATTGCAAGATAAGATCAATCAACAATATAATTCGGACACTCCTCACACATTCCTTCGTCTTAAAATCGTTCTGGCACCATGCTCTCCAACTTGCCACATACCTCATAAACATTCTCCCAACTAAAGTCAAACGACACCACACTCCCACTTTTCTCCTATATAACAAACATCCTACTTATTCACACCTCCAAACTTTCGGGTGCCTTTGCTACCATTTAATCCCCTCCTCCACCATTAATAAACTTCAAAACCGTACCACACCATGCGTTTTTCTTCGATACTCGTCAGACCACCGTGGGTATAAATGCCTTGATCTCGACTCTCGTAAAATATTTATATCCCGGCATGTGATCTTTGATGAGTCAATCTTCCCTTACAAAACCACCTCCCTTGACACACCATCCTATGACTTTCTTGACTCCTCCCCTCATCCTCTTATTTGGTCCATCCCACAATCAACGCATTCTGCTCCCAGCCCCATCCCCCATGGCCCAACTGCTGCTTATCCTGGCCCAACTCCACCAAATACTCCTCCCTCCTCATCCTCAACCAATCCGCCCAGCCTCTCCTCACCCGGCCCACACCCATCACCCGACCCAACCTTTCCCACAGAACCTGCCCCTCACGTCACTACTTCTCCCAGCCCCCAACAAACCTCTTCCCCAACCCATTCCGCTCAACAACAAACCACTCAACCTTTCCTCCCTCCTTCGGCCAATTCACGATAGACACACCCACCCCAAGTCGCCCCTCCTCCTACGGCCTCTCACCGAACCATTCACACTCGAAGTATGTCTGGTATTTTCAAGCCTAAGCGACCTTTAAACCTTTACAAATCCACTTCCTCCATTGAACCGATCCCTAAGACACCAACCGAAGCCCTCCGAAACCCGATTTGGTACCATGCCATGCACGAGGAATTTACCACTCTTATCGACAATAAGACGTGGGAACTTGTACCTCGCACACCTAATATAAATGTGGTTAGATATCTTTGGTTATTTAAACATAAAGTTAAAAGTGATTGTTCTCTTGAGCACTACAAGGCGCGTTTTGTATTTGATGGCAGGTCACAGCAAGTGGGGATTGACTGTCAGGAGACATTTAGTCTGGTTGTTAAGCCGGCAACGATTCGGAGAGTTCTTAGCATCGCTCTGCCTAATAACTGGGAAATAAATCAATTGGATGTCAAGAATGCGTTTCTTCACGGCCATTTATCAGAAACGATTTGCATGCACCAGCCTATGGGTTTCCGGGATCCTATAATGTCTAATTATGTTTGTACGCTAAAGCTTTATTTATACGGAATTAAACAGGCCCCACGAGCGTGGTACCAATGCTTTACCGACTATGTTGCAACCATCGGTTTTCGCCGCAGTCTCTACGATCATTCTCTTTTTATTTATAGGCTGGGTAATGATATTGCTTATATCCTCGTGTATGTTGATGATATAATCCTCACCTCATCTTCTGCAGAGTTAAAACAACAGATTATGACCCACATGTCAACAAAATTTACAATGAAGGATTTAGGTTCTGTATCATATTTCTTGGGCATTGCTGTTACTCACGATTCACGTGGCCTCTTCCCGTCTCAACAAAAATACGCTCAGGAGATTCTATCCCGAGCAAACATGGAGACTTGTAACCCTACGCACATACCGGTTGACACTACAGGGAAGCTCGGTGTTACTGCGGGTCCCCCGGTGGATGATCCGACTCTTATCAGAGTCTTGCAGGTGCGCTCCAATACTTGACATTCACCAGACGGGACATTTCCGACGTGGTTGAAAAAGTGTGCATTCACATGCACGATCCTTGAGTTGGCCATCTCAACACTCTCAAGCGTATTCTTCGGTATGTCAAAGGCACCATAAATATGGGGTTACACATGTCGGGTACTTCAGTCACTTCTCTTGTGTCTTATACAGACGTTGATTGGGCCCGCTGTCCAGACACTAGGCGCCCCACCTCCGGCTATTGTGTATTTCTTGGGGACAACCTCATTTCTTAGTCCTCCAAATGCCAGATCACAATTTCTCGTTCGAGCGCAGAGGCAGAATATCGGGGGGTCACTCACGTGGTGGCGGAACTCTGTTGGATCCGCAACCTTTTACTGGAATTGGGTCATCATCCTCATCGCACCTCCATGGTTCTATTGTGACAATGTCAGTGTCATTTACATGTCTTAGAATCCCATTCAGCATCAACGCACGAAACACATTAAGGTCGACCTTCACTTTCTTTGTGAAAAGGTACAACAAGGGCAGATACGGGTTTTACATGTACCTTCACGATACCAGTTCGCAGATATCTTCACAAAAGGGCTCCCACGTGTGTTATTTAATGATTTTCGAGACAGTCTAAGCATCCGTCAGCCTCCTCCTTAGAGTGAGGGGGTATATTAGACTAGATTGATTGTATGTATTTACCATATAGTATAGGGATGTAGTATGTAAATAGTGGAGTCTATGTAAATTATATATTATGGAGATTAATGAGAATCAATCAAGGGATTCAATTCTTTCAAATTCAAACATTTATAAACTATAAACACCGATTCAAACACTTACAAACTATAAATACTTGAAGATTTGATCCTTAAGACATGATTTCAAATCAAGGCTAACCATGCGAAGAACAGTAAGCATCCTCCTAACAAAATTTACCTATTTTCTAATTATTACGCTAGCACTACTACAAAAAACAACTTGGTTACCTAAACTTTTCCAAGACTAGTATCAACCAATATATAAGACCCCTCGCAGGTCCACTAAACAGAGCACACCCCATTGTTCAGTCCCAAATAGCACAACTTGGTTACCTGAAACTCAAAACAATCAATCAATTCTAATAAGCAGGCAAGCACTTAGTTAGCAGGCAAGATAATGGAAATGAATTAAATCTCGCTTTGCTGGTCATGGCATTCCATAAATAAACACAGCTGCCCAGTCCAACCGCAAGTATGTTTTGACAAGATTGAAACATGAAATAATCCACTTATTTATAATCACCGATCTATCAATTCTTTATACTACTTCAATAAAGTAATTATCATCTACAGGTTAAGTAAAATTGTAAAACCATATCCCTCAAGAAAATATCAGGTCGAAAATCTACCTTCAAATCAACACCTGCACAGAAAACTTTAGAGACTGAGTTGCATATCATCAACACATTTACAGCCGAACTTATGCTTATAGCTTCAAAGCTATTCAATAGTCCCCACAACATCTCCTTCCCAAGGGAATTCTTAGCTTTAGGTCTATCCATATTAATTTGAATAATTCCTGTTAAATAAACAGTACCAAGTGTGTTAGTCCGTATCTAAAGTTTCATATAGATGATGACAATGAACTTGTAAGTTGCAATATAGGCACTTAACACAGATTACACACAATTAGATCGATCTCAATTCCTTCTACTCATAGGATTAGAATGTCAAAACTAACTACGAGATCACTGAAGATAACCAGAAGACCTTTTCATTTTAACGTTAACTAGGATCTAGACATAATTACCTAAAATTTTAGCCCTAACAATATAAAAAAATCATCTCCCACTAATTTTGGGTAAAATCTACTTATTGTGGTTCGTCGACATATTTGGGGGGAAACTAGCAGATAAATAAGTGTATTCATAAGAAGCATATATATGCTGGTAGAAATTACCGGAATCGGCATGTGAAAGTCGATAAACTTTAAGGGATTCAAAAGTGGTCTGAATTAAGAAGAGTTCGGATGCTCTGGAATTGCAATTAAGAGGGCAATAATCATGGAAAACAGACCAGAGACTGTCATCCATAACCTCCTTTGGAGTACGTCGAATCAGACCTACCCTTACCTGAAGCGGCGGATCTGAAACCGAAAACCGAAACCGGAGCCATTACCATTACCATATGCACCTAAGAATGATGTTGGGGAAGATGAGCAGGATCGAGGAATGGGCTGCTGCTTAAGAAAACGATATGAAGATGAGGAAAAAGTAGCATGGCGGAATGGTGAAGCCAATATATAGTAATAAGGGAGGAAGGCGGGAATGGAAATTTTAGGGCAAAACTTAGTGGGTAAATGAAAAATATAGAATGAGACATTCTAGATGACGCGCAAACTTTTAAAGTGTCCTCCGTGTTTTTCTTAATTATATGACACAAACTTATGACCCGCAAATATGTGCTTCATCGTTCGCGTGTCAAGGAAAACCCTTTTTCTAGTAGTGACCCCAAAAAATATAAAGTAAAAGGGGCTATGAATACTCACCTGGTATTGGAGATATGAACAAAAAATGACACCATGAAAACGAGACAGTTAACCCCCGAAGAATACCTTAACGAATGAATATGATGAATGAATTCAATGAACAACATGACACGATTGACCAAGTTGACTTGACAACACATTTGTGATTTATTTAAGTGATCACATTCGTACATATTAAAATTTTCATATGAACCAACTTTTACACTAGATCGTGCAACGTAAAAATAATTATTAACATAAATATTTATTCCCATGTCGTCCTAAAATATATATTTCAAGCAATTGGTTAGAGCCAAATAACGATTATAATCATCCTACAAAATACCTGAGCATACATGCACAACATATTCTTCATTATACATGCAATATCATGCCATGATGTTCATCATATTACACATAACTCAAACATATATACATTTATATTTATGATAAAACCTAGCTTAACTATATAACATGCATGGTTCTATCAAAGATCATAGTTTTACCCAATGTTGTAGAAATCGCGATTAATCGGTGATTAATCAGTGATTAATCGCTTAGCGGTACCTCACCGTCTACGATTAATGGTTTAACAGTCAGCTGGTCAACGACGGTCAACATCGGTCCTTGACGGTCTTGACGGCCTTGACGGTTAGCCAATTTTAATAATTAAAAAAAAAATGAAAAACTTAAAAAATTATATTTTTTGACTTTAATATTGTAGTATTTGACTTAAATGTGTTTGTTTTTTGGGATTATTAAACGTATTCGACTTTAATATTGTATTTTTTTACTTAAACATTTATATAAATACTAGTTTATTACTTTTTAAGATTATTTACTTATTTACTTATTAATTATACTAGGATATTGACATGTTGGAATATGTAAATGTTTATATATATAGTGTTAGGTTCATTTGAGAATTTTTTATTTTGAGAACTAAAATATTTTTTAGGTTTTCCAATATTTAGGAGTTTTTCCAATGATCCTATATATATATATATATATACTAGCCGTGTGCCCGCGCGTTGCGGCGGCGACGGTTTATAGGGTGTTATTCGTCATTTGTTCGCTTGTTATGGCAACGCGACAATTTACATCGCAGTGTTCGTTTTTTAGCGCGATGTAGTCTGGTGTCAACTTATAATGCGGTATATGCACGTTCATTGGCGAAAACCATACTACTAAAGAAATAGGGTTAAAAAACAGTTATAACATTTCATCAATAGATGTTGGTAATGTCTTATTTGCATTTAGGGTGAAAATAAAACATAGGCAAAATCAAAAGAGAGTTGAATATCTATACTTTCAATAGACAAATTCACTATAAATTAAACCACACAAAATAAGAGAAAAAACACTTAAAATACTTAAAAAGTCAAACCATTAATAAGTTTTTTAGGGTTTAAAATGTTGGTATTTAGTACTAATTTTTTTTTCTTTTTATACGGCCAATTAACTGCCGAATCACCCTAGGTTAACCCTCAATGGTCGATAAATAACAGTCATTACTCGCATAAAGTGTTATTATAAAAATAGAAAAAGAAGTATTATGCTTGAAACTTAAAAAAAGAATGCTAATTGAAAAGAGGTGTTTGGACGACATTAGCTAGCAAGTAAATGGGCCTCAATACAATAAAAACCAGTTATGAACTCATAGACTTTGCCTAAATATATTTTGAATAACTAAACCAAATAAGGAATACATGAATTGCTGATGGTTGTAAGGAGTTGATGGGCGGTAACTCGAACTTCCAACAAATGATCCTCCCCGAGGGCTTCCAGCGTAGGGTGTTACGGATCTCATGTGTCCTGCAAATAAAAAATCCAACTTGAATATTTACATTACATGATCATAAAATACTACTGTTATTATCTTATCTGTTTTCTTCGATCTTGATTCCGAAATGACAAAGACATCCTTAATTTGTACACATTTCCTAAACTATAGACTAACCTGCATCCATAACCATGACCAATACCACATGCTGCAAATGCAGTACTGGGCCACCCGCAACCTCCTTAAAGGAAACTAACATGTAGCTTTTGACCCTTGTTGATCAAAGGGTCATATTAACATCCTATAACACACACAAAAAAGGCTTATTGGTGCAAGAACAAATATATAAAAGTCCATTGACTCAACATAATCTCAAGCAAGAGCACAATCATAGACCTGTAGAAGACATCAAAATTAAATCATAGTAAATTAATAATCTTTAAGCATACTACATTAAACAACAGATTTTACATGGAAGGGTGACCACTAATAACAGATTTTACATTGCTCAAAGTCACATACTTCAAAATCTATTAAGGTACCAAACTATACTAAAAATTTCGACTATAAGTTTCACAAAGTGGTTGCCAAAATGACTGTTTTAACTAATAACCAGTAACAAAAACGCCAATATAATCTATAGATAACAATCAGAAGCAGTTTTTGAATGAAAAGTTGCATATATAATTTTAAGTGAATTGAGAAGTGCCTGCAAATTCAAACCTCTATAAATAATTTTAATATTTTATACAAATAATTAGTATTTCAATATGATTATAAAAGTTAAATAATTTTGATAATAATATACTTTTTGAATAAAATTACTTAGAAGGTTTCTGTATTAAAAATACACTTTGGTAAACTTTTTCGACTATTCAAGCTGATAGTATTTGTTGATCTATTGGACCTGTCTAACAATTTACAATAGCTTTTCTAATGGGGAAAAACAATACTGGTCTTACTTCAAGAAGAATAGCAAGGTCGGGTTTGAAACCAAAGGCTTGAAGGGCTTTTGCTTGCAATGAGCTTCTTGAGGATCCATCCAAAAGACAACATTTTTCAGCAGCATATACATGTAATAAACAATCCTTGACCATCTATATCCACGGAAAAAGATTACCAAAAGCTCAAAAAGTCAGCAAAAAAGTCAAATATCCTTACCATAACAACTATCTATTCTAAAACCAGTTGTCCTTTTTCCATGTATTCCTTTGCTTGCGTCCATTTTCAGATCCTATTGCAATTTCAGCTCTTAGTAAATCACCAGCTGCAACATGCCTTGATTAATGTGTCCTGCAAAATAATCCAATTAACATGAGAAACAAATGACTAATATAAGCTCATATTTACAATATATATATGGTGTAAACAGTGTGCCTAAAGGCATAATATTTTCACGCATAATAGCTATTTAGTAAGCGCTCTTTTCCTTAACTAAATCAATATGAAAGCCCAATCAACTCAACATCCAAATCCCCTAACTGATTTTAGATTAAAAGTAGTGTTTTTTTAATGTTCATGCCTCAAAGTATGCCTTAGGAAGGTAAAGCTTCAATCCAATTGTCTACTACAAAAAGAAAGCAAATTTAGCAACCACTACCAAGTTTTATAATTATAAATGAAGATGGAATTATGAAACCTTCTCTTTGAGACCATTAACTATTGCCCACTTTTTTTTCCTCAAGTTCATCTTTTCTACTTTTATAGCCTTCTTCTCCTGCCAACAAACTGTTTAATCAGTAAGTTTTATAGATTTTCTGATTCATATTATGCGTATGACAAAGATCAGAATTAAACACATATGTTGTTATCTTCTCTTTTAGATACTCATTAATATTTAGAAATTCATTGTGTTCAAACAGTGGCAGATTGAGTCCAAATTAAGTGTCTAGCTGAATTCATGAGAAAACCAAAATCTGAAAAAGAAGTTCATCTACTTTAGATTTTTCTTGAGCCATTCCTTTTTGCAGAAATCATGTAAGGTAATATAACTTTTAATCAGAACATAATCACACTACTTGAAATCAGCTTAATGGGCTAACTTTGAGGTTGAAATCAGTTTAATGACACTACTTGAAATACATGTATCAAGTTAAAAGCAGTTTAAATCACTTTGAGGTTGTTACTTAAAGCTATTGTTAAAGGTAACTTAAAGGTGTTCAATGGATATAGTGGGCTAATGACCTTTAAGATACAATGAGCTAATGACAATACTTGAACATACAAACAAATTACTACCACATATTAGAAACTTATAATAGAAGTTCATGTAAGTCTATTTAGAATTTTGACCAATATTACATGTCAAAGTTTAAACAGAAAAGATGGCTACTAACATAGTTAAGATAGTATAATATAAATTGATTAAGGAAACTAATTAAGGAAATATTATGCGATGGTTATATAGTGCAACTGATATTGGAGCTGGTTATATAGTGCAACCGATATTGGAGCTGGAAACTAAGGTTACTGCCATTATTTCAAAATGATTTGAACATATTTGTAGGTATCCAATACAAAACCTTTTTATTTCATACAAAGCCTTTTTATTTCAAAATGATTTGAATATATGTTGTGCATGCAAGTCTAGACA
The DNA here is from genome assembly GCA_039602395.1 of Deinandra increscens subsp. villosa. Lineage (NCBI taxonomy): Eukaryota > Viridiplantae > Streptophyta > Magnoliopsida > Asterales > Asteraceae > Deinandra > Deinandra increscens. Next base: position 18,458,031 of record JBCNJP010000003.1, read on the forward strand.
GAATTTTGACCAACATTACATGTCAAAGTTTAAATAGAAAGATGGCTACTAACTTTGCACCACAAAAAACTGTTACTTAATACAAAAAACAGAGTTTACAAAACCCTTTATTGTGGGTTGAAGCCAAACACTTAAAAAAACAAAAGAGATGAGAAAATTAGAATCTTCATAGAATATATAATTTATTGTGTGGAGAAAATAACAAAAACTCAACCAGTTCTACATAGACTTTACAAGAAGTGTTCTATAATTGTTTATGTTCTATAGGCTAGTGTCCATAACCAAAAACCTGCAAGCTCATTTTCAGAAAAAAAAAGCTAGCATAAAAGGTCTACAAAAAACTGTCACTTAATACGACGAACTGAGTTTACAAATCCTTTACAACACCCTTCATGATCATGGGTCCTCAACAAACAACTATTACGTCCCCTTTTTTAGAATAACCTAAAATTAATTGTTTCAAAAGTTTTGTACCATTGCTGCTGGCACAAAGGGTATCTTGTGCTGGCACAAATATTTTAAGAATAAGAAACAATTTTATTTAGAAATACAAATAACAAAAAAAACAAATAACAAAAAACACAGCCATACGATTCGCCCAATTTGCTACCTATAAAATAGATAAAGAAAGGAAGAGAAAATGAGATCAAACCTTTGCACCACCATGAAGAATGGTCCGTCCAAAGTAATGTGTTCTTGTGCCTAAAGAAAATGTGAAGAAAACAGTACAAAACTGAAATTGTATTATGATAAAATTAACTACAGCCTGCAATGAAATTCATTAAATATGATATATTATCTACAAATAAACACGCTCAAAGATACCTGTAATAAGGAACACCGCATCTACTTGATATACAACCCCTAATTCTCGATTCTGCAACAATAAAACTCAATCAAAATCCCAAACTACAAAATCAGAGCAGTACATTATAGCTTTGTACAACATTCAAGGAACCCAGAAGCAAAAACCTGTAAACATGGTAATATTTATGTACTTTAACTGTAAATTCATCAAATATGATATATTATCCACAAATAAACACGCTCAAAGATACCTGTAATAAGGAACACCGCTTCTACTTGATATACAACCCCTAATTCTCGATTCTGCAACAATAAAACTCAATCAAAATCCCAAACTACAAAATCAGAGCAATACATTATAGCTTTGTACAACATTCAAGGAACCCAGAAGCAAAAACCTGTAAACATGGCAATATTTACGCACTTTAACCGACCTGATAATTTTAGAATTTAGAAAATTTAACCCCCAGTAAGCTGCAACCTCTTCGACTTCAGTTACTCGACAATTTAACATAAATACATAGACAAAACATGTAGAGATTATATCAAAAGAACAAAATTAGACTTGAATCAAATTAAATACCTGTAGTGGGAAGCATGTTCACTGGCCTTGTTCTTTAATATGCAACCCACAATCACAGTGAATCACTTACTAAAGGGATTTTGATGAATAGAAAAGAAACCCTAAAAATGGACGAAAATTACCGATGTAACTTGAATCTGATTCGATTTCTGAAGCGCTTCTACTTTGTCTCTCCAGAGCTCATCTCGTCTTGTCTATACGCTTGAAAAATCTAAACAAAATGTCAAACTGAATCACGAAAATAGCATACCTTGAACTGATCGGACATCGCGAATTTGTGCATACAAATCTCATAATAAACGTAGTTGCATGGTATAAATCCAGCTACGATATAGAATAAATCGGTTACTTCATACAATCTCCGGCAACGACGACTATAGGGTTGTTCAGATTTCTTCAAATCGCTGTGCGAATTTTGGAGCCAGATCTGATTAGACGAAGACATATATGAAATATAAGAATTGAATTTCAAATTGAAGTCCGATTCCCAAAATAGGGTTGTTCAGATTTGAAGATGAAAGTAAGTGAACACCTACCTCAAAGAGGAGATTCTGGTCTGGTACGTGATAAAGCATTGTAGGGACTGCGTTTCATTACATGATGGATCAGATTCGGTGGATCGATGAACACGAATAGGGTAATAAAGAGGAGGGGACGATGGATTGAAGATGAGGAAGGTACAGAAAAGGAATGCGTCTTAAAATTAAGACGCTTTTAATTACAAAAATGCCATTTTGACCAATATACATTATATAGTAGTATAGATATATATATATATATATATATATCTATATCTATATATATATATATATGTGTATCAATTTAGGGTCTCCGATTAATCGCTGATTAATCACGATTAATCGCTTAACACTAGTCGACCGTCGAGCTACCGCCAAACGATTTCTACAACCTTGGTTTTACCTCATCAACATCATCAAAATCCAACCTTTATTTACTAAGCATGCAACTTTACGCATCAAAACGCTAGATCTATCATCAAGCATGCAATTTTACACATCTAAACCCTAGATCTATCATCAAGATTGCAATTTTACACATCTAAACCCTAGATCTATCATCAAGATTGCAACTTTACACATCCAAAACCTAGATCTATCATCAATATGCACCTTTATCCACATGCATGCATGAAAATCATTCCTTTAACATGAATCAAAGAAGATCTAATATCTACATCATAAAAAAGATCCAAACCTTGAATCATATATTTGATCATAAAATCACTAGATCTATCATATATATAGGCATCCAAATCTATCATATAAAGGCACACATGGCTTAGATATAGTGTAGATTTATCATAAAAATAACTCTTGAACGTGCAAAGTCAAAGAAACAAGAAGGGATACTCACAAACCAAAAAGGTTGATGAATGATGATGAAATACTCTTAGATCTTCACAAATCTTACTCAAAATGTCATGGAATGGTGATGTAAGAGGTGGGACAGAAGGATTTGACGGCTAGGAAGGATTAGGGTTAACGAGCATTGAGAAAATGGGGGCTAACGATGTTTAAATAGGCCAAAAGTTAGGGTTTCTGCCAGACAGGTCCCTTAGGTATCTTCCAATACGGGAGACCAAGGTCTTGGTGTACCGCCATAGACCCCCTGATGAGCTGAATCGATTTACCAGCCAGAAGGCATGGCAGTTGGTTGAAAAGCCAACGGATCAAAGGGTCATTTCCACTCGTTGGCTTTACAAGAATAAGAAGGATGATAGTGGTGTTATTGTGCGTAACAAGGCACGGTTAATTGTGCAAGGATACAATCAGATTGAAGGAATCGATTATGATGAGGTGTATGTTCCTATTGCTCGCTTGGATGCAATTCAAATTTTTCTGGCCTATGAGTCTTTCATGAACTTCACTGTATATCAACTGGATGTTAAGACAGCGTTCTTGTATGCTGAAATGGATGAGGAGGTGTACGTGTCTCAACCTCCTGGGTTTGTTGATGAACAAATCATGTCTATCGTCTAAACAAAGCTCTCTATGGACTCCATCAGGCTCCTCGATCTTGGTATAACACCTAGACAGATCATCTTGTTCAGCATGGGTATACACGCGGCGTGGTGGATCAGACACTATTTCGAAAAGTGGTTGGTGATGATATAATCACGGTGCAAGTGTATGTAGATGATATCATCTTTCGGTCTACAAATGAAGATTTGTGCAAAAAGTTTGAAGTTGTAATGAAAAAAATATGTGAAATGAGTGTTGTGTGAGAGCTGTAGTACTTCCTTGCCATTCAAGTGAAACAAGTTGTAATGGAATTCTCATTCATCAAGCTAAGTATATTGATGAGATTCTGGAGAAATTCAAGATGTACGACTGCAAGCCAATGGCCACACCTATGGTTTCTCGACCGCTTTTGGCCCCTGATCTTAATGGTGAACTTATAAGTGAGCACATGTTTTGCTCTATGATTGGGTCACTGATGTATCTGAGCGCTATTCGGCCTGACATCATGTTTTCTGTTCATACATGTGCTCGTTATCAATCTTAACCTAAAATGTCTCATTTTCCATTGTCAAACAAATCTTTAGATATTTGAAAGGCAGGCCACAACTTGGTCTCTGGGACCCTAATGTGTGACAACCCGTAAGTTTCCTAAGTCAACTCATTTAATAATACGTGTAATTACCTGTTTCTGTGTGCATAAATCTGTGTTTTAGTTAACGTAGATAACGTATCATGCAACTATCCGTTAGTCTTGGCGTAACCCTAAATTAATATTTCGACGATCGACCTTAAAAACAAGGATGTTACTTATATATATCCGATGGAATTTTAATAACAAGAAATCTCACCACAACTATGTGGTTTAATATAAAAAGAGTTTTTATATTACCTTGTCACTTTTGTAGTAGTTAAATTACATGCAAAGTTCGTAACGTTACTTCGACGTAAAAATATCCAATGAACGCTTGAGTTTATTTATTTATTTATCAACTACGTCAAATAGTAAACTCTTTAAATGTTTAGTATTTTTATAACGAAAAACCATTAGGTTTTTATATGAACATTTAACGTCAATGTTTTTTTTTCACCATTAAACGCCATCTATATTTAAACAAGACTTGTATCTTTTATTTTTCTTTAACCTTGATTTATTAATCACCATGAACATTCATTTCCATGCATGATCAAATCCAATTGTCACCTTTGATCATATTGTCTTTCGTGATCAAAACCTGACACCCGAACCTCCTCTTAATCAATTTCTAGTAGTAATCCACCACCTTTGCTTAATCCTCTACTAATCACCCAACCATAAAGCAATAACTATTCATCTAGTACCTTATTACCATCATCATCTTACACCACATTTTCCTAAATATCCCATCACCACCCTAAAACAACCTAGCATGTACCAACCAATGACCCTTCCTCCCTCCTCCTTGCACCCAAGAGCCGGCCCCCCTCCTTTGGCTCTCCCTTGCTCACGGCTCACCCACCAAACCGCCACCACCACCTTGTCTTGAACCAAACCCTTGACTTACTTGGTTCCTTCCCTTCTTTTAAGCATACCATATATATATAACATGATGGAGAAACCCTAGAACACTTCTCATAATCTCCCACCATCAAACACACACTCTTTCACTCTCTCCCTCTCAAACCCGTCGCCCCCTCCTCTGGTAACATCAAACCTGACCACAAGCGCAAACGTGGTCATGATTGGAAGAAGAAGAAGCCTGCAGAAACTCCTACTGCTGATGTTCCAAAAGCCATCAAGGCTTATGCAGCTGTTGCACCTACCACTGATGCAAAGAGAAATGGTTACACCGGCAACCTGCCCCTATGTAACAAGTGTAACCTACACCACACTCTGAACTGCAGTAACGTTTACTGCAAGAATTGCAAAGCTAAAGGTCACATCTATCGGGACTGTCCGAGTCGTGGGAACAAAGTTCAGACCACTAACACCTGCTACGAATGTGGGAACTCTGGTCACTTCAAAAGCGATTGTCCCAAGCTGAAGAAATCAGGGTCTGATGCTGCACGTGGAAGAGCGTTCGTGCTGAATGCGACTGAAGCACGACAAGACCCGCACACTGTTACAGGTACGTTTCTGTTAAACGAACATTATGCATCCGTTTTATTTGACACCGGTGCCGATAAAAGCTTCGTGTCTAGTGATTTTAGCTCTACCTTTAATATCACCCCTACGTAATTAGACACTAGGTACATAATCAAATTGGCCAATGGTAAACAAATCGAAGCGCGTGAAATGCTCCAAGGTTGTTCACTGGATCTATTAGGACACAAGTTCAACATAGACCTCCTGCCCGTGCAGCTCGGAAGCTTCGATGTAGTAGTTGGAATGGATTGGCTGTCCGCTAATCGTGCAGAAATAGTTTGCCACGAGAAACAAGTCAAAATTCCCCTAGCTAACAACGAAAACTTGACCATTCAAGGAGATCGTGTCGATATAAAACTTCACATCAATTCGTGCATGAAGGCTCAGAAATTCCTTCGAAAGGGTTATCCTGCCCTCCTAGCACATGTATCTTCCAAGAAATCCAAGGAGAAGAAGATCGAAGACGTTCCAATCGTTCGGGATTTCGCGGACGTATTTCCTTCCGATCTACCTGGTCTACCTCCACCTCGACAGGTCGAATTTCATATCGATTTAGTACCCGGAGCCGCATCAGTTGCTCGATCCCCGTATCGTTTAGCTCCATCCGAAATGAAAGAGTTATCGAATCAACTACAAGAACTTCTTGATAAAGGACTGATCAGACCGAGCTTCTCACCCTGGGGAGCCCCAGTCCTATTCGTCAAGAAGAAGGACGGATCGTTCTGTATGTGCATCAACTACCAAGAACTGAACAAGTTGATGGTGAAGAACCGGTATCCCCTCCCAAGGATTGACGACTTATTCGACCAACTCCAAAGATCTAGCTTCTATTCTAAGATCGATTTACGCTTCGGCTACCATCAACTGAAGGTTCAAGATGAAGATGTCGCTAAAACTGCTTTTAGGACTCGTTACGGCCACTACGAATTCCCGGTTATGCCCTTCGGGTTAACCAACGCGCCTGCCGTATTCATGGACCTCATGAATCGTGTGTGTAAACCCTATCTCGACAAATTCGTTATCGTGTTCATTGATGACATTCTGATCTAATCCCGTAGTAAGGAAGAACACGAGCAACATCTCAAACTCATCCTGGATTTGCTTAGAAAGGAGAAACTGTACGCCAAGTTCTCAAAGTGTGAACTTTGGATCAGAGAAGTACATTTCTTAGGTCACGTGATCAATGACCGTGGAATTCATGTTGATCCCGCGAAAATCAAAGCGATCAAAAGTTGGAGCCCTCCAACTACCCCGTCTGAAATACGATAATTTCTTGGTCTTGCCGGCTATTACCGTAGGTTCATCGAGAACTTCTCCAAAATAGCCAAACCCCTGACCACTCTGACTCAGAAGGAGAAGAAATTCATCTGGGATGATAAGACTGAAGAAGCTTTTCAAACGTTGAAGCAGAAACTATGTGACGCTCCCATTCTTGCCTTACCTAAAGGCAACCGCGATTTCTGCGTTTACTGTGACGCGTCTCATCAAGGTCTTGGATGAGTGCTTATGCAACGTGACAGAGTCATAGCCTATGCCTCACGCCAATTGAAAGTTCACGAAAAGATCTACACCACTCACGACCTAGAACTCGGAGTCGTAGTATTCGCCCTCAAGATCTGGAGACACTACCTCTATGGCACAGAATGCAAGGTCTTCACGGACCACAAGAGGCTCCGACATATCTTAAACCAGAAAGAGTTGAATATGAGGCAACGAAGATGGGTCGAGTTGCTCAGCGATTACGAATGCGAAATCTTGTATCATCCTGGAAAGGCAAACGTAGTAGCAGATGCCTTGAGTCGTAAGGATCGTGTGAAGTCACTTCGCGTCAGATCTCTTGCATTGACCATTCACAACGGTCTACCCTCCCAGATTCGTGACGCCCAACTGGAAGCACTTAAAGAAGAGAACGTCGGAAATGAAGGCCTACGAGGTATGGACCGTCAATTCGAGATCAAATCCGACGGTGCCAGATACTTCATGAATCGACTTTGGGTACCTATGTACGGAGACCTCAGGACACTGGTTCTGAACGAAGCTCATAAATCGAAGTACTCAATCCACCCTGGTGCTGACAAAATGTACCACGGACTGAAAGGACTTTACTGGTGGCCCAACATGAAGATGGAAGTTGCCACTTACATCGGTAAGTGTTTAACGTGCGCCAAAGTTAAGGCCGAATATCAGAAACCCTCTGGTTTGCTTGTCCAACCGATAATCCTTGAGTGGAAATGGGAACGCATCGCCATGGATTTCATCACCAAGCTACCGAAGAGCCAAAATGGTAACGATACTATTTGGGTTATCATCGACCGTCTAACGAAATCAGCTCACTTCCTACCCATAATGGAAAAGGATTCCATGGAACGACTAACCGCCCTCTACATGAAAGAGATATTCTCCCGCCATGGGACTCCCGTCTCAATCATCTTTGACAGAGATAGTCGCTTCACGTCTAACTTCTGGAAATCGTTGCATGAAGCCCTGGGTACTCAACTTGACATGAGTACTGCTTACCATCCCCAAACCGATGGTCAGAGTGAACGAACAATCCAAACTCTAGAAGACATGTTCCGTGCTTGCATAATCGATTTTGGTAAAATTGGGATGAACACTTGCCCCTATGCGAGTTTTCATACAACAACAGTTATCACACCAGTATTCAAGCCGCCCCATTCGAGGCACTTTATGGACGAAAGTGCCGATCTCCCATCTGTTGGTTTGAAGTCGGAGACAGCCAGATTACCGGTCCGGAATTAGTGATCGAGACCACCGAAAGGGTCTCGCAGATTCGAAACCGTCTGAAAGCCGCCCGCGATCGCCAAAAAGAGCTACGCTGACGTCCGACGGAATACCCCTATCATTCGAAGTCGGAGATAAAGTTCTTCTAAAAGTTGCCCCATGGAAAGGAGTCATCCGTTTTGGCAAACGTGGTAAGATAAACCCTCGATACATTGGTCCATTCCAGATCCTCGAAAAGATCGGGCCAGTAGCTTACAGACTACAACTGCCAGCCGAACTTAGTAGCGTACACGACGTTTTCCACGTCTGTAACTTGAAGAAGTACCTTGCCGACGAATCGCTCGTCATCCCTCTCGATGAAATTCAAGTTGACGAAACCCTTCACTTCGTGGAAGAACCTGCTGAAATCGTCGACCGCGAGGTCAAGAAGCTGAAACGAAGTCGAATCCCTATCGTTAAGGTTCGATGGAACTCCCGGCGCGGATCTGAGTATACTTAGGAACGCGAAGACAAGTTCAAAGCCAAGTACCCGCATCTTTTTCCCAACCCAGCTCCTATAGACGTCGCAGTCTGAATTTCGGGACGAAATTCCTTCAACTAGGGGAGAATGTGACAACCCGTAAGTTTCCTAAGTCAACTCATATAATAACACGTGTAATTACCTGTTTCTGTGTGCATAAATCTGTGTTTTAGTTAACGTAGATAACGTATCATGCAACTATCCGTTAGTCTTGGCGTAACCCTAAATTAATTTCGACGATCGACCTTAAAAACAAGGATGTTACTTATATATATCCGATGGAATTTCAATAACAAGAAATCTCACCACAACTATGTGGTTTAATATAAAAAGAGTTTTTATATTACCTTGTCACTTTTGTAGTATTTAAATTACATGCAAAGTTCGTAACGTTACTTCGACGTAAAAATATCCAATGAACGCTTGAGTTTATTTATTTATTTATCAACTACGTCAAATAGTAAACTCTTTAAATGTTTAGTATTTTTATAACGAAAAACCATTAGGTTTTTATATAAACATTTAACGTCAATGTTGTTTTTTTCACTATTAAACGCCATCTATATTTGAACAAGACTTGTATCTTTTATTTTTCTTCAACCTTGATTTATTAATCACCATGCACATTCATTTCCATGCATGATCAAATCCAATTATCACCTTTGATCATATTGTCCTCCGTGATCAAAACCTGACACCCAAACCTCCTCTTAATCGATTTCTAGTAGTAATCCACCACCTTTGCTTAATCCTCTACTAATCACCCAACCATAAAGCAATAAATATTCATCTAGTACCTTATTGCCATCATCATCTTACAGCACCTTTTCCTAAATATCCCATCACCACCCAAAAACAACCTAGCATGTACCAACCATTGACCCTTCCTCCCTCCTTGCACCCAAGAGCCCCCCCCCCCCCCTCCCTTGGCTCTCCCTTGCTCACGGCTCACCCACCAAACCGCCACCACCACCTTGTCTTGAACCAAACCCTTGACTTACTTGGTTCCTTCCCTTCTTTTAAGTGTACCATATATATATAACATGATGGAGAAACCCTAGAACACTTCTCATAATCTCCCACCATCAAACACACACTCTTTCACTCTCTCCCTCTCAAACCCGTCGCCCCCTCTCTCTCTCTAGCTTTCTTCATCCAAACACAAGATTACTTGAAGATCAAAGCTACAAGGAGCAACAAAGAAGCAAGATCTACTATCCTCCATCCATCTCCACGTTTTTCTCAAGTTAGTAGATGATATTCTCTTGATTTTTCACTAGTTGTTCATGTTAACTAGTTACATTTTCCATCTAGAACTCCTACATCAAGTCTTGGTTAAAAATGGTGACATTAAACTTACATTTTCTTATATGTGTCTAGTAACCTAAAACTTTGCTTAAGTTCATGTTAGATCTAGTATATTTTGTGTTTCTACTGGTGATATCATGTATTTTGAACCCCTCGTATACTACATTATATAGATCTATGGAAAAACAAGTGTTATAATGCTAGTATGTGTACAATGTGCCTTGGTTTTATGAACAAACCACTAGATCCGAAATTTGTGACTCTTGGAACCCTAGGTCCGAAATTTTTAACATGTTATAAGGTTATGGATAGCACCATACGACTTATTGATATGTTTAGACGGCTAAATCTATAAAAATAACCCGCTAAAAAGTCTCGGAAACTATAGTTGAATTAGAGCCATTTTAGGTCAGAAACTTTGACCCATCTTAAAGTGATTTTAAAATATGTTTTTAGTCATAAAAACCCTAGTACAAGATCCCTTTTGAAAATAGCTAAATTTGGGGAAAACGGGACCAAAAACGGACACTTTACGGGCCCGAAAACCTCATTTTTGTAAAGATATGTAAATGAATGTTACAACTGATCTTGGACACTTTCAGGGACTTATGATGACTTATAATAAGCTTACGAAGTGTTTTGGTGGTTTACAAAACCCTAGAACGAGTCACAGGATCAAAACTGGCTAAATCGGACACATACCGGCAAAACCGACAAAACTAGGAACTTGGACTTTTGAACTTAATTTTCTGATTTGATATGATCCTATGATGAAAATAAATGGGTATTTATTTATTAGATCATTTCCTTAGTCATAATTACAAATAACGTGAAATGTGGCTAAAACCGGCAAAAAGCTCGTTTTAATCTTAAACCGTCATTACTTCCTTTAAAAGTCCTTCGAACTCACATGATATTTATTTGGGAAATATAAACTATTTCTAAACTAATTATTATCTTGAAAATAAATAATATTTTATTTATTGCAAAATAAATATTTATTTTCAATAAATATTTCATTTTGGTCAAAGATATCGTATTATAACACCGGGTTACCATGACGCCAAGACTTGACCAACCAAATTGGAGTGACTTAGATGTCAACCCAATTTCTATATTCTAAGTTTTCTTATAACATTGTATAGGACTGCTTACTTGCCTATCTTACTGAATCATTTGCATTCAGGTGAGTTTTCACGGCCCCTTTCTTTTACAGTTTTAATACTTGGGGGAGAATTCATTACAAACATAAGTGTTTACCTGACAAATAGATTACTTGTTATCTTATTATTTACATGATCTTTTCTAGTCCAAATCATATTGTATCATGCTTGTTCATGTTATGATGAAACCCCACTATTAGTTGAATCCGATTAATTTATAAACAGAAACGATGACTCGTGGATAGATCTATTGGGTTAACGCCCCTGCTCTGATTGGTAGCTCAAATCCTGACTCCGTTTTAATAGTCAAGAGAGTACATACAGTTATAATTGGCCATGCGGTACTGTTGGACATAGTATCATGAGTGGGTAATCAGTTAGATTCGGTATTCAAGGTTCATGGTAATTTATAAAACAGTATCTAAACAAATTGTCAAACGATGGTATGATTTAATCAAACTTGTTTATCAAACTTTACATGCATGCTATCTAAACCTGTGAACTCACCAACTTTATGTTGACTCGTTTTAGTATATGAATTATCAGGTGATTGAAACTTGCTGCATTCAGGACAACATATCATTTAGGACCTGCATTTTCTTATTCTGGAGTCATGGTTAAACCGAGCTGCACTTTTGGAGATTTCATTGCATAACACCTAACGGTGTCATGTTCTCAAATCTTTTTGAAATGTAATTGTTTTGTAACAATTAAAACAAACGTACTTTCACTACTATTTCCGCTGCAACTTTGAATGAAACTCCACATTTTGAATTAACTTAATCTTTTAAACGGCTCTAGTTGTTTAATCATCCAGAGGTTGTTCTATGTAATCTTGACTATGATCCATCCCGTTCGCACCCGACACAATAAATACTGGGGTGTGACATAATGATTCAAAATTTAATTTGTTTGCTTTTTCTGACAGTGATTATGGAGGTGGTGAACTGGAAAGGAAATCAACATCCGTAGGATGTCAGTATCTGGGAGATAGGCTGATCTCCTAGCAATGCAAAAAGCAGCACACAGTATCAAAATCCACAGCTGAAGCCGAATATGTTGTAGCATTTGTATACTGTTCTCAAGTTTTCTGGATTCAACACAGCTGTCAGACTACGGTTTGACGCTTGTGGACGCACCAATATATTGTGATAATACTGTTGCTCTACAAATTGTGAAAAATCATGTACTACATTCTAAGACTAAGCATATCGACATAAAGGTACACTTTATTCGTGACTGTTTTGAAAAGAAGCTAATCCACCTAGAGCAGGTAACTTCCAAAAAAATGTTTCTGATATGTTTACCAAGACATTAGATCGAGGGAAGTTTAAAATGTGTGTCCAAGGGTTGAAGATGATCACCTTTGAGGACTAGACTGACTGTTTTAATTTATTTTGTTTTATGTTATTAAAAAATGAAATGAAAAATAAAAAAAAATGTATTTGTGATGTGGTTATAAAATTTTAAAAGCAGGGGAAGAATAGACACATTTATTAACTCAATTAGTTGATTGCTTTTTAAATTTTATTAGGAAATGAAATAACTATGTCTATCAGGTGACTGACACGTGTACGGCTGAAGTGAAAGACATGATCCAAGGTGATATGCTCGGTAGGCTCAATCCCAAAAACAAAGGTATGTGTCACAAACTTGAAAATAAAGTATTACATTCGACATAATACACACACATACGTTAGATGCATGTTCTATTTGACTGCAAGATTGTTCCAGATACACACGCCGGACTCCAAAGTGTTGAATTACATTTTCTCAAAACTCGGCGTCCCCTCTGTTTTGTGTGAGCAAAGACCTGGGGATGTCTAAGCCGCTAGTCAGTCTCTCCTCTATTTTACGTGAACAAAGACTTGGTGTAGACTGTACTGACGTGTTAGTCATACTTTCCTCTGTTTTGTGTGAGCAAAGACCTGGTTAGTTTATACTAATGTGCTCAGATCACTGTATATTATTTACACCAAAAAATATGCTAATGTGCACAACAAAAAAGAACCTCAAGTGTCCAAAACCCTTTAGCCCTGACTTGTGATTAGGCTTATGTGTTTGATGAATGGTCACAACGTGACTGAAAAGTGACTCTGAGTTGAAATCATAAAAGTCTTTGTATATTACACATTTCTCTTATGATCCGTTCTTTCTCTTCTCAACCAAGTCTCGAAAAAAGATTCAAAACTCTGGATATGGATAGGTCAAAATATGTGGTAGGGAATGATCAAGCTTAATAGACTGCACGTAGAGCGTGCACGGTAGATTGTCTACTTAATCATGATAAACACGATGAATTTCGAGTACGGATTAGGAACACAATAAGGTAAATACAAAGGATTTTGTATTGATATGCTTTAGAGAGAATTCATACAGAAACACACACAGATGAATGACCCAGAAGTCTCTGTTCTATACAATGCAATATGAATTTATACTAAACTGACTGGTCACGAACTGGATGACCTACGAACTGTGAGTTCGTGAGTCACAAACTCCCAGTTCGTTTCTCACTTCGTTCCCAGTCTTCTTGCATCTTCGTCTTGATCTGATACTTCACACGACGAACCAGACTTTGCCCTAACAATTAATTACCTAGGATTGTGTGTGACTGTCTTTTTTTCATAATTAATATACCTAAAAGATAAATAAGTGACAAACAGCCTGGAAAAGAGGAACAAGAGCTTAAAGAGGATCATAATACCCACAATCAACTGGACATGCTCTAGTAACGAATGCTAAAAAGGGTTCCTCAGTTATCAAGACGGTTTGATCCCTAATTGTTTTCAAGCTATTATATATTTAGTTATATTTTATTTATTTTTTATGTCTATTTTAATTTCATTTTATTTTTAGTTGCCTCTTTCTCTCACACCTAAAAACCATATACAAGTTTTTGTTTCTTTCTCTCATCTCCTCCCGTCGCCGGTCTCCATCCCCTCACCGCCGCACACCGGCCATCGCCATCTCTAGCCGTTGTTATCCAACGCGTCACCCCCACTGTGTTCTGGTCTGTCTAGTAAGCTTTCTTCTTTTGTTGATCTGTTTCTGTGTGCCTCATGTTCAAGAAATCGGTGTCCGCCATTGTTGAGTACTCGAAACTTCGAATCTTCAATGGTTGAGGAAATGTAAGTGGAATTGAAGTGTTTTAAGTGTTTGGAATCGTGTTTGTGTGTGTTTGTAGATTGAATCTGGTCGAAATTGCACTTGAATGAGGTCTGAGTTGTCAGAGGTCCAAGCGAAGAAGACGAGGTTTTCGTCCCGAGGTTTCCGGTTCCCCCAGGGGTCTCCGGCTCGCCCTAGGTTTCCGTCCCAAGGTCTCTGACTCACTTTAGGGGTCTCCGGTTCGGCCCATGGTCTTCAGCTTGCTCTCTGGTCCCCGGATGAGGTTCTCGGTTCGTCCTTAGGGTTTTCGGCTCGAGACGGACCGAATACCCCATTTGAAGCTAATACCCCCAATTGGACCGAATACCTCATACTTTGGGCCGAAAACTCAATTTGTTTACCAAAATCTTCTATTTGAATCGAATACCCCTTGCTCATGAACCATATTCTTGTTTTAATTGATAAAATTTGTGATTTATGCTATTTTGAACTTGAGATTATGAATTGTGCCTCTTAATTAGTTATTTTTACTGATTCATTTCAAGTATGTGCAGTGAATTGGAGTTTGCTTTGGATCACAACATTGTAGCATTTATGGTTGATCCTCCTGCTGATTATAAAGACAAGTTTGGATCACTCATTTCTGGTTTAAAGGGATGTTGTTTGAAGACTGTTCTAAGAGCCACTCCATCTGTTTGCAAGAGTTTGATTAGAGAGTTTTGGAAGACTGCCACTGTTAACAAAGACGAATTTGCAATTGTTGCCAAAATTCAAAATACAAATATTGAAATAACTGAAGCAGATATTTAGCAAGCTAAAGTGTTTAAAGATAGTGCAGATGACCCCATTGAGTTTCCAGAGGCTAGTGTAATGAATGTTTTGAAAGAAATGGGATATGAAGGGAATTCTCCACCAACTACAAAGAAGAATATTCCAATTTTCTGGAGAATACTCGCTCATTATTTGGAAAAGAGTTTTATTAGGGGACACCATGGAGGATTACATCAGCGACATACAAGTGCATTTGTTGCTTTGGCAAAAGGATGGAAGTTTAACTTTTCAAATATGATGTTAAAGGATTTACAGTCAGTTGCTGCTAGGAAGAAAGATAAACTTTTGGTTGTCCCAAGATTCATACAAATGATATTGGATAGTAAGTATGTATTGCTTGAGAAGTCTTCTGATATTCTGGATCAGAAGCCAATGGGAATTTATGTGTTTCATCTTATTCATCCTCCTCTAAGGATAGGAAAGAAAAGAGGTTCCGGTGTGTTGACCCTCAGAAACAAATTAGGTAAATTTGCTGAAATCACTACAAACATTCCAGCACTGATTCCGTTGCGTGCACAAGCTATGGTTGCTGAAGAGCAGGATGTATAGAATATGAGACCGCTCTCTCCAATTATTGAAGATGTTGATGAAATGAATTCTCATAATGATAATGAATATAACCCTGAAGGAGAATAGAGTTTGAATGTTCCACAGGTCTTGGAGATTCCTCCTCTCAGAGTACCCGTGTCTAAAGTTGTTACTCCTATTGCTGTAGAGATTGAAGAACAACCAACTAGGACCCCCAAGAGAAGAAGATTTTTTTGACCCAAGATTGCAATCTAAAAGTAGCTCTTCAAGAGAGGCTATTTCTACAGTTCAAGCCCTAGTAACAACCCAATTTACTGATGTGATAGGATCTGGTAAAGGAAAGGAGCTAGATACCGTTGAGTCCATAGCTATTCATGATTTACAACATATAGTACATGCATTGGAACGTCAAAATGCCTCCAAAGCTGAATTGATTGACACCTTGTTGGCTAATCAAGAAACTGAAGAAAAGAAGCAAGCAGAATTCAAGACTAAGGTTGATGTTCAGATCAGTTATTTGGCAATGTTGTATGCTGATATGAAGGCCAAGATGGGTGAAGATTTTTTCCGGTTTGAAAGCAAAGAATGTTGTTTAATCAGGTTCAAACCCTGAAGGTGGTTCGAGTAGTGTTGCTGGTACTTCAAATCCAGGTCCTGCATTTGATTTTGAAAAAGATTTCCCAGAGATTCCACATGATGTAGGTCAGTTTGTGGGAGTTGAAGATATCAATTTTAATGACTTCTTTGAGAATGAACAGTTAAGAAAGGAAATGGAGGAAACTAATGCTACAATAAACAAGTGTGTACAAATAATATCTCCTCAACCAAGAGACTCAATGAATTTGTTTAGAGAATTGATGGCTCATCCACCTCAATACTCACTGAAGTTAGGAGAAGGTGAATCTGATAAGAAGGGAAATATAAATGGAATACGAGTGTCGTTGTATGATGCTAATAATTAATTATTTACCGTCCTACGCAAGGGACATAGTCATGTGGAGTACTATTCGGGTCTTAATCAATTACACTCCTGGACTATGGTCGATCTGAATGCTCTGTTGAGTGCTACTTTTATCAATCGATAAGGTGATAATGATGCTACTCTTGTTTATAATTTTTTAAGGAAGGCCACTCGTAGTGGGTTCAAAGACTTTAAAGTTGCTCAGTCTAAGGTTATCAAAGTAAAGGACCCTACAACTGGAGAAGAAAGAACTGAAGTTTAATGTGCTGCCAACTGTAAAAACGAAGGTTGTTCCACAGTTAGATGGTGTTGCAGATGGAACATTGGTGAAAACTTTTGAATCCTGGCATTTTTATCCTACTACAGGTGAAACTGTAGTTGTGTGCAAAGACTTTGATTATATGTTCTATAAAACTATGGATTTGATCAGATTTGGCGAACAAGATATCAAGATTCTTGCAGCTGCACCTATTCTTCGAATTATAGATAATGAGGAAGATGATGATAAAGTCGATGCATTCTCTCGTGCAGCCAAGACAATTGTTCAAAAGAATTGGTGGACTATTTTGAAGGCTTACGCATTAGATAATCTTTCTAGTTAATGGGGTTATACTTCTAATTAGTATTTGGGCTTAGATTGTGACTGTAGGCTAAATTGTAAATGGGTTACAAGGTCTAGGGGGTGGGGGGTTTGGTATGTGTTAGGGTTAGAGTTCGTGAAATTTTATTTAAGCAAACTCTAACCCACTAGTTTAGGTTGTTGATTCTAGTTCTCTTAACCGGGTTGGTCTTTAAAGGTGTTAATCACAATTTTGGTTGTTTATACACTTTTTTCTGCGATTTTGGTTTTAATCAAGTAAATGTTTAGCCGTTGTTGTGTTCTTCATTGTTTATCTCATTCTTGAATCATCCACGAGTTGTTATTCCGCAACCACTCGTGTTTCTGATATCATGTAAGATCTGTCCTCGATCCTACACCCATGGTCCCTTAGTGGCTTGCCTATAGTTATTCTTAATATAATCTGGTCTACGAACAAAAAAAATGTTTAGATATCATCCAGATATACTGAAGATCTATAATAATAGTTCGAATTGTAATAAGGGAACCGAGTTCTCTTATGAAGAAAATAATAGTGAGTGAGTTTTATAAGAAGTCTTGTTCCATATCATTCAAGATAGTATGTCAGCGTCGCCTGGAGAGCCGACGTGATATTGTCGCTTTACATGTCGTCACCTTGACTTCTTCACTACAGGTGGTCAAAGTCATTTCCAGAAACTGTCGTCGCCATAGTTACCCTTGTGTTGACAACACCTCAATGACATTAGGTCGTCGACAAGAGCTTCTCCTTCGAAAGATCAATGTGGTTAGGATGAACTGAAGTATATGGAGACGACACATGGTCTTAAAATGTTGTTTTTTCTTCCCACTGATTGAAATTAAATATAAATATTAATATTAGTCTATCACCACAACATTTCGTCGCCAATACAGTTATCACCTAATGACAACGTTATGTTCTTTTACTAATCTAGATAGTAAGAAAAATTTAATATATAAATCCACACTAAAGCTAACATAGATGGCGGGAGCTTGAAGTAAGCCACCGCCGCCTAAGATTAAATAGTAATGTTCAGGCAACAACAGTCAAAACCTTACACTAAAAGTGCATTCTCAAGACAAGCACGCAAGAAAAACAGGATGTTACCACCCTTAAATCGGAGGCGTCAGCTACCCACGTATCCCAAGCCTCAGGTATAAATTGAGAACTCTAAGGTAAAAGACAGAATTGAAACAATACAACCCCTCACACACACTACAATCTCATCCTAACTTACCATATTGATAATTACTCCAGAGGCCGATCACAGGAGCCCCCCCCCCCCCCCCAGGTGAAACTAATGGTTTGTTCATCTCTTAGCAGGTCTTAAGCTCAAGGTTTGCTCATCACAGAAGGTAGGTAACTAGCCTTCCCACCAAAAGGTTGGTATCTTACCTCCTTGGTTCCCATTTTAGCAACAGAGATTATCGGCACACAAGGGCGGCCCCAAGCATGGGCAAGGTGGTGGTTAATGACCGCCCAGGGCCCGGTTTTTGGAGGGCCCAAAACATAGCCAGATCCTAATCACGCAAGTTATACATAATCACGCAAACTTATACATAATCACGCAAGGGCTTTATTTCATAAGAAATTGTCACTATTTTGCCACCAAATATCATAATCACGCAAGTTATATTATAATCACGCAAGTTATATTATAATCACACAAGCTTTACGAAGACGCACTTGAAAAAAAAGTTTTGCCACCAAATATGCTTTGGTAGCAAAAATGGTGTCAAAAGAAAAATTGTCACCATTTTGCCATCAAATATGTTTATTTCGTAAGCAATTCTCACCATTTTACCACCAAATATGTTGTGAAAAAATGTACAGGTCGTAATCACGCAAATCACGAAAGCTTTATTTCATAAGCAATTGTCACCATTTTGCCACCAATATGTTGTGAAAAATGTACATGTCATAATCATGCAAGTTATAGATAATCAGGCAAGCTTTATTCTCATAAGCAATTGTCACCATTTTACCACCAAAATATGTTTTGGTAGCAAAAATGATGTAAAAAAGGCAATTGTCACCATTTTGCCACCAAATACAATAATTACGCAAACGTCACCTGGACCCATAGTGGAGTTCAAAAAAAAAGTTTTTTTTTAACTTCAAAAAAAGTATAGCAATACTATACTCGAATTAAAGAGAATTAAATACTCGACTTTATGGTGTATTTTTTTTAATAACCGATGTCATATGAAAAAGTTATATACGTTTAAAAAGATAGGGGAAACTTTTTTGTAGGTTATACCCATTTTACCTCTCTAGGTTATTTGCACGCTAATTTTTTTTGCTTTGCATCTGGATTAGATCTCCCAGATCTAGACCACTCATTTATCAAATCAATGGCTAAGATCACTTCGCACACTTCGCACGGAAATATCCCTTTGTATTTGAACTTTCACCTATATATATATATATATAGTAAAAAGTTCATTGTAGACACCCCCATAAGTGTAGACAGGTAGACACCCTATTTAGCATGTGAAATTGCTCTATTTCGCATGTGAAATTCAAGTAAATTATTTTTTTTAGATTTTATGTAAGTAAATAAATAAAATCTAAGATAAACAATGAGAATTATGAAAAATTTAATTAATGAATGATGCAAATACGCACACTCATTCTGATCCTTTCATTTTACTATTTTTTCCAAAATCAAGCCATGTGCATTATAGATTTCATTACGTAATCATTCATGAATTAAATTTTTCACAATTATCATTATTTATCTTAGATTTTATTTATTTATTTACATAAAATCTAAAAAAAAAGTTTTTTTTATTGAATTTCACATGCGAAATAGAGTAATTTCACATGTGAAATAGGGTGTATACCTGTCTACACTTATGAGGGTGTCTACAATTAACCTCACCCTATATATATATATATATATATATATATATATATATATATAGGTTTAGGGTAAAATACATCCAGCAAAAACGCTACATCCATTGCGGATTGATCTGGGGCGTCCATCAAGATCATCCAACAGCCATGATCTATAATATTTCCGCCTATGGTGTTTTTTTTCCCATCGAAAACGCCATAGGCGGAAAACACCATAGATCTTGGTTGTTGGATGATCTTGATGGACGCCCCAGATCAATCCGCAATGGATTTAGCGTATATATATATCAGATAATAAATATATGAGTAAAACTCGGTTATTAATAACTGAATACATAGAATATTAGTGTTTTAAACTAAATGGTTTCATTCATTCGGCCACCGCTTAAAATCAGGTCTCATAGGGGCCTATAATTTTATTCTCGCCTAGAGTCCCAAAATTTTTATAAAATCTCATGGACGGCCCAATCGCCATAGAGTCTATTTTCTTGTAGTATTGTATGGTTGGATTTTTATAATCAAAGGAAAACTCTAACGTATTTTGAAATGTAGAAATATACTTTTTAGGCCAACTTATCACCCTCTACTAAGAATTTTACCTAAAGTCTACTCAATTCCTAACGTTAGGATATACTCTTTAGCCATCATGCTGAAACTTTAATGAACTCTACTTAGCTTCATAAACATAAAGATTTGCAGTTTGATCTTGATTGCGTGATCAACAAAACCCAAATATATGTTTTTTAACAACAACAGACGATTGGTTGGCACGTCCTCAAAAGAAAGCTCATAAATCAGCGACACCATATTTATTTCACCAGTACAGGAGGAAACCAGACGCTCTAGAAAAACCCAAAGTCAGGATAAAACTTATGACCTCAAGACACCCCAAACTCTAACCCTCATTTTCGTAGGAACCGTTCGTCTAAAATAATAAAATAAAATACTTTTATTTAGTGGTACGATTACAAAAGAGAAGAAATGACATATACAGTATACTTACAAAGGAAAGATGCAAAGGAAATAACAATACAGTTACAGTTACAGCGAAGTAAAGAAAAATACATAGAAATTGATAAGATTGACTAATAAGTAAATAAATGAAATTAAAAGTAATTAAGTATACTAAAAGAATTATTTTGGAAAATCTTGATAGAAAATTTTTTAAGGTGTTTGAGAAAAGAAAATAAAAAGAATAAAGAAATATGAAAGAAAAGGGGCAGCTAAGGATAGGGTTAGACCCAGTCCCTTAAAATAAAGTTCAGGTCTTTACCGAAAAGAACTTGTTCTGTTTCCCAGGGTACAATAGCCAAAGCTGCTTGTACAGCCGGGGCGAACCAACACCCAAATATTACTTTATGTTGTTTGAAGGTATGTAGAACGATCTTCGAAGATAGTATGGAGATTTTCTTTTGAGAGAGTATCCGAGAGAGAGGGAGGTAGTCTGTAAACAGATTGCAAAAAGTGTATTGAGCCTCAACCTATGAGGCTCTATTTATAGTGGAGTGCCTCCACTTGAAACAACCCAAATTGAATTCGTGGTCAAAAATTTCATTAAACGCATTAATGAACAATTTATGTTACTTTGACTTAATCCGGAAGTTTCAGCTTGTATTAAACTGGTCAAAACAAAACTACAGTATTAGCTCGACTGTTTTAGCAAGAGCTGACTAGGCGCGTGCGCAAGTCAGTCTACAGTCACGCCACGGGCAGCTCACGCAGACCATGTGCTTCGCATACGTAATTCTGAGCAAGTCACTGAGACCCGCACTTCGCACCAGTGTCCGCGCAGAGGCACGGAGGACATCTGTGTTGGCTTGCTGATCCGCTCCCTCGCACATGCATACAAGCACCACCGTGCGAGCACCGCTCTGATGGTACGGCGCTAGACCAAGTTGCGCCACGCGGAAGACACCCGTGGACTTAGTCACGCCATCCGTGACTCTTTCTTGTGCCAACCTACCCGTGCGCCCACTTGAGAAGCCAAAAACACAAAGACGGCTCTCAAGCAGCTCGCGACATTACGAGCGTGCGCCATCAAAGCGCCACATTGCTCTCATCGCCTACGCCTATAGGTGCATAAAAAAACCGGTTACTCGAGCCAAATCGTTTATAACCGGTATATGAGAAACCGGTTTCTAACCGAGAGGAACCGCCGGTTACGCACCGTTTTGGGGATTTTGCACTTGAACCGGTTGTTTTGGAAAGGTTAAAAACCGGTTAACTGGTTTCAATGTTACAAAAGTTTTCCAACCATTTTTTAATGACTATATACCCATTTATGGACGTTAGGAACCGAATCTTTTACCGTTTTAACCCTCCCAAACACATATAAATAGGGAGTGTTGGTGTTAGCTTTATCTCTACACTTTTAAACATTTTATAAACACTAAAAACGATCAAAAGGCTCACGATGGCGGACAACAACCACAACCCCAACCCCAACCCCAAGAATGAAAACGTTGTGTTTAAGCCACAACGATAACAACCGACAGTCGTCGGGGTCATTCACCCAAACAAGACGCACGAGGTTTGGGATGATTTTGATTGTTGTAAGGTGACGGATGGTACTAAGAGACCACGTTGTAAAAATTGTGGTGTGGTATTTAAAACCGTTTCAATTACTAGTATGTGTGTGCATACAAACCGGATGTGCAAGGCAAGATGTTGAATTTTTTAAGTGTTTAAGTGTTTTATACGTGTGTTTAGGTGTTTTTTTTATGTTTCATTGTTTAAGTGTTGTTTGTATTAACAAGTGTAAGTGTTGTTCGCATTTTGTTGTCTGTATTTGTATGTTTGTATTAATGAAAGTGTCTTTTTAAAAAAATTAAAGGAACCTTTAATTTCAACTTGGTGGAGCATAGAGGAAGATGAAGAGTTGGTCGTTAATATTGGTTAACTGAAATGTATGACGAGGATATGGGGTTATATGATCTCAATTCATCAACTCGTACAACGATGAATTAAAGGGGAATGGGCAACACTACAACCGCTTCTCCAACGGTTTGAACTCATGTACAACGAACGACTGCTGTAGTATGAAGGTCCAAACTACAATTATCTTATTGACAATGTTATTGCCAAAAATGTAATCGTATACGAACGGTTATATAAATGGTTGTTTGGTCAGTTAGCAATGTGAACGTATTTAATGTCATAATTTTAATAATGTAGTTTCTTGGTATTTTTAGAAATTTTTAGTTAAGTTTGGTGACTAGAATTTTTCTTAATTTTAATTTGAAAATGAATTATCACTTAAGAAAAAACCGTTTCTTTTAGTTTTCGGTTAACCGGTCCGGTTTTAAACGGAACCGGTTTCATATGTTAGGTTTTTTCTTTTTTAAATAAGAATCGGTTATAAACCGAACCGGTTTAGTAAAAAAACCGGTTTTCCTTCCGTTGATCAAAAATCGGCCGGCTTTTTTACAGCGTTTTTAATATCATAATTTCAATAATGTAGTTTCTTGGTGATTTTAGAAATGTTTAGTTGAGTTTGGTACCTTGAGTTTTTCTTAATTTTAATTAGAAAAAAAATTATCACTAAAAAAACGGTTTTTTTTTTTCTGTTTCCGATTAACCATTCCGGTTTTAAAAGGAACCGGTTTCATAGGTTAGGGTTTTTTTTTTAAAAAAAAAGAACCGGTTATAAACCAAACCAGTTTAGTCAAAAAATCGGGTTTCCTTCCGTTAACAAAAATCTGGCAGGTTTTTTAGAACCGGTTAACCGATTTGTTCACATCTAGTCCTCTACCCACTGGTTAAGGTGCTGCGCACCTCTTGGGGTCAAGGGATGTCTCCTACTTAAAGAAACAATCTCAGCTAAAGCCTCACCATATATACCACTTCAAGTTTCATCCCAAACAATGTGGAATGAGTTTCAATTCTATAATTAGAATTTCTTTTTCTATTTTCATAGCTTTCACAGCTTTGAACCCTTAACTTTGAGTATAGATATCTCATATATTCATTGTAGCGAGTATTTAATTCATTACGGTATGATATTAGGCTATCCGTAATTGGGCTTAAAAGGGGCTTGAAAGGCATTTTCGTGCCCCTTTAGCGCCCCTCTCACGCCCCCACCCATTACACCTGGGCGCTAAACACAAAAAAGAGGTCCGGTGCTTGAAACTTCTCACGCCTGAAGGGGGGCTTGAAAGAGAAAAATTAGAGAGGGGAGGATAATGATGATGGGGCTTGAAAATTATTCATCCCACTACACCATTTATTTTTTCAAGCCCCCATGCCACCTCATCTTCCATATGTCATCTCATATCTAAAGGTGGGGCCTGAAGGGGCTTGACCATTACGGGTAGCCTTATCTCTAGTTTATTTACAAAGTCAAACTGAAAACACGTATTTGTGGTTAGATGCGTGTTGACCGTGTCACTATTCAGGTTTAGGTTGTATATATTTATGTTTGCTCCGATGGTTTAGGGGTAAGAACACATTCTAAGCTTTCGGGGTTCGAAACCGGCAGCTAACATTTTTTAAAATCAGGATAAAAGTTTTTTTATTTCATTTATATTCAAACTATTTATTTGTGTATCAATAGTAACTGATCTTATAAATAAGACGAGTCATTCTATACCTTCACGTTGCAACCTTTAACTAACATGGGTGTACCTTCATCTAGTGAGATATAAATACCAACATTTATTTCATGAATATTATCATTATGTATAGAGAAATGAACGTAAAAAACGTGTGATTTTGTATAGAGTTTACGAACTCCCATCTTTAGGCCAACCACTCTCCTCGGGGTTATCTTTTTTACAATTGTGACCTAGACACGAATCATGTGCAATATGCTTGAGTTCCATACCGGTAAGATTTTACATTTTTTTGACATTTCTTTTTTCTGTGGTGTCACAACCCACAAAATTGAACATGTGGCATGCTATGTTTGGTTCTTATGAGGTAATTGAGTGTTACTACTTTAATTTTCACGTACAATCAACGCTACTTTAGTAAAATGTTTTATGGAAAATTATATATACCTATTTATATAATATACAATCAAATTTCATGATTAATAGTATATTTTTAGCTTTTTAAACTTTGGCCATGTGATTTTGGTGTATTAACGCTTTCTACCCTTTTAGTTTTTCAAACTTTAGCCACATGATTTTGGTGTGTTGACGATTTCTACCCTTTTAGTTTTTCAAACTTTGGCCACATGATTTTGGTGTGTTGACGCTTTCTACCCTTAAACTTTTACGATTTGTTTCTTTTTTCTTTTTAACGAAATAGTAAACTTTTAGTTTTCGTAGTTTGATCACATTGTTTCATACTCTTACGTTTTATACCGTTTAACTTTTAATTTTTTTTTTATTTTAAGTTTTGTTGTCTTCTATTTTGGCCATGAAACTTTTAACTTTTTTACTTTCGTTTTTAGTATATTTTTAAAGTTTTATACTTTCACTACATGACTGTTAGACTTTTACATTTTATACCCTTTAACTTTTTTACCCTCTAACTTTCAAACTTTTTTTTGTTTTAAGTTTTGTTGTCTTCTACTTTGGTCACGAAACTTTTAACTTTTAACTTTTATACTATCGTTTTTAGTATATTTTTATAGTTTTATACTTTCACCACAAGACTTTTAGACTTTTACGTTTTATGCCACTACAATTCATGGGAGGGGGGATACATGTAAATAAACTTGTGGCTCAAATTAGTTCTTTTTAGTTCTCAAATCAAATTGGTTCTCAAATGATCCTCTCCCTATATATATATATATATATATATATATATATATATATATATATATATATATATATATATAGGGAGATGATCATTTGAGAACCAATTGGGTTTGAAAACTTTTGAGAACCATTCTGAGCCACAAGTTATATATAGGGAAATCCCCCCAATGAATTTGAATGCTTCCCCTCTGAAAATTAGTGGCTCAGAATGGTTCTCAAAAGTTCTCAAAGAAAAAAATTCTCATTTGAACCTAACCCTATATATATACGATTCCGTATATATATGAAATATTGGATGGCCATCATAATCATTTTTCTTAATTAATCATTAATCACATTACCTTGTTAGCCATGTATTCGATGGACGTAATTGACCTTATTAATAGAATTAAGGTTTTCCACTGGGTGTATATTTAGAGATCGTAAGGAGAGATTAGACACCTTAATTATCATCATATAATTTAGTGATCCTTTCTCTCTCCCTCTCTAATTTTCTTAGCCTCACATGGTTACCTAATCACCATCCTAACCTACACCATAAACGGGAACTCGATCAACATACCAGATGGATTCTCCAAGAAGCACTCACGTTCACGATCTACAATAGGTAATCTTTAATCCGTTATCTGTTTATTATTCATACGATTTAGGATTCGTTC
This sequence comes from Deinandra increscens subsp. villosa, assembly GCA_039602395.1. Classification (NCBI taxonomy): domain Eukaryota; kingdom Viridiplantae; phylum Streptophyta; class Magnoliopsida; order Asterales; family Asteraceae; genus Deinandra; species Deinandra increscens. The sequence continues at coordinate 18,484,511 of JBCNJP010000003.1, forward strand.
AGCATTTGACATCAGAGCGTTGTGTTGATCAAACGAATCTTAAATCTGAATTCGTTCATATTCTTGCTGCTAATGATTTCGAAATCAGATCCGATCAAGAACCCTAAAATTTTTGATTTTTTTAAAAAAAGATTTGTTTTCAAATCTTACCTAAAATCAAGCTATAGATTTGGAAACCCTAACTAAAATTTTTCATGATCTAAAATAGTTTTGATTTTCAAAATCAAACTAATATGTTGATCCTAATCTATTTCGAAATATGATTAAACCCTAATATGTTTTTAACAATACAGTTTATAAAACTTTCAAAATTTAATATGATCATAAATAATGCTTTTGACCCAGAATCTTTAGTTTACGACCCAAAATCTTGAGTTTTCGACCTAAAATCTTAAGTTTTCGACCCAAATCTCAATCTTTCGACCGGAAATCTGGGCCAAACCGAAAACCTCAACCGGACCGAAACTAAACCGGACTGAAAACCTCAACCGGACCGAAAACCTAAACCGGACCGAGAACCTAGTTTTCGACCAAGAACCTAGTTTTCGACCAGGTTTCAACTGAAACCCTCAGAAGTTTTGATACTTAGTTTTGTTTAAAACCTTACATGCTTATGTTTTATAAAACCTAACACCAATTAAAATCAGATAACTAATTGACTTGTCTTATTTAAAGTTAATAATGGACATCTAATAAGGTTTCAATTCTTGCCAAAGCTGATTTGTTACCTATATAATGTCTTTTAACTTCATCTTACAAGTTAACTTACTGAAACTGATTTACAAATCAAAATTAGATTAATTTATTAACTTGTCTTAATCAACTTAATGACATCTTCAAAAAGTGGTAATTCTGGCCAAAGCTGATTTACAACCTTAACTAATGTCATTCAATTTTAAAATACAAGTTGACTTATTTCAATTACGCTAATTTATTTGGGAAAATGTCATAGAAACATAACCAATTCTCAATTTTGTTCCAATTAGGTCACTCAAACTTTTTTAGTTCCAATCAGGTCACTCAACTTTAAAATATGTTCTAATCATAGATAAATGACCTGATTAGCATGTAACCTAATCAAATTTTATTTTATAAAAGCTGAATCTTTTATAAAAAACGGATTTTTTTTTAAACGAATTTTTTAAAATCGGATTTTAATAAAAACGATTTTTTATAAAAAAACGTTTTTATAAATTTTGAATTTTATTCATTATTTTTATAAAAAAATGTTTTTATTAAAAACCCGATTTTAAAAAGTTTGGTTTTTTATAAAAAAGTTCCTTTTATATAAAAAATTTAGTTTTTATAAAAAAATTTATTAGGTTACCTGCTAATTAGGTCATTTATCTAGGATTAGAACATATCTTAAAGTTAAGTTACCTGATTGGAACAAAAAAAATGTTTGAGTGACCTAACTGGAACAAAATTGAAAGTTGGTTATGTTTCTATAAAATTACCTCAATTTATTTTGCTTAACTTGATAACATCTTTAAAACTCCGATTCTTGCTAAAGCTGAGTCGTTATTTTTTGCAATGTTCATCAACTAAAAATAAGCATTCGCCTTACACATATAAATGTTTCAATTCTGGCCAAAGCTGATGGGTTGCATTTGTATTCAGCGAAACTAATTTGTGCATAAAACTTAAGTGTATCATTTCTGGCCAAAGCTGATGTGTTATATCACTTTTTGCACATACCCTTATCTTTTTCATAATGCTTAGGTGATAGGCAAGTAACAAAAGCGAAAGTCGATTCATTTAAGTAGAACCTAATCTGTCTGATATTTTGGTGTTATAATAGACTATGTCACATCTTCTTTTGTTTTATTATTATGCCTTAATTTATGATTACGCATTCTATTATGCCTTAGTTCATCATAGTGTATTATTATTATGGCTTAGTTTATGATAGTGCATTTCCATTATGCCTTAGTTTATCATTATCATTATGCCTTAGTTGTAAGTACCCCATAGAATCACTCTTAGATCTTCTTTTCAATTTAAGCTTTAATCTCCATAGTTATCCACTCTAAATTTAAAATCACTAAATGTTTCCCTAAAAAATTTCCTCTTATAATAATGACCTTGATTATCCCTTAAGACGAAAGACTCTCATTGCTCTCCAGTATAAATGTTTAACAGTTGGGGCATTACAAATGAGTAGAGTCAAATGTCTCTTATGACGATCAAAATTCTTTAAACGTCGAAATCAAGTAAGATGTTCCAGATTTCCTAATCTGGACATTATAAAAAGAGTAAAAATTCAAAAGAACTTCTTAAATGCATGCAAACATTTTACATCTAATGATGCTTAGTACATAATATAAATAAGGTTGTTGATTTAATGAACACATCATAATAGTTGAAAACATTATCCTTAAAGGCTCAGACATGTTTCAAATAAAAGTTATTCTAGTGTATTTCATAATGAATTCTTTCTTAGCACACTTAAACATTTAAAAAAAAAAGTCATCACTCACAAGTACCAAAGGAAAACGAGTGTATGGCAACATTGTGCATAAAGGATAAATAATGTCTTAAACTAGAAAAGCAGATTGTTCACCTCGCTATCACTAACCCTTATAAAGTGAAAGATAACTTAAATAAATAGGATAGTTCTAATTTCTAAAATAAGATACAAGAAAACTTTCAGTTCTAAGTCCTTAATGGATTAACTGGCTAATAAAGAATAATCAATAATGATAATTGTGTCCATTAATTTTTCAAACTAACACAGTGTATTAAAACTAGTCTTATAAAGATCTCTTACAATCGATACAATAGAAATAAAACCAAACAACAACTATTATGGGAGTAAGTGAAAAAACAATGTCAAATTTGTACAAACTATAAAAATCTATCAATATACTACACTTTACGATACCTTATTATGATCCAAGATCACTTAGAACTTGGTATCATTACAAAAGTAAGACATTGACGATTATAAGGTTTCACACGACTATGACAAATGTCACTATTACCCTAAACTCTCAAAGTTGTTGGTGATAGTTATCCAGTTGTCTTTACATGGATTTAAATCTTTATAAATTATAACTATATGATTCACATTCACAATCTTTGTTATCACATAAAGTGAGAACTTAACAAAGAGAATATACAAGGTTCCCTTAAGAGTTCTAACTTACCAAAACTCAAACATATTAGTGGGTCTTATCCCAAAATGAAATATCTCGGCATAAGTCATTTATCACTCACATAACTGATTATTTATTCTTGTATTTAATTAAGGAGAAAAATATTTAATTCTCACCTAAAAGATTTAAGGATAAAGTTGAAAATCAACTTAAGCGTAAAATAGAAGTTGTGAGATTAGATCTAATAGATAAAATACTAAGATTGACATAAAAATAATGGTAACACTCTCGATCCATTACTATGGATCATAGTAGTGAGAACCGGTAGATCATGTATGATACTTCTAAAGATACATCATTAAGTTATGCATCTAAGTATCCTTATAAAAATGATAATAAATATGTCATCTAAGGTATACATCTATTCCTATATACCAAGGCTCTATATACAACAACTCATCGCTAAACAAGGTTACCTAAAATGTCCCAAAAAATTCATCCTGAAATCCGGACATGAAGACAACCAAGTATAAACCATATGATTAGTTATTAACCGCAATTAAACCTTTAAAATCCTTAACGCTAAACATATTGCATGACATGTTCCTAAGGAATTCTAAGATTAGTGGGAGCAGTCCAAGTCCTTATCCATGACTTGTCTTCGGAGGTCAGTGGGAGCAGTGATAAATTCCTTATCCATGACATTGCCTAAAAGTACAAGAGGCGGGAGGAGAGACAAAGTTAAATTTAAACTCTAAATTTAACTCCGATTACACCTCTTCTACACCACACTATCATAACAATGACCCACTTCCACACACTTAGAAAATAATGTTACTCCTAATATACCTGACTTAAATGCTCAAGAAGAAATCTATGAAACTATTAATAATTTTGCTTCAAACCCGTTAGATCCAGCTTAGTAGGTCATCAAGGCATACATTTCTTATTAAATTTGATGATTATGAGCCTACCTTAATAAAGCTCACATGGATATTGAGAAGATTGCTAATTATATCTCTTATACTAGAGCCATTATTAGCGGTCAGTCAAATCATCTGATGGAATAAAGCTATCATTAATGACCTTAAATCCCTATTAACAATTAAGAACTCTTTTCCTAAAGGAGTCTCTGAGAGATCATGTCCTTATTACTCACTCATAATCAAGAGTGACATTTAATGGGCTTATAAAACATCTTTCCTTAATACTCACTCAACATAAAGGCATGTTCATAAACTAAACTCAAGGTTTCAAGCCCGAAAGTTAGAGAACAGTTAGTCTTTAAGATGAGCAAATTCATATAAGGGGTTAATATAAGCAAACTTACAAGTGAAATTTAAAGTTTGATGAAATTATAAATGTAATCATTCTCCATCAAGGATAAGTGGATAAATGGACCTACCTTAAGATGAGTGGGAGCAACTAATACAACACTTGACCTTATATACATTATTTTAGGCAAGTAATATATTAGTTTTGTTGCATGAGTCAAGACGACTTATTCTCGCATAATTTTGCACTACGTCAAAATTCACCTTTGGCCACGGAAAAAAACCGTGACCAAAGGTGTTTGGTCACGTTTTTTTTCCCATTCCAATCGACACCAAAGGTTCCATCACCTTATGTATCCTACGACCATGTTACAATATCAGTGGCTGAAGCCACCTAGAAGCGTGGCTAAAGGGTACCAATATTTATTGTTGTAATCAAACAATTCTTCAGGAAAGCGTGGTCAAAGGGTCCCAACGGCCACATGTGTTTGTTTAACGTGGCCTTTGGTATTATATGGTCACATATATTTGTGTTTTAGCCACATACATTATAAAAATACGTGGCCAAAGGGTTGCTGGAATCATACATCTTGTCCCAATACGCGTGGCCAAAGGGTGGCAACGGCCACGTTAAAATATCAAAAGCATGGCCTTTGGTATTATATGGTCACGTATATTTGTGTTTTAGTCACATATGTTATAAAAAAAACATGGCCAAATGGATTGCTGAAATCATACATTTTGTCCCAATACGCGTGGCCAAAGGGTGACAACGGCCACATTAAAATATAAATAGCGTGGCCTTTGGTATTATATGGTCACGTATTTGTGTTTTAGCCACATATATTTGAAAAAAATGTGGCATTTGGTATTATATATATGGTCACATATATTTTCTTAATTACAATTAATTATACTGCATATTAATTAATATAGAGAAACCTTAAAAATCATATTATAATTAAAAATTAATATACATACACTAATCAAATGCTGTTCAAAAAAATAACAAACACTAATCAAAGTTTCATTTCTATAATAATTAATTATAATTTATTGTCCGTGCTGATCAGCTGCTTCTACTGGATCTGTGTACTGAGTATTCTGTTTATCAGATTTTGACTCAGTAGGTTTGGTGTTAAGTACACTTTTGGCATCTTTTTCTGATCATTATTTACCTGGAAACATGACAAATAAAACCGATCAGATATATAATATATATATAGTTAATTAATTAGCGGATATGATTAATTAATGTAGTAATTACCTGTGGTTGTTCCAGTACTTTTTGAACCGTAGAATGATCAACCGGCTCTGATTTATCTGATGTGTTATTAGAATGAAGGATCATTCGGTTCATCGGCCATGCAATAATATATTTATTTTCAACCTCCGAAAGCATTGTTTTATCATCAAATGGGAATGGTATATATGTTGCACCCTTATTGACCTGATAAGCTGTAATTCTACGGCAACCAGGAGGTAAACTTCCATGAATCTTCTCATCTTTTTTCTTTTGGTAATAATTTAGCCATTCCCACGACGTTCAGTGGACCCCCCTCCATGTGCAACGTCGCAGTTTCGCACCCCTGATTAGAAGTGACATAATAATAATAATAATAATAATAATAATAATAATAATAATAATAATAATAATAATAATAATAATAATAATAATAATAATAATAATAATAATAATAATAATAATAGCATATATAGATTAACAATCAATTATTAAAGTAAAAAATAGAATAAAAAATTGTGGTATATACTAATATATATACCTCTGGGATTACTGGCTGATCGATAGGAGCTGCAATGGCATCATAATTATTTGGTTTTTCCAACTGATCACTCTTCTTATGAGGTACTTTACGAGCTGCAGGTTTTACTGATTTTGCATGTCTCTTATTGTTTTCCTAAATTGACACCATGTAAATAACTGATTAATAACATATATATTAATTAACATTTACGTCAAAGCGATTTGTCAAATCCTTAATTATATATATACCACTTCCCGCTCTGATGCCCCGGCAGTACTGGCTGCAGCAGCTGCTGCTTCTGTTATTTTTCTCTTTTTCCCCTAAAGACAGCATCAGCATTTAATTAAATGATCATATAGCAATTAGTTATAAGGGAAGTACACAATTGTGTAAATTAAAATAGTTACCCTTTCCTTTTGCCCGAACGAACTATAACCAAACTTATCATAGCCGGAACATTTAATTATTAATTATATCCCGGAACAACTCTAACTATCCTGATGAACTTTACCTATACTGATTAACTTTAACTATCCGGATGAACTATAACCAACACGGTGAACTATAACTAGAGACACATGTTCATCCAGATGAACTAGAATATTCCGGATCAACTCTAACTATCCCGATGAACTCTTACTATCCTGATGAACTAGGAACTTCTGGATCAACTCTAACTATCCCGATGAACTCTAACTATCCTGGTGAACTTTTTACTATCCTTATGAACTTTACCTATCCTGAGGAACTTTAACTATCCGGATGAACTCTAATTATCCAGATGAACTATAACTAGAGACGCATGTTCATCCAGATGAACTAGAATCTTCCAGATCAACTCAAATTCAGAACTGTTTCAAATCCATACCTTATCGGCCGACCTTTGAGATGAGTTTGATGGAGTAGATTGTTTCCACGGTGTATTGTGCGCGGAATTGATCATGTCATACGTACAATTAATTCAATTAGTTAATTAATCAATAAATATGCGCTAAGGGAGATTGATCATATCATCAATAATACTTAATTACCGTTGTATTTACATTGGAATGCTGATTACAATTGTTTTTAGATCTTACAGTTGTAGTAAGAGGCGCCTCCGCGGACTTTACCTACGAAATGATTTAATGATTTATAATAATTAATTGATAAAAAGTAAAGTATATAATATAATTAATTAATTATAGGTATATATGTATATAATTTGTCCCTTATAGAATTTACCGCTTTATCAACTTGTTTATCTTAAATCATGTGGTTCATAAACTTCGTTAGCTTATCAGTTTTTTTCATGCTTTGCTTTAACCATATCAGTGAGGTGCTCAACCTCTTGATCCTTTTTCTCACGCAGTTGTTTTTCATTTTTTGAGTTCCGCCTCAAGTTTTTCGATCCGTGGAGCACCCTGCCAATATCCACGGAAAGTCACTCCATACCTAATACCTTTTAGGTATCCGCCCCTTTCCTTGCCAAGGACCAATGTCAGGGCATCCGTTTCCGGTTCTACGGTCATGGATCCCACATTTATTTTTGTTTCATTCTCGGCCTGCAGTAATTAATTTACTTAATGTAGTGAGGTGCTGTTAATTTTTAACATGTGAATAATTAGGTATATATATAGCAATTAAACTTACAATATCATCTGCTACGCCCTTCACCAGTTCACCACAGGCGTTTTGTATTCCCCCTCTTTATTTACCCTTCCTTTCCCCCACATAAACGCTCGAGAGGGGTGTAACACACTTAGCTTATTACCATTTTTTCTTTCAGATAGACGTATTCTCCTCGTCCCATTGTATGATCATAAACATATTGGTGCTCGAACCTCTTTTGCACTCTTTGACACAGCCTTTCCAATAGAACAGTAGGATATATAATTATAATCTCATTAATTAACACTTAGCTTAATTGATGAAATCTGCAGTTTAAATTGAATAAAAACCTTGAATTCTTCAGATTTTGTATATGCTACAAATCTGTCCCAGTCTTCTTATTTTACAATAGCGCGGTACATATTTGGAACTTTCTCAAGCACGGTGGGTTTTGCTAGGTTGGGTCGAATGTGTTTCTCGAACATCTTTCTTCTAAAACTCCTTAGCAACCCACCAAGCCGTACCATTATAGGACCCCTTCGACAGTCATCAATTTTGAATAATTGCTGAAAAAATAACATATGACAAATTTATAGTCACATATATGGAATTCAATAACTTAACAAACTTAATATGAGAAAATGTTTAATCTGTTTCATAACCTGAATCCCTGCCCACATCTTGTTCTTGTCCTCTTTTGGCACCTTCCTCCATTGTAGATACCTCAATCCAACCTCTGACCTTGCGATGTCTCCCATAAAACTCGAAAATTTTGGTCTATGCTTCCCGCTAATCCTTCCCAGCGCATCAAATGTTAGTGGCCATTTTTCCACACCATTTTTCTCAAATTTGGCACGCCACTTTGCCAACCGCGTCAACCCCCTCTTGTTTGCTTGGGGAGCATTGTCGAGTTGGGCATCATTGTCGAGTTGGGCATCATTGTCGAGTTGGGCATCATTGTCGACTTGGGCATCATTGTCGACGTGGGCATCATTGTCGACGTGGGCATCATTGTTATCCATTTCATCTTCTTCACTCTGTTGTGAATAAAGATCATCATTGTTATCCATTTTATCTTCTTCACTCGCTTGTAAATAATCATCATTGTATTCGCCTTCACTGTTATATGTATGGTCATTAAGATCCTTCAATGTTTCACCTGCTTCATGATCCATTGTTAAATGAGATGAATCCTGAAATGGAATAAATAGAATGAAATGAATGCGATGAAATAATTAATTAGATGAAATAATTGAGATGAAACAAATGATCTTCTGAAGATGACAGTTAAATTAATACTAACGGGAGTTGAATTAGGTAGTGATCTCCTGAAGATGAAAGTGTGATGAATCCTCTATAGGAATTTTTAGTGATAGGGAAGAAGAGAGTGATGAATCGTTTTGGTGATAAAATTTTGGTGAGAGAGAATAGGAACTGATCAATAAATTTTGGGGAAATTTGAAAAATGGTGGGAAGTATTTGGGGATTAATATGATCGATCCGGGTAAAGGAATCTCATTAAATAAGGACGTGACAACATTTAATTATCGGATTTAATATAAACTCAATTAATTCCAGATATAGATATAATAGTATTTTAAACATAACTTATAACTTTAAAATGATCTTTAAATGTAAAATGGAATATTAAGCAATAAATTTAATCATAATTGTATCCTAATGAATTTATATACCTAACGTGAAAAAAAGATGTCAAGTACTACAGACACACCACACAAACACACACACACACACATACATACACACACACACACACACATATATATATATATATATATGTGTGTGTTGTAATATATACATTATCGGTTATATATATATATATATATATATATATATATATATAGGGAGAGGATCATTTGAGAACTAATTGGTTGAGAGAACTTTTGAGAACCATTTTAAGCCACTAGTTATATTTACATATACCCCCCCTCCCATGAATTGTAGTGGTCTCCAACTGAAATTAGTGGTGGAGATTTAGTTCTCAAAAGTTCTCAAAACAAAAAGTTCTCATTTGAACCTAACCCTATATATATATATATATATATATATATATATGGTGAGGTTCATTGTAGACACTTTCGCATGTGAAATAGCTATTTTTCATATATGTTCACATGTGAAATTTTCTGAATTATTAATGAGAAGAAAAAAGAAAATTAATCACACCTTATTGGGACTCATTGGTCCCAACTGATCCTCGTTGTCCCTAAACACACCTTATTGGGCCATCATTGGTCCTAAACACAACTTATTGGTTACATACACACCTTATTGGGACTCATTGGTCTCAACTGACCCTTGTTGCCCCTAAACACACCTTATTAGGCCATCATTAGTCCTAAACACAACTTATTGGTTACATACACACCTTATTGTGACTCATTGGTCCCAACTGACCCTCGTTGCCCCTAAACACACCTTATTGGGCCATCATTGGTCCTAAACAGAACTTATTGATTACATACACACCTTATCGGGACTCATTGGTCCCAACTGGCCCTCCTTACCCCTAAACACACCTTATTAGGCCATCATTGGTCCTAAACACAACTTATTAGTTACATACACACCTTAATGGGACTCATTGGTCCCAACTGACCCTCGTTTTCCCTAAACACACCTTATTGGGCTATCATTGGTCCTAAACACAACTTATTGGTTACATACACACCTTATTGGGCCATCATTGGTCCCAACTGACCCTCGTTGCCCCTAAACACACCTTATTGGGCCATCATTGGTCCTAAACACAAATTATTGATTACATACACACCTTATTGGTACTCATTGGTCCCAACTGACCCTCGTTGCCCTTACACACACCTTATTGGGCCATCATTTGTCCTAAACACAACTTATTGGTTACATACACACCTTATTGGGACTCATTGGTCCCTACGGACCCTCGTTGCCCCTAAATACACCTTATTGGGCCATTATTTGTCCTAAACACAACTTATTGGTTACATACACACCTTATTGGGACTCATTGGTACCAACTGACCCTCGTTGCCCCTAAACACAACTTATTGGTTACATACACATCTTATCGGGACTCATTAGTCCCAACTGACCCTCGTTGCCCCTAAACACACCTTATTGGGACATCATTGGTCCTAAACACAACTTATTGGTTACATACACACCTTATTGGGCCATCATTAGTCCCAACTGACCCTCGTTGCCCCTAAACACACCTTATTGGGCCATCATTAGTCCTAAACACAACTTATTGGTTACGTACACACCTTATTGGGCCATCATTGGTCCCAACTGACCCTCGTTGCTCCTAAACACACCTTATTGGGCCATCATTGGTCCTAAACACAACTTATTGGTTACATACACACCTTATTGGGACTCATTGGTCCTAAACATGCTTATTGGTTACATACACACCTTATTGGTACTCATTGGTCCTAAGCATGCTTATTGGTTAATTCCCCAAAATTTAAGGTTTTTGTAGATTCGTTCTGTTTTTTGTGAGGGTTTTTGTTTAACGAAATGGAGATTGTGCGAACAGATTACATTTTTTACCTAAAATTGTGCATCAGTTGTTGATCGGATTGCAATTGTTGATCGTCTCTGTTTTCGAGGAATAGGGTTTTTGTTTAACGGAATAGAGATTGTGCGAACAGATTACATTTTTACCTGAAATTATGCATCAGTTGTTGATCGGATTGCAATTGTTGATCGTCTTTGTTTTCGAAGATTAGGGTTTTTGTTTAACATATTGATTTCATAAACAAAAATAGACAAACAAGTATATAACAAAAAGTGGATTTCATACTACTGATTCCAATTCCATACACAAAATTGTTTCCTTATTTACATGTTCATATTTAAAAAAAAAAGACGGAGCATTTGCGGGTTGAGGTTCACGGGAACCTAGATTCCATCTCCTCCACCAACTCCAAATGCCTACTCATAACTTCTTGCCTCTGTTGAACCAACATTTGAAGCCTGGCATTGGAGACGTGTATCTCCTCTACCAAAAAAGTTGCCATCTGGTATCTTGATGGACTTGGTGGCTCTGTAAGTACTTGGTTGAGCAAGGCCAAATCGTCTAAGATACTATGGCTCTCTGTCGTGATAATCACCTAGTACCGCTCCAGGGTAGCAATAGTTTTTATTTGCAAATAATTTTCAACTATTTCTTTCAAGTTTGCCATTTTGAGAAAGATTTGAGGGTCTTGAGAAAGGGTTTGATAAGGATTTTGAGAAAAGGTTTGATAAGGATTTTGAGAAGGGTTTGATAATGACGGTGAGAAGTTTCTGATTACTAACCAGGTGGTATGGTTATATGTGCAAATCACTTGAGTATGCCTAAGCTTAGATGCCAATCACTAGAGTATACCAAAGGTCCGATTTTATTGAACATTGTGTTGGAACTTAAAATCTATGTGACTGACGCCATCAAATCTGTTTACCGAAGCATTCGACTGAAGAATCCATGTGAATTGATTCAGAGACACGGGTTGTGATGCTCGAGGCTTGCAGTTTGGACCGAAGACCGTTTTCTGGAAAAGTCAACCGTTCGGGTCAACGGTCAACGTAAAAGTCAACAGAAGATCGGTTCGAGCGAGTCAAGCTTCGGATAGCTTTGATTTAATTATCAATTTATGTTATTTACTTTACTTGTAATTTCGTTTATTCAGTTATGTTTTTCTATCGTTAGTCACCCTCACTATATATAGTGAGGGTGCCCATTACAAGTAAAGGAGTCTCCGAATGTGGAGATGATGAATTTCTTGTAGAGTGTGAGATTTCCATTCTAGAGAGAGAGTGAGTCATGGATTCTAGAGAGAGATTGTGTGTTCTTCATGATTTCTTGTAACTAATCATTCGGTTATATGAAATCATTCGATATTGTTCATCATCTTTCTATGTTATGATTTCATGATTCATCATCATCATCTTCATCATTTGTTTTTTTTTTTTGAGTTTTTCTCATCCGAACATGTTCTTGCTCAAGATCGAGATTCTTGTAGTGAAAATCGGTCCTAACAAATGGTATCAGAGCGGGTACCGATCAGATTCATCTCACCGTGAATCTGGTCACTCGAATCTGAGATTTTGAGCTTGAATGGTGAAGATGAGAAAACTTATTTTTTAGAGACTTTTTTCTATTTTTTCTTCATTTCTGGATGGATTCTGATGATATGGATGATGGATTCATGTTTGGGAGTTCATTTAGATGTGATTCTATCTTCTACTTGTTCAAATCTGTGAGAAAATTGAAGATCCGAGCTCATTTTTTCGGAACTTTGGGGTTTTCCCGTATTTGGAGTTTTTGAAGATTTTGGAGCTTGATTCTTCATTTTCTGGGCGATTCTTCATGTTTTCAGATGAAGTGAGGTATGATTCTCAGTGGAAAACGCATTCCGGATCCATTGGAAGCATCCATTTCGTCTGATTCTCAACGGTTTGAGCGGATCTGGAAAAACACACACTGACGGTGTAAGTGTGTGTTCTTCGTGTTCTTGAAAATTTCCAGATTTTGGGGGTTGAATCGATTGGTTTTTGCTGCTGTTTTGGATGTGTGAGTGGCCATAACACGTTCTACAACAGATTTGTGACAAGAATCGTTCGTTTCCATTCATTTTCGGGACTGTTTCGAGGATCGAAGGGGTATGTTCATCACTGTGTTCTTCATTCTTTTTCCAGAAATTATCAAGTTTTGAAGCCTTGAAGATTGTCCTAGCGGACTTCTACTGTTCCTAGCGGACTTTATTCCGTGTTTAGCGAACTTCTCGGGAGCTTAGCGAACTTCTACTTGCTTAGCGGACTTCACATGTTACTTAGCGAACTTCTTGAGTCCTTAGCGGACTTCATGTTCCTTCTAGCGAACTTCTGGTCGGCTTAGCGAACTTGAACGAGCTAGCGTACTTGTTTCTGGGTTTTTGCTCGAAGTCGTTTCAGAGAATTTTGTTCGTATAGGTTTGTAGAGTATAGAAATACGAGTTCAGGGACATAAGATTCGTGAAAAACGATCGAGTATTCGCTGTGATATTAGCAATATACGCTTTTCCGGGGAGTTCTTTATGTTTTCCGGCGAAACTAGGGTTTTCGTGGGGTTAAAGACGACTTGGAAGGTGACGATGACGTGTCAAGAAGTGGCTGGCTACTAGAGAATGTTTCTCTGTCTTCTTTGTCGGTCAAAACCTATCTCCTAATTTTGCTGTCGAATTCTAAGTGGACAAGAGGAAAATGCGTGGGTCCCTGGCTGATTGAATATCCGTTAAAGACTGACCTGTTGGCGCCTTCTCATTGGCTAATCGCAGCCTCACACGGATCACGATTTGAGACTCTTGGATCGCAGTCATGCTTGCCGTTAGATGATTATTAAAGGTTTATTGTGATTGGCCAACAACACCATCACGTGGATCAGCATCCACATCCTTTCGATCAATCTTTTTCCAGCCATCGATTTAACTGGAATCTCCTTTTTGATTGGCTGAATATATTGGACGAGGATTGTGGTTTTCCAGAGCTGAATTCTGATTGGCTGTTATTTTTTAACATGGATTGTGCTTTCTCTTGGGGATTTAGCCACTAATTAATTATTTTCTGCATTATTCGTCATTTACGGAGTTTTTCTTGTCGGTTTTTAACGAGACTTACGAGATAACGCCCGAACGAAATTGCGAAAATTATTTTATTAGTCGCGGATTTATTTCATTTTATTGGGGTTCTCGTTTATTGACGTCGCGCGCAACGTTTGCTATCGATCACTGACGGGTTAGCTTTATTATCCGGTTAATTACTCAGCTTTCTCGTTATATCTCACGGTTTTATTTTTAGTGGATGCAGCGCTGTCGTCAACTAACCGGATTAACTGGAATCTCAGTTAATATTGGAATTTATCCGATTAAATCTCTCGGATGACCGTTTCTTGAAGAAATTTATCAGTTTATTTTATTTTCGCATCCAACCTCAGTCACGCAGATTATTCACAACTGTCAGCATCCGACTTCCGGTTTTTCGCAAGATTGTCCGATTTCAGGATTTTTTATCTGGTTTCTCTAGGCAACCGATCGCGACGGTTCGACTCTCCGCATCTGATTTTACGCTTCCGCATCTGATGTTTTCAGAGAGATTTAGAGAAATAGGGGGAATTATTATGAATTTGGATATCGGGTCGATTATTCGGAGTTGGAGCATGTTCGATGTTTGACTGGTTTATCTGATTTAGTCTGTTGCGGTTTGGACTCCGAGATGTAGCATTTTCTCAGTATTGTACCCGACCGTGTTCACCGAGTGAGTCAGAGCACTTGGATCTCGAACTGGAGCAACAAGAAAAGAAGAAGCTTATTCAGAGGGGGAATTTCTACACCAGATTGTCTCCGGTTTATCAGTTTCTCATTGAAGATGTACGGCAGAGCGATTTCTTCAGCAGTTGAACAGATTTGAAAGCATCAGTCAAGGGGGAAATTGTTGGAACTTAAAATCTATGTGACTGACGCCATCAAATCTGTTTACCGAAGCATTCGACCGAAGAATCCATGTGAATTGATTCAGAGACACGGGTTGTGATGCTCGAGGCTTGCAGTTTGGACCGAAGACCGTTTTCTGGAAAAGTCAACCGTTCGGGTCAACGGTCAACGTAAAAGTCAACGGAAGATCGGTTCGAGCGAGTCAAGCTTCGGATAGCTTTGATTTAATTATCAATTTATGTTATTTACTTTACTTGTAATTTCGTTTATTCAGTTATGTTTTTCTGTCGTTAGTCACCCTCACTATATATAGTGAGGGTGCCCATTACAAGTAAAGGAGTCTCCGAATGTGGAGATGATGAATTTCTTGTAGAGTGTGAGATTTCCATTCTAGAGAGAGAGTGAGTCATGGATTCTAGAGAGAGATTGTGTGTTCTTCATGATTTCTTGTAACTAATCATTCGGTTATATGAAATCATTGGATATTGTTCATCATCTTTCTATGTTATGATTTCATGATTCATCATCATCATCTTCATCATTTGTTTTTTTTTTTTTTTGAGTTTTTCTCATCCGAACATGTTCTTGCTCAAGATCGAGATTCTCGTAGTGAAAATCGGTCCTAACACATTGCACATTATAATTACATTCACTGTTTCACACGTTCTCCAAGTTCAAATGAAATTTCTACATGTTATCAAAAAGCTAGTAAACTACTAAAAATTTAATCACACGATCCGAAATTATCCGAAATGACTTTCATACGTTCTTAATGTTTCGGAGAAGAAGAACAAAACCGGATGAACTAGAATTCCTCAGAAAGAAGAGTTCATCCTGATTGAGAGAAGATGAATTGACTGGAATTAACAAACAATTAAGTGAAATTAATATAAAGGTTAAACATATTACAGAAACAAAATAAAACCAAATATTTGGTTTAAACACTTGACCCTCACTAATCACAAACCCCTCTTTGAGGAGTTCCGTTGTATTCAGCGGCCATACGGGCGATAATAACCGCCTCTTTCAGAACATCAGCCTGAAGCTTGTAAAAAATCAATTCATTACAATTACTCTTTAATCCGGAACCCTAAAGAGATTAATAATTCCCCACAATAGTAGAAGCTTGAAATCTTCTCCGGTTTCATGTAAGTAGAGTTCGAATTCAACGAACAACAGGTCTTCCGGTTTGGTTCTCCTATTCATTCTCTTTGCATATCCTGTTGAATGTTTTGATTTTCTGGTAATCAAATTAACAAGTCAAAATTAAACGAAGAAAGTCAAAATTACCCACTAAGTTTATGAGGATTGAGAGAAGATGAACTAGTGTTCTTCAGGATTATAAAGAGTTATTCAGTAATAGAACCGGATGAACTAGGGTTCTTCAGGATCAAGAGTTATTCAGTAATACAACAGGATGAACTAGAGTTCTTCAGGATGAACCGGATAAACTAGATTTCTTCAGGATGAACTATATATACTATAAATAACCAAAGTTTTTATTTTTCTTCGTAGTCAATAGGATATTCCCATGTATTTAAACCCATTATCTAGTGAATCTAAAATCATTCTGGTTGAATACAATTCTTTATACACTAATATTTAGTCACACAACCTAATATATGTAGAAGACAACCGGATGAACTAGAATTCTTTAGGAAGAAGAGAAAAAACACACATCTGATGCATATCCTGTTAAATGCTTTGATTTTCTGGTAATCAAATTAACAAGTCAAAATTAAACGAAGAAAGTCAAAATTACCCACTGAGTTCATAAGGATTAAGAGAAGATGAACTAGAGTTCTTCAGGATTATAAAGAGTTATTCAGTAATAGAACCGGATGAACTAGAGTTTTCGGGATCAAGAGTTATTCAATAATACAACAGGATGAACTAGAGTTCTTCAGGATGAACCGGATAAACTAGAGTTCTTCAGGATGAACTATATATACTATAAATAACCAAAGTTAATATTTATGTTCGTAGTCTATAGGATATTCCCATGTATTTAAAACCCATTATCTAGTGAGTCTAAAATCATTCTCGTTGAATACAATTCTTTATACATTAATATTTAGTCACACAACCTAATATATGTAGAAGCCAACCGGATGAACTAGAGGAAGAAGAGTCAAAACACACATCTGATGCATATCCTGTTGAATGTTTTGATTTTCTGGTAATCAAATTAACAAGTCAAAATTAAACGAAGAAAGTCAAAAATTACCCACTGAGTTCATGAGTATTGAGAGAAGATGAACTAGAGTTCTTCAGGATTATAAAGAGTTATTCAGTAATAGAACCGGATGAACTAGAGTTCTTCAGGATCAAGAGTTATTTAGTAATACAACAGGATGAACTAGAGTTCCTCAAGATGAAACGGATAAACTAGATTTCCTTAGGATGAACTATATATACTATAAATAACCAAAGTTTTTATTTCTGTTTGTAGTCAATAGGATATTCCCATGTATTTAAACCCATTATCTAGTGAATCTAAAATCATTCTGCTTGAATACAATTCTTTATACACTAATATTTAGTCACACAACCTAATATATGTAGAAGAGAACCGGATGAACTAGAATTCTTCAAGAAGAAGAGAAAAAACACACATCTGATGTATATCATGTTAAATGTTTTGATTTTCTAGTAATTAAATTAACAAGTCAAAATTAAACGAAGAAAGTCAAAATTACCCACTGAGTTCATGAGGATTAAGAGAAGATGAACTAGAGTTCTTCAGGATTATAAAGAGTTATTCAGTACTAGAACCGGATCAACTAGACTTTTTCGGGATCAAGAGTTATTCAATAATACAACAGGATGAACTAGAGTTCTTCAGGATGAACCGGATAAACTAGAGTTCTTCATGATGAACTATATATACTATAAATAACCAAAGTTGTTATTTATGTTCGTAGTCTATAGGATATTCCCATGTATTTAAACCCATTATCTAGTGAATCTAAAATCATTCTCGTTGAATACAATTCTTTACACACTAATATTTAGTCACACAACCTAATATATGTAGAAGCCAACCAGATGAACTTAAATTCTTTAGGAAGAAGAGTCAAAACACACATCTCATGCACATCCTGTTGAATGTTTTGATTTTCTGGTAATCAAATTAACAAGTCAAAATTAAACGAAGAAAGTCAAAAATTACCCACTGAGTTCATGAGTATTGAGAGAAGATGACCTAGAGTTCTTCAGGATTATAAAGAGTTATTCAGTAAAAGAACCGGATGAACTAGAGTTCTTCAGGATCAAGAGTTATTCAGTAATACAACAGGATGAACTAGAGTTCTTCAGGATGAACCGGATAAACTAAATTTCTTCAGGATGAACAATATATACTATAAATAACCAAAGTTTTTATTTCGGTTCGTAGTCAATAGGATATTCCCATGTATTTAAACCCATTATCTAGTGAATCTAAAATCATTCTGGTTGAATACAATTCTTTATACACTAATATTTAGTCACACAACCTAATATATATAGAAGACAACCGGATGAACTAGAATTATTCAAGAAGAAGAGAAAAAACACACATCTGATGCATATCCTGTTAAATGTTTTGATTTTCTGGTAATCAAATTAACAAGTCAAAACTAAACGAAGAAAGTCAAAATTACCCACTGAGTTCATAAGGATTAAGAGAAGATGAACTAGAGTATTCAGGATTATAAAGAGTTATTTAGTAATAGAACCGGATGAACTAGAGTTTTTCGGGATCAAGAGTTATTCAATAATACAATAGGATGAACTAGAGTTCTTCAGGATAAACCGGATAAACTAGTGTTCTTCAGGATGAACTATATATACTATAAATAACCAAAATTGTTATTTATGTTCGTAGTCTATAGGATATTCCCACGTATTTAAACCCATTATCTAGTGAATCTAAAATCATTCTCGTTGAATACAATTCTTTATACACTAATATTTAGTCACACAACCTAATATATGTAGAAGCCAACCCGATGAACTAGAATTCTTCAGGAAGAAGAGTCAAAACACACATCTGATGCATATCCTGTTGAATGTTTTGATTTTCTGGTAATCAAATTAACAAGTCAAAATTAAACGAAGAAAGTCAAAAATTAACCACTGAGTTCATGAGTATTGAGAGAAGATGAACTAGAGTTCTTCAGGATTATAAAGAGTTATTCAATAATAGAACCGGATGAACTAGAGTTCTTCAGGATCAAGAGTTATTCAGTAATACAGCAGGATGAACTAGAGTTCTTCACGATGAACCGGATAAACTAGATTCCTTCAGGATGAACTATATATACTATAAATAACCAAAGTTTTTATTTCTGTTCGTAGTTAATAGGATATTCCCATGTATTTAAACCCATTATCTAGTGAATCTAAAATCATTCTGGTTGAATACAATTCTTTATACACTAATATTTAGTCACACAACCTAATATATGTAGAAGACAACCGGATGAACTAGAATTGTTCAAGAAGAAGAGAAAAAACACACATATGATGCATATCCTGTTAAATGTTTTGATTTTCTGGTAATCATATTAACAAGTCAAAATTAAACGAAGAAAGTCAAAATTACACACTGAGTTCATGAGGATTAAGAGAAGATGAACTAGAGTTCTTCACGATTATAAAGAGTTATTCAGTAATAGAACCGGATGAACTAGAGTTTTTCGGGATCAAGAGTTATTCAATAATACAACAGGATGAACTAGAGTTCTTCAGGATGAACCGGATAAACTAGAGTTCTTCAGGATGAACTATATATACTATAAATAACCAAAGTTGTTATTTATGTTCGTAGTCTATAGGATATTCCCATGTATTTAAACCCATTATCTAGTGAATCTTAAATCATTCTGGTTTAATACAATTCTTTATACACTAATATTTAGTCACACAACCTAATATATGTAGAAGCCAACCGGATGAACTAGAATTCTTCAGGAAGAAGAGTCAAAACACACATCTGATGCATATCCTGTTGAATGTTTTGATTTTCTGGTAATCAAATTAACAAGTCAAAATTAAACGAAGAAAGTCAAAAATTACCCACTGAGTTCATGAGGATTGAGAGAAGATGAACTAGAGTTCTTCAGGATTATAAAGAGTTATTCAGTAATAGAACCGGATGAACTAGAGTTCTTCAGGATCAAGAGTTATTCAGTAATACAACAGGATGAGCTAGAGTTCTTCAAGATGAACCAGATAAGCTAGATTTCTTCAGGATGAACTATATATACTATAAATAACCAAAGTTGTTATTTCTGTTCGTAGTCTATAGGATATTCCCATGTATTTAAACTCATTATCTAGTGAATCTAAAATCATTCTGGTTGAATACAGTTCTTTATACACTAATATTTAGTCACACAACCTATTATATGTAGAAGATAGCCGGATGAACTAGAATTCTTCATGAAGAAGAATCATAAGACACATCTGATGCATACACATAAACAATTAATTACATATATAATTCAAAAGATGTGATATCCGTTAATTAGTTACAAATATATATATATATAATAAAAAAACAACATAAACTTAAAACATGCTCCCACTAGAGAAATTGTCTGAATCGTCATAGCGGCCTGTTCTCCATGGGTAGCTACGTACCTTCAAAGGGGGGGAAGGAGGAGGAGGAAGACACCTCCATATCTCCATAGAGGTAGATGGATATGACCTCCTCGTCCTTGACGTGCAGGTCCAAGGCCCTGACATCCCTCGGATCATCAGTGAATGGAACCAGTCCATAATCCAGAGACAACCCTAGGATCCTCAGATAGGGGTCGAAACCGTTCAAGTCATAACCTAGGTCCGACACCATTTGACCTAGGTCATGGAATGAGAAGGAGGTAATGTCCACCTCGTCGAAGCAGTAAACCCTCCCATCGATGTATTGTATCCGACCTTTGAGGCTCGCAAAATACCCTAGGTGATAGATCACCAAAGTAAACAGACTAAAATCTTCTTCCCATGTTCAAGAAAAATAACTAAATCAGAGACGCGAATTCCATATTAAAGCATTTGAATTTCAGTCATTTAAATGATTACTTACCGTATTCGGGGCTATCTTCCAGATTCAGATGACGCAAATGCCACATTTTCAGAGAGTGGTGATAAACCAAAAAACAGAGAGCTGAGAGAGATAACGGCGTATATGGTGATGATCGACAATTAATTAATTAATTATATGATTTATATCCGAAACTCGAGGTTGTAGATAAAGATTTAACTTCTAGTAATGATATATATCCGTCGTCGCCACAGATAACTAATTAAAATTGGCTACTATTTACTCACGGTTAATATATGTGGCCATAGGTAATATATTTTTGTCTACTTTCGCCACGCGTTTAATATTTTACCGTGACCTTAAAATATATTTTTGTCACTCACAACCTACCATTTAGTCACGGTTAATATATGTGGCCATATGTAATAGATTTTTGTCACTCACAACCTACTATTTGCTCACACAACCTAATAACAGTGACCAAATGTACTAGCTTTTAGCCACATAACTAAGTAAAAACAGTGGTCATTGCTCACATTTAGCCACGCATAATATATACTTAATAGTTTTGTTTTTTTTCAATTTACTAAGTAATAAAATCTACTCTTCCATCACACAACATTATTTAAGCGTGGCCATACATTCCTTTTTGGTCACACGAATAAAAAAATCATAAAAATTTCATGGCCGTTTGGTGCATTTCGCCACTCTTTTTTAAGTGTGACAAATAAGTGTCACATGTTTTTATAAAACAGTGGCTAAAGCCACTGCACCTGATTGTTGTTGTCACATAAATAAAAAAATACGTGGCTAAAAAGGTCCAAGGCTAGTGTTTCTTACCTTTGGTCACGTTTTTTTCAAAACAGTGGCTATGCGTCCAAAAAAAACCGTGGCCAAAGCCACTTTTTGACGTAGTGTTGACATTGAAATCTTGGAGATGCTTCTTATGCAATAAGCATCAAAATGCTCCAAGACCAACCTAATGAGACAATAATTAAGTCTCATAAGACTTAATTATGTGTTCAACACATTACAAGATACAACGTTGCTCTCACTCTGTAACTCTAGTAACTAAAGGAGATTAAAAATAAAGGTTTAGGTAATTAACTCTTATGCTTCATTAGTTAGAAGTCTTACGTATGTTCAAGTCTATACTCGTTTAGATATTGCCTATATTGCTGAAATATTAGAAATGATGAAAACAATTTTCTAAGTTTAGTTCATCATAAAGCATCTAAGATGGCATTTCAATATCTATATAAAACAAAAGACTATAAATTTGAACTACAGAAGAAGTGAGAAACTTAAAGTAGTTGACTATCTCTAAATTTTTACTTTTATTGTATTCAAAGGAAATGAAATGTCAATTCAGGGGTATATCCTTATGTTTGCGGACATATTTATCTAATGGATCATGGATGAGTCATAAGAAACTGACAACCACAACCTAAGTTATTATGACATGACATGTTTGTCACCGGATATAGTTGGTAAATTTATCAGTGGACTCATAATTTCATAACTCCACTATAACATTTTCAAGACTCATTGTGATAAAGGCAGCTACTCTAATCTCTTAAAACAGTAACAGTTTTGAGCGAAGCTGTATTAAATTTTCGATACAAGATTATTGTTCATTTAAGAACAAGTAGAGGAAACTAAGTCCTTGTATTGAAAACATTCATGATATGCTTAAGGATCCTATAACTTAGGGTCTATCCTCATAAGTCTTTTATAAGAGCTTATAATAAAGAAGAGGTTCACTAATGACCAAACATATCATAATATGAATGACTAATTATTAATTAATCCTCATCCGTTTTGATTTATTTTGTCTCTGAAGTTATGCATGCCAAAATGACATATAGAAAAGTTTTACATATAACACAACGTTAAGGTCTTATTTTGTCAATGATTCTAAATTTAAGTTGAATTTTAAATTTGGGATTGTAGTATATTTTAATGAGGGTCTTGAATTGAATAGTCAATTCTATGACTGTATTTTTCTGCTGCAGTTTTGGTTTAAAACTGAAATGAGTATTAAACCCTGATCAGGCTTATCTAATAACTCATCCTAAATGATTACTCGACCAAGTGGGAGAATGTTAGAATATTTATATTTATATATATGTACACACGATTTCGTATATATATTAAATATTGGATGGCCATCATAATTTTTTATCTTAATTAATCATTGATCTCGTTACCTTGTTAGGTATTTATTTAATGGACGTAATGACCCTTATTAATAGAATTAGGGTTTCCCATTGGGTGTATAAATAGAGATCATAAGATAGATTAAACACCTTAATCACAATCACACAATTTCGTGATCCTCTCTCTGTCCCTCTCTAAACTGCGTAGCCTCTCATGGTTACCTAATCACCATCCTAACCGTACACCCTAAATAGAAACTCGATCAGCATACCAGATGGATTCTCCAAGCAACACTCACGTTAACGATCTACAACATGTAATATTTAATCCATTATTTGTTTATTACTCATACGATTCAGGATTCGTTCAACACCGACGTTATTCCCACGACAACACGCTGGTAGCAAATCTAGTTGCAACAAACACTAGGTTTTCTTGTCTCACTTAATATCTTAATTTTCATGCATAACCCACCAATTTGTGTTTCGGCTTTGAAAGATTTTTCTTTTCATAAATGGTGTTAAAAATGATGGGAAAATGGTGGGTTTTCATAATGGTGAAAACGTGGTTCAAGACCATAGTTTGTGGGTTCGGTGAGAGGGAAGACGATAGGTTTGGAGCCAACCGAAGTTGATGAAATAACGAATTCGTGGTCCAGAATTATGGATTATCAGAGATATTGACCTAACCATGGTCTTAAACCAGGGTTTGTCACATGATTTGACCAATACTTGGTCTCCAACCACGATTTGCCTCGTCTGTAACCTTAAAACAATGACAGTTTTTTAAAATATTTCTTAGACTACATATATATATATATATATATTAAATATTTGTATAAATATATATATAATATTAAATACAATGTAAGTAAAATAAATTCTAAGCCTAAAACTTAAAATATTATAATCCGAAAATCTTGAAACCAAGCATTGTAATTTTGTGATGGAGATTTTAATAAATCTATTGTGATAAATTTAGATTCCATACAAGTAATCATTATGTATAAAGGCTGCCATTTCAGTTAAAATGATTTAAGTTAAAATGACAAGATTGTATGGTCAATAATACTCCGAGACCAATTATTTCAAACCAAAAAATCTTTCTATATAATCAACCAATTTCTTAAAATTACAATGTATCAGATTCAGATGAAACCAAATCTTCTATCTTCTCTTAACTCTTAAACACAATCTATCATATTCAAACCTAAACAAATGTCTTCTATCTTCTTTCTAAATCTCAAACACAAGCCATCAAATTCAAACCATAGCACAATGTCTTCTATCAGACCATTCCTGTTAAGAATTTATTAGCGTGGTAATATCTTTTACAAAAATAGAGTTGTTTCTTGTGATGAATCTACTGAATTTTCAACATTTCCTACCCTTCACAACCTGTAATATGACGAGCTAGTTCATATGATTTATAATCTTCACAGAATGCAACAGTTATAGCTCATTAATCACATGACTATGAAGTCGGTGCATCAAACATAGAAGATATACCAAGCCAGCAAACTAATGAAGGTGCCTTTGACGAGTGATTATTATAACTCTAAACCTTTTGAAGATGTGAGAGAGAATTTGAGCTTGTCCACCGAAGAAAGTGATGACGATGGCTGTGCGGAACCTCAACCAGAGTATAATGTTGGCACTTTTAAAGGGTCGTCACAAGCATCGGTGACCATAATATTGACACTGAGGTGTTCAGAGATTATAAGGCTCCTGATTTTAAAGATGTTAAGTAATATTGGTTAATTCTCAGTTAACTAGAGTTAAAAGTTGCTGGGCAAGAAGTGTCAAGTATCTCATTGAACAGGGACTGAAAGAGTAAATGTGGAGCTGTTTCGTTTAAGCCGCGGATTAAGTCTTTTAAATGTTTGTTAATAGTTAGTTAGAGAGGAATATAAGAACTCAGATTTGGGGGTTTCTCATTAATGTTGTTTTCTTTCAATTCCTTTGTAATTCTCTGTTCAGATTCATCAATAAAGTTTTCTTGGCATTTCAATATAATTCGTATTTCTTGATTGTTGATCCAATTTCAACAATTGGTATCAGAGCTTGCGTCAACAGCTCGATCGAAGAAATTGCGAATTGATTCCGCAATCAATCTGCAACGATGGGATCCACGAAGTTCGAACTTGATAAGTTCGATGGCAAAAACGATTTCGGCTTAAGGAGGGTGAAGATGAGAGCGCTGCTCGTGCACCAGGGGATCGCAGATGCCCTTCTTGGTGTAGATAAACGACCTGATGCAATTGCTGAAAAGGATTGGAAAGGAATCCTTGATAAAGCCCATAGCGCGATCGTTTTGAGTCTTGGAGACAAGGTGTTGCGTGAAGTGTCTAAGGAGAAGTCAACGGCTGCATTATGGCTGAAGTTGGAAGCATTATACATGACTAAAAGCCTTGCTACTCAATTGTATCTAAAGAGAAGGTTATACACATTTCAGATGCAACAAGGTAAGTCAATTGAAGATCATATTGATGATTTTAATAAGATGGTGATCGATCTTGAGAATATAGATAATAAACTGAGTGAAGTGGATCAAGCAATTCTTTTCTTGACCTCTTTACCAGATTCCTATGAGCATTTTGTAGATGCAATGTTGTATGGTAGGGAGTCTATCTCAATGGATGATGTAATTGCTGCTATAAACTCCAAAGGGTTAAAGAGAAGGTATGATGTAAAGGAAGAACAAGGAGAAGGTTAGTACATTAGAGGAAGGCATGAAACAAGATCACAACAGAAAGGGAAGAAGGGTCAATTCAGGTCTAAATCAAGACATAGATTGAAGTGTTTTGTGTGTGGGTCTGAAAAGCATCTCAAAGAGAGTGCCTGATAGAAAGATGAAGAAATTTGATCATAGTTACAACAAGCCACAAGTAAATGTCCAGAAGAAGGAAGTGATGGGTATGAGAGTGCTGATGTGTTGGTAATCACAAAAAACAATTGTAGTGACAAATGGATCTTGGATTCTAGTTGTTCATACCATATGACACCAAATAAAGACCATTTTACAACTTTAGATATGAAGGATCTTGGAACAGTAAGGCTGGGTGATAGCAGGCCCTGCAAGATCATGGGAGAAGGAGATGTCTCACTCAACTTTATCAATGGAACAGTTTTCAACCTGTCTAAGGTCAGGTATATTCCATCATTAACTAGAAGCCTAATTTCTTTGGGGACCTTTGAGAGGGAAGGGTATCCTGTTAGTCTTAAAGGTGGTAGAGCCAAAGTAATTAGTGGTTCAAGGGTGTTGTTAACTGGTACAAGATGTGCTAATAACATTTATCTATTAGATAGTAGTTGTGATCAAATGGCTAATACTGTGACTGAGCAGAAAGGCCTTGATGCCTCAATTATGTGGCATAGGAGGTTGGGGCACATAAGTGACCAGGGATTGATTGAACTTAAGAAACAAGGGTACCTAAAGGGTTATACAGGAAAGGGGGCAGGGTTTTGTGAGTCTTGTGTATTGGGCAAATCCAGTAAAGTGAGGTTTAGTTCTAGTAAACACAAGTCCAAGGGCATATTAGACTATGTACATGGGGATTTGTGGGGACCTGATAGAACACAGTCACTAGGTGGAGCTCTATATTTTCTATCCTTAATTGATGATTTTTCAAGAAGGGTATGGGTGTTCATGCTAAAGAAAAAGGATGAAGTGTTTACTAAGTTCAAAGAGTGGAAGATCATGGTTGAAAAACAAACTGATAGGAGGGTTAAGGCATTTAGATCATACAATGGGCTAGAATTCTGCAATGGGTGGTTTAATGATTATTGCAAGAAGGAAGGTATAAAGAGGCATCTAACAGTTCCAGGTAATCCACAGCAGAATGGATTAGTAGAGAGAATGAACAGGACCATCCTGAACAAGGTAAGGTGTATGTTGGAGAGTTCAGGATTGCCTAAGTCATTTTGGGCAAAAGTTGTATCTACTGCAACCTACTTGATAAATAGGTGTCCATCTTCAGCCTTGGATATGAAGACCCCTATGGAGGTTTGGACAGGAGAAAAGGTGAATTATGATCATCTCAAGGTGTTTGGGACAGTGGCTTATGCTCATGTCAAACAAGACAAGTTAGAGCCTAGAGCAAAGAAGTGCATCTTTCTTGGTTACAATGAAGGTGTAAAGGGAGCTAGACTGTGGAAATTGGAGAGTGGAATTCCCAAAATATTTGTGAGCAGGGATGTAGTGTATAAGGAGGATGTGTACTACAAAGATGCAGTCAGGAAACCAAATTCAGGCCAAGTGAGTAATGATGATGGAGTTTCAATTGAGGTGGAGACTATAGACTTGGATTCAAATACTAAGTCAGTGAACTTGCCTGAAATCCCAAATCAAGAACATGGAAGTAGTAATAGTGAACCAAGTAGTAGCACTAGTCCCATTGGTGGTCATTGCATTGCTAAAGACAAGCCAAAGAGAAATTATGTAAAGCCTGCAAGGTATAGGGATGGAGATGATATTTCTGCTTTTGTTTTTGTATCATCAGAAGTCAATGATGAAGGTGATCCAGGGTCCTATGAAGAAGCAGTGACATCTGTTCATAGTGAAAAATGGCAGCAGGCTATGCAAGATGAAATAGACTCCTTGATAAAGAATCAAACATGGGAGCTCGTCAACAAGCCTGCTGGTCAAAAGGTCATAGCTAGTAAATGGCTGTTTAAGGTGAAAGAGGGTATACCAGGTGGTGAGGGACCAAGATACAAGGCCAGGCTTGTGGCCAAAGGATTTACACAAAGAGATGGTATTGACTACAATGAGATTTTTTCCCCTGTAGTCAAACACTCTTCAATATGGGTCCTATTGTCAATCACTGCTACTCTAGATATGGAGCTTGAGCAACTTGATGTCAAGACAGCCTTCCTACATGGCTATCTTGATGAAAAGATCTATATTGAGCAACCTAAAGGATTCATTGAAGAGGGTAGTGAAGATAAAGTGTGTCTACTCAAGAAGTCACTCTATGGATTGAAACAATCCCCTAGACAGTGGTATAAAAGGCTGGATCATTACTTGGTTAACTATGCAGGTTTTAGTAGAAGTCTTTATGATTCATGTGTATATTTTAAAGAATATGCACCTAATCATTACATTTATCTACTACTTTATGTTGATGACATGTTGTTAGCATGTCAGGATCCTCATGAGATTGAAGTCACTAAAGGTATATTGAAGGCTGAGTTTGAAATGAAAGAATTAGGTCCTGCAAGGAAAATAGTTGGTATGGAAATTATCAGGGACAGGAGCAAAAGGATCTTGAAGCTGAGTCAAGAGTCCTATACCAAGAAGCTTATCACAACCTTTAATATGGAGGGCTGCAAACCTGTAAGTACTCCTTTTGCTGCTCATTTTAAGTTATCATCACAGAATTGTCCTAAAAGTGATGATGAGATAGAGTACATGTCAAGGGTACCTTATGCCACAGCTGTTGGAAGTATGATGTATCTTATGGTTTGCACCAGGCCTGATATAGGCTATGGGGTAAGTGTTGTAAGTAGGTACTTAGCTAATCCTGGTAAAGCCCATTGGGAAGGAGTTAAATGGATACTTAGGTACTTGAAGGGTACACCAAATGTTGGCTTGATTTTTTGCTGCAAATCAGGTAGAAGCAGTATAGTCTTAGGATATGTAGATGCTGATTATGCCAAAGACCTTGACAGGGGTAGGTCAATCACAGGTTATGGTTTCACAGTGCTTGGAAATATGGTAAGTTGGAAAGCAACTTTACAAAGTGTGGTTGCCCTGTCTAGCACAGAAGCTGAGTACATTGCTTTAACAGAAGCTGTTAAGGAAGCAATTTGGCTAAAGGGGTTTGTGCAGGAGCTTGGTATTGATGTGAATGATACCTTAGTCAAATGTGATAACCAGGGGGCTGTGCAGTTATCAAAGAACCACAGGTATCATGATAAGACCAAGCATATTGATGTAAAGTCACATTTTATAAGAGATGTAATTGAAGCAAGGGAAGTAATGGTGGAGAAAATTGGAACTGCTAACAATGCAGCAGATGTCTTCACAAAGGCTCTCCCAAGTGCTAAGTTTCAGAAATGCTTAGTGATGCTTGGGATTGGATAATTGAATTGAAATGTTACTGTTAGTTCTAGGATGGTATTAGTCTTAAAGCACATCATGGTATTCAAGCCAATTAGGCCGCTGTTATCAGATGATGTTGAGAGATTAATATTGTTCTAAGTGTGACTGCAGTAAATGAACCAATATTAAGGTGGAGATTGTTAAGTAATATTGGTTAATTCTCAGTTAACTAGAGTTAAAAGTTGCTGGGCAAGAAGTGTCAAGTATCTCATTGAACAGGGACTGAAAGAGTAAATGTGGAGCTGTTTCGTTTAAGCCGCGGATTAAGTCTTTTAAATGTTTGTTAATAGTTAGTTAGAGAGGAATATAAGAACTCAGATTTGGGGGTTTCTCATTAATGTTGTTTTCTTTCAATTCCTTTGTAATTCTCTGTTCAGATTCATCTATAAAGTTTTCTTGGCATTTCAATATAATTCGTATTTCTTGATTGTTGATCCAATTTCAACAAAAGAAGGAAACTAGATTGATATGTGGAATGAAGAATGAAGTGAAGTTCGTGTAGGTATGTACTTTAAGTCTAAGAAAGATGTGTTTTACGCTGTTCGAAGGTGGAATGTTCATTGTGATAGAGAGCAATAAGTTTCTGAAACCAGACATATCGTAGTTAGAGCTAGATGCCGCACTATAGGTGATGGTTACCAAGTTGGTGTTCCCGATGCTCCTCCATGTAATTAGTATGTTTCTGCATCTAGGAAGAGAAATGAAAACATATGGAGGATTACAAGATCGGTTAATGCACATAATTGTTACGGTTCAATCGTTCCAAACAAAAACACAAGTCTAACATCAAAACATAGCAACATACATCGATCACGCCCTTCATGCTGATATTACTTATCATGTTAAACAAATATAGGCTATGTAAGGATATGTTCAAGGTTGATGTTTCTTATATTATGGCATGGTGACCTTGACGGATAGCTATTAATAATATTTAACGTAACCGGGTGTCCAAATTTGAATAGTTTCCTAAGTACATCGCAGCATTATGGGACTCAAATCTTAATTAATACCTTAGTGGAGTGGCTTCATCAAACAGAGGGTTTACCCAGTTGTGCTACATTTAAGTATGTGTTTTGGGCATTTGGGTCGGCTATCAAAGCATGTCATATATATCGACGCGTTATAAGTGTAGACGACACACATTTGGAGGGATCCTAACGGGGTTAAAATGCTCATTGTAGTAACAAAGATGCAAACAATTACATATTGTCTGTAGCTTGCGCTATTATTGATGAAGAAACCAATGAAAGCTGGAGATGGTATTTTTAACAGTTTTGTGCGCATGTTGCAAATGGTAGTATGTGGGTGTTGTGTGTTATATTTAACACGCATAAGGGCATTATAAATGCTATGAAAAATCTTGATGATTGGAAGGAACAAATCTAATCATCATTTTTTCCAATGTCATATTAGAAGCAACGTTAGGAGGCGGTTTAAGACCGTGGACTAGAAAAGTCTTACTGCTCTATTGGAAGCACATCTCAATAAAGAAAGTATCAAGACAATGTACGTGGAATGAAAACCATTAATCCAAAGGCTTAAGAGTACTTGCATGCTATTGTCAGCAATCACTAGACTGATCTTCATGATCATGGGAGTCATCAATGCGGTAACCTCACCACTAATATCTCCCAAAAGTTTGAACAACGCCTTACGTGGAGCTAGCTTGCTACCAATAAAGGCTTGTATTGAGTACATCTTTAATAAATCCGTGTAGCAATTTCCCTGAAAGGTGTATTAACATGGCTCACTAAGTATCCCATACGAATATGAAGTATCCTCACATGCAGAAGCCTTATATGCAACAACTATACTTGAGAAAAACATGTTAAAATGGGTCCACAATAATGTTGGTGAATTCACATGTTTATGTAAATGTAAGTTTGAAACTGGGTTGTTCCATGAAAATGTAATTTGTATTGAAAGTGGTAAATAATGTTGGTTTATGTAAATGAAAGTTTTGTAACTGATAAACTTTGTTCCATGGTTCATGAAAATGTAATATGTATTGAAAATGGTAAATAATGTTCCTTGGTTTATGTAAATGAAAGTTTTGTAATTGGTAAACTTTGTTCCATGGTTTATACTAACAGTTACTTTACATGACTATATTGATTAAGTCATTAACCACATAAACTATCGCCATGAGTCACTAGAATCGAAGCTTGAATGAAACGTTTGTGCCTTGGATGCACCATGCCTTCCCAAACATATGTGATGAAATAGGTCAATTGTATACCCGTTTGCCTCCAGCCGATTGTTAGAGCGACTAAGATGAATAAGGTTTGTTAAAACCGATAGACTCTCCATTATTACAATCGCTATGTCGGTTATTAACGATCCAGTTAGGTAGGGACTTACATTGGGAATGGATAATGGTCTCATGCAATCAGTTCAGAATCACTATGTAATGTATAACCAAAAATGTAATGACACGTGCAACCTGCACAGATTCCTTGAAAATAGGGGTGTTAAACCCAAAAAATTTGACCCGAACCTGAACCCAACCTGAACCTGAAAATCATGTCAGACACATTAACCTGAACACGACACGAATATCTATGGGTTGACCCGAACATGACCCGTTTGACCGGATTTTAAAACTTTATATTAGTGCTTTCTAGGATAAGATTACATGTTAAATCATACAAGACAACATTCCTATATAAGTCTCTTAACAATATTGGCGTGCGGGCGGTGTATATAAAAATACAACAATAATAGGTCAAAAACACCATTGTTAGGCAAGTTTTAAATTTATAGAACATGATAACTAGCAATCACTCTACACCACAAGTTAGGACAAGTGCACTCATTGTAAGTGTAATATAGTGAAGGTAAGATACCTAGGTCGTCCAAGGACACAAGAGCTCCTAATACTAGACCTTCCTAAACGTCTAGCCAGATCTAAAGGTTGGCTTAATTTTGTATAAAAATAAAAATAAAATAAATATAAAAGAGTTTTGGTATATTCAACCGAGGATAATGTCACTTGACTTGACTCGCCTTAGGTGTAGTTGGTAACATATTACTTATACACTTCCCAAAAGATTCTTCACGAAGATAGAAAGAGCTTCTAGTCAGGTTACCCAATCATACGTTCCTCCTGTTGTCTACCTGCAGATATAGCTCCCGAGAGGACTGTCTGTTGAAGAAAACAAATGTAATGTGTAACTAATGCAATTTACTCATAGGACCTTATGGTCAAAGTGTCCTTATACTCGGGGTACATTGTCATGAACCAGCAAGGGAACAACCCATGCACCAGATTATATTATTGGGTAAAGATCTGTTATTAGGATACGCGGTCTGTTTCCTTCAATGCACCGCTATCATGCGTACAAAGTCAGTCGTAACCAAACCTGTCACACCCCTCCAGCCGCACCTTACCAGGTGCTGGGGAGAGAATGTGGGACTGAATTCCCGTATCAAATCTCGCGGAAGAAACAGTTAGACCCCAATCAAATAGAAAACATAAACGGACATCCAATCCAATACGAAGGACGCCACATGGCTAGTCGTAACGGGATTGCCCAAACTGGTGCAACGCCTGAATTCACGAAGTCCTCAGGACCTAGATAAGACCCTAAGACTGAATTAAGCAAAAGATACATATCACATGGTTTTCTAGTCAATACAACATCCATAGTTCAACAAAAGCTTCACTATACAGGACCTATCAAACAACAACCATCCTATTTAGCACGCACTTGACCACCTCCCGTGACCTTACTTTCGTGCAATATGAACCAAAAACATTCAATAACTATAGTTGTTGGTGAGCTATAGCTAGTGACTCATTGTTAATAAACAGATTTCAATTACATGTGCCTATTATGAATTTATAATCCAAATACGTGGAGCACGCTTGTTTAAAATGGTTAATAATAAACTTTCAGTAAAAAGGGTTTTCATAAAGTCATTAAAA
The DNA here is from genome assembly GCA_039602395.1 of Deinandra increscens subsp. villosa. Taxonomy (NCBI): domain Eukaryota; kingdom Viridiplantae; phylum Streptophyta; class Magnoliopsida; order Asterales; family Asteraceae; genus Deinandra; species Deinandra increscens. Next base: position 18,517,920 of record JBCNJP010000003.1, read on the forward strand.
CACACCTTAAGACGTGTTTATAAAGACATCTTAAGAACTTTCAGTAAAAAGGGTTTTCATATCTTTAAGATTTGCCAGAGTAGTAAAAGAGGATTTCATAGACAAAAGTGTACGTTTACTTATTTGGTTATATTTCTTACAAACCTTGATGTACAAAAGACACAAAGACGCCAAGTGGCTCATAAACAGATAAAACAAAAGTCTAATCTACAAAAGTGGGGAAGAAGTGAGCGAGTTCAAATGAGGAGCATGGCTGGCTTTTATAGGCAAAACTGGACTTTGGCACGGGGACGTGCCTGGCAGGAGAAAGGAGTCCTGCTGGTCAGAAGTCATCAGAAAGAACTCTATCAAAGAGCACGGGCTCGTGCCTCACAGGTGTCAGGGCACAGGGTCATGTTGTGTCAGAATTGCAGAGGATAGCTTCTTGGAGACTTTTGGCTAGGGGAACGGGGTTGTGCCTATGTGGGGACGGGCCGTGTCCAAGGTCAACATTTCCAAAATCAGTATTTTTCTTCATATTGTTGCTATATTCTGCTTCTTTTGTAATTTTGGCCTTGTTGCTCTTGAAAAACTAAAAGAAAGCAAAATAGATTTGTTTTGTTGTTAGTAAATCAGAAATCAACCAAAATACGGAGATAATTTAATATAAAAATCATGTATATTTTGACGTATATCAAACTCCCCACACTTGAACATTTTCTTGTCCTCAAGCAAAACTCTATAATCTGAGGCCTGACACATCCCAAATTCTTTAGTAATCCCGGGCTGTAAAAGTTGTGCCTCCTCTATTTGTAACTTTTGCTCCATTAATTTGTCTAACTTTTAAATTTATTGAATTAGTTATTTTGTGACAAGCCTACTTAGAAATTTATTTTAATATTTACTTACATGCCTTACAAGTGGTCACTTGTCTCTTGGGTTAAGATTTGTGCATATTTGGGGTGGACACTCGTACCAATGTAGAAAAAAAAGAGCATATGCTTGACATGGAATCGAACCTTCACCGATCTCGACATAAATCACATAACTATCATGACGTCTTAAAATGGTAGGCTTGGGGTAGGGTAAGGATACCTTGTTTGAAAAGGGGTGAAAATGTAAATAACGGTCTTTTATGATTTCTTATTTTGCAATTACAACTATTTTCTAAATAATCTTCTAAAAGCTTTCATCATGGATTGCTTTTAGTGGGATTTCCCTTTATTTGATAAAAAAAAATTAGAAGTAAAAGAAGTGTAAAATCCAGGCGCCGTCTTGTACTTTTCATATCTTATTGAGTATGAGAAAATAGTTGCAATTATGATTTTTGAAAAGAACTGTTTTATCTAAAATAAGGGGTGTAAAATAAAAAGGTTTTTGGGGGTTTAAGGATATTTTGTAGAGGGGGTTTATTCAGCAAATTTTTTTGGTTAAAGAAATGAAAAGGTTTAGACTCAAAAGGGCTTACTAGGGGGATGTTTTCTGGTAGAGAGAGGGGATGCGAAGTTAGAAATATGGGGTTCCTAGGTGCCTCAATCCTTTAATAATGTGGACTCTAATTTTTTCAATATCGGGATGTATTACCATGATGAGTTATGGTTTCTCCCAAAGTTAAGAAAAGAAGAGCATAGTTATAGTTGATCATGCTATAAGGGCTCAAATTCTCACTGAAAAAGCGAAAATGAAGATGTAAGTTCGTATGCAGATAAATTTGGTTTCTGCTTGTCATAAAAATTGGGTTTCAAAACTTTAAGGTTTTACAAGTTAATGGATTTTGGACTAGTAGGTAGATGGCGGGAAAACTTTTTATTAGCACGGTTTCTTTAAAAACATCACATTTAAAAAAAAATGGATAGTTCAAATGTCATTTTTCCAAGAGAGTTTTGTGTAAGGCTTGAGAAATGGACAAAGCAACGTTTAGTTCCCGAAAGTTCCCTAAAATTTTCCCGTCCCCACACTCAAATTGCACATTGTTCTCAATGTGTCTAAATGCATTCAAATTGAGAAAAATGTAAAAGAAAAGTCAAGGGCTAGAAAACTTTTGACAGCGTTTCCCCTGTAAAATCAACAATTTACCCGTGGGATGGTTATCACGCCATGCATTTCTGACCTCCCGGTCCAGATAGTACATGTTTTAAACTAGCTCATGCAACCACAAAACATAAGAAAAGGCAAACTAAACTAGCAACGGTGTCATCATCCATACATGAAGAAAATAAAAACATAAAGTATATTGTTTAAACAAATACAACCAAAAAAATAAAGATAGTGTATCAAACAAGTGTCGAATATTTTGCACAAAACATCACCGTGCAAAATTAGATAAGTAGCTGAAGAATACCTGAGACATCACTGATAGCCTGACCCTCCCTGTCCATCATGACCCGACCTTGATGGTTCCTGCCCTAGGTCACCATACCTGTTGTAGTAGCTGGACCGCGGGTTTATGACATTCTGCTGTAGACCGTAGATATTGGTCTGCATGACGCGTGTGTGCTCATCTATGGTCTACATTGTCGTGTGGGTCTGGTGCAGTGACTGATAAAGGTCCATCATGGTAGGAAATCCAGGGTCATGCTCGTGTTGGTGCTCAGGTTAGTGATGCTACTGTTGCTGCTGAGGGGGAGGAGATAGTGGTTGGTCATCATCATCATCATCGTCATCATCGCCATCCCGCTGCATGGGGTCTGGTCCTGCTCCGCCTAGCAAAGGTTTCCCAAACCACTCCTACCTCATCCCTCATGTGAACCTCCTTGTTGGGGAGATCAGCAATGATATGGAACGTGTAACAGTAGGGGATGTCGCAGGGCTGGGTGGCGTTTCTGTAAGTCCCGAAAACAGTCCTCACGCGATATCTAATCCAATCAAGACCGTGCTGAATCCGGTTTGATTGGTGATTCAAGAACAATCGATTAATAAAGTAAATAAGCAATGAAAAACAATAATAAACACAAACCGATTGAGAATCACTTGAGTAGACAACCTTGGATTGCAACACCTTAAACGAAATTCTCAAGGAGAATTTCGTGAAACACCAAGTACAAGAACACCAAAAATCAGCAACCCTAAACCCCTAGATTAGCTATCCTTATATAGGGGGAGATTAGCTTGGAAAACAAGCTAATCTATCTTTGGTAACCCTAATTACCCACTAATTCCCGTTTTTGACTTTCCAGGCCCACTAAAACCCATCTAAACTCTTTCTAAATCAGCCCAAACATGTCTAAAATGGCCCAATGACCCAATATACCCAAAACCCAACTAATTTTCACCTATTCTATCACATAGGCCTTCAAAATAGTCTGCCAAGTGATGATTTAATACACAAGCCACAAATTATTCCCTTACAATCTTCCCCTTGGCTTGTGATATTAAATGTCTTCTTCTTTCAATCTTCAGACTTGCAGTCTTCTCCTTGGCTTGAGCATGGGTTGATGAAGATACTTTTCTTTAACAATCTTCAATGGGCAGCAACGGTCGAGTTCTGGGAGTTTTCTCTCAATCAGCATCAGCTTGGACTTCAAATGACAAACAAGTAATGAGAGGAGGATTCTCAAGTACTTGCTCCTTCTTGAAACATGTCGAGTCCTTGCTGGATCATCAGTAACTGTCTTGACCAGCATGTAACTTCAGAGGGTAAGAATGTTGAAAACCCCTGTCTTGACATTCTTGAATGTCTCGTTGTGACTGCTCTGCATCGTTTCTTCAATTTGCTTCCCCTAAACTTGAGAACGGTGTCTTTGGAAGCTTTACTTGAACAACCAACAAACTTCCCCTGAGCATAGGGTAAGTCATTTTCCGGCTGGTTCTTCAACACGAACAGTAGCAGCACTCATTGACTTTTCTTCTCCATGACATCTCATTTAACCTGACATGCACAACATGGAACAAACACTAACCAGACAATGATGACTGGTTATCGAGTTAGCATTATTTAACCAAACAACTTCCCCTGAACCCGAGGGGGAGGTCACACCTTCTTGCACAAAACCCAAAAAGAACTTATTAAAACCTTTAAATTAACCTGGCCATGGTTGAAAAATAAACAAAGAAAAAACTTAAGATAAAACAGAAGAAAATAAAAACAAACATACCAAATTACTAAACGAGAAGGTTTCTATGGGATCAAACCGTATGAATCTGACCGAGGAACCCTTTTCAGCTTCTGTTACTCGACCACGTCCAGGTGATTGCCAATATACTGATCCACTTTAAACTCTAACCCTTTTTCTTATTCAGGCTGTTTGTCACTTTATTATCTTTTAAAGTGCATTAATTATGAACAGCAAGTGGGTTTCAACAAATCCTAGGTACATGTTATTACACACTATCAAGCACATAAATTCCCTACCACATATTTTCACAACCTGATCCAGAAGTTTGAAACTGAGCTCGAGACTTGGTTGAGAAGAGAAAGAATAGATCACATAGATTTTTTGGGTATAATATACAAAGTCAACTGAATTTTTGAAACATTTTTAATAATGCTCTCATCAGTGACAAAGGCTGAGGGTTTTGGACTCTTGAGGGTCTCTTTTGATGTGCTCTTTGGCATCTTTTGGGTGTATATTATGTTTTTTTTATTATTTATTTTAGATGATCTAGAAGCACGTATGTATGGACAACTCCAGGTCATTGCTCACGCAAAGCAGAGGAGAGCCTTACATACATGTGAAGCATCCCCAGGTCATTGCTCACGCAAAGCAGAGGGGACACCGACTTTTTGAGCTCATTTTCACACTCTTGGAGACAAGCGTGTGTATCGGGAACTTGAACATGCAGTCAAATAGAAATGCAATTAACCTAAGTGCTGTTACCCAACAAACTGCCATACGTTATCTTTAAGTGTGTAACGCATACCTTTTCAGATTTTAAGAGCCGAGCCTACCAGCATATCACCATGGATCATGTCTTTCACATCTGCCTTACGCGTGTCAGCCATCATCCAAAACGGAAATTTATTTCACTTCCCAGCCTTCTCAAAGGCAAACAAAAGATTAAAAATTAAAAAGCACAATTTAATTTTGAGGGGTCAACAATTTCATCGTTTCTATTCTTCCCCTTGCTTTTTGATTTTTAATAACAACACACATTTTTTTTTATTTTTTATTTTTTTATTTTTTTTATTTTTTTTTATTTTATGCACTCACTGACACAATACTAAATATGTACTAAAAACTGGCCAAGCTAACCTTCAAAGTTTATCTTTTGAAACTTTTCAGAAATGGGTTTTGTTTCATACCCAACCATACTTCACATCAAATCAGCCAAGAAACAAACAATTCAGACAGTGTTACCTTTACTGCTGATTTTCTCAGATTTACCTCTCACAAGGAAACATACCCTCCATTGAAATCTTCATGTCATGTGGTAGAGAGATGCCTCCTATCCTGTGCCTGGAACAATCACTATCACAAACAAACAAGGTTAATGAAAGTCCTCCTTGACTGTTCCTGCACAAGGTGAGAGATCAGTTAGCCATAAGTACCCAGGCCATTGTGGTTCTGGGTATACCTGAAGAGTCAGTGAAAGAAATTTCTTTTAAAAACATTCCCTTGGTAACATCAGGGATTGGGGGTGTGGCTGCCTTGGTTGGACTGAGAATGTCCTTTTTGTTGACATCTCTGGGTTTGTGATTTTCTTTCCCAAAAACCTGTGGTTTTCTCGGTGGATTCTTATTAGAATTTTGAACTCTTACTTCTTGAAATTGTTTGGAGTGTTTCTTGTACACTCCCAGTAGGCTTGAAAGACAAGTTCACAACTTTTGAAACATTCCACCTGTCATCCTTCCTCCAACCATTTGATTTAGCTGAACCAACTGGATTTGGATGGATGGGTGATTTTGAAACAGTTTTGAAAACAGATTTTAAAATTGTTTTTGGGGATTCAACAGATTTTCGTCTCCAAGCTGTTTTGACAGATTTCTGAGATGTTTTGTTTTCTTTAAAAATGGTCTTTGGCCGTTGCTTAGGAGCCTTGGGTTTCTGCTGAACTTTGTGACTCTGAGGTGCTTGTTTCTGCACCTTGGGTTTTGATGGACCGGGCCTTGGAGTTGGGTCACTTTGTTTCTGGGTCCTTGGACTGGGTCTCTGATGAACCCTTTTGGGATAATAGGGTTCATAAGGCCGGTATAAACAGTTTCTTGCCACGTGTCCTGGTCTACCACAGACATGGCAAGATTGTTTCTTTGGGTAAGCGGGAGCCTGTGGTTGGTTACGCCCAGTGGAAATCCAAGTTGGTTTTGAACAATTTTTGTGGATCCAATGGGTTTTACCGTGGGGCTTTGTGGTTAAAATGTACTCCCGCTGAACTGGCTTAAGCTGGTCATATGCAGAATTGATTTCTGGGTACGGGACAAAATCATGAGGTCTAAGGTCCCGCACTTTCTGCACATTTTGATCATGACAATCATTCTTATTTTCTGTAGGTTTCCCACCCAACACCCCACCATTTGTGAGTTTGGGACCAGCAACCTGTGGTCCCTTATCCCTTCTTAAAATTTTAACAGTTTTTAAGGGTTTCACAGGTTTAGCATCACATTTCCCAAAGTTAAACACACTACTAGTAACAGATTCATCAAACACAGTTGACTTGGGAAATGCTGACTCAGACTCAAAACTTTTTGAAGCAAAATTATCAGTTTTAAAAACTGGAAACTTTTGACTCTCAACGCAAACACTTTTTCCCTTTGAACCTGCTTCTTCATTTACTTTATCTGCACAAGAAGTAGAAGTGTTAGTAATGTTAGAAACAGGAGCAGAAATTTTAATAGGACAAGCTGCCAATTTCTTTTCGATCTCAGCTTTAGCATCCAAGTTAGTCTTGGAACACTCATAATCTGAGATCATTTCATGCATCAGGGGCATCGGTACTGTATGAGTGGACTTTTCATCTTTTATTTCAGTACCGAGACCCAAACCAGAGTTGGCTTTTAGATGACGCATACGAGCGTCTGTGTTGTAGAAAAGTGAGCTAGCCTTCATCATTTCTGACACAATCTTACCGTTTCGCTCAACTTTGGTTTGCGATGTTTCTAATTGCCCTTTAAGTTGTTCAAGTTCAGTTTTCAATGTGGCAATTTCTTCATTAGCAACTCTCAGATATGTGTTTTTGTTACTCAAGTCCCTTTGAAGATTTTTTATGTCAATTTTAGCAGCTTCGAGTTTCTCACTTAAGTTTTTACTTCTACCTTTGTATTCCCTCAATTCTTTATCAACAAATTCACGATTTAATGTTTCATTGAAAAACTTATTTTGCCATTCTTGAGATTCATTGAGTATAGTTTGACATTTAGGGTTAAGACATACCTCAGAGCTGCTGGCAGATACAGAATTACCTGGAAGAAAGGATGCCATGAATGTCTTTGATTGAACTTCTGGATCAAATACGAACAGAAAGACTTGAACGGATTGAAAATTGAAAGCCTAAGGGTTGGATAGAAAAGGGTGAAGTTTGGATAGAAAAGTCAAGTTTTGGATCGAAAAGTGGACTTTTTGATCGAAAAGAGGACTTTTTGATCGAAAAATGGACTTTTTGATCGAAAAGTGTGGCTGGTCGAAAAGCTGGTAGGAAAGCTGCTTGGCTGATCGAAAAGCTGTCTTGGCTGATCGAAAAGCTGTTCGGCTGATCGAAAAGCTGTCTTGGCTGATCGAAAAGCTGTTTGGCTGATCGAAAAGCTGTCTTGGCTGATCGAAAAGCTGTTTGGCTGATCGAAAAGCTGTCTTGGCTGATCGAAAAGCTGTTTGGCTGATCGAAAAGCTGTTTGGCTGATCGAAAAGCTGTCTTGGCTGATCGAAAAGCTGTTTGGCTGATCGAAAAGCTGTCTTGGCTGATCGAAAAGCTGTTTGGCTGATCGAAAAGTGAAAGAATGGATCGAAAAGTCTCAAAGGGGACTTTTCGATCAATGAGCACAGTGAATCGAAAAGTCACAGGGGACTTTTCGATCAAGGAGGCAGATCGAGAAGTCTCGAGGGGACTTCTCGACTAAGATGGAACGGATCGAAAAGTCTCTAAGGGGACTTTTCGATTGAGGATGCTGATCGAGAAGTCTCAAGGGGACTTCTCGATTGAGAGCTTCTGGTCGAAAAGTCACAGAAGGGGACTTTTCGACTGGTATAGCCTGATCGAAAAGCCACAGAGGGGGTTTTCTCGATTCACAAGATGCGACAGAACTGGGTTTTTCGATCAGAGTCCTGATCGAAAAGCACAGGAAGGGTCGAAAAGTCTCTTAAACGCAACCACAGCTCCACGAATACTTTGTCTTGACTTGTAACCTGCACAAAAAAAACACCTCCGAATGTGCTAAAAGCTGAAAATCACCAGAAAACTCAAAACGTTAGTACTCAAAAACTTGAATCTGATATCGCGAGAGCCTCGAAACTTGCGTTTCTTGGCTCTGATACCAATTGTAAGTCCCGAAAACAGTCCTCACGCGATATCTAATCCAATCAAGACCGTGCGGAATCCGGTTTGATTGGTGATTCAAGAACAATCGATTAATAAAGTAAATAAGCAATGAAAAACAATAATAAACACAAACCGATTGAGAATCACTTGAATAGACAACCTTGGATTGCAACACCTTAAACGAAATTCTCAAGGAGAATTTCGTGAAACACCAAGTACAAGAACACCAAAAATCAGCAACCCTAAACCCCTAGATTAGCTATCCTTATATAGGGGGAGATTAGCTTGGAAAACAAGCTAATCTATCTTTGGTAACCCTAATTACCCACTAATTCCCGTTTTTGACTTTCCAGGCCCACTAAAACCCATCTAAACATCTTTCTAAATCAGCCCAAACATGTCTAAAATGGCCCAATGACCCAATATACCCATAACCCAACTAATTTTCACCTATTCTATCACATAGGCCTTCAAAATAGTCCGCCAAGTGATGATTTAATACACAAGCCACAAATTATTCCCTTACAGTTTCTTGTCTCGAAATCCTCTGGTATGGCGACATTGTAGCACCTATTAATATGATGAATGAGACCACCAAACAAAAGTGGGGACCTGTGATCAGCAGTGGCTACTGAAAGGAACTGGCTGCAAATAAGATGGGAAATACTCAACACATCCCCCTGCTCGATACAGAATAGTGCTAGCAAGTCCTTCAGGTTCTCCACACTTCCTATGCTCCCCCTCTAGAAGACGGATCGGCTAAAGCACCTATGGATGTATCTATGAAGTGGATCTCAAAGATTGGTGCTTTTGGTGTGGCTAGGGGTGATATGCCTCATTGTCGATCTAGGCCCAGAATGCCCGTCGAGTCTCCCTGTAGTTGGGGTAACCATGGAAAGTCTCGTCGGGGAAGCACTAGTGAGCATCGAGCAGCGCATCAAGCTTGTCCTCCTCATATATATCAATGTCTAGCACGAACTAAGCTAAGGAACGAGAGTACCAACGCCTGCCCAAGCTAAACCGAACAGTCCCATATCTCATCACATCTGCCACGTCCTCCAGCAATGATGCTAAGAACTCGATCATGCACTCCCGTATGGCCTCAGTCTGGTAAGAGTTGAAGAGTTTGCGCATCTGGACCGGTACTAGATCAAGGTACCGGCCTATTTGGTTGAGGACTGTGAGGGTTTGAGTGCAAGCAATTCGAGAACCTTCCTCAACCCTTGGAATGAGATTTGGCAGGTGATCGTGGGAAATAGGATCGTGTTGGTTTGAAAATATTGTCCAGTCAACCCTAAGTATTAGAAAACTTTTTGCTGATCAGAGGGTTAAGCACGACCTCGTGCTAAGGTATGGCACAACTCCGTGTCGAACTCCAGAACTACTCTGAATCGGGTCTAAAAATCGAAGTTCACCAACCTAAAAAAAATTATATGGACATGTTCGGTTTTTAGCGATTTAGAGAACCCTATAGTCGATTTTTCCATATCACAACTCAAATTTCCAAAATCTAGGTTTTTCTCTTTGAGTGTTCTTGGAGAAATCAAGAAAAAACTTAACTAAATTAAGTGTTTCAACATAAATTATCAACAAAGGATGATTGTTAGACACTTATTACATGATTCTATGCTAATAATTCCAACAAATTTGAGCAAAATCTAACGATTTGGGATTTAGCCCTAATTTGGGGACGAACACTAACCTAATATGAATTTGTAAAGATTAAACAAGTTGGATGTTACTTACATGATGATTGGTTGGTGGAAAGATGAATAAAACCGAGTTTGTTGGTGAAAATCGCCCATGGAGATTTCTTGAACATGACCCGTGAGTTATGAGGTCAGAATTGGTCGTTTAGAGCCTTATTGACATGGACTTCAAGATTCGACATGACCCCGTGCCGCTAGTTGGGTACGAGTCATGTTGAACTACCAGATCCGAATAATTTTTTTATTAGAAACAATTTTATTTAAAGAAAATTTCTTAAAATTTTAAAAATTATCTTCAACACGCGTATCGTGTCCTGAAATTTTCTCTGGTGATAAAGGTGGATATGCAAGCTTACCATACTGGAATATAATCTTTTGCAAATCCACTTATATATTGACTAACTAAAACAACTTTGTTTATTTACAGGTCGTAAGTTAGACATGGTTTATTGTTTGTCATGTGGTTTTCATTTGCTTGTGTAGATCCAGTTTTTGCTATTAGACATGAAAGTTTTGATAAATAGTTCGGATCATCAAAACAAGGTGAAAAGTGCACCATGACACTTACATGGGCCGAGGGTTATTATTTTCACAGCAATGAGAATAATTTCCCTAGCCAGATGTTGATTTCTTCTTAGCCAGATGTTGATTTCTCCTTTCTTTGTTTTCCTGATTCCTTCCCGCGGATCCTTCCTGTTCCAGAGATGAACTTGCTGACCAGACATATTCTTCTTTAGGTGCAATGTAGGTGGGTGAACAAAGAAATGATATGTTGTTTTTTTTTTCTAAAAGAAAAAATAGCACTTTGGCCGTTAATGTAGATTTTTCTCAAAATCCTAATTGGTGTATATAAAAATATTACAATATTAGGTACTCCTGATCTTACAATTACAAGATAATGACGAAATGTTACACGAAAATAAAATACAATACAATTAAAATACAAATAAATAAATGAATACAATACAAGGAAATTGGAAAGAAATGACAATACGGTTTACAATAGACACTAAATACAATGAAGATTGTGTTAGAACACTCCGATTTGTAATAGAATTAGTCAAGTATTAAAAGAAAAGAATAGAATTATACTCAAAAGAAAAAGGACAATAGAATCTGTCGAAATCATGGAATCTGTGATTTCACAGATATACTACAGAAATTCTGTAGTAGATCTGTGAAATCCAACTTTCATAGAAATCCCTTTTTCTGTGAAGGCTTCTGATGGGAAGCATTACTAGTCTTCAACGAAGAGTCTTGAAGGATTTTAAAACTATCAGAAGATAAAGATTACGAGAAGTAAAGAAAGCTATGAGTGAAGAACAAGTAAAGAAGAAAACCTACTTGACACTTAATGCAAAAACAGTTGAAGACGGTTGAAAACAGATAAACTGAATACTCACAATTTATCTCTATATACTCTGACACACTCCAAATTCAACCAACTTCAACCACATTATTCATTTACAACTTGCTATAAATAGCAGACGCTCTTCACCAACAAAAGCAAGACATACACTTACAATTCACAAGCTTCTTAAAGCACATACAACATACTCTTGTACAAAATTTCTTTCTATTGACTTATATATGTACTATAGACTCGTGTAAACCATTATTTACATTTGAGATATATAGAAAAACCTTTTTTTATGAATTGTGGTTTTTCAATTTGATTTCCGCAAACATTATTATTCTTGTTTAAATCAAATTGTACCAACATTATCAAAGAGTCCCTCAAGGGACCTAACAGATTGGAATTGCAAGCAATGTTAATTTTGAGAAAACATTATGACAGAAAGTTTAGTAAAAGAGTTAGATAGGAGTAAAGGAAATTAAATTATTTATTTAGAAGAATTAAAAAAGAAAGAACTTGATAAAACATTGGCGAAGGCTTCGGTTCAAAACCCGGTTCCCTTAAAACAAATTCCGGGTCTACCGAAGAATTCGTTTTCTTTCCCAGTGTACAATCACCTAAACCGATGTACGGCCGGGATAACTCTAAGCCCGAAGTTTACCTTTAAAGTCTTGAAGATCGAAGATGAAGTTCTTGAGAGAATTTTTGTTGCGAAAGAATTTAGAGAGAAAAGAAATTTGTGTATTTCTTGGTGTATCTTGGCTTAACACATGAGTCACTATTTATAGTGGAGGAGAGCTCAATTGAAAAACCAAAAATTAAATTCGTAGTCAAACTTCACATTAAACGTCTTCAATGTGAATTCATTTTTAATTGACTTGAATTTTATGTTTTAGCTTAGAATTGAAGTGGTGGTTCAAAGGAAATTAAGGTAAAAATTTGTAACAGCCCATTTACTGGACTGTTACAGCGTTTTTTTTGGCTGAACAGGAGTTCAGGCTGAACAATCTGGTCGAACTCCTTTCCAGTCCAACTTTTCGGCTGAACCACACAGGTTCCACCCAAATTGTTTTCCGGTTCAACTAAATAGAGATTCCGCTTGTATTGGATCCGACTAAACTACACTGGTTCCGCATGAACATCAACCGACTGATCGCATTTCCGCCTGAACTATGCGCTTGAAATTCAACCAAAACACATCATGTTGAAGCTAAAAGTAATAAGGCAGCCCGTGGCGATGGGAAGTGCAAAGCGCCATCAAAGTGTTGGAAATTATATATCCAGGCCCGATAAATCAAGGACCCGACCCGGTTGTGACCTGTAAGAGTTACACCGAGGGCAACAAGAATTTATATCGCCTAATTAATTAACCGATATTATACGAAAACGAAATGACTAGTTAGATATTATTTATACTATTTATAAATAATTAGTCATTGAATATTATTGTTAATATATTAATAATAAATAGTAGAAAATATTATTACTAGTTAATAATTAAAGTCGGTGAAATAATAATACTAATTATTATTATTTAAATAAACGTTTATTATAAAACTAGATTTATTTAAATAGTTTATTTAAAATGGTGGATGGATAACTATTCAGTTTAAATAAATCTATGTATTTAACTGATAATTATCTAAGACTCGAATGGATAAAGGAGAGATTTAAACCATTTGTAGTTTATCTACAATTGGTTTATGGTAGCTATAAAAGGGGAACCAGAATAGGGATTTAGCGTTATACAATTCTCCTAGCCACTTAAATAATGTGGTGACCTCCTCCTCTCTCTGCGACGTCACTGTCGGCCACCCTCCGCGCCGCAGACAGACGCCTCTCCGCTGGCTTCTACTGCTGTCGTAAGCACCCGATGACCATCCCAGTCGCCGCTTCCACTCAAGTCCGCGTCGCGAGCCAAGGCAGCCGCAAGCCCGCTGCTGCTCTCCCGACTCCCGCCACATCAACCGTTGAGTCGCCGCCCTGCTGCCGCTGCACTATCCCTTTTTGCTGTGTATTTTTCTGCTGTGATCTCGTATTACCCGGTGAGGTTTTTCTCCGATAAGTTTTCGTTCTAGCATTCTCTCGTTGAACCTCGGTGTCCCGAACAGTTGTTCGACTTGATACCAAGTTTATCAATATATTTTTAGTTAGATATTACTGTAATACTGCTATTAGATAAAATTGTCATATTCAATTATCACATTTAAATCTGATTATTATTTTGTATTTAAATATATATGTTTATTTATATTTAGTTTAACTAGTATCTGCACGACAGTCGTGGTGATTTGATCTTGCTATGAATTTTGTCACTTGGTTTTTGCGTTGTTTATAAATATAATAATTTATTATTATTATTATTATTATTATTATTATTATTATTATTATTATTATTATTATTATTATTATTATTATTTTATTATTATTATTGCTTCCGCTACTCTAATATGATTAGCCGATTTAATAAGTAATAACTATATTTGGTAAAATATACTTTTTTACGGGTTTTAATAAAATTAAAATTACTATCCGCTAACCCAAATACCACTGGCAATCCCAACTGTGTATCAGAGCCTTGATCATCACACGCAAATTTAGACCGGTCGTGTTTTAAACCGGTATAATTCGCAAACTGGGTATAAAACCCGAAAGTCGTGAATTACTCTTTTAATTAATAATTGTATTAATTGTCAATTGCATCTTTTGATAATTTGGTCGATTTGTTTCCACCAAAATAATGCAATTATTATTGTTCGATTGTTTTTTTAATTACGTGCATCCGGCCCGATCCAATTTTACGAATTGCGTGGTTTTGATTGGTTTCAATTTTGGTTTTGGCCCAATTGTTAAACAATAGGTTTTCGGTATTGGCCCACTAATTTTGTGTTCAAAGTTGTAAAAGTAGAAATGAGAATTTTCTTTTCCTTGTTCAATTCTATTTAAGGAAAGTTTCCCGATTTAGCAAAACTTCCCAATCATGGCAAGTCACTATTTTGACTCGTGTTTCCATTTACGGAAACTTTTTCAATTTAGCAAGTTTCCAATTTTAGAAATTTCCTATCCCTGGACGAATATTTAAATTTTGTCGACTTTCCCAATTTAGAAAGTTTTCTATTTCAGCTTACGTCTCCAAATTCGATAACTTTCTTGTTTTGGCAAGTTTCCCAATTTGATAAATTTCCAGAAATGGCAACTTTCCAATTTTGGCAAGTTCCCGAAAATGGTATTTTTCAACTCGAAGACCTAGAAGATCCAATCAAGTTCAAGAGACGTCTTGAAGTCAGTGGGAGCTAGTGAAGATGACGAGATGCTCAAAAAAATTCCATCCCTATGGTTGTGATCTATTTTGTCCCGCTGACCTATTTGGTATTGTTAAAAGGCTCTAGCAATACCAAAGCCCTCTAAGGCCGGATACATGTTTGTTATGATTGTTTTTGTGGCCTAAATTATGAAACTGTTTTTCATATCAACTAAAACCTAAAAAAATTTCTAAAGTAGTTAAAACAATTATGACAATCGAATGATAAAGAGTTCTAAAAATAGATCATTTTACAACTCTATAAATAAATGAATAACCAATAATAGAATTTTTGAAACTCGTTTAGGAGTATTTCCTTAATTGGTTATGCATTTCTCGCGACAATGTAGTCATTTAAAGAATTAGGTTACCTAATTGGAATGTCCCAAGAGAAGATAGGGTTTCGTCTTATTATACACTCACGATTAATATCCTTACTTAATAAACCCTATTTGGTAAATCTTAAAACTGTTAGTCTGTGCCATCCTAAGTCAAGTCAAACTTGGAAAGTATTCCACTGAAACACTAATGCTAGAGTCTTCAACACCGCACTTGGCGCGTATGGTACGTTGCAAGGTGAAAGTATTAGAGTCTTCAACACCGTACTTGTCACATTGACCACTTAGGACACTTACTGCTTTCTTTACGAAATACTATAACATTGGAGTCTTTAACACCGTACTAGAGTGGTTTGTAAATAGAGTGGGCATAGATGAAGCTAAACGTATCAGTAGTACTCTAAATTACTACTAAGTCTCATAACGGGAGTTGTGACTTTTCTTATCACAGTTGACACTCGTTTTCTATCCGCTTACTCAATTACTATTGATTGCATGCTACAAATGCCTTTAGTAATTGACTAACTGTAATCACATCCTTTATTCAATATAACTTACCATTTTGAATAAAGGTAAAACATCAAAAATACTAAAAGGATTTCGTCTAAATGTTTCTGATGGCTAATAATCAACAAAACAATGACACCTTCCAACTTAAGTCTATCATCGAAAAGGAGAAACTTGATAACACCAACTTTCTTGACTGGCACCACAATTTCAAGATTGTGCTCAAAATGGTTAACAAACTCCATATATTGGAGGAAGAGGTACTAGCTGCACTAGCAAATTATACTCCTGCTGCTCGGGCTGCTCATGATTAACAGAAAAGGGATGCTACCCAAGTGTCATGCCTCATGTTAGTCACCATGTCTTCAAAATTGTAGAAGAACATGGAAGACCTGAGGGCTTTCCAAATGATTGGTAAGCTGAGGGCATGTTTAAAACACAAGCCCAATATGAGTGTTATGAGATCATTACACGACTCATTTCTTGCAAGATCCATGATGGAGCTCCTATCAGCCCTCACGTAGTCAAGATGAAGTCAAACATTGACCGTTTGGAGAAGCTCGAATATGTTATTCCTCCTGGAATTGGCAACGCACCTAATCCTCCAATCTCTTTTCAGATCGTTCACATGAACAATCTGGTAAAGACAATTTCGAGCTTCATGGCATGTTGAAATCTGCTGAGATCAACATTGCCTCCAGCAAAACTCCTTCACTCTTGACGCTTATGTCAAATGGTGTTAATTAGTTGTAGTTTATCTACAACTAGTTTATGGTGGCTATAAAAGGGGAACCAAAATAGGGATTCAGGGTTAAACAATTCTCCTAGCCACTTAAATAATTCAGTGCCCTCCTTTTCTCTCTGCTACGCCACCGTCGGCCACCCTCCGCGCTGCTGACAACTGTCGACTCCTCCCACTGTCGTAAGCACCAGGCGACCACCCCCGTCGCCGCTTCAATTTGAGTCCGCATCACGGGCCAAGCTAGGCATCCGCAAGCCTAATGTTGTTCTCCAGAATCCCGCCAGGCCGACCGCCGCACCACCGCAGCATCGCCGTTGTGCTGCCGCGATCCCATTTTGCGGCGTATTTTTCTGCTGTGATCTCGTATCACCTGGTGATGTTTTTTCTCCGGTACGTTTTCGTTTCTAGCATTCTATCGTTGAACCACGGTTTCTCGAACAGTTGTTCGACTTGATCACCAAGTTATATCTAAATCTGGTTTTTAATTAGATATAACTATAATATTGCTATTAGATATAATTGTCATATTTAATTATCACAATTGTATCTGATTGTTATTTGTATTTAAATATATATGTTTATATATATTTATTTTAAATAGTATCTGCATGTCGTGGTGATTTGATCTTGCTGTGAATTTTGTCACTTGGTTTTTGCGTTGTTATAAAATATAATAATTTACTATTATTATTGCTTCCGCTACTCTGATCTGATTAACCGGTTTAATCAGTAATAACAATATTTGGTAAAATATACTTTGTTTACGGGTTTTAATTAAATTAAAATTAGTACCCGTAACCCGAATACCACTGGCAATCCCAACACAAAGCGCCACATTGCACCCACGCCATGTGTGTGCGTGTGCGGGTGCGAGAGTGGGCCATTAAAGCGCCACACTGCGTCCATACGCCCACGCCACACGTGCGTGTCTGCGAGTTAGGGGTTTGCACCCCTTAGGGTCCGAGAGATGTCTCCTACTCATGAAAACAATCTTAGGTAAAGTTCCCTCCTTATAAACCACAATTGAATTCATCCCCCAACCAATGTTTGATAAGTTCCACTTCTATACTTGGCCATTTTCTCTCTATTTTCGCAGATTTGAGCTTTGAAACCTCAACTTTGAGCATCGATATTCCATTCATACGAGCTCGGTTGTGGACGTGGTTTGGTGCGTTGGAAAGCCCTCACAACGTAATACACAAACCTAGAGAATACAGATGCATTAACCGCAGTTACATGCAACTTATTTCTGTCCAAAGTTAGTAAAAAACTCATTCTTCACACTTAGTGAAAAAACCCATTTTCTCCCAAAATTTCAACATCTTGCATGTTGTCTGTTTCCTGTATATCTAAGATAGACAAATTAATATTCAAAATTTTAAAGTTTTTACTCTTGTATATAATTCTGGTGTTTAACTCTTTGTTGGACTAATGAAACATATTTTTTTTCTCTTCACAAACCTCGCATTATTAAATTTCAAAAGCGAACAACACAAAAAAGGAAATACACAGTTACACCTGACATCAAGTCGTCATGCCGGGAAGACGGGCAACAAGCTGCGCTGTCAGGCCTTTTTGACTAGCAAAACCTAGACGTATAAAAACAAAGTTCTTCATTCTAGAGGTTGCATTATTCCCGTGTATGAATGACCCTTTGGATCCGCTTCAGCGTGGCCACCGCCTCCGATTCGAGATGACCGAACGTATCAAACGCGAAGGAAACAAACACATTTTGGTTTTCAATACACGTTTTCTCGTGCTTGTTCACCTTCCCAGCAGTCGCTCTGGAAGCCGCTTAGCCAGCCTTGAAGGTACTGGCCCTCAGCCCCACAAGGGGAGAAACCCCCATAATGATTAAGTGACGTATCTTACAACCAAAAGGTTGGTGCATATACGATCATTAAATTTATCCAACAAAAACTAAGAAAGTAAGAATGGTTGTTAAAGAAAAAAAAAAGAAATTATTTGATTTGTAATATTTATAAAATTGTTGTGTATAAATCCATAACATTTTGATCCGATATTTGTTTACTCACTCTATGGCTGTTAATTAGGTCAACGAAGAAAACACTGCCACCTCACCTCACACGATCGGCACAAAGTTACTCAAAGTCTTGCTGTATACAGTAGTAGCACCTTTAATGACCCATATCGCAAAAAGTCAACCCCCTATTTATATAAAAGAAGTCAAATCTTGCTGATGAAATATGCATGAATATTTTGAGTAATAATGGTGTTTCACGGTGCCACCTATATATGATATGGATCCACCGGTGCTGAAGCATCATGTGTTGCCTGTGCTCATGTCGGATAATACAGCAACTTGAATATTGACTGCAGATGTATATGACATATATTCGTTATACCTTAAGAGTTTATTGGTTAGGTTTTAGGGTTACTTGAATTATTTGAATTCGAATACTCCGGAAATGAGTCGAATATGGTTCAGAAATGAGTCGAATACAGTTCACGTTTAAGTAGGTTCGAATACGGTTCAGAAATGAGTAGAATACGGTTCACGTTTAAGTAGGTTCGAATAACATATTCGAATATTCAAATAAGCTTAATTGTATTTTGTGTTAATACGAGTCTATTTGAATAAAGCGAATTATCAAAAATTTATGAAAATTGGAAAAGTTTCATATATAAAGTTAATTAAACAATATAAATAACATATGTAATTACTATCTAAGAAACAAAATTCGGGTATACGTCATCAATACCATTTTGAATATTCAAAGTTTAAAATCAAGTTCGTTATGCGAATTTGGTTTGATTCGGGTTTGAAATTATAAATCTATATAGAATAAACTATTTACATTGTCCACATCTAGTGCATTGTGCATACATGAAAGTTTTAGTTAATGAGAGGTAGGTTAATGCACAAACTCTCTTTAACACAAAGTGGAAGAAGTTATGATAACGTGACATGTGACACTGGGGGATAAGGGCACAAAATTAAAAAATTACGCAATAACTTATCTAACTATCACTAGTATAAAAGTGACTTACGGTTACACTTTTTCAAAAACCGTTCTGTCAAACTTTCGATTAAAAGTGTGATCGTAGGTCTTTTATAAATTTTTGAAAATTTTTCAGTCACATTTTCAGATATTTTGTATGACCATTGCATGCCAGATCAGATACTTTGGTCACACTTTTTAATTACGTATGTGACAACTACGAGTCACATTTCAAACAATGTGACCAAATGTCACCATTTACGACAGGTTTGTTTGATATACGGAATTTTTGTGACAGTTTTTATGAGAGACTATAAATAAACATATGGTCACATGAAGCAATTGTTTATGTGACTTTATCATGGAGCACATTTAGTCACATGAATTCAATGTAGCTAAATCTAATATACATCGTCACATTCATTTTTCTGTGTGACCATAAGTTAACTTTTATTAGTCACAATAATTAGTTGTGTGACCATAAGTTAACGTTTATAGTCACATTTCCAATTTTTTATGTGTGACCAAAAATATATCAAGGTCATGATAAATAGAAACATATGTGACTATAAGTGTAATATGGTCATCTTTCATTTTATTAGGTGTGACTATAAATTAAAACTAAGGAGAATTTATGATAGTCTAAGTACTTTATGGTCACAGTTTCAATTCGGATGTGTGACTAAAGATAAATCATGGTCATGATAAATGGGAAAACATGTGACTATAAGTATAATATGATCATCTTTCATTTTGTTAGGTGTGACTAAAAATTAATACTAAGGAACATTTATGGCAGTCTAAGTACTTTATGGTCACAATTCCAATTTTTATGTGTGACTAAAGATAAATCATGGTCATGATAAATGGGAAAATATGTGACTATAAGTATAATATGGTCATCTTTCATTTTATTAGGTGTGAGTGTGTGACTAAAAATTAATACTAAGGAAAATTTATGGCAATCTAAGTACTTTATGGTCACGGTTCCAATTTTGAGTGTGACTAAAAATAAATCATGGTCATGATAAATGGGAAAACATGTGACTATAAGTATAATATGGTCATCTTTCAATTTATTAGATGATGTGTGTGGAAGTGTATAGAAAAAGTAAGACCTAACACTATCAAAATTTAAATTTATAGACTGGTTATTCACCAGGGGACTATACCAACACACTAAGGCAAGTATACTTGTCGTGCGTAGCACAGTATTGGTAAACACCGGGTTGTCGAACCTCAGGGACACGGATTTGTTTGGAAAACAGTCTCAATTAATAATTGTTGCCGGGTTTTGTTTTGTTTTGAAAATTAATTTTGAAATTGGAGAACTAAAATAACTGAAAATGAAAGTAATTAGGATGTTGTTGATAAGCAGATATTGGTAAAGGATCACTTAGGCATGGTTTCTCCAACTTAGGTTTGACATGTGTATCGGTATTGCGTTACAACTTATCTCCAAGATGAACTGCGGTCCTAAGACAAGGCTTACCTAGTTCCTATTGATGGGTTTACAGTTTAGGGTTAAAGACACGCCCTAGACGGTTACTACTGTTCTATGGTTAAGTTATGATAAGGTTGCGGTTTATGAAGTGCCCTAGGCTGGGTCCCAAGTTATCAGTGACTCAACTCACGACTTTTCGAAGAGTTAGAGTAGGTATGGTCCTAACGGTCCTAGAGTTGTGAAGCAGTTATGATTGGGTTAATAGGTTGACTTAGTAGGCCCTAGACACGACTAAGTAAGAACAGACCCGGCCTACCCTAGACTTGTCGAATGTTTGACTACTTGACAATGTTTTTTTTTTACCCTCTTCCAAGAGACGGCCCCTCCATTCATAATGAAGATATACCCCGATTTTGATCGAGAATCATCTCGATCTGTTTGGAACTCGCATCCGATCCATATATTAGAAACATATATTAGAAACATATCTTTCGACTTTCTAAGATATTTCAATATGCTCTTGATAGCCATCCAATGACTTTCACCTGAATTTTGCTGGTATCTACTTGTCATGCTCAAAGCGCATGACATGTCTGGTTTAGAACATATCATTGCATACATGATGGATCCGATAACAAATGCATATGGGACTCCACTCATTCTGTCTTGCTCATCCTTTGAGCTTGGACATTGAGGTGTGCTGAATATAATTCCCTTTTGAATAGGTACCAAACCTCTCTTAGAGTTCTCCATCTTGAACCTTTTCAAGATCTTATCAATATATGCACTTTGATTTAAACCTATTAAGCGCTTTAATCTATCCCTATAGATCTTTATTCCCAAAATATAGGCGGCTTCACCAAGATCCTTGATGGAAAATCTACTTCCAAGCCAAGCTTTTACCCCTTCCATGGTTGGAATGTCATTTCCAAATAGTAGAATATCATCGACATACAACACTAGAAAAGTAATTATGCTCCCACTAGCCTTCTTGTACACACAAGCTTCATTAGCGTTCTTGATGAAGCTAATTTTTTCTATTTCTTCATCAAAACGGTGATTCCAACTCCTTGATGCATGTTTTAATCCATAGATTTCTTTAACTTGCATACTTTATTAGGATGTTTTGGATCGACAAGACCTTCTGGCTGAGCCATATAGACATCTTCCTCAAGATATCCATTTAGGAAAGCAGTCTTAACATCCATTTGCCATATCTCATAATCATAGTATGTGGCTATGGCAAATAATATACTAACTGACTTTAGCATTGCCACCGACGACAAAGTTTTATCATAATCAACTCCTTGAGTTTGAGTGAATCCTTTTGCTACAAGACGAGCTTTAAAAGTATCCAAGTTACCATGCATGTCGGTTTTCTTTTGGAAACCCACTTACTTCCAACTATTTTGGAGTTAGGAGGTATACATGGATTGCATTTAAACGTTTATGGCTTCCAGCCATTTGTCCAAATCAGATTCGGACATTACATCATGGTATATGGTTGGATCATTAGAATCTACCACATAGCATCCATCCATGAAAATTCCATATCGTTCAGGTGGTTTACTAGTTCTACTAGATCTACGAACGTTGTATGTGTCTTGATCAACCATTTGATCATCTTCAACAACCTTTTGTTGAGGGCTAGTGTCAACCCATCGTTTATCGGCTTATGGTTCTTGATCTTCTTCAAGTTCCACCGTTCTACTACTAGTTCCTACCATAAGGAACATAGTTTCCAATAACTCGGCCTTTCGAGCAATAAAGACCTTTTGCTCCGTTGGATTGTAGAAAAAATATCCTATAGAATCTCTAGGATATCCCACAAATATACACTTGCTGGATCGCGGGGTTCAAGTTTGTTTGAAGCATCATGTTTTACATAAGCTTCACATCCCCACACTTTTAGATATGATAAGGATGGAACCCTTCCATGCCATAATTCAAATGGTGTCTTTTCCACCTTCTTGGTTGGGGCCATGTTTAAAAGACGGGTCGCTAAGACCAGAGCATAACCCCAAAATGATAAAGGTAATGAACTTGTACTCATCATAAATGGAACCATATCCAATAGGGTTCGGTTCCTCCTCTCCGACACACCATTATGTTGTGGTGTTCGAGGCAGAGTATGTTGTGAGATAATCCCACAACTCCTAAGATGATCTTAAAATTCATCACTAAGGTATTCACCTCATCTATCAGCAATGAAGGATTTTTATTGTTTTGTTGAATTGATTTTCTACTTCATTCTTAAAGATTTTGAACACTTCAAAAGCTTCATACTTGTGTGCTAACAAGTACACATATCCATAGCGACTATAGTCGTCGGTAAAAGTAATGAAGTATCTCTCACCATTTCTACTCATTGGCTTAAAAGGTCCACATACATCAGAATGTATAATCCCTAGAAAATCTCTTGCCCTTTCGGTGGTGCCGCTAAAAGGTGCCTTAGTCATTTTACCTTGTAAACAAGATTCGTATACATCAAATGAATCATGTTTACTTGTTTTTAAAAGGCCACTCTTTTGTAATGCTAGTATGCGATTCTTATTTATGTGGCCAAGGCGGCAATGCCAAATATAGGTGTCACTCAAATCCCTTTTGAGTTTCTTGGTGCTTGTTTGGTACATTGAGATATCATATGATGTGTTTTCATGAACTAATTCATAAATACCATTAAAAGGCATAGCTTTGAAATAAAACACTTCATTCATTAAAACATGGATATCTGTGACACTTCGGTCAATCCATATGTATTTTATCCGACCCGTTTTCAAATTCGGATTGTAATTATGATCTTGAATCAATAAGGAATTGTATTATATATTGTTATCACAATTATGTTATATGATTCGTAGAAATTATCTCGAAATCTAAATTCAAATTCTATCTCAATCAATTTCGTTATTTAAGTTAAAACCAAACAACTTTAGCAAATCCAAACATGTATTATATTTGTGTGTAATACTAGTCACGCATACAAATAAATACTAGTGAGGTTTCATAAGAAGTTGGAGGTTTATGACAAAAATAATGAAATTTCGGCACTTTACACGATTTCGGTATTAACCGGAAGTCTCGTAAATCATCAAAATCAAAATATTTATACTCCAAGATTATAAATATAATGAAAATATATTTTATAAATTTTTGGGGGTAAAAAGTGTCAATTTACTAAAGTTCAGGGGCTATAACTGCAAAAAATGAAACTTCAGGGACTAAAAGTGTAAATCTGCCAAAATCACTTTGGGGCGGTACGCCCCAAATGTCTAACTTCTGGGCGGTACGCCCCAAAATATGCAGACGTGTTTTTAGCTTTGCTTCGTGTAAACAGCTCGTTTAGCCTCCTAAAACGTGTCAAATTCTTCGATTAGTCACTAGAACTCGTGTCCTAACAAGATTTCGCCTCTGTTAGTATATAAACCAACCTCTGGAACTCGAAATCAAGCTTTAATTTCCTAAATCTATCTCTTAAAATCCCTATATACAAACCCGAAACTTCACTGTCCAAATTCTCTCAACTCAGGAGCTCTCGAGGTCTAATTTTCTGCAGTCCTCCTCTATTTGGTAGGTAGAACAAAAGCCCTCTATCAATTTCTGTTCATATCGCTGTTTTAATCAAGTTCCAGATTTGCTTAAAAAGTAGGGTTCTTAAACTATTTTGTTAAAATTAGAACAATCTGTTAGTAATTAGGAGCTGTAATTTTGGGGATCTTCATACGAACACATAATAAAAGAAACCCCTAAGTTAATTTCATAATTGGAGAACATTTTTTTCGAGTAAAAACGGTATTATACAACGTTATAATGCCCGAATTTAACAAACGGTTATGAGTTGGAATTTCAAACTTTAGGGGATATCTTTATATAATATCAAGATTAAAACCTTAAATTTTTATCATTTTTTGAGCACGTTTGATATTATTCATAATTTTGATAAATACAAATAATCCTTAAAAACCAATATAAATATATAATCAAACATTAGTATATGGTGCTATATGATCATGTATATAATTTTAACATTCTTTTACAAACACCATTAATATTTTATATAAATATATGTATTTTACAAATATACTTATATGTTTATATATTTAAAAACATATATATAAATATATATTTAAACTTTTAAACTTAAACTAATATATATATATATACACTTGAAGTTTAAATAAAGTATATATATATATATATATAATAAAGATCATAAACATATACATTCAGTTATTTTTATAAAACTATTTAGAACTCGCGCGGACCGGAAGGGTAAACACCTGTACAATGGGTTTCCTGGCATAGGTAAGGATGTCGCATAAATTCCTCGTTGGACCTGGCAGACTTACTTGGGGATTCCTGGAGTGAGTGTTTACTTATAGGAAAACGCGTTTTCATATTATCACTAATCTTTGTTTTAATCAACACAGATATAGTCTTTTGATATAATAATAATACCTGACACTCTTCAAGAACCCTGTCCAAATGGAACTATATTCTTTGTATTTATTTAGCCTATTTTTGTTAATAGGCTAATCTCAAGGTCTATCATTATCACTCTCAGTATTATCGTTCATCCTCAATCTGCTCATCAAGTGAGTACTCGTAGCCCCTCTCTTTTTGTTATTTGGGGTGCAACATGTATCCTATATCAAAATCGTTATTCTTTATTCTTGATACAAAACAATGCGATTATATGAGTATTTGTGTGATTCTTGATATGCTTACTTGTGTGAGACTTGATACGTGAAACTTGAGACTTGAGACTTGATAAACTTGAAACTTGATAAACTTGAAACTTTACTCTTGCGTAAAAATTAACAACACCAAGCCTTTGGTTCATTAATAGCTATTGGTTGACAACCCACCTAGGATATTGAGACGTAATCTTATCTTCAAGTAGGTGATTGGAACCTAAATTGTCAAGATTTGTTTTACGCGTTTATATCTTGCCTCTAATACTTGTTTGTCATATTCTTAATCATACACTTGGCACATTGATCGCATACTTTATACTTATACTAAATATTAAACCTATGGGTACTCACCAACTCATTGTAGTTGACATATATTTTATACATGTTGCAGGAAATGCTACTTGAGACTTCTGTTGTGTTATCATGTTAGGCTCTGCTGGACCTAGTTAAACTTTAATCATGTTTTGCTTGTTATATGTTTTGTAAAACTACTATGTTTATGGAATAAAATGGCATGATTAAATATATCGCAACTTAAATTATTTGGTTGTGAGCATCTGGACAATTTATCACGCTCCGACATTTTCCGTCGTCGGTCGGGGTGTGACAATATCATTGTTAACAAATTTAAAAATCATATCCAAGATGTCTTAAACGGGAAACATAAATTATGTTTCTAGTCAACTAGGAGCATACAACACATTGTTCAAAGTTACTTCCAAACCATTTGGAAGTACCAAAATATAGTCTCCTTAGGCTTCAACTTGAACTTTAGCTCCATTGCCCATGAAGAGACTAATGTCTCCCATCTTTATTTGCTTATTTCTTTTGAACCTCTGCAACAAATTACAAATATGAGTTCCACATCCGGTATCTAATACCCATGTGTTAGAAAAATAGCATTAAGCTCAATATTAATCAAGAAGATCGTACTAGAGGTTTGACTGGCATCCCTCTTTGTCTTCAACTCCTTGAGATATGTAGGAAAATTCCTCTTCCAATGTCCTATCTCACCACACTCGAAGCATGGATCATTCTCGGAAACCTTTTGCTTCTTTTCCTTCGGATTTGGGGTTTCCTTCTTATCCTATCCATTTCCTTTGACGTGCCCCTTCCCTTTGGCAACATTTGCCTTGGGGCTAGAGTTAGGCCTTCTTGTTGTTACCCTCATTGATCGTTAAAAACGGGCAAAACCTTTTTGCCCATCCCTTGCTCGGCCGTTTTGAGCATTCCATGAAGCTCGGGAATTGTCTTGTCCCAACCATTCATATTGTAGTTTAAAAAAAATGTCTCAAACTTCTTTGATAAAGAGTTGAGGATCAAGTCCGTAGCCTATTTTTTGAGACTGGATAATTCAGCCTTTCGAGACGAACAATGTGGCTCTTCATCTTAAGCACATAAGATGAAACCGATTGGACTCGTCCATGCAACATGCATGGAGTGCTCGAACCATTTCGAAGCGCTCACCATTGCCTTCTGTTGGAACATTTCATTCAATAGGGTTATCATGTCATAAGCCCCATGATTCTCAAAATCCTTTTAGAGTTTGGGGATCATGCTCACTAGCATGAGGCAAGACACTTGCACGGAGTCCTCGGTGTATTTCACCAAATCGGCGTAGGCCTTAATGTCTTCCACATCGGGTTCATCAGGGATAGGATTGTCCAACACATACGACTTTTTTTCTTTCTTGAGAATAATTCTCAAGTTGCGGTACCAATCCACAAAGTTGTCTTGGTTGAGATGATTTTTGTCTAGAATGGATCTTAACGATACGTTATGGATGAGTGGGATGGGGTTGTCGATATTATTTTCCATCTCTAAAATTTAACAAAGTTCAAATTTAGTATTTTCGACATCAATATGAATTTTAATTTATTAATACCCTTTTATGTCTCATAGACAATTAATAGATTAAAATCTAGAATCCAATGTTACATTTACATAGTGGTTAAATGACTTTTATTCCATTATTTAAATTAACAAGGTAGTCAACGTTTGACAATTGCAACTCATTATTTAAATTAATTATGTATAAGAAATACTGATGTAGCTGTCATAACTCTATATGAATAATTATTTGGCTTATATTCGTTATATTTTAAAACAAGTTGTAAACCCGCCCGCGCGTTGCGGCGGGCCTGTAATGACAGTATCGTTAACTATTATTTGATCTTGTGACCTGTCCGCGCTTTGTGGCGAAAGTATAAAACTATAAAAATGTATTGACCAAAGTCGAAAACTATAAAAATATACTTAAAAACAAAAGTAGAAAAGTTAAGGAGTATAAAACATAAAAGTTTAAAAGTTTCGTGGCGAAAATATAAAACTACAAAAAAGTATACTAAAAGACGAAAGTAGGAAATTTCAGGGGAATAAACGTCAAAGTCTAAAAGTTGTGTCGTCGAAGTATAATACTATAAAAAATATATACTAAAAAATAAAAGTAGAAAATATTAGTGTAACAAAACGTCAAAAGTTAAAAGTTGTGTCCTCGAAGTATAAAAGTATAAAAAAGGTTGCCGTCAAAATCAAAAACACTAAAAACATACTAAAAATAAAAGTAGTCTAATAAAAAGCAAAATTTAAAAAGTTAAGGGGTATACAATGTAAAAGTTTAAAAGTCTCGTGGTGAAGTATAAAACTATAAAAGTATACTAAAAACGAAAGTAGAAAAGTTAAAAGTTTTATTGTCAAAGTAGAAGACCACAAAACTTAATACAAAAAAAAACTTTCAAAGTTAGGGGTAGAAAACGTAAAATTATGAAAAATATGTGGCTAAACTATGAAAACCTAAAATTTACTATTCCGTTAAAAAAACACAAAGCATAAAAGTTTCACGATTGAAAATGTTAAAGTCTTAAACTATCGTGGCCAAACTATGAAAAAACTAAAACCAATACTATTCCTTAAAAGAAGAAAAAAGAACTTAAAAATTTAATGCTAGAAATTGTAAATGTAACAAACTCATGTGGCAAAACTAAAACAAATCAAAAAGTAGGAAATTTCAGGGGAATAAACGTCAAAGTCTAAAAGTTGTGTCGTCGAAGTATAAAACTATAAAATAATATATACTAAAAAATGAAAGTAGAAAATATTAGTGTAACAAAACGTCAAAAGTTAAAAGTTGTGTCCTCGAAGTATAAAAGTATAAAAAAGGTTGCCGCCAAAATAAAAAACACTAAAAGTATACTAAAAAATAAAAGTAGTCTAATAAAAAGCAAAATTTAAAAAGTTAAGGGGTATACAATGTAAAAGTCTAAAAGTCTCGTGGTGAAAGTATAAAACTATAAAAGTATACTAAAAACGAAAGTAGAATAGTTAAAAGTTTCATGGTCAAAGTAGAAGACCACAAAACTTAAAACAAAAAAAAAACTTTCAAAGTTTTTACTATTTCGTAAAATTATGAAAAATATGTGGCTAAACTATGAAAACCTAAAATTTACTATTTCGTTAAAAATACACAAAGCGTAAAAGTTTTAGGGTTGAAAATGTTAAAGTCTTAAACTATCGTGGCCAAACTATGAAAAAACTAAAACCAATACTATTCCTTAAAAGAAGAAAAAAGAACTTAAAAATTTAATGTTAGAAATTGTAAATGTAACAAACTCACGTGGCAAAACTAAAACAAATCAAAACTTTACTATGCCTTTTGCTTTCTTATTGTTATATATATAATCGTGGATTGTTTTTTTCTTCTGATCAGTCTCAAAATTGATGTGGGTCGGTGTCGAAATTTCTTAGGAGTCGATCAAAAATAGGTTATATATATTAAAAAAGATATTTGTGAGTGCAAGTGACTCGTATGCCCTTACTAGGTAAGTCCCAGACCTTGTTGCCTTGGATCATAACTCTTTTATAAAAATGATAAATGTTTAGATTTATAAATATAAAATTTAATGGTTTATGGTATCATAAAAAAAGTTGTTTATTTTTAGTGGTAACTTTTTCTTGCCATCATATAGGTTTGAGATCCTTACTATTTAAAAATAAAACCTTTATTAAAAACTTTATTAAACATCGTTAAAAAGGGAAGAAGAAAAAGGTAGTTATTAAAATAGTTGATGATGATGAAAATATATACTTTTTTTTTAACGGCATGCGATCAAAATACTAAGGCCAAAGACCAATGTACTAGTATAATAAATGAAGGGTCAAATCTTTGACAAAGAAATCCATGCAACCTGTTGCAACATGTGTTAATCGATCTCATACTGACTATTTAGTGACCATTTAGTTGGACATTAATGTTTGCCGCAACAACCAACTTTAATGAATAAATATTTTTTAACCATAAGAGCATTGTGGCGTGAAACTGATTGAAAAACTCATCTTGATTTGATATTAAAAAAATTATATATAACATTGACAATAACAGTGAAACAATAGACTAAAAATATATAAAACAAATGTGTAGGGTAAAAAATTAACAGTGAAACAATAGTCTAAAAATATAAAAAAATGTGTAGGATAAAAAATAAATAGATATAGGAGAAACCAAGGGAAAAAAACTTAGTGGGATTTGAGTAGAGATCCTTAACTAGCAGTAACGAAAGCATTAATCACTACGCTAGAGAATCATATCAGTTTCTCTATTCGCTGCAAATTATCGTGTTTGGAGTGAATAGTAACCGTATTCATTTTTTTTAATTTCTCTTTTTTAATGGTTCTCTTTTGATCGTTTTATTAAGTAAATTGTATTTGTAAAGTACTTCCCACCAAGCTGTATATACAAGTTACATAAGCATTGAAAACCTTATTGGAATGCTACAAGTTATTTCAGCATATAAGGTCAAACGGTTTGTAAACCACCATTAATGGCCGTTATCTGGCCCTACATGAAAAGAGTCCACGTTTTTTAGATAAAGAAATGTTGAGAAATTTCATTTTTACTGGGTCAAACGGTAAAATAAAAAAATAACGTTCATACGGTTCACCACAGCAGACGTACAACGCACGCATCCCGCCAACTAGTAATAAATAATAGAACACTAAAACAATAATAAAACAGTGCAAAGAAAGAGGATATAAAAAAATAAATGACATGCGTAACTAAAAATGATAAATAAAATATAAAAGAAATTGGTTGGGGAGTGGGGGTAAAGGTGATTCGACTCAAGTGGTGCGTGTGAAATCACAATTGACTAATATATTGGAGTAATAGTGTAAAAGTCGTTCTAGGCGGTCGAGTATTATTCGAGTAGTCGCTAGGTGGAGGATTACTGAAGTGCTTTTGCTATGATCCACCTAGAGTATGCGTACTCGGTCAACCTTGGTGGTAGGTTGTCAACATAGGTTATAAAAGGGTCAAAATTCCTATTATATTGTGACATCCATTAAATAAAAAGTTTGTTTCACCACTATACAAGACTCATAATGTTCTTGATTTTGAACATTTATTGATATTTATTAATGTTCACATATTTTATTTGCTATAAAAATTAGTAATTGCACATGTATATGTTTTCTAGATTTTTTATATAGTTACCATGTCCGAGTACTCTCCGAGTACTCGCAACTCCTCATTCGACTAACCTGATAGCGCCTAACGACTTCTACTACCTTGTATTGGACTACACAGTTTTTTTGTTCTAAAACGAAACAACTTATATATCTTTTAATAAAAGAACAACTGAAAAAGGAAAAAAAGAAGAAGGTGATTGCTATTTGTACCCCTCTGACACGTATACGGCCCGTATATAAAACTTATTCGGCCTGGATACAGTTACTGAAAACTATGTGTTAGCTTTATATATATGGCCCGTATATAAAAAACATATTCAGCCCGTATATATTTATGCGGCCCTGATATTTTTGTTTATACGATATGTCAACCCCCCCCCCCCCCCTCATTTAAACCCTAAACTCGCTAGAACTATTTCTCGATCGTCGAAAAAACGTGAAAACAAAACCGATTGCAAAGAAAGCAACGAAAAACATAAGGGATTGATTACCTCAAGTCGGAGATGCAAGATGGTGTTTTTTTATGCTGAAACAGTCCCGAACGCAAACCCGACAATCCCGAACACGTCTCGGTTTGATGTTGTGTAGCCTCTGGGTTGCTCGTCGATGCTTGATAGTCACAAAATGGTGTTCGATTGTGGTGTTATGTTGGAGCAGCGGTGGCCAGATGATGGTTTAGTGTGGTGTCGTGGTTCGGTTTAAAGAAAATGACGAGAGGGAGAGCGAGAGGAGAAGAGGTTTGTGGGTTGAGTTTTTGTTGATCAAATGATAACTATGGTGTGAGTAGTCGAGGAGGGTGAGGTTAATGTCGGTCGGTTACCGGAAGCGGAAGCGTTTCCGCCGTCGGTTACCATTTGAAGGTTTCCAAATTGACTTTGTCAATGTGGCAAGACTAGTCCCTCCACCAATTACAAGAATGGAAACCAGGTTTAGGAACTTACAAGGTGAGTCCTTGCAAGTTTGGTTAGCTAAAAGTTGTTTGGGGCTTGGCAAAACTAGTCCCTCCAGTTTAAAAATCGTTAACGAATTAACTCTAATGGAGGTTGACGAAGATAACTATAACGGTATATATACGTATGTTTGCCAAAATATAATGAATGCATAACGATACGTATATAACTCACATAGAATCATAAAACTTTACGTATAACTACGTGACACATTGTCACATAAAATCATAGAATGATATATATATATATATATATATATATATATATATATATATATATATATCACATAAAATCATAAGTTCAATTGCAATATAAAATGACAAAACGCTCACATGAAATCATAACGTATAATTTTATATAAAATCATAGAATATAAACGTCGTTTTTCAATAATCAGATAACAATCAATGACTATAACTTATTCATGAAAAAAATAGTTCCAACTTGGTTCCTGACTGAGAATACCTAAACCAATCCAAAACCGACGGGTTGAACCATAACCAATTAAGGTGGTGTTTGATATGCAAGAATGGAAGTTGGAATGGAATGAGTGATTACACTGAAATGAAAAATGACATGTTTGGTAGCACACTAGAATAGAATGGACCATTACATAAGGAATGTGATTTCTTCCATTTTGAAGATTTTCATCCCATAGGGAACGAGTGTTTTTTTTTCGATTCATTCAAGAAATGGAATGAAAGTTTTTTTTTATCAATTAGATTTCTTTTTAAAATTTTATGGAAAACAGTTTAAGAATACAAAGTATGTTGGGAATCGAGATACCGAGCCAACAAGATTTGGATAGATGTGATTAATACTCAACGGCCACTTAACATTTACCGTCCCGACAACACGGTGAAGAACATGACAACTCAAGACACAAGACTCAACTAAAGAAGATGGCTCTAGTGAATATTATTTATTGTTTAAATATTGTCACTAGTTGGTAGTTTTACTATTATGCCCTTAGTGAGTTTGTAGTATATATAGCAAGTCTTTCTCATGTGAAAGACTAGATGATGCATGTCTAGTGAGAGAGAGTTAGTCATGGTTCTTTGAAGCTTGTCAAGGGTTCATGAACTCACCTAGTAAGTTCATGATACCCGGGAATGTGTGGGGTAGGTAAAATGTAATCTTTCGGTTATCTTTATTTATCTATCATTCCACCTTGTTTATCTATCTATCTTGTTCTTCATATATCCATGTTTATACTAGCTTTGCTCATCATCATCATCACATCTCAAACACCATCGTGTTCATATCCGGGTGTTCATTTGTTTCTACAAAAACGAGTTACACAAAGACTCGATCCGCTTCCGCAACCAAGGTATTTGCCCACCACCTCGGTTCTACAAAGTAAAAATTAAAAAAATTAAAAATATATAAAAAAAGAAAATATAATAAAATAAATACAAACTAAAAATATAACAACAAATAAAAACAAAAGAAAAAATAATAAAAATAAAATTAAAATACATAACAAAAAAATAAAATAAAAAAATATATATTAAATTATATAATAAAAATAAGGAAAATTGGATTTTAATAATCCAAGTTATTACCAATTGGCCAATATTAATCCCAATTTCAAAATTGGCCAACATTAATCCCAATTATTAAGGTGTTGGATTTCACTGGACCCCCGTTAAGTTTTCCTTAACTACGTTAGTTTTTTGCTGACGTGGCACTAATTAATAAAATCCACGTAGGATGCCACCCCAGCAAACAACTAATGGAGTTAAGGAAAACTTAACAGGGGTCCAATGAATTCCAACACCTTAATAATTGGGATTAATGTAGGCCAATTTTAAAATTGGGAAAATAAAAAAGTATTTACTAAAATTAAATTAATAAAAAAAATAATAAATAAATAAATAAAACATTACAACATGTAAATATAAAATAAATATAATGTTAGTAAAATTGTATTTGATTACTTTGTTTTTACTAACAATCACACAATGTGAAATAATGATTTATTTCATTCCCACATGGTAACCAAATAGGTTGATGGAATGTTAATGATCAATTTCATTCACTTGACCATTCCATTACGTCGCCCATTTCATTCCATCGTTCATTACATTACCTCATACCAAACAGACCCTAAGTTCCTCTCAAACCGATATGAATAGTGCCAGTTTGAGTCCTTGGACCGTCTTTTTTCACCTTTAGCTAGGGGTATTCAAATATCCATAACCAAAGAAATAAAAACCGAATCGCATCTTTAGCTGAAAAAAAACTTATCCAAATTACTTATTTGGTTGCCGGTTTAGTTCCTAACTATATGCAAATTTCTTATTCATTTTTCTGTTGGGTTCCTAATTGTATTCGAATTGCATATGCAGATTTCGATTCGGTTCTCAGTTCTATAAAAATTTTCGTATTTCAACAACCAAACCGAACTCAACCGAATAATTTGGTTAAATCGGTTGAATTCGGATTGATTATACACATTTTCAATTCAGATTGGTTCGAATTATGGTTAGACACCCCCCCCCCCCCCCAAAAAAAAAAAACGAATAAACCGTTATCCGAACTGATGAAGACATCTTTGGGAGAAACTAACTATATAATTAGTTCCAATTGGGCTGGCTCTTAAATATCGGCCCATTACCTCTCTTATTCCCCTCTTTGCCATCGTCTCACGATCGAATCGGAGTAGTCATGGGATACGTACTCAGGGTGAGGTTCGCTTCGTTCTTCGCCGGCGCCGCGGTGGCGTCGGCCGGCGGATTTTATTTCCTCCACAAGGATTACAAGATTGCTCATCAATCTATGTCTCAACAGGTATCATATTCGCTTTTTTATTCTCCATTTTTGTACCAATCAGATTGATTACCACCTGCTTATTCTCTCCGTTTGTGTTCTAGTTTCGTTAAATTTCACAGAATAGTTCCCTGTTATGTAATCTAATTGATCAATGTTAGTGCTATCATAATTTGATTGGGTATAAAAAAAGTTCAAAATCGAAACCCTAGGTATTTTATCAGCGAACGCTATTTTTAAGATGAGGCGTGATCATATTTCTCAGAAATGAATGTGATTAATCTGTACTAAATTATTATCATTGTTTTAGATTGTGTCTTTAAAAAGCTTGGGAATAACATTGTATTAGACGAAATGAATGTGATTAATTTGTGCCAAATGATTATCAGGGATGTTAAATTGTACGGGTCAAGTTCTTGTTTCTAATTGGTAGGTGGATCGTACCAATGTGTGTAAGAAAGATGTTCATTTACAAGTGGTTGAGGGTTGGACTTTGGAGTCCCAGGGTGGACGAGGGACGTAGATTTCGGACTAGAATTAGAGGGTATGTGAGTTTGTAGTTCTATTAAAAAGATGGATCTATCAAATTTAGTCTGTTGAGCACTTGAGCTGTACCTGTTATAGAAAAGCAGGCTTGCACAAATTGCTAATATACTGAAGGATGATCTTGTTTCTTACTTGGTTGCTTGCTAAGCTTTAGCCTTATAGAATGAAAGTAAACAATATTGAGGACTGTCTTAAACTAGGGGTTTTTTCCTGAAGTCTAGGGTTGTCCGAAAATCATTGAAACTGTTTGAACGGGCCAGATCAATACAAATCAACCGGTTTGAGATTTATACAGATTTAAAGTTCAATACAAACTAACAACTTTGACAAATAAAAAATTTAAAAAAGTTTCAAACAGTCTAAACAACATTCTTGGATGGATGGGCCGGTCCAGCCAAACCAGCATGCTAGGTGTGTTAGTGGTGCTAAATCATAGCTAGTGTTTGGCTTGGAATCTTTGTCAAAAGTGGCCAAAACGGACCGTGAGCACCCTTAGATAGTACATGTACATCTAGCAAATAAATAAAATCTTGGTGGAAGTAGAATAACTAAGATCATTATTTTCTTTGAAATCTGATCCTGTAGCTCCATAGCACTGTGATGTTTGTGTCTTCTCCCTACCTTTCGTTAGTTTGAGTTGTATTATGATTCTTTTTATTGGTATTTCAGTTACTCCTGGTAAACTTTTAAGTGTATTGTTAAGTGACTTTGTTGTGAATGAACTGCTATACACTATACAAGTTATTTTACAGTTGTGCCGCAAATTCTGTGTTTCTGTGATGGGATCTGAAATTCTAAACACTGTTAAGGCTCAATAGTCTATTTCTGAAGCATGCTCATGCTGTAGTTGTACATAGGGGAAAATTGTTTTTGAGTTTTTACAAGTTATATACACTTCCATGTACCATTATCTTTGTTGTCATTGGTGGATTATTACATTTGTATGTAAATCAAGTCAACTGCTTAGGCTTGGCTGTCGTTGATTGGGCTGGGTTAAGTCCTGACCTATGTGGCATAATACTTCAGAAATTATTAGTTTAGGTGGATGTTCTCTTTCCTTTTGTGGCATTCCTGTTTTCCAACATTCATATAGATGTGTCCTTGAGAGATGTAATTTATGTCATGTTCTATACCGCTAAAATATATAGTAGACTACCAAAAATATATGACACCCAAAAGATGGAGCTGATAAAGTTAATTCTGTATGACTCTTCCACAAACATATGTAGGAATCTCATTCATTGAACAAAAAGTTAGCCATCAACGAACCAAACTTTTTTTTTATCTCGGTTTTTAGTGGTATACATGGCCTGACGGTCCAATTTTCGTTTCTTCTTGAAACTAAAGATAAGCCAGTGCTTGATTTTAGTTCTGTGTTCAGTGATATATT
Organism: Deinandra increscens subsp. villosa; assembly: GCA_039602395.1. Lineage (NCBI taxonomy): Eukaryota > Viridiplantae > Streptophyta > Magnoliopsida > Asterales > Asteraceae > Deinandra > Deinandra increscens. The sequence continues at coordinate 18,554,484 of JBCNJP010000003.1, forward strand.
CCAGAAGAATCACAAGTAGAAAACCTGATTAAGATCCATCTTATGTTGTTTTCCAGTGTTTGAAAAAAAAATAATTTTACTTGATAAACATCTTATAAAAATGGAGATTAAAGATGATAAATAAGGCAAACTTGTTTATAGTTTTTGTTGTCATGACTCGTAAGAACCTTGCCAGTATTCTAGTAGTGAAGTGAGGATGATAGAGAAATGGGGGTAATAAAGCGTTCTGAAGCAAATGCTTACTATCGAGCCTAACTTTTAACCTATTTTCCTACAACGATCCCTGACTAACGGAAACTTAACGACATCAGTTTTGATGAAACTTGAAATTATTGTGGGCCAATTGATGAAACTTGGGATTATTTAAATCCAACTTTCATAAAAAAACTGACGTCGTTAACTTTCCGTTAGTCAGGGATCATTATAGGAAAATAGGTTAAAAGGGGCTCGATAGTAAATATTATGTTACCTTGGATTAATGTCGGCCAATTGATGAAACATGAGATTATTTAAATCGAATGTGCTTTTTTTTTTTTTAAATCATACTTAATTTTGATTTTAAGGTAATGTTCTTGATATCTTCAAGAAAATCTTTAAGTACTCTTGATATTCTTGAAATAACACCATCACCACCCGTCACCTACCCACCGCCACCAACACCAAGAAAACACATTCTGAAACACACTCACAAACCAGAAACTATCGCTATTATTGATCCTTAATGCAACTCACATTCAATTGGTTGTGTTTTAAAGTTCTAACAAGTTGTCATATTTGATGGTATAGATGAACAACCTTTATAAATCTCTGAATGGGCGCATAACTTCGTTGGAAAAATTAAAAGAAGTTGAATCAATGAAGCCGGTTGAAGATGCAGAATAAGGAAGACCCCACAGCATCGGAAAAGTTATTCAACGATGTAGTATGTTTTATTATGTTACATTTTAGTTACCGTTTTATGTTTTTCGGATCGGTCGATGATGGCGATGTATCATTTTGTTTTGTTTTTTTTTAATTTCTAATAACAGATGTGGATTGAGAACCACACACGTAACTGGAAGCTGTTGAGTGATGTAGACATATGCTCATTTCATGACTTCCAATCTGATCCAATGAGTTGTGTATTTTTTCTGAGTTTTCTTGAAGTTATTTTTCGTGGCCATATAACACCCAAAAATATTGCTGGCATTGTTCTGGACTTCAATTTGAGGTGGGCCAACGTGTCCCTAGGCTTCAATCAGCACCTACAACTGTAGTGTGCCATCTGGTTGACGCTAGTCAGGCCTAGAAGCTTTTTAAGGTCTTAACTTTTAAGGCTAAGTGTAGTGGATAAAGCCCCAAGTGGGGCGTTATCTACCATGTGGACGATGACTGGACAAAGGGCTTTATGGGGCTTTATGGTGTAGTGGATAAAGCCCCTATAACGCCCCACAATCATTACTTTTAAACCCTTCTTCGGCGTTTTATCCCTGACACCCGGGGCGAATTTGGGCACCATAACGCCCCAGCGTAGTGGGGCGGGGCGTTATATGGGGCGTTATGGGGCGTTATGGAGCCCAAAAACGCCCCATTACGAATAGCCTAAGTGATGGTCCTTAACGCAATTAATACTTAAAGTGTTTTTGTGGTTTGTTACTTTCACAACTTTAATCAAGTTCTTAAATCTTGTATTTTCAACAGTGTGAGAGAGGACGCTGGTGATAGGTGTATGGTGGCCGGAATTAATGTAGCCACCGGTGGTCCATTTGAGAGAGAGAAAGGGTAGATACTAGAGAGTGGGTGGTAGAAACTTCCATTGTGGTGTAGTGGTAGGAAGCCTGTGTTCTCTACTTGAGACACAGGTTCGATTCTTACAAGCAGCACTTTGGAAGGGGCATTGGCGATGAAGGGAGACTTGGGGCTGAAATGTCACAAGTTCAATCCCTGAGCTCCCAGGTTTTACCACCCGGCCGCTCGCGGAGGTGGATTTTTCCTGGAATGAGCTCAACTGGTGTAAATAGTCCCCGGGTTTTCCGGGACATTCGTTGGCCGTTAAAAAAAAAAAAAAAAAAAAAAAAACTAGAGAGTGGGTGGGGTGGAATGGAGTTTTGGGGTAAATCTATCTATAAAATTACAGAAAACATCATTTACATTTTTATGAAATTGGGTTTTACTATTTCAGGAACCCATTATTATGCTAACCAATTTGTCCAAATGGTTTTGAAAGAATTGACCAACAAACCGAAAACAACACTAACCTAGTTGTTGGAAATTGAGTAGATTTATTGGTATCTTTTTTTGAACGGCCAACGAATAGAATAAACCCAGGTACTTCATACGTGGTGACCCAATGGCTAAAGGCCACCGCCAGCTGGCCCAACCCAGCCGTACAAAGCCCTTAAGCATCCATGTGACTCCAGTTCCGGGGGGAAACCCGCTAACCCGCCCGCCCGTAGGCACGACTGCGAATTAACGGTAAAACCCGGTCGCCTCAAGGATCGAATCCGGGTCTCCCCGGATCTCCTATCATTGGCCTCCATACCAATGGACAAATAATGTCATTAGTAAGGATAGAACTTGGGTCCCTAGGAACACAAGCCAAAGCCTCAACCAACTCCACTAGATGCCATTGGTGATTTATTGGTATCCACGGTGCGCTCATACAAGAAGCCCTTTGTTACCACAATTTGTCGGGGCCACACTGAATGACCACCAGCACTTCAATAATTGAAGTGTAAAGCCCAAGTCTTCTTAGGGGAACATGATAGAATAACAGCTATGGATCCTTTTTTTTTTAATAGTTTAAATTTTATTAAACCCACAAACACTTTATCTAGCCGATAAAGTTACACCAATGAGAGACTCCTTGCCACACCACCAACGTCAAGAGACAACCCGTAAAAATCTGAACGGAGGTCTCCTCCCCTCCAAGCAGAAAGGGCACAACGAGGAATTAACCTAAACATTCCGACGTATTAGCGTATCACAAGTCGAGATACGACCCAACGAAAGCCTTCACAAAAATATATTAACCTTAAGCGGGGCAAGTTTACACCATCCCCTATCTTCGGGATTTGTCGTAGCCGGGTTTGGACCCAACTTTCTCACAGGTTTTACCGAGAGGCTCCTAGAGGCATCACCTTTCCATATGCATCTTCGTCCTTCCATTTCAATCAAGTTAACCAACCCTAAACCACTCAAGCCATTCAAAACTTTAGCAATGGTGTTCTATACACCTGCATAAATAGACTTAAGAGGGAACAAGCGAAATAGCTCTGGAAGAGAAGTGAATGCCACTAACGACTCTGAACCATAATTTATTAGGATCTTCTTTAATCTCCTACCCCTCCTCGCCCAATTTTAGTAATAAGGGACTCACCTCCCCCCCCCCCCCCCCCCCCCTCCCCAAAGAAAACCCCCTCGGCAACTCACCAGCAATGGATCTTAGAATTCTTTTTTTCTATTCAAGTGGGGGATGTTGTCACGCGTTGCAACGATGATATTGACGTGATTAAGTACGTAAAGAGAGATGTATGAAATTGCATCGAATCGATTGTCAATATTAAAACGCAAATAAAAAAACATGTCACTAACGTATATTCAAATATAAACAAAAAATTAATCATTAAGAAAAATGAGAATTAAGATTAAAAAAAGAATTTAAAAGAATAATAAGTAAAATTAATTTACATTAGAATCCACAAATACATATAAAATTATAAATACTTACAGTGAGATGGTTCCATAAGAAAACTCCTCTTATTAAGAAAACTAAAAGAAATTCTTTAAAAAAAATAATTTTTTTAAATTTTTAAATTTTTTTAATTATATAATCTTTCTTTTAGATTAAAACAAATAAAACTAAAAATATATGTACATATATGTAGTACGGTGTACTATATATATGGAGCAATATCACTAAGGGGATGAATATAATGAAAACCACTTTGAGTTGGAAAAACCGTGGAAACTACCACGAAACGATTTTTTTTTCTTTAAATTTTTTGTAGTGATTATATGCGTTAATACAAGCCCTATGGTGAAAAAAAATCAAAGAAACGCCTAGTAGTTTTTTTAAAAAAAAATTTCCGAAATCTGACGTTACGTGATGTTACATATGTAACATTTGCCTGTTACATATGTAAAATGCCTTGTTACATATGTAACAAAATCTGTAAATAATTTTAAAAAAAAAAATCTTCAGGCGCTTTTTTATTTTTTTTCACCAAAACCATAAAAAATGAATGTAGAATTTATAAAAAAATACATCTAAAAAAATAGCAAATTTTGAACGTCTTTTTTGGCCGGTTAACTTCTTTTTGCAAAAAAATCGGTTCTTAAATATATTTTTTTTAAAATTTACTCGGCGTTTTTGTTATTTTTTTTTCATAAATGGTGTTTTTTTAAGTTAGAGAGTCACCATAAAAAAAATCGGAACAAAAAACGAATTTTTTAGCTTAGTTTTCACAGTTTTTCTAACTCGGAGAGGTTTTCATTTTATTCTTCTACATATCACTAATAGTTTATATATACAATACTAAAAAACGTATGATATAATTTTTATTAAAAGATATGATAGTAAAGATAATAAAAATTTGATTTTATGGTCTATTTTTTTAAAATAATACTATATAAATAAACTATATATTATCTAAAAAATAAATAAGGAGTTTTTAATTTTCTTCTAATTTTCTTATGATATCCCTTATTTTATGTTGCAAAAGGTATATATAGCTTTTTTTAACGGCTGAGATTTTATATAAAGACTACCCAGAAGCTAGTAGAGAAAGTGAAGTACAAGAAAGAAAAAAATATACCATCAAAAGAACAAAAACAAGTATTATATGTGAAACGAGAATATACACTAATGCGACCAATCTATGCCATATTTTGCCCTACTTCGAGTTCAAAAATGTGAAAGAGACATGATTTCCTCAAGCAAGTGACCCATCAATGTTGTTTTGTTGTCATGTATCTTTTCGTTACGTGCCCTCTATATACACCAACAACTGATAAGTATAATTGCATTAATACGTTTTCTTTTCTTGGCTCCCCCATGTACCGATAAGTGAAAATCGGCTAAATCCATGGTTGAGAAATCGGGATAAGGTGAATAAGTTGTCTTGATTCATGCATCGTTGGTCTAGCGATATCCCGTGAAGAGGTGGTCATATGTTTCGTGTACTTAGAGCAAAAATGACATAATAAGGATGGGATTATGATCCCTCTATGTCAAAGGGCAAAACATGGCATAAAAGGTATATATGGCTAGGCCGTAACCCAAACACTCCTGCCAAATCGTACACATGCTAGCATGATGAATTTTTTATTTTTAATTTTTAACTAATATCGTTTAGATTTTCTCCAATAAATTACTATTTTACAGAAATTAAATCCACAATTTCTTACTAACAAGACATCAGGTCTAAATTTCATCCCTTGTCTACCGTTCCAAACCATGCCTATGCCACGTCACATCAGGGGCAACCCCAAGCGAATGTAGGATGTGCTATCGTCTAGACAGGGCCGGCCCAATGGGCCAAGCTAGTAAAGTCTAATGGGCCAAGCTAGTAAAGCAAAGGTTTGAGCCCAAAAGTTTAGACTCTCATTTTAAAATCTGCTCCAGGAGGTTATATATTAATTTAGTGTGTTAAAGATGGTAACAGGATTGAGGATTAGTTGCGCTGGTATAGCTATTTACTTGTTTGGCCAATTGCGTGAGTTCTAAACCCGTCTACATCCTTTTTCTACTTCTAATATTTTGTGTTTAAACTAGTTTAAATTGTCAAAAAGTATTTTAAGTTAAAAAATTTATTCACCATATATTATCACAAATCCATTTATCTTGGTGGTTATTTCTTGGAAACTCCTTTTCGTAGTCAAAACGATCGAATCATATGCAAAACATATTTTTAATTGAAAATCTATTTTGGTTTAATTTTTTGTTTCTACACATTTTTATTTCTTTTATACATTTTTCTAACAACAATTTAATTTAGTTTATATTAGTTTATATAAGTATGTCTTTTACAAATCTAAATTTAGTTTTTTCTTATCCAATCGTTAAATTTAAAACAAAAAGTCACGAATTAAGATATTTGGAAAACTAAAAAGAAAATTAAGACCTGAAGGCCCCAATTTTTTAAGTTTGCCTGGGGCCTCAAAAAAGATTGAGTCGGTCCTGCGTCTAGGACCCGGTATTTCGAATGACCTGAAATTTTTAAAATTTTCTTATTTAATTAACTCATAATTACCGTTTGGTTATTAATTTTGAACACAAATAACATCTAGATTAGCCTTGCAAGGTGCAAGCCCTTTGAGCACATAAGCTTAGCAGCATAGTGACCTAGGTTCGATCCATATGATTGGCGTCTTTTTAGAACGAACCATGCATGTTTAGGCGAGTAAAATGTTTATAGGTTATATTTTAATCTCTACTCATCACCTATCTACATTTATGAGAGACTTATCAAGATTAGGGAAAAAATGTAAGAATGGTTACTACCCAATTAGTTAGATGTTAAAAGAGTGATCCAGGGGCGCAACTTTTAAGGGGCATCCGACCCCCCTGAATTTTTTTTTGCGATGTAGGGGGTATATAATTTTCGTGTAGAAAATTTTGATATACTCCGATTTCGACCCCCCATTTACCCAAAAATTGACATTAGGAAAAAAAATTAGATCCCAACCCCCCACTTGATATTTTCAAGCTTCGCCACTGGAGTGATCACTACTGAGTTATAATCGAGATGTTCGATCAAGTGGTGACAACTAAAGAATGCATGTTGGATGAGTTTTATTAATATTTATCGAATCATGACCATAAATCTGTGAGTTTTGTTTTAGTTGTTCTTTGATTTTTAAATTAGTAAGATCTTCATCATGCTTTTGCAACAAATAGTTTCATAAACATACAAAGATTTTTAATATTAATCACTAATTTTATATTAACCTATTTACTAGGCTGCTGCTATTTGTACATCCTAATACGCTGCGTATTAGGCAATACGCTGCGTATTAGGGTAAGACCAATCATGACCCAGCTAATCATTAGCAATCATTACGCAATCATACGATCTCTAACCCTATACGCCGCGTATTATGGAATACGCAGCGTATAGGGCAATTTCATTCGGCCTATTTATTTCTCTCCCTCCTCTCTACTCACTCTCTCTAATTTCTCTCTCTCTCTCTCTCTGTCTAAAATCTCTCTCTCGCTCCCAACTCTCGCATCACTCCCACAAAAAATGTCAAAACGCCACGATAACGAGATAACCGACAATCAATATCATTCACAACCTACCCCGAAAGCTTCAAAGTGGATTTTACAAAAATGGAGGCCACCACGAAGAACCGGTGAGGAATCTTCAATCAGACGAGAAGAGGTGGAAGCTGTGGAAAATAAAAGTAATCCACCTAGATGGATATTTCCAAACAGAAACTCTGATACGTGGTCCGAGAATGTTCACACGTTCTACAACAACGGAGATGCTCCGTTTTGTTATTCTAAATTTCTCGGTAACACAAAGTTAGACGGTAGATTCTGGGGTGCTCTCCTTGGCTATGAAGAAAATGGTGAACTATCAGCAAATGTATGTATTAATCTTTTATATGGGTTTTACATCTATAATATTCTATATTCTGTATAGTTGTTAATTTATATTTACCCGATTGATTTTTGTACATTTTTTACAGCACATTGAAGCCTGGGTTAACAGGTTGATGTGTCGCAGACAAGGGTTACTAAAGAAAAACGGGCCGTCGGGATTGCGTTGGTCGATCTTACCACCTCAATTTAGAGATGACTTGTGTCATAATGATTCAAAGATTACAGCCAGATACGCCAACGGTACCGATGAAGTATTCCCGCCTTTCTGGGAGGTCGATTACGTGTATGTGCCGTTACACGTAAGGGATGTTAAAGAGTGGTTGTTGTGCCGTATCGACATGCAGACTATGGAGATGGTTCAGTTTTGGACAAATCACGGGTTTAGGAAAAAGTATTCGCGGTTATTGTTTAATCCTTTGTTCGATCCGATGGCGATTTGTTTTGGATGGCTCTTGGATGAGATACATTATTGGCGTAGGTATACAGGACCGTACACAGGACGGGGTCAGAAGATTTTGACCTTTGCTGTAAACGAAGAATATCTACCCAAGGATTGTTCCAGTATAGGTCCGGATTCGGGGGTTGTTGCATGCATGTTGATGCAAAAGTTAGTGGAGATGACGCCGTTAAATATGGACGGTGATCTTAAGGAGACATGTATGTCTTACCGTAGGCAAATGGCTGAGAAATTATATCAATGTCGTTTTGAACCTTCCATTTAGTCGTCTTTGGTTGTAGTTTATTTTTAAAATGTATCCTTATTTGTAATAATAAATAAAAAAGTTTATATTTTGGGTATAACCTTTTCTCTCCTTAATAAAAATTATTATTCATTTATAATAAAAAACATAGAGCTACAAATACGTTATGTAACGTTAAATATAAAAACAGAGTACTGAACTTTCACCCGGCTCTTTTAAAACAACTTTCTTTTAGAAGTAGAACTTGAGGCCTGAACTTTCACCCGGATCTTCGGATAGTCTTTTTCAGTTTTTACCCCTAACTCACTGTCAAGAACGTACACGTACAAAATTCGAATGTTTTCATCGATGAAAGAAATAAGACGATCAACATCCTCGTCACTCCTTAATGGTTCAAGCCCATTGTCAAGATCAAACCCGGGTTTCCTGTAATAAAAACACATATTATTTATATTTTCATAGCCCAAACGGGGCATTATCAGACCCATATCAAAGAATCTGAACTCGTCAACATGACAGTAATCAGCTAGCGTACAGAGACCTTCTACGTATCTTCGTCCCGGCAAATCGGTAAAATGACCGTAATGCATGATTCCTAAAGTAAAATACCCCGGGTTATTTGCGTAGCCATCATCCATCATTAACGTGGGCTCGATTACAGACCGGACAGTCCATGAGCGGGTAGTCATTTTCTTTTTTTTTTCTTCTTTTTCCTTCTTCTTCGACACGGGTTTACAATTTAAAGTTTCGTTTTATCTGAACCCCGACATTTAAACCACCCAAACAATAAAGGCTGGATCTTGGTAGGTTGGTTAATACGCAGCGTTTTCTTGAATACGCTCCGTATAAATATATGAATGACCTAGATGTCACGTCGCTCGCCAGAGATTCCTGCGAAAGCAACCTAATACGCTGCGTATTAGTAAATACGCTGCGTATGATGTCAAGTCTCAGGTCAGAGATTCCTGCGAAAGCAACCTAATACGTCGCGTATTAGTAAATACGATGCGTATTAGGTACAGACAAGTCAGAGATACCTGCAATACGCCCCGTAAAACTACATACGCCCCATATGTAGTCGCGATCAACCAGATTCTCAGTACTTGCTCAGTACGATGAACATATTGTGTTTGACGGGTGAACAAGTTTAAAGCAAGATCAAAGTTTATAAACGGGACCATTAGCTATTTTGTATCATATTTACACCACGAGAACAACTCAGGTCCTACCTTATTGGACCACTTTTTAGTGAATTTTTATACACAAGGGTTACCATACACAAATGTCTTACTGGGATTATCTTTTTCCCGACGAGTCCTCGTCTAATGACTCCACGTGGAATCCATCGTCGCAACACTCAACGTGGGATCCATCGTCCCAACAGTCGTCGTGTGTTCCGTCTTCACAAAACGTACGTAAAATTTTAAAAAAAAATCTTATATATTGTTTTGAATATAATTTTATTTTTGACATTTAGAAGACATTTTCTATTTTATTTTATTTGGAAGGTTACATCTTCAATACATGGTGCAAACTCGTCGTTTTACGAGGCGGTGTTCGACTTAAATCAGGTATGATTTTTTTTTATAAAATTCTGTAATTATTTTGAGGTGTTAATGAATTATATGGTTTTATTAAACTGATAAATATTTTGTATTTTTTTCTTTTTATAGGATGCTTCTCAATTAAAAGTGTTTAACCCCTTTGTTTCAAAGGTGTTGTTCGACTTGAACGAGGCAAGAAAAAACCATAGTCTATTAATTATTATTGTATGGGTACCTACTGTATTTATAGTTTAAAAAATTCTGCTTTTTCTTGTTTATAGATACCCGATGGCAATTATGGTCAAGAAAATAATTTCTCAGATGCACCCCATGTTGGTTCCAAATATGAGGATGAATATCAGTCAGAACAACAAACATATAAAAAAAACATAAGCGAAAGTGACAGCTCGGATGAGTTTGACGAGTTTGGTCAACATAAAATATTCCCACAGGATGTGGATTATTCCACGGATCAGGTGTTTTTGATATGTTTTTTAAACTGTCTAAAATAATTCTTCAGTATTTATTTATTTGTTTTAAACTAATTAAATTTAATTATATTTGTAGGTATTTCGAACTCATGATGAGTTGATAAAGTGGGCCAAGCAGAAAGCCCGTGAGAATGGTTACGCGCTTATAACACGACGTAGCAACCCGAAGAAAAACTCAACTTTTGTTCAGAAGGTGTGGCTGAAATGTGATCGTTGGGGGGTATATGTCAGCAGAGCCACCCAAAGGAGAACCGGTAGTAAGAAAATAAACTGTCCGTTCGAGCTGACTGGTGAGTACGATGGCATGACCCACTCATATCAGTTGATTGAGAAATTCCCACTACATAACCATCGGCGGGCCAGGCACCTCGAGGGTCACGCGTATGTCAGGAGACTTCGTGAACCAGAAGAAGCTATACTTTCTGACCTAATGCAGGAGCACGTGCCGCCAAGAGGAATACTATCTGCTATAAAGAAGAAATTTCCAGATAATGTTTCCGTACTTAAAACTATTTATAACGCCCAGGATAAAATTAAGGCGAGAAAGAGAGTAGGTACTACACCGATGGAAGTTCTTGAGAACTTACTCATTGAGAAGAAGTACGTCTACCACATTCGAGTGGATGAGGAGACCAAAATAACACGAGAGATCTTTTTCTGTAGCCAGACTGGCTACAAAGTTTGGCGGGCATACCCGTACGTTTTGCTTATTGACGCGACCTACAAAACGAACGTGTACAACATGCCACTTGTTGAAATGGTTGGTGTGACATCCACTGGCCGATCGTTCCTGATCGCAGATGCATTCTTAAGCAATGAACGTGAGGATAGCTACACGTGGTTGCTTGAAATCGTAAAGGAAATGTTACGGGGTTGTGTACAGCCACGCGTCATAGTTACCGACAGAGAGCTCTCACTCGTCAATGCATGTGAAAAAGTATTTCCAGATTCTTCTCACCAGCTTTGTAGGTGGCATATTTACGAGAACATTAGTAAACATTGCCGTCAATCCTTCGGGAATGATGAAGTATATAGCTGGAAGAGGTTTCAAAAACATTGGTGGCGGTTGTGTAATTCCGCTACCATTTGTGCATACGAGAATAATAGAAACAAAATATATGAACGACTCGCAGCCGTTAACCGATTACGTAAGTACGATACTCCAAATTACATTACAATTTCTTACATGCCTAATACTTATTGTTTATCCTTTTTAAATTTAACAATCTGGTTTTGGCAGATGTGTTGGACTATATGGATAAAGAGTGGTTAGGCCATTATAAACATAAGTTTGTGTGCGCTTGGATCAATCAAAACAGGAATTATGGGGAGTACACGACTAACAGGGTCGAGAGCGAGCACTCGGCCGTGAAAAGATTCATAAACACCTCCCACACAAGGTTGGATCAGATTGTCAGGTTCATTGAAGAAGTACAGGCGCTACAGTTGGTTCAGCTACAAGAATCTCTGGAGACTAGCATAGTCAAGACCATGAATCATCACCGGGCCTTCAGACTGCTAGACCGTTTAAGGGGTCGTGTGTCACACAAATGTCTTGATCTACTAGTGGGAGAGATTCACAGGTTACAGAATGTACACCAGCTATATAATATTACCTGTGGGCATCAACTCCAGACCGGCTATGGTATTCCGTGCGCATGTCGTCTAGAGACAATGTTAGAGACTCCAAGTGTGTATAACTCTTATACGATCACTTAACTATAAAAATACAATTATTTAACATTTTTGTTTCTTTCACAAACTACGTTATTCCATTAGAAGAAATTGACACGTTCTGGAGGAATCTGGACTATCGTAAGCCAGCGTGTGCCGACGAGGGGGTTGACATTGATTATGACACGGCCTTTGAGGAGATGAAGGAAGATCTGAAGTCAAAACCTAGACACATGCAGTGGAATATCTATGAAAAAGTGAGGTCAGCTTTTAATCGGGGAAACTCTAAACCAAAAATGAAAGAGCCTGAGGTGAAGAAGGATACCAGAGGTCGCCCATCCAATAAAGTCAAAGAACAAAGGGCTCAGGAACAGGCCCGACATAGTTCATACACTGGCACACGGGAAAGCGTACCAGAGCAGCCACGATATAGCTCGTATACGGGTTCACAACATAATGTTGACCCAGACAGAAGTTCCGAGTTTGTGACACCGGGTGCCCCAAACACACAAAGCAGCCAATGTAAATCGAAGAAAAAGGAGAAAAATACTACAGTTCCTCCTAACATTAGCACGAATAATTACATAAGATACCAGGCTCATATTCCTAGGTGGCTAGACCCGATATACATATCTCGTATACCGAACGTAGATGGCGATGGTAATTGCGGGTTTCGTGCGTTGGCTGTTGGTCTGGGGTTACAAGAATCCCGATGGCCCTATGTCCGATCGGAACTTTTGAATGAGCTACAATCGAACGAGGTGTGGAGAAGGGTACTTGACTCACGTGACAATCAGTACAACTTGTATCTCGATGTGTACACAACGCTTAACTGGAGGAGGGTAGAACCTGCCCCGGAAGCACATTGGATGTTAATGCCTTACACGGGGCTGTTAGCTGCGACAAGGTTTAACTGTATTCTCATCTGCATCTCCATTACAGTGTGTGATACCTTCTTTCCCTTACAATCTGGTCCGCCAAGGAATGACAACCCCCGCGTGATAACACTACTACACATTAACGAGAATCATTTTGTCTACTTGAATTTAGAAGGTGAGTACCCCATGCCCACACCCTGTCCTTTTTGGGAAGCATACCGGAGCGCAGAAGCCGCCGGATGGGCAGATATATATCGATCACGTATAGAAGTGTACAGGAGATACATTGCAGCCACAAAAAGCACTACACGAGTAGATCTTGGTTCCAAGCCTGTGTGATTTTGTTAATTGTTATTTTTGTTTTATGTATTATATTAGATTTTCAACAACTTTCTAGTAGTACTTGTTAGTATTCATATAATACTTGGAAGTTTGAAAGCACCACAAATTTATTGCTAATAGAGATACAACCACTTAACTAATAAGACCACTACTACAGGATACTTTCAATTCCAACATACCTAATAAGACCAGTTTGAAGCCGAGTCGGAGTTACTGTCAGATACCCACCGGTCTTCAGATCCGGTGTCCTCCTCCAAGAATCTTCTGTGGTCTTCGTCCCAGTATTCTCGAAGGACCTCCATGTCCTCCAGGTGTGCTTCGTTCCAGGCATCATCATTTTCTTCTTCAACTCCTACGAGCGGAAGTCGTCGACGAGGGGGTAGAACAACAAGTGGGGGTGGGGGAGGTGGAGGCTGAAAAACCACTGGGGGTGGTGGTGGAGGTGGAGGTTGAATAACCAATAGGGGGGGGGGGGGTGGTGGAGGCTCTTCAACCACCTGGTGGGGTGGTGGAGGTTGTTCAGCCGTCGGAGCAAAATGAATCCGTCGTCCGCCACGGTATTCTCGAAGAACGTCTCTAGGTGGTGTAGACATTGCAAGGTTGTTAAACTTGCGTAGAAAAGAGCTGAGATTTGGATCTTCAGACATATTCCGGTTATTTGTTTGTCACCCATATGACCCCTATTTATAAAAATTTAAGTATAAAAAAAACACAATACGCTGCGTATTGTTCAATACGCACCGTATTAGGGAGCGTATTGCATATACGCAGCACAAGGTCTTCTTCTTTCCCAAACATAATCCAAAAATCTTAAAACCCCCCAAAATACTCGCCGGAGAATTCACGACCCGCCGGAGAATTCAAGACCCGCCGGAGAATTCAAGACTCGCATATACACAGACAGGTTCGTAACCATAACCTATTTCACTCAAATCTTGATTTTATTATTTATTTTTTTAGATGATAGAAATCTTGGATGACCTTGTTTAATTTAGTGGTTAGATGGTAGAAAAACCACTAGGATAGATCCATAGAACCATAGAACCACACTCACCCCTCGTTTATGCAAGATTCTTAGGAATTAGGGCTTGAAATCTGGGATTTTTTGAAATATAAGGAACAATATGTAGCGTATGCCCTCATACGCTGCGTATTAGCAGATATTTCTGCAAGATATTTTGCCCATTATTATCCATTATTATTTATTAATTCATATTTATTAATTCTTATTTATTATTTAATATTTGTTATTTATTATTTCTTATTAATTATTATTTATTATTTCTTATTCATTATTATATATTATTTTTTATTTTATATTTATTATTTATTATTTCTTATTAATTATTTTTTATTTTTTATTTTTTAGTTTTTATTTTTTATTTTTTATTTTTTATTTTTTATTTTTTATTTTTTATTTTTTATTTTTTATTAAATATTTATTATTTTTAAATATTTGTTATTTATTTTTTCTTATTAATTATTATCTATTATTTATTATTTTTTATTTACTATTTATTATTTCTTATTAATTATTATTTTTTATTTTTTATTTTTTATTTTTTAATATTTGTTATTTAATTTTTCTTATTAATTATTATTTTTTATTTTTTATTATTAATTATTATATATTATTTATTATTTTATATTTATTATTTCTTATTAACTATTATTTATTATTTATTATTTTTTATTTTTTATTAAATATTTATTATTTTTTAATATTTGTTATTTATTTTTTCTTATTAATTATTATCTATTATTTATTATTTTTTATTTATTATTTATTATTTCTTATTAATTATTATTTTTTATGTTATATATTTTATTTTTTATTTATTATTTTTTAATATTTGTTATTTATTTTTTATTATTAATTATTATTTTTTATTTTTTATTATTAATTATTATATATTATTTATTATTTTATATTTATTATTTAATATTTCTTATTAATTATTATTTTTTATTTTTTATTTTTTATTTTTTATTAAATATTTATTATCTTTTAATATTTGTTATTTATTTTTTCTTATTAATTATTATCTATTATTTTTTATTTATTATTTATTATTTATTATTTCTTATTAATTATTATTTTTTATTTTTTATTTTTATTTTTTATTTATTATTTTTTAATATTTGTTATTTATTTTTTCTTATTAATTATTATTTTTTATTTATTATTTAATTATCATTTATTATATTTAATTATTATTTATTATTTAATATTTGTTATTAACTATTTATTATTTATTTAACTTTTTAACTTTAATTTGTTTTTGGTTTTTTTTGTAGGTGTTATGGCTTGTTTAGAGATAGTTGATTATCCATATCTCCACTTTGCCGCGGGGACGAGTGCACGAGAGAGACTTCAGAGGTTCATCACGTGGGATATTAGGGCATCGGATGCGGTTGACGTGCCGTTTTTTATGGAGATTCAGGCCATGGAGAGATACGACGCTATCGTACCGCCGGATACTCCATTCAGACGTCTTTTCGATACAGCCGGATTGCCCACGTACCCGTTATTAGTTCTCGAGTTTCTATGCACTTTTGCTTACATACCGGTTGTCGGTCCCTTCCCACAGGCCATCGAGGATTTCGTGGTAGAGCCCATTGCGGTTACTTTCTCACTTTTCGGGGTGGAGTATAGCTACACACTGCGTGCGTTTGCGGTCTTGTCGGGGTTATACACCGAGGAGGAGACACTATCCCCGGTATACACCCAGGCCGTAAAGGCCGTTACCCAGCATTCTCAGGAGCAGTGGTGGGATTCGATCGCCAATCCACCGGTACGTGGAGATGAGTACCGTGCTACACAGATTAGGGACCCACTTTTTAGATACCTGCATAAACTCATCACTACCTCCATTACATCACGTGGCTTCAGCAAGGGGCACGTCACCCAGACCGATTTGTTCTACTTTTATTGTTTGATTCGCGATAGGAGTGCCGCCCTAGCCCACGGTCTGGCTAAATTTCTGGCGAAGCACGAGAGTAGGAAGGCTGGGAGTGATATTTTTTGCGGGCCGTACATTACACGGATTGCATCGGCGATAGGTGTCCTCCAGCAGCACCAGCACGAGATGCCCCCACCACTACCAGCGAGGACACTAGGCAGGCCAACCATGAGCAACATGAAGATCATTAGGAGGTTTGGCACACGTGCTGATTTTTTTTACCGGATGGTGGGGTAGGATCATGAGATTTGGGTGCCAGAGGTTGATGGTGGAGGTCCAGCAGAGCCGCAGGGTGGGCAGGCCGGCCAGGGGGTTCAGGGAGGACTGGGAGGGAACGGGGTGCAGGGAGGACAGGGGGTGCACGCCGGGGACGTGGCACACGAGGTGCAGGAGGTGCGTCATAGGTATAGGGCAGTCAGGATGCCTCGGGCTGTGAGGGAGAGGTTAGACCGATTGGGTGAGATTCTGGACTGGCATTCCGAGATGTTGCTGTTGATTGCCTCACGTTTGGACATCCATGACCATCCTCCATTTCCACATGCCCCGGGTGGTCAGGACGAGGCGACGGATGATGATGATGATGGTATGGATGGTGATGAGGATTAGGAGGGCTATTTGTTTTTCGTTCTTTGTTTGATCATGTATGTAGAACTATCTTTTTTATTTTATGACGTTTGAATTTGATGAATGGATGCATTTATGAAATATTTTGGGTTGTTTAACTTTGATGAATGGATGCATTTATGAAATATTTTGTGTTGTTTAACTTTGATGAATGGATGCATTTATGAAATATTTTGTGTTGTTTAACTTTGATGAATGGATGCATTATGAAATATTTTGTGTTGTTTAACTTTGATGAATGGATACATTTATAAAACTTGTTTGGGATGAGATGTATAGTATGGTATATTTACAAGTAGAAATGGATAATTTCACACATGAACTATATTTTGTGTTGTTTAAGTTTAATGAATGTATTTTCTTTTCTATGGTTTGATTGCTTTTCCATTAGATAAATAAATATCTTGCTAAAAAGTTATAAATAAATTAAAAAATTAAAAAATATATTAAAATAATAAAAGATAAATTAAAATAAATTATAAATATAAATAAAGTTATAATTTTGTTAACGCGTTTTTTTATAATAAAAATACATTTCGACACCATTAACCAGATAGTATTTCGATACGCCTTCAAACATTTCTGCATACACATTATTTCAACACCATCAACCACATAATATTTCGATACGCTTTCAAACATTTTTTCTAAATATTAATACTATCAAAAACGTCTCTCATGGGGGCGTGGGAGCCGTCGGAGCCGTTCTTCAAACTCCTTTAACAGATTATTTTCCCTTTGATACTTCTTGCCGTCGTAGTCATCCAACTTACTGTGTAGAACGTACACCCTTATACTCTTTTCATCGTTTTCAGAATGGTACTTAGTTAGCCAACTGGCGTCTGAATCATTCCTTAATTCCATCAAACCCGTATCAAAATTATTATGATTTTTGGGGTTAAAGTAATACCATAGGTTGATCGTATCAAGAAACCCGAGATCCTGCATTATTAAATCCATGTATGAAAACGTAAAGCTACATACATCTATGTAGTCAACATGAACACATACACCGCCCTCGTACCTCCTACCAGGTAAAGATGTAAAATGGCCTCCGAGAAATTTTTTTAACGTGAAGTATTTTGCAGGATGTTGTGAGTACACATCTTGTACCACCAATCCGTCATCATACACATTTGACGAACGAATTGAATACAATTTAGGGTTGCTGCTCATATTTTTTTTCTTTTTTGGTGTAAACCGAAAAATTTCTTAAAAATTGTTGGGGATATAGGTAGTTTGGATGATTATGATGTCTTTTATAGTTGGAGATTGAAAATTTCAACCTACCTACCACTATATGGAGCGTATATAAATATACGCGGCGTATAAAGATTAGTATACACCAACCGAGCTTGGTTTTCTTCCGGTTTTAATGCATGAACTTAATACGCATCGTATATTTATATACGCCACGTATTGTGACAACCTCGTAAAGATTTTGGCGGCTGCTGACTACAATACGCAACATATATATATATATATACGCTGCGTATTAGGATGTAGAAATATAAGATTTTGTCTTTTATGAGTGTACAAATAGACAAGGCTTCTACCTGCATTTTTTTGTCTTATATTTTCATCGTACAAAAATACACGAGAGGCGGCCATAGCTTAAATGAAACAGGTAAACTAGGACTTTAAACCCAGTTTATTAGGGCTCTAAATTTCTCAAAAGAATGTTATACATATATGATATATCAGGTTGGGCTCTAGACATGGATATATGGAAGAGATTTTGATGGTTTGCTCATTATTAATTTGCTCCTTCGCTCATTTGATTATCTTGTTTTGGTCATTTGACAATTGTTCATTTGCTGTTTTGCTAAATCTATTTTAGACTGTTTTGATACAAACTCAAGATAACAATTTCTTGAATATTATAAAGTTAATCTCCAATTTTGTCAAATCTCATCCATTAATTGTCTAGTGTTATGTTTATAGTTTTATATCCTTGTTTATGCAACAGATGAGATTTGACAAAATTATCACACTATCCATACTTTTGGACGATTACAGATATATGAACAAATAAATTTGTCAATGAGATATTTTAATCATTATATTTATGCCAGTTGTATATTTGACAACCAAATTAGGTTAAATTGGATTACCTAGTGGTGCACGATTTTATGGTTTATGCTCTAGTTAAAAAAACAAACACTACGAAACAAAATTGTGCTAAAGTTGGTCTTAAATTGTTAATATAGATGAAAACTAGACAAGACATTTGATTGAATGTGGTTTGGTTGGAATTTTATCTATATAACGCCTCAATCATAAAATGGTCTTATATTCCAATTTATATACTTTCTAGTCTTTTCTTGCCACTCTTAAGCTCGGATAAAAGAGCACGGTTTATAACATAATTTTTATAGAAAGAACTTTGGATTTTTAATTCGTTTAGGACCTTCAAACGGATAGAGCCGTCCTTTGGATTTGTAGCAATTGAAGCATCGTGGATGTAACAAAACAAAATCGAGAAACTTGTTTAAAAGATTCACGAATATAATATGTTCATAAATTAATTCCTTCTTTATTCACCAAGTCCAAAATGTAATGGATGGCATGGTGGGAGATGATAGAGACAAAATGCACTTAGATTGAACAATCCATGTGGTTCAAAATGTGGTGGGATGTACCATGTCCCATATATGCCGTAGCATAAAGATAACTAAAACCTATATCTTCGGCTTACTAAATCTCAAACCAATCTTATTTCTATTAAAAAAATAAAAATTAACCATATATCTAACTACCCAAGCTAATATCTATACCATATATTTCAAGTTTTAAATACTCTTATTAGGTTTGGGTTTTATTATCATCCCTATAGACTTCTCCATAACTTCATGTCTAGTAACAATATCAAAGATATTAATTAAGTTACATGTTGAGAAATGTTACTCCAGATTTTTCACTCATCGGTATATAAACAAATATTTTACATGATCAAATTCTATTAACTTTATATAATTAACCAAAAAGATATACTCCTTTAATTTGATTTTGTCAAAATAAAATTTTCTCTGATTTGTTAAATTAAAAAAAAAAAACGTGCAAGTAAAGTTGAAGAGATTAAGATAGCTATTTAAGGAAAGTTGATAAGAAGTTTTAATTGTTTAATCATATTGTAATATAAAATAAATCATAACTATTATTGAATTTCGTGTCTCCAAGATCAAGAATGATGATGAGTGAGTGTGTCGATACATAAAGAAGACCATGTGATGTCTCCGTTCCTTTTTACAATCGCCATCCATCACATAGGTCCCCCCCTAAAGAAAAGAAGGCTAATATGCCAGTGCAAAAGTAACATTTTATCATTTATATATTCATTAAAGAAAAAAATATATATACATATTAAATTGGCATGAAATTTACTGAATGTTAGATCTATCAAACAAAATACATAAGGAAAGGAAACTCGGTTGCAAACTACAGGGCGGTCTAACGGGTCAAACAACCTAAGCTACGGTTTAGGGCCTCAAAACATTTTGGATATGCCAAAAATATTAGTTCGTTTGGATAAAAGAGAATGATTTGAAACATACCTTTTAAAATACGGATAAACCCCAAATTGTTAGTTCGTTTGGGGCTTTCAAATTGTTTGAGCCGCCCATAACGAGCTAACATGTGTACAAGTCTGCTACAAGAGAAACACCATTTGTTTAACCGGCTAAAATTTAGCCCAAGGAAACTCAAGTTATAATACGAGCAGACCCATTCATAAAGTGGTTAACTCATCGCCTGCAGTTTATGTTCCTCTTTATAAACCTTTTATTTTCGGCTAGCTAAAAGTTAGCACTTAAAGAGATGTTAGATATCAAATCTATCATTGTTGGGTCTTCTGTGGGCTAGGTCAGGCCCACAACCACGCAAACCGTGGGGACCACTTTATGACACGTGTCACACGTCTGTGATAAATGCGCAATCAAAGTGTAACATGAATTAGGCATGACCCCCCCTTCTAGAAGGTATATGCGAGCGAGCCGATGTCATCTTAACTAAGGGAAACCCTAATTCTCATGCATCTATATATAGTAACGTATTGAGGTAATTTTCTTATATATACTCCCATTCACTCTGAACCATATCACACACACTCGTCTTTTACAATCGATTTATTGATTCTTACGATGAGGGTTTGTTATAGGGACAATCTCCTCTTTGTGACGTCTTAACGTGTCGTTACTTGTGCATGTGTGTTCCCGCCATTCCAGCTTGTGTTGATGCCCCATCATCGCTTCAGATACAATTTGGATCCAGATATGATGGTTTGAAGAACATATCAGAAATCTAATTCGGTTGGATTAACCTTTTGGAATTTGGTTTCTACAATAGTTTTATATATACACCAACTATATGATAGCTAAAGTCTCTACCGACTGGTTGTAACTGGCTTGTACATATCCGTATCTTATTTTCGTTAGTATATTTTGTAGATCAGATCTGACATCTATTTTTTTAACGACAACTCTATACTACTTCTAAATACTCCATAAACTGAATTACACCAATCACATAATTGTTTAGGTTTAAACTTAAAACATTCAACTAAAAAGACTAAACCTTTATCAAATGGGCTAGCCAGATACGTGTTAGCAACCACCAATCATGACGGTGTGTTTTTTAATAGGTGGCTTTATATACAATCCTCAAAATATCTAGTTTAATATTCCCTCTTAAATTACTCCTATATATATAAGAAAAGGAGTTGATGCATGATGATAAAGATGACGATGATCAATACAAGAACAGCCACCTTCAATGATAAACATATTTCTATCTCCACCACTACCCCATCCCCATCCTGGAAACTATACGAAAATCCATTCTATACTTCTCCTCAAAACCACCATCACAATCAAGAAAACAATCAAGAAGTTAGAAAACAAGAACAAGAAGATCACAAGAAGCAACTTCATCTTCTTCATTTACCCATTTCTACTCGCAAGATTACTTCATCTTTCTGGGATCTTACCTTCATCAAACCATTCATGGATTCCGAACTAGACTCCGCCAAAGCCCAGATCATGGAGCTCAAAGCACAGCTCGCGTGTGAACGTAAAGCTCGTAAAAAGGCGGAATCTTTGAACAAGAAGCTAGCTAAAGAAGTGTTGGATGAGAGAAAAGAAAGAGGAGCATTAAAGAAAGTATGTGAAGAACTTGCATGTAAGTTAACTTTCGGTAGATCAGAAATGAGCAGGCTAAGGGTGGAAATGGAAGAAGAGAGAAAGATGTTACGTGTGTCTGAAGTATTAAGGGAAGAAAGAGTTCAAATGAAGCTTAGTGAAGCCAAAATAATTTTAGAAGAAAAGCTTTCAGAATTGGAAATTTCGAAAATAACCCACATCAAGAAGGATGGTCAAGAACAACAAGCGCCTGAAAACCGCAATGTTGTTGTGAATTCACAACAAGGTAGAAAGGTATCATTAGAGCCCGAAAACCCGCACATAAAGCGTGGCATTCGTGGATTCGTGGAGTTTCCACGGGTTGTTCGAGCAATCGGGTCGAGAAGCAGGCATTTGGGTACGAAACTAGAGTGTCAAAAGGCTCAATTCATGATATTACTGAAACAGAAGGCACAAATTCAGTCAAATAAACTCATCATGGGTTAAGTTGATCATGATCATTTACATATATACATTATTAATTGTAACTTTTTTATTACCATATTGATGGGAATTGTGTGTCTGTTTTCACACCACTCTCTTGGACAAATCAAAGATGGATGGTCTCACTAACTTTGAGGCCAGTCATCTAACTTTTTGAAGTAAAATGGAACGACAATCTGAAAAGTCAAGATGGCTGTTCAAGTTGGTATGAAAAGAAAATTTCGGGTGGTGTAAAAATAACAACACTTAATTGTAAAATCTTGAATTTGAGTATAGGGTGTGATATTAAATTTGATGTATAATCTTAAAGAACTGGAAAGTTTGTGTGATAATTGATAGAGAGTTATTGTATGTAATTTGGATTCTTTTATAATGGTGGTAATGATTTAAGGACAACACCACATGCTTCACTTTTACCGCAATTTGATGGTGGACCTTTATTATCTTCAAACCATATTTCTAGATATATGAAAAAGAAAGGCATGCATTAGCTATAGTGCATTTTTTGTTTTATTCACGCGTGTTATATATATGTTTAGTAATGAGAATTCAACTAGAAAATGGATTAGTTCTAGCCTAAATGGTATGGTGTTTTGCTTTTAATTCTTATGTCTTGAGTTTGATACTTGACAAGAATTCTTCTGTTTTTTGGTTTTTTGATATTTTGGCCCGTTGAGTGGGACCCGTACTTTAGAAATGGATAAAACTGATAAATCCGGTAAATCGAGAATTACGTATACAGGCGTAATATGTCAAATTAGGTATTAGAAGAGTCTAGTAGCCTTAACACACTTCACAAACATCACACACAAGTTTGAGTCTCGAAACATTGATGATTAATTAAAAACTGCTATGTGTTATGACTTATGTGCAAAATTGTTATGTGATTTAATTGTACAATCGTGATATGTTACATGGCATGTTGATATTTGATTTTACTGGATGCGATGTGATAAAAATGATGGTGAATAAAGGAAAAGTCAAATCATTGAAAACTGTGACCAAAACATCAAAAAACGTGAAAAGTCAACAAAAGTCAAAGTGGCTGCCAGACTCACGTTCTAGGCGTGTCAGCTAGAATAACAGTTATACCAAGCGATACGCTTGGAATGAGTTTTCCAGCGAAACCCGATTTGCACTATCTAAACACCATTAGCCTCCACCACCTCATTTTTACAGTACCTCACGACCTAAAACGCTCTCTAAGTCAGTTTTTGAGTTCTTACACCAAGATTCAAGCTTTTTGTTGATTTCCTTTCAAGATCTAAGTCCTATTTCGTTTTAGTTTCATCATAGATCACCGGTATGTTGTTGTTATTTGACTTCTTGTTAAAAAGCTTCAAGCTTTGATCTTTACTTTAGATCTAGAATGATTTGACGATGGTATGAAGCATGCATGTATAGATCTAGGGTTTATGATGATAAAGTTTGCATATTTGAAGCAAAAACATGATCTTTGCGATGTTGATGATGATCCTATTGGATTTTGATATGTCCGACTATCGATTACTCAACGTAACCATAAAGGTACGATCCAAGAGTTACACTCTGGACGACGAACAAGTTATAGTATTTATATATTATATATTTAAATATTACTGATCACAGAATGAATATTAATATTAGGCGAATCATTGTTTCTCGAAATAATGATTGTGATTAATTGTTTGGAGAAACAAGTAATGGACAAAATAAAACAGTGATCGTTTAAGATGTAAACGATGACAAAATTGTTAAAACGATTGATAATTTAATCAGGGAATATTATTACGTCAAAAGAGAGTTTTGACTAAATATAATATAAAGACGTTATCCTATAATAACGTAAACGAGAGATTTAATTTATGGAGATAAGTTAAATACGGATAAAATAAATATGACTAAAGACGTTAATAATAATTATCCGGAAAAAACATTTTAGATAATTAGTTAACTAAAATGTGGAGGTTAATTTATATATATATATATATCAGATATACTCGGTTTGTTTTGAACATATAAACTTTAGTTGGTATTAACTGTATTAACAGTTAATATCAGGATATTTTCTTTGGAAAAAAGACGGTATTTTAGGGACTGGATTGTAACTTGTATACATATAAATACAGGCTAAATCCTAAACTCTAACTACATAGAAAGAACCCTAAAATTTTAACCCTAAAATCCTCCACTCTCTCTCCCTCCTGCGTCCGCCGACCAACACCGCCGACGCCACCGCCATCCTCCGGCCGCCTACCTCCGCGCCGCCGCCACTGCTGTTGCTGATAGCCGCCGCCGTCTGGCACCACCGGCCCCACCCACTGCTCTGTGTTGCCTCGGGTGTGGACCAGTTCAAGTTGTCCCGAGTTTTCAATATCCAGGTACTCTCGGTTATCATGTCGAAAAACGGGCTCGAGTTGTTCAAGTGTTGGGTAGGTGATCAAGGATTTCTAGCGGACCGTTTGTCGCATTCAGAGTGTCTCATCTTGGTATCATCAAGGTCAATCTCTAAACACCCTATGGTTGTCTATTATATTTATCTGAATTATTTGTAACTGGATCACTGGTGTGGAACTCCTAACTCGTTTATGAAAACTTTTGAACTTTATCGGTTTCGCAATTGATTAATTATTGTAATCGTTTTTCTGATAAAATCAAATAAAATATAAAATACGATTTTATATTAATTTGATAAAATTAAATTTTGTCTTAAACGAGTTCCAGATTCGCAACAGTGATATCATAGCCACTTTTATGATGATTCAGATAATATTAGATTATTGATTTTGAGTTTTAATATATGTCAGTATTTATCATGACATATAAATTTTGCATTTGCGTTTGTGATTGTGTGATCCGAGTCATCGACCCAATAATTATTATAGTTGTGGTTATTGCGTTTATGATTATTTATGGTTATGTTTTATTTTGATCATGGTTGTTTTATATTAGTGATGTATCTATTTTTCGGGTATGATGGACCCGCGATGTAATAGTTAGGGTTTTATTTTATTTTGTAAAATGTAAATCTGTTTGCATCAAATCTACATTATGGAAGACATCAAGAACGAGGATTGTCAAGACTAAAGTAGATCCAAAATGATGGTCAATGGATACTTTTGGACATCTCATGACGATGAAGGAAATCAAGTAAAACAAGGCCAGAATTGTGGTTGCATGTCCCTAATAGACCTAGTTTAGTCTCGTTCATTGGCTCGAACGAAACTAAACGTATAATCATAAATGGCCCGATTCTATATGTTGTGGTTACTTGATTGTTTAGACTAATGCATATAACCAAACGTAATTTACACAATCCTAAAAGAACGTTAATAATTAAAAGGGAGTTTTAATTAAAAAGGCATACATATAATAAGTCGTTATTATAAGTTGGTTTTAATTTTATGTAAGTTAAATATTAAAAGTGTAACACCCCAAATTTCACAGGTACATGATATATATAGTAAACACGTGTCTATAATATCAATACGTAAGTTTGATTGATAAAAATGGTAAACTATGCATTAGATAAATTGCATGTGTTAGAAATACGTGTTTAATGGCCAAAATGATGAAATTTGTATTAACGGATGAGTTAAACGGTAAAGAAAGTAAAATATGAGATAAATATATGTTTATACAAATAACATGATGAAATATGTGTGAATTGATAGTTACATACATGTGTTAATAGTTAATGGAAAAGTAGAAGGGCCAAAAGTGTAATTTATGTAAAGTTATAAACGTATACGGGTATTATACGTATCTATAACTATTATGAACATTTAAGGCTTAGAATATAGTAAAAATATATCCTAATGTGACCCATAACATGAAATGATAAGTATTGGAAAGTTTGAGGGGCTAGAACGTAAAATAGCAAAAGATATATATAAATATATATAAAAATATATACGTATGTATACGTATATCATCGAGAGTGTCCCGAGCCTTAGAAACTTTATTAAACATGTTTTATAATAGTTCGGTGCATAAAATAACAGTTTGGTAGAAGTTAGGGGGCTGAAATGTAAATAAAAACCACAGGGACCAAAACTACCAATTGCCCAAACTTGGCAGGCGTATCGCGAGGGACTCCCTCCCAGTTGGCGCGATACGCGAGCCGGCTACAGGTCGCAGAAAATCGTTTGGTCGCGAAATGAGCCACGTTTTCGACTTTTTGAGCAATCCACGTGTCGTTTTCAAGGGCTTAGTCACTAGGGTACGTGTCTAGACATCAAGACGCAACCAATGGCTATATATAGAGGTCGAATTCACCAGATTTGATCACCAATTCATGATTTCTTCATCCAAAAACTCTCTAAAAACCCTAGAAAACGCAGAAGCTTCTTTGACCAAATTCTCTTAAACGGTGAAGAGTTAAGATCCGAATTTCTGCAGTCAAGCATTATTAGGTAAGATCTAAAATAACCTCTTTCAGTTTTGGATAACTCGATCTCTAAGTATGCTTTCTAAAACTATGCTCAAATTAGGGTTCTTGAGCTTGTTTGGGTAAATTGAATGATCGGGTGGGAATTAGGACCTGAATTTTGGTAGGTAATCCTAACTTGATGTGTTTTAAGAAAGCCCTAAGTTTATTTCAGAAATGGTGAAGTTTTGGTATGAGTTTTGTAAACGTGTCAAAATTAGGGTTTTCATGACGTTGTTCTACCCAAATCGAGTAAACGGTTTTGAATTAAGCTTTGCCATTTTTAAGGATATTATAAAATGTCATAATGGATAAAGCCCTAAGATGGTTTTGTATAAAAATGAGTTTTGCTATAGAAACGAGAAAAATGGGTAATTAGGGTTTCAGAATATGGATATTTAATATAAAATAATCCGGAGGGTATACGGACTTGAATTTTGGTATGGTAACATGTTTACATATATATTAAATATATATGAGTTCAAATTTTGATAATTAATAACTGAACTACTCGGTGCAACGATTGTAGTAATTCCGCCTCATGGTCGTCAATGACGCCTACACGGCCGGTAACGATCGTCACCAAATTCCAAACCCCGTGACTATTCCTCATAGTAATTCCGCCAAATGATCGGTCATGAGGAAACACGAGCGGTAAACGTTAAGGAGCAAAGACTTGAAAAAGATATAACAAAATATGTAAATGGGGCAAAATGGTCATTTTGACTATTAAGGGTATTAACCAATAAAGAGTTGGGTTTTGGATAATGAGGTAATTCTTAAATGTGATTTGTAACATTTAGGATGTATTGATAGGGACATTACGTTAAAGACATTAAGAAACTGATTCACAAGAACTTAACCCAAGAATAATAGCTTTGCAAAGCTAAGGTGAGTTCTATGAGCCCTCTTTTAAATTGTTTAAATGCTTTAAACCATTTTGGGCTGATATACATAACGTTTTGTGAAAATACTCTCAATTGTTATAATTGCTTGTTATATGTATTGATTGTATGGTGATGATTAGAGGAAAGATAGATTGCCATTTCGATGTTTCTAGTAGAATAGATTAAGGATGGTAATCGAGAAAAGATTGGTGAGTAAGGGGCTTCTTAAACAAGAAGTTAAATAGTGTTGTCCCAATGGTGTCAAAACCAAGCGTCAAAGCTAGAAAGCGTCAAAGCTAAGCGGCGTCAAAGCCAAAAAGCGTCAAAGCTAAGCGGCGTCAAAGCCAGAAAGCGTCAAAGCTAAGCGGCGTCAAAACTAAAGGGACCATTGCTACACGATGTGTTCGTAAGGAAAATAGAAACACTATTTCCCTAAGATAATACTTAACATTAGGATACATTCTTAATGTGAGACAAGGATGACAAAGCATCAGAAGGTTGGTCTATTCACAAGGTTATGTGAATATATGTACTATATGCTTTGTGTTTAATTACATAAATGTGTTGGACAGACCTAAGTGCCTTCGAAAGGTAAAGTTTTTCCAAAAACGTAGAACTCACCAACGTAAGCTGACTTGTTAAGTTATGTATGTCAGATGAGGCTGGACCTTCGGATAGAAAAGGGAAGGCTGAGATGTGAGCAGGAACTAGGGGGCATACCCTATCAAGAGAATATCAACCGTCAAGAGAAGACATTTTGAAGACTGGCATAGATATATAGTTATCTTTTGTAATCGTCTCTCTTACGATGTAATACTTGGCGTATCAATAAAAAGTTTCTAATTTCCGCTGCTTTAGTTATCTCTGTTGTACCTTGTGTTCATGAGTAAAATCCGATGCGTGACCGCTCCTAGGGCCAAGTCTGGGAGTGGGTGTCACAAAAAGCTATAAAATTGGTAAAGAGTTTATTAATTTTAAACAAGCTTCACGATAAATTACCAACCTAGTTTTAATAATTAAGTTATCTAAAAACGATTGCATCGTGTAACAAAAAAGTAGTTTTTTTTTCAGAATTTATCACGAATATATAATATATGATTTTACTAAAATGCACGACTTATTTTTCATGCAAATTCGTCATCCATTATACTTCCATAATATAGAAAAAAATCCAAATTTGAAAATAATATTTAATATTATCCTAAATTTGAAACACTCGAGCCAATCTATCTGAACCCCATCTGTTAGCGCTTACCCTGCATTGGGCCTACGGTTTCAGTACGAGGTCGAGCCGCGGTTCCTGTGTAACATAGGCCGGTAAAACACATTTCTTTTTTAGGGATAATATCACTTATGGCATGAAAAGTGGGCATAGTTGGGGTAAACGTATAAAATTGACGACTCATGTCACGCAAATCTAAGAGTTGTGTAGAGACACAATCGGTAAACCGTTACTCACCTACGTAGCAGATGCATGAGTGAATAGTGCTAAGCCAATCACTTCTGCAAATGTGAAATAGGGTCATTGTCTAAAATTACTTTTTTTTAATTAAAGACATAAATTGGAATTGCAAGTTCATAATACATCATAACCCCAAGACTGAGAGTTGTGTGAGACGCAATCGGTAACAATTACCCACTTACGTAATAAGTACATGTGAATAGTGCTAAACCAATCACTTTGTTTTATGAAATATGATCTATATCCTAATTAAAATATGTGTTATTGGGTGTATCTATTTAATTTGGTTATTTAATAATATGAAATACTAATATATATATATATATATATATATTTATATATATATATATATATTGTTTATATATATATTGTTTCCCTCTTGTATATGTTTCACAGTTATTATAAAGAATTCCGTCACCGACAAATAATGTATAGAACCAAACTCACCAAAAGAAATTTCCCAGTATTGTACCGAAACTTGAGAAGTTTCCTTGAGAAGGAGAAATTACTATATGTGTTGGACGTGCCACTAGCTGATCTCCCACCCCTAGATGACACTAGGTCACAATGGATGGAACATTACCATGATTCCACAAAAGTATCATATTTGATTCTGTCCACTTTTAGTGAGGACCTCCTGAATGAAATCAAAGATGATTTCAAAAGCCTGTACGCCTATAAAATGGTCGAAGAGTCGGGGAATGACTATCAGTCAAAGCAGGTTTGGAGTTTGGCAATCACTAGGGAGATAACTAAACCTATGAAATTTAAGCATAGCGTGGGAGATAACGTAGATCGGATGGTGAGTTATTTTGAGAGGCTTGTGAAGCTAGAGTCCCCGATACATCCAGTTATCGCTTTGAATATGATTGTGACATCCATACCGAGCGAGTATGATGCATTCACGAAGGGATACATCAAAAGCAGATTTGATGGATTGATACCAACTCTGAGAGAGATGCTCATTGCTGTTGAAAGGAAACTCAAGACAGTTGGTAAACCTATACCAGAGGAGTACCCTAGTCGGGGCACCAAGAGAGTCCGAATCCTTGATGATGATACTTGTTTTATCTACGGCAAGACGGGCCACCTGCTATGATCAGGAAAAGTTCCCAGACTGATCGGATCAGACTCCTCACTAACTTTTCATGAGGTAATATTTGTTTTAGCATTTTCCTATCTTGAAATAAGTGTAGAGACACTAATAAAATGTGTTTTCACATTTTGATTTGCAGGATGTGGAATTCAGCGACGATGGCGGTGTTCAACGAATCGAATTGCGAATACTCGAGTAATTCGAATCGAATTATTCGAATTTTAAAATTTAAAACGTTCGAAGTTCGATTCGAATTCGAAATAGATTCGTCGAATCAAATTGAATTCAAATTCAAAATAGATATCCAATTCGAAATTCGATTCGATTCTATTTAGTTTTCGAACTCAAATCGAATACGAATCGAATTCGAATAAACTCATTTTGAATTGAACAAAAAAAACATGTTTTAATTTTATTTTCATAACTACTAAAAACTTAAATTATTATAGTAAAAATACAAATCTATATAAGTATAAAACTAATCGACATGCAAAAGATCTAAAATTTAAAATTTTCTAGGAAAATAGAATCGTGAATAGGAAGGAAACGTTTCACTTTCAAGGTACATTTTAAAGATTTAAAATTTTAATATTTTTGAAATAAGACATAAATTATAATAAGTTAAACTAATTTAAAATGTTTTAAGAATATTATATTTATAAAAACATATATATTTATAAATATATAATTATTTCTAATTCGAATTTCGAAAATCTCAAATTCTAATTTGATTCGAAATTCGATATTAGACGTCGAATCGAATCGAATTCGAATTTGAAATTTCGAATCGAATTTCGAACTACTCATTTTTGAATCGAATCGAACCGAATTCCGAGTTCATTGAATCGGATTCAGAGTCTGAACATCTCTAACAATGTGGAGAACGATGAATGACTGAGGTGACTTGAGAAGTCAGCTGAAGTTGAAGATATAAAAGAGTTTATTTCTTCACTAAAAACAATTATGATTTGTTTTAAGACATCGTTTGTTAATAATTTTGTTTGCAAATATTTACTTTATGGTTGAGATTTTATTATTTCTGCTATTTAAAATTTGTTTTATACAAAAGGTAAATATATGAGATAGATATCATCCCATTGACGAATAAATTGTCTTTTATGCATGAATGAGATTTAAAGTATCAGAGTTAATCAATCTGAACCAATGTTAACACACTAGAAATCCTTTGAAAACTATTTTAAAAGGAATTGAACTGAGTGTGCAAACATAGTTTAAATATGAAAAACTAATAACGGAATTGATTGAAAGTCAGATCCGTTAGTACAGGCATGAAGATGCAGCAAAATCAAAGACAATAGCATAAAACTTAATTGCGTTTCTTAAGAAACTATGGAAGAATAGTGGATTCTTGAAAATTAAGTAGAAAATATGATCAGTCAAGTAAGACACATTTTGATAAGATCAAAATTGTCTTAATTGGAAATACTAAACAAATCATTAGGTGAATCTTCTTAAAAACTAAATGTAACACCCATTCCCGTTTTCGACCAAATACACGACATTTCATTAGGTCCCAGTAAAAGTAATAATAAGTTACTACCTTAGTCACCAAATACATGATTACCCAAAAAAATTAGTTTAAGTGTTGTTTGTCATACATGACATCATTAGAACTCCAATAACAACATAAGGGATTCATTTCACAAAATATACTCCCCATAAACACAACTTGGATGTTTGGTTCTTCAAAAGGTAGCTTGATCAACCACTCGAACTTGGTAGCTCCTTACCTACCACATTACATGTAACACATCAGTAATGGTGGCTTTAAACCAACAATTAAAAGTAATCCAGCAATAAAGAGAACAAGAAATAATCAAAATCAACAAAAGTGGACGAAATAACCCCTCGCGTATCGCGAGGGTTTCTCGCGTACCACGAGCGCCGTAGGCATATCGCCTCTCACCCACATTGTCCCAAGCTCTACGCTTGGGACGAGGTTTCCAGGATCAGCTGGAAATCTGTCAGTTTTATACTTAGTCTCATTTTCTGATTTTTCATGAAACCACCAAAGTTCCAACTTAACCTTTTTCATTTAGTACTTGCACATACAATTTCACTAAAGAAAATATATATGTAAGGTTCATGGTGTTCATATATCATAAAAATGGATCATGGTAATTGATCCTCAACTTCTAAGCACTTTTCCCAACCTGTTGACCCGTTAAGGTCTATCTTTACTAACACTACTCATACCTCAATACTTTGGATCGTGATTATACACATGTGACCTGTAACTTTTACTTGAGCACACTGACTCATCCACATTGTAAACATTTGTTAATGTATAATCTGTGCGTCGTGTGAAGTATCAATACAAGACGATGAAAAGTTCAAGACAATGTTTAAGCTACTAGGCGAACTGGCAGTTCGCCAGGGTTCGCCTAGTCGAGTATATATAGAAAGTTTGACTTTGTATTTTGTAACAGATTTAGAACTGAGCGTGTGACATCTGTGCTTAAGTGTGTGTTTACCACGGTGTTTCTCTGAGTCTGTTTCTTTGTGTTTCTGAGTTGTAATTGTTCGTTTAATCAATAAAACAACTCTTAATTACATGTTTCTCATTCGTTATAACTAGATCGAGTAGACGATCCGATGTTCACGAACTTTCAAGTTGTGTCAGAGCAATCTGGTTCATTCTACTGATCTGTGGTTGCTATTTTTGGACTTTTTGAAACAAATTGTGTCGTTTTTCACAAATTTGGAGGTTTTTTTGCAAGTTTTCAATCATTTCTGAGTCGTTTTTAGTGTAAAATGTGTTCCTGAATCATTCCTCATCATATTTCCTGATCTACTGCTGAAAATCTCGTCAAAATCTATCCAAAATCGAAAGTTTTGAGCGAAAATGTTCTGTTCGGAAATAACCGTCGTCCGAACCTAGAGTTCACCTCAGTAACTGCTCCGAACCTGAGTTCGCCTGAAAAATTTCAGTTTGTTTTTGTTCGGATAGCGTTCGGCTCAGTTCGCACTAGGTTCGGTTCAAGGTTTGGCTCAGATAGAGTTTGGATATAGTTCGGAAGAGTTCGGTTGGCTTTAGTTCGGAAATAGTTCGGCTACTATTTCAAGTTCGGCTAATATTGAGTTTGGGTTCAGTTCGTGTATGGTTCGACTGATCAGAATTTGAAATTTTTAAAGATGTCGGAATTTCAAGCTTTTGCCGCTATGCAAAATGCAATGCAAACCATGTTGAACTTTGATAACGAAATCGGAACAAGCCAGAAAGTTCCCACGTTGTTGAAGTTGGGGGATTACCAAAATTGGAAGCAACAATTTTCTGCTTACATAAGCATGAATGATATCGATTTATGGATTCCGATTAAGAAGCTTTACACACATCCAACTGATCAAGAAGATTTCAAAGAAGTTCATACCTTTGACAATGCTGAAAGAAAACTATATGAGCTTGAACTCAAAGCTTTTGGTTATCTTACGATGGTATTACCCACTGAGTTGTTATATCAATTTAGTACTTGCAAGAAATCAAAACTTTGTGGGATGCATTATCAGCAAGGTGTGAAGGAAACGATCAATACAAGAGAAGTCAAAAGAAGGTGTTAAACAAGGAGTTTGATTATTTCCAGCATTACGAGAATGAAAACATCACGGCTCTTGTATCAAGATTGTCACATCTAATTAGTGAATTGAAGATTGTGGGGATTGAGAAAACGGATGAAGAATTGAAAGAGAAAATAATGGAGGCTTTACCGGAAAAATGGGAAAATTATGTGTTGTTGCTTACACATGACAAAGAATTTTCCACATTAACGTTTCATGATCTAACTGGTAAACTTCATGCTCGTGAGATGGAAATGATGAATTCTAACAAGTCAACGGCTAAATTGCAAAATCCGGAGTTGTATCATGGTGAAAATGCTGCTATTATCACTGCTAAGGCTAAACCAAGTCTTAGTTCAGCTCCGACTACTGCTTTTATTGGAAATATGTCTGGGAGTTTCGGGTGATACTAATTCATCAAGAGGTTGTGGCTTTTACGATTCCAGAATCATCAAATCAAAATGCGTTTTCTGTCAAATCGGCTGATGATTGTGCCAAGTTGGTTTCTGCTCTCATTTCATCATCGTTTGGAATGTTTATCAATGATGTTAGCAAGGCTCAGCTAATTAAAGATGATTTGAATGAAATTGACGATGATCACTTAAATGAAATGGATATGTCATGGCAATTGGATATGTTATCTCAGAGATCACAAAGGTATTACAAGAAAACTGGAAAACAAGTTTTTGATGACAAGTTAAGATTTGACAAATCTAAGATCAAATGTTACAAATGTTCAAATCTTGGGCATTTTGCAAGGGAATGTCAGTAATCTCATATTCATAAGACAACTTCAAAAGCTACAAATAGTTCTCAACCGTCTTCAAGCAATTCAAATCAAACAGCTTTAACTACTCAGAATAATGGTACTTATGATTGGGGCAAGCAGTTTGATACATCTGCTTTGATTGTCACACATGAGCAAGATGGTTATTATTCTGATTCTAGTTCATATGAAACTGCTGGAACTGAAAAGTTTGAATCCAAAATTGATGGTTTGATGAAAGAAATGAATATTTGGCGGAAGAAGTCAGAATGCTTACTGCTGAAATTCAATTGGTTAAAGCATATTTGGAGGTTTCAAAGAAAAAGGAAAAGGAGTTAGATTTGCAAAATGAGTCTTTGATAAAGGAGGTCAAGTTGCTAAATGAGGTCTTGGAAATATCTAAACAGAATAAAAAGGATGATGAAGCAAAAAATGCAAAATTGAGTGAGGAAAAGAATGATTTGGTTCAAGAAGTTAAGAAATTGAAGGATGATGCAGAAGATGCTGCTAATGATTTTTAAAATCTGTTTGATAAATCAAAAATCAAGCTTGATATGCTTACAAAGAATTCTGAAGAGTATGGTCAGTGTCAATAAAGTTCAAACTGCGAATCTGGAAATTCAAAAACGGAATGAGGATAAACTGAAGAAGGAATTGTTTGATGGACTTAATAATCTTCGACTACAAAAATTTGAAACACATAAAATTTCTAAAAGATTGATTGCTACTAAAAAAGAGTTGGCTGAAGCACAGCAACATATATCAGATTTGAAGATACATGTTATTGATGCAACTCGTCTTTTAAACAATGTCACCAATTCACAATTGTTCACAAGCTTCTTAGCGAATGATGCAAATTTTGAAAAGATGTTTGACAAAACTGCATCACCCAGCTAATATCAAAGAAGCGGTGAAAGAGGTGCAAGAAAAGGTTGAAGAATATGATTATTCAAAGTTTTCATCATCAACTATAGAAGAAGAGAAGGTTGTGAAAAAGAAGAAGAATAAGAAGAAAGGCAAAAAGAAGAACAAGCAAGTTGAAGTTCCTTAGGTCTCAACGTTTGTTTTTAGTTCATCTTCAACATAAAATGAGGAGTCAGCTACTTCAAGTGAGAAAATTCGTTCTTAACCAGAATTTGATGAGATGATTTTCTATAAAAAGAAAAATGTTAACGAAATGAAAGCTGAGTTTTCAAGATTGGTAAAGGATGGACACAAGAATTCAGGTGCTGAAGAAAGAGTTTCTGGAAAAGGTGTTGGTTTGGGATTTAGGCAAGAAGTTGTTGCAGATGAGGGTGTTCAAGCTTATAAAAAACAAAATCTACCGAAGCTCAAAATGAAGCAAGTCAAGAAGGAGATATTCAAGGCGAAAAAAGTTCAACCCGATTTGCAAACTCAAGGTTTCGGAACAACTATTTTCTGATCAAGAATTTCCTCTTCGTTGCGTCGATGAACGGAAGATTTCTGAAGTATTTGTCAAAAATGCTGCTTCAACAACCATGAAGAATCAAACTGCAAAATTTTCTTCTGATGGTTCTAAAAGCCCAACATCCAAGTGGGTTCTTGTTGGGCTATACATTAGAGGCATGAACATGAGATGTGGGCTTGATTAGTATTGGGCTTATGGGCTTAGAATAGTTTACGATTTGGGCCATGTGGGCCGGTTATGTGTTTATGATTGGATTAGGGTTTGTAAGTGAGTAGTATATAAGCTCACTAGTTTATGATTGACCCTAGCTTTTTTATTACGATTTTCAGAATCTACTTGGTGTTTACGATCAGATTCATTAAGCTCAAGAAAGTTGTGTTTTTCATTCAAGATTTGATCTTCTTTGGTTAATCAAGTTTATTTCATCTACTTTCTTCTCGAATCAATCATTTACGAGGTTTCCGCACTCGTTTGTGATATCAATACCGTGGTTTGGTTGATTTTCTGGACCTACAATTGGTATCAGAGCCAAGAATCACTGATTCGAGGCTCTCACGGTATTGGATTCGAGGTTTCCTGGAAAAAGGTTCGAGTTTTTGAAGATTTGAAGGTGTTCTTCAGGTTTACGATTGGTTTGCAGCTGGGTTTGTGTGTTTACGACATTTTTCTGGGTTGTATTGGGGTGTTTACGACTGCAAGTTCTTGAAGTTCTTCATCGGAAACGAGTTTACGAGTTCAAGCTGCGATTTTTAAGTGTTTACGACATTTTCTGATCGGAATCGTGTGTTTACGACTTTTCTTTGCCGGAATCATCAATCGTAATCGGTATTTACGATTCTCTCAACCGAAATCATTGTTTACGATTAAACTTCATCGTAATCGGTGTTTACGATTAGGGCGTTTACGACTTGCTCCGTGTCTCAATCGTAATCTGTGTTCTCGATCGTAATCGAGTGCCTCAATCGGAATCAAGTGTTATCGATCGTAATCAAGGGTCTACGATCGGAATCTCATTTTTTATTGGACATTTGGACAATAGTTTTTAAGTTTCCCTAAGCTTACGTTATGGATTTCGAACCGAGCATGTATCAGAAGTTGGATTTTGAGATTGGATCCATCACTCGTCCACCAAGACTAACATCGGCGGATAACTTTCTGGAGTGGAAATATAGGTTATGAAAATCACTTGAAGAATGTTGATTTAAGACTATGGAGAGCGGTAATTCATGGGCCACACACGCCTACACATTCTGAAGGAACCAATGCGGGTAAAGCTAAAAAGGAAGACGAATATGATGATGATGATGATTGGGAAAGATGCAACAAAGCTGAGAGGGCATTTGCTATCATGACTATGGCACTAACACCAGACATTGCACAAGGATTTAAGCCACTGCAAGACTGCAAAGAAACTCTGGAATGCTTTGATAGTGGCTTATGAGGGATATCCAGACATAAAGGCAAGCCGTAAGCAAATGCTGAAGCAGAAATACAATCTGTTCAACCACATTCAAGGTGAATCCTTTGAGGCACAGGTGCAAAGGTTCGTGTCTCTGATGGCCGAAATGTCAAGCTATGGTGTTGAACCAGATCTGGAAGATAAGAATTTGAAACTGCTAAACAACTTACCCAAATCCTGGAATACTAATATCTTCATCATTAAAGACAACAACAAGCTGAGTGAGTTATCTCTTGATGAGATGATCAATAAACTGAAGTCAAAACTTATTGATGACAAGCAGAGAGAATTGAACCATATAAGCTCTCTTAGTTTGGCGGGAAAACTGAACCAAGCACTGTTGTCAGAAGAAGTGGATTCTAAACAAGATGGAAAGTCAGCTGGAAGTGGACCGAGCTCTGTCACAAAGTCAACTGCTTTTGTGGCACAACCTCATGCAAGTTCAAGTGGAGGTGTCAATCCTGATGCTACAAATGATCCCAATTTTGCACTCGGAATGGGATTTATGAACAGCTATCATGCTCTTATGGCTGGAACTTTAGTCCCTACTGAGATGCTGTCGGGGGAGCTAAACCAGATAAATCATGAAGATGTAGAGATGTTAGATGTCTCTTGGCAGATGGCAATGGCGGTTTTCTGAGTAAAGAAGTTCATGGCGAAGACTGGGAGAAATGTGTGGAAGGATCAAGATAAGATTAGGATGGGGTTCGACAAGAGCAAGCTGAGGTGCTACAACTGTGACGAGTACGGGCATTTCGCAAGAGAGTGCACCAAGCCAAGGAGAGAAAGAACAGAAGAAAGGAAAGCAGGTGATAACAAAGGAAAGGCAGAGTCAAGTGCTTTGGTTGTTCAGGAAGGAGGTGGATATGACTGGACTCCTCAGTTAAAAGAGTTTAGCCTGTCACATGCAATGATTGCTGCTATGGAAAGGGACGATGAGGAAGAGCTGAGCTTAGTAAGCAGATAGATGAACTTAAGCATAAGAACAATGAGTTGCAAGTAAAACTTGATATGAATCATATGAGAAGTAAAAGAATGCTAGAGGCTAGTAAGTCTTTGAACACCTGCATAACTGATGTTAGAATGGGTAAGGACAAAGGTGGAATAGGAATTAGCTTCTCAGACAAAAACAAGAATGATGTTCCTCAAGATAAGACTAGAGACATAATAGGAATAATCTTTGAGGAGGATCAGGTTGATAGATCTAAAACAGGAACACATGAGATAGGACCTCCCTTAGATAGTGTTCTAGTAGGAGTGACACCTATGACTGATCAGGAATTTGAAAATGAGAAACACATGATCTATGGGTTGAGTAATCAGAACGAAACAATGACATCCACAAGTAAATCGGGTCCGTCCCAGGAGTCATTAAACAATAGTGTTGAACCTGCTGATGGCTTTGTTTCATGTGCAGATGAAGTAGGTATTGAAGATGTGTCTGGGGAGGATGCTGAATGTTTGAAAGTCAATGAATGTCATGTGTCTAGTAGTTTAATGTCTGATTTACCCAAGGACGATGTTCTGGCATCTGTGTCAGAACTTAATACGTCCAAGTCAAAACAATTAGTTGTATCTTTATTGTCAAAACATCTTTCTGATTCCAATGAAAAAGTTAATGGTTTTAAAATTCGCGTGCCTAACACTAAAGTTGGTCGTGAGACTAAGCCCAAAGATTTTGTTGCTTATCCCCAGGTTGTGTTGACTTTCAATAGAACAAACAAGACTAAATCAGAACAATTTTGTTTAATCACACAACCAGAAAAAGCCACAAAACATGTTATACACAAATGGGATGATAAGCCAGAGTGGAAGTTGTCTTACCCAAGACGTTCATACCTCTGTAGTCATGTCAATGGGCCTAGACTCATGAACTGCTTTCAATGTGGAAAACCAGGACACTTTGCTGCTAATTGTGTGAATAGACCTTTTCAACCATACTATCCGCAAAACCCACGGACTAGTATGTTTGAGAAAATGATGACAGGAGAAAAGCAAAAGCAAAAGCAACAAGCTTTGTCTCAGGGGAAGCAGTGTTTGGAACCAATGAAGACTCAACAGTCTAAGGTTTCAAACACAAAGGCACCAGTGACAAAGCCTGTTGTTGAAAAATGGAATGTGGCCAAAACTCCAAAAACCACTTATGTATCTAAAGGAGTTTACAAAAGAAATAATAAGATAAAACCAGAATTTGTTGAGAAACAAATGGCTAAAGTCAAAAGAGCTAATAAACCTAATGGCAAAGCAAAGGTTGAGCAACAGGTTTTAAAACAAAAAGATGTCACTCAAACAAAACAACTTGTTTACACAAAACTGAAACTTGAGTGGACACCTGTTAAAAAGCCATCTGGTAAAAAGGCCACATCACCGCAAAAGAAACCTGTGTCAGTCAAGAACTCACCAAATGTGTTGAAACCAAAGAAAAACACCACATGGAAACCAAAAGTCAACATTCAAAATGTGAATGTACCTGAATCAAAGCCAGAAATGACCCTCCAATTAGTTAATTACATTGATTCCAAAGGTGTGCCTAGATCTGTTATGGCCTGGGTACCTAAATCTCACTGATCTCTGATTTGTGTAGGGACAGCCAAGAAGATCTATCAACAATCTCTGGTACGTTGATAGCGGTTGCTCCCGACATATGACCGTAGACTTATCCGTTTTGGAAGATGTGGAAGACTTCAATGGCGGAGGTGTATCATTTGCAGGTGGTGTAGGTGGAAGAATAAGCAAGAAAGGAATAGTGAGAAGTGGAAGTTTGACATTCTCTGATGTGCACTATGTGGAGGAATTATCTCACAGTTTGCTCAGTGTGTCACAAATTTGTGATAGGGAATATTCTGTCTTGTTCAACCGCAAGGAATGCATAATACTCAAGCCTGGTGTCAAAATTCCAGAGGAGTGCATCTTGATGCGTACTTCGAGAAGAGCAAATTCCTATCAGCTCAATATGGGTCAACCTCCAACCTCAGAAGTAGCCTGTCCGATATCCAAAATGAGAACTTAGCTCTATTATGGCATAGGCGTCTGGGGCATGCTAACATGAAGAATTTGACCAAGCTTGCAAAGGGAGAACATGTCAGAAAACTGCCTATCAAAGATTTCTCTACTATAGAAAAATGTGTGGCTTGTGCGAAGGGGAAGCAGCACAAGTTGCCGCACCGTCCGAAGATAGCAAATTCAATGTCATCCGTGTTACAACTTCTTCATATGGATTTATTTGGACCAATGCAAGTACAAAGCATCAGCAAATTCTCTTACTGTCTCGTGATTGTGGATGACTACTCACGATTCACTTGGGTCTTCTTTTTATCAAACAAGTATGAAACTCCGATCTTAGTGAAACAGTTTGTCATGCTTATAGAGAATCAGCTGAACGAGAAGGTCAAGGCTATTAGAACGGACAACGGAACAGAATTTAAGAATGCTGAGTTAAATATGTTCTGTGGAGAGAAGGGGATAGAGAGACAGTTCAGTGCACCCTACACTCCACAACAGAATAGAGTCGCTGAGAGAAGAAACATGACACTCATTGAAGCAGCAATGACAATGATGTGTGAAGCTAAATTGCCAATCTTCTTCTGGGCTGAAGCGGTCAACACGTCTTGTTACGTACAGAATCGTGTTCTTTTAAACAAGCGTCATGAGAAGACTCCGTATGAGATTGTTTATAAAGAGAAGCCAACGGTGGGATATTTCAAGACATTCGGGTGTCCATGCACGGTTCTGATTCAGTCCGATGTGGGGAAATTCGAAGCTAAGGCTGATGAGTGTTATTTTGTGGGTTATTCAGCAAATAGTGCTTATCGTGTCTTCATTAAAACCACCAAAGTTATCATTGAGGCATATAACGTAGACTGGCTTGAAGACAATCCTAGAGATGCAGGGAGTGGACCAGATTGGATTTTTGATTATGGGTCGCTGTTTGAAGGGTTCAATTTTTCAAATGTTTTCCATCAGTTAGGTGAAGAAGAAGACATTATTGCTCAATCATCTGAATCAAGACCTCATGTTGAAAAAGTTAGTGAGAAAGCATCAGATTCAGTTCCCACAAATGTCAATGCAGATGCTCCGGGATCTTCGGGAACTAATGATGATGATTCAGAAATTTCTCAAAACCAAGGTATGAATGATAATATTGTTAATTCTAACCTGCCTTTTTATGTTTCTGTGCCAGATGTTCAAGTATCAAGGATTAACAAAGACCATCCAATTAGCAATATACTTGGGCCAGTTTCAGCAGGTGTTTCCACTAGAAGCCGCACATGAGACATTAATTCCTGCATGTATTCATGTTTCATCTCTCAGATTGAGCCTCCTAATGTGATGGTTGCACTCAGAGATCCGAGTTGGATTGAGGCCATGCACAATGAATTAAATCAATTCTCAAAGCTGGGAGTGTGGCGTCTAGTCAAAAGGCCATAGAACAAGAAGGTTATACCCACACGTTGGTTATATAAGAACAAGAAGGATGACACGGGTATAATTGTTAGAAACAAGGCAAGGTTGATTGTCCAGGGTCACAGACAAATTCATGGAATTGACTATGATGAGGTGTATGCACCCGTGGCTAGACTGGAGGCTATTCAGATATTTCTTGCAGTTGCATCATATCTAAACTTCACAGTGCACCAGATGGACGTCAAGACGGTATTTTTATATGCAGAAATGAATGAGGAAGTTTATGTGACTCAACCACCAGGGTTTGTAGATGAGGAGCATCCAGATCATGTGTATCTTCTGGATAAAGCTTTGTATGGACTACATCAAGCTCCGCGAACGTGGTATGAGACACTATCAACTCATCTGGTGGAGAATGGATACACAAGAGGAGTGGTTGATCAGACGCTGTTTAGAAAGAGAGTGAAGGATGATATCATCATGGTGCAGGTCTATGTAGATGACATCATCTACGGGTCAACAAACGAAGAGTTATGCACCGAGTTTGAAGAGATAATGAGAAAGAAATTTGAAATGAGTGATCAGGGAGAGATGAGTTTCTTCCTCGCCTTGCAAGTGAAACAGGATGAATCTGGGATTCTTATTCACCAAGCAAAATATGTGAATGAGATTCTAAAAAAATTCAAGATGCAAGACTCCAAGCCAATCTCAACTCCTATGGCATCCCGACCTCTACTGACAGCAGATGCAGATGGGGAGTCAGTGAGTGAATTCATGTATCGCTCAATGATTGGATCACTTATGTATTTGACAGCAAGCATGCCAGATATTATGCATGCAGTGTGTCTGTGTGCCCGCTATCAGGCTAATCCTAAACTTTCACATTTAACTGCTGTTAAACGTATCTTTAGGTATCTGAAGGGCAGGCCTAGGCTTGGACTTTGGTACCCAAAGAACACTGATTTTCAATTGTTTGCATATACTGACAGTGATTATGGAGGCAGTGATCTTGACCGGAAATCAACAACTGGTGGATGTCAGTATCTGGGAGATAGACTCATTTCTTTGCAGAGCAAAAAGCAGCATACCGTCTCAAAGTCAACTGCGGAAGCTGAATATGTGGCAGCATCCGCTGGATGCTCACAGGTAGTATGGATACAAAATCAGCTCACTGATTACGGTATGGAATTCGTTAACACTCTTATCTTTTGTGATAACGCTGCTGCTCTAGAAATTGTGAAAAACCCCGTTCATCATTCAAAAACAAAGCATATAGACATCAAGGTACATTTTATTCGTGATTGTTATGATCGGGAGTTAATTCAGCTTCAAAAGGTGAGCTTAGACCAGAATGTGTCTGATATTTTCACAAAACCCTTACCTCGTCCCAATTTTGAAATGTGTGTCGAAGGCCTAAGGATGATTGCCTTCGAGGAA
The DNA here is from genome assembly GCA_039602395.1 of Deinandra increscens subsp. villosa. NCBI lineage: Eukaryota > Viridiplantae > Streptophyta > Magnoliopsida > Asterales > Asteraceae > Deinandra > Deinandra increscens. Next base: position 18,597,831 of record JBCNJP010000003.1, read on the forward strand.
TGATCTGATCAAAATTTCTTGTAAATATCTTTTAAGAAAATTAAAAAAACATATGTGTTTATCTTTCAAAAGCCTCATAAAAACAGGGGAAGAAATATCGTTGTTTCAGAAAATCTAAAAAATATCTGTTTGAGGTTTTTATGATGTCTTTTGTTTGCCTTGAGTTGGTAGGAAGTGATATAAATTTCCAAGACAATCGGAGACTGACACGTGTAAGGCAGAAGTGAAAGACGTCTCAAAGATGATGTTCGGTAAGCTAAATCAAAAACTATGATCATCCATGTAAGTGCAGTAAACTTAACTTCTATATATGTTTAGTTTTCCATCCTGGTTTACATAGTTTAAAAGACTGAGTCCCAACAAAAACGGGTTGAGAGTAGTATTCACCTAGTATTCACTCTCTCACACGCCATGTTTCTACTGTTATGACAACACCACAGAAAAATGAAAAGAAAAAGAAAAAGGAAAATCAAAAATGATGATAAAAATAAATAAATTATTTTGTTTGGTCTTCTCTGCGTGCTTATGCGGCCGACCTGATCACCAACTGATAATTAAGAAAATAAGTGTTTGGCATGACGGTGTTGCATGGTTCCTCAAGTTGGGGGTTTGTGAATCCTCAATAAACTCTGAGATTGGGTAGGTTTTGCTATGAACGATTGGGTGTGGGGACGGTTAAACATGACGGTAATTATGTACCACAATTAAGCACTTAAAAATTTTTAACTGGAAGTTGAAAAGGGTTCCTCAGTTAAAGATTTATCTGGTTTGATCCATGAATTTACATCAGCTTCGAGGCAAGTAAATTTTAAATTTTTGTAATTAGGTTTTAATTGTTTTATGGTTTATCTTATCTTTCAAGTCTTTAATTGTTTATATTTTTCATTAATTTTTATGATCAAGATCAGATACTCGGGGTTTGAGTCTGAGGGTAAGCTTCGTAAATGCTCAAATTCTTCAAAGTTAACATCTTTTATGAGAATTAACATTTAAATAGAAGTTTGGGAGGTTTTAAAATGTTTTTGAAAGATGGAGGGGCCTCAATGTAAATTTTTAAAAAGGATATAAAAACCCCTTTCCATTTACGATCACTCACACTCTCTCTCTTTCTCCGTTTACGATTCCCCAATTTGAAACCCTAACCGCAACTCAAACTCGCCGGAAAACCTTCTCCGGCCACCCCTGTGAAATCAGACCACTCCACCACACTCGCCTTTCATTCCCGACCAAGAAACCTCATTCAATCGTCTGTAACCACGAGTTTTCATCAATCGATTCATGGTTTTTCGATTCGAGCCCTAACTCAAGTTCTTTTTCACCATTCACGGATTTCGAGTTGATTTCTCAAAGAGTTGAAGTTGGTTTTGTGTTTAAATCTCATCAAAGGTAGTTTTTGGTGTACATTTTGCATAAATGTTGGTTTATGATGAGTTTTTAAGATGTTGCAGGTACATCAATGGAGGTTTCTCTCTGTTTACGATTATCTGGAGGTTGAAGACGACCGTTCGTCTTTACGATCGGTGTTCACGATTGGTGTTTCCGATGCTGTTTACGATCGGGCTCACTGTTTATGATTGGACCTGATCCAGTTTCATTTGACCCAGATCGTAAACCCAAATCCCAATCGTAAACCCACTTGTTTGATCGTAAACCCATTTGAAGTGAGATTTAAAATCGTAAACACTTAAATAATCACAAAATGGTTTTTGAAATCTCATTAAATTCAATTGTTTTTAAGATAAATTTGAAAAAGTTAACGTTTAAGAGTGTGTTTGTCAAAATTGTGTTTCAAAATCAACTATTTTTCTTGAACGTTTAAATTGAGATTTTCTGAACTTAACAGTAAAATGTGATAATCATTTGAACTTCAAGATGTTGTTGACATACACAATTTCATTTTGAATTTAAGCCTGATACACTTGTCTCGTTGTTTCAGATGGCAGAAAACATGCTTGATGAAGAAATTCATTTTGAAAGGGATCACTGTATACCTGCATATCTTGATGACCCACCAGAGAGGCACATGCAGCTTTTCTACTCTTTGGTGGCTGGGCTGAATGTATGCAAGATTAATCATGCTTTGCGGACAAGTGTACTTATCGATGAGCAATTTGTAAGAGAATTCTGGGGAACAGCAAGGGCAAATGATGACAAGACGAGGATCACAGCAACAGTTCAGAATCGTCAAATTGTGATACTCGAAGAAGACATCCGCCAGGAATTGAACATAAATGACAGAGCTGAACATCCAATAGAGTACCCACAGGCTCGTGTATTAGAAGGTGCTCAGTTGATGGGATATGAAGGAAAGTTCCCTCCTATCTTTAAGAAGTTGTTGCCGCACTACTGGAGGTGCCTGGCTCACAATATGCAGAAATCCTTTCTGGGAAAGAGAACTAGCTTCGATCAGCTTAACAAACTGCATGGAACAGCTTTTGTCGCATTGGCCTTAGACTGGAACTTCAACTTCTCAAAAATGATGCTGTTAGATTGGGTTGGGAATGCAGTTTTAAGTGCAAGAGATCAGTTTCTTATGACACCAAGATTCGTACAAATGGTGGTGATGAATAAGTACCCGATGATCGATGAAAGAATAGAGAAATTGGATATCAAATTCATGGATAGTGGCGTGTTTGGCCTGCAGACACAAGACAGAAAAGGAAAGAACAGCTTTCAGGGAAGGATTGAATGGGCCAAAAGAGGTGCCTTTCCTGAAGTTGCTAGAGAGCAAGTGATTGAGTCAGATCAAGAGGCTGAACCTCAACCAGATGTGCCGATTGTAAATGTGGCTGTTGCTGAAGATCACGTGATGGACGGCATCTTCGCTGATCAAGAGAATGTGGATGATGATATCTATGGGGACTTAGAACCAATCAATCTTAAAAGATCAAGGGATGTCCTGAACTCGTCTTCTAGTGGTGACTCCATCCCTCAAGAGTTGGATACTCAGTTCAATATGAATGAGATGCTTGAAGAGCCTGTCCCCATTCGTGAACCATCTCCCAGGAAGAGGACAGATCCAAGAAGTTTTAGGTTCAAGTTTATAAAGACTAGCTCAAGTATGTTGATGGTCCATCCAGCAGGGTCCAGTTCTCAAAGTCAAAGTGTTCAAGAAGAAACAACGGATCAGAATGTTGAAGATCAACCTGCCCAGGTTCAGACTGAAAGTCCTCTTCTGAATGAACGTAGCCCTGTTCATGAAGAAAGGCAATTTCTGGAGGTTGATAACACCTTTGTAGTACCCAGCCCTGTTAGAATAAGTGTCTCTACTGGGACAAGTCTGCTGCCAACAGTTATCCCAAGTTTCCGCCCATTTCAAGCTGCTGAGCTCCCTATTGAGATAAGGATAAGTGCAGACCCTCACATTAACTTTCTGATGTCTCAGAATAGAATTAGAGAGACTGAGATAAAAGCACTCCAGGCTGAGAACAGAAAACTAAAAGACAAGGAGGTGGCTGACAAGAATAGGTTTAAGTACTTGTATGAGACCTTGATGGATTTGAAAAAGAAGTATAATGAGTTGAAAGGTGTTGTGGTGTCAGTGCTTCAGGTGACCCTGGCCAAAGCTCATCTCAAGGAGTTCAGGGTACAAGTGCTACTCAAGAAGATGAAGGAGATGACACCATTGAAATGTCTGAATATGTACGTGGTGGAAGATATATTTCTATGGCTCCCGAAGGACAAGTGAATTGGTTCAAGGAGTTTTTCAGAGGACCTACTCCTATGAAATATAGCATAGATGTGGGTGAGAGTGAGCTAGACAAGAAAGGAAGCCGACAACCAATTCTGTGTTGGCATTATGATGCAGAAAAGGAGTTATTTGCTGTAGTAAGAGATGGATATAGTCCAGTCGAATACTACAGATCAAGGGGTCAATTCCACTCCTGGACCGAGACAGAATTGAGAAATTTGCTGAGGGCACCATTCATTAACAGGTAGAACGCTAATCATGGAAATCTGGTTCGCAACAACTTGGTAGCACAGATGGAGCAGAACTTTGAAAACTTTGATCTGAAGGCTGCAAGGTGGGTCGAAACCGGAACTGATCCTGTTACCAATGAACCAATCGGTGAAATGAGGTGCCCTCCCACCAAACAAACCCGAGTCATCAACATGCTCGATGAAATTGAAGACCATACGCTTGTGAAGAATTTTGACAGCTGGTTCTTTGATCCCACAACGTATGAAGTGGTGGTTGTTTGCAAGAAATTGAGAGAGTTCCGAATGTATGATCCGGTAGATTTGCTGCGGTTCGGAGAGAAAGATATCAAGCTCCTGGCATCCCATCCCATACTTGGTGACGAACATGATATGGAGAATGCTATACGGGTGGGGATGTTTCATGGCACAGCAGGTCTGATCGTGGAGAAAGAATGGTGGTCAAGGAAAGAGGCGCATACATTTAGATTTGATTTGCATCTTCCTTAGACTTTCTAATGGTTCATGCCTAGGGGAAGATTGTTGGGCTATACATTAGAGGCATGAACATTAGATGTGGGCTTGATTAGTATTGGGCTTATGGGCTTAGAATAGTTTACGATTTGGGCCATGTGGGTCGGTTATGTGTTTATGATTGGATTAGGGTTTGTAAGTGAGTAGTATATAAGCTCACTAGTTTATGATTGACCCTAGCTTTTTTATTACGATTTTCAGAATCTACTTGGTGTTTACGATCAGATTCATTAAGCTCAAGAAAGTTGTGTTTTTCATTCAAGATTTGATCTTCTTTGGTTAATCAAGTCTATTTCATCTACTTTCTTCTCGAATCAATCATTTACGAGGTTTCCGCACTCGTTTGTGATATCAATACCGTGGTTTGGTTGATTTTCTGGACCTACAGTTCATGATCACAGACATCAAGTATATGATTCTTCCTTTAATCATGTTAAAGATATTCATGTTTATAAAACTGTGTAGGCACCTAAAAGGTGGGACAAAGCTGATCGCCTCTGTTATATTTGCCGCCAAAAAGGCATATGGCAAAAGATTGTCTAATTCCTGCTGATTCAAATCAAAGATCTCAAAAGACTCCAGTTTTTGGTAAACCTGCCAAACCAAAGTTCTTTGATGAACAAGGCAGAGTTTTTTTTTATGAATTTAAGCCTACATTCTTTCTAAACAAAAACGTTTTGTTCCTATTTTTCAAAATGTTCAAAATGTAGGTTCTTCATCACAGTCATCTGTGAATGATTCATCAAAAACCGACTTACCAAAAAGACAACAAATCTGGAAACCTAAGGTGGTTTCAAAGCAAAACCAGGACACTGGTCGACCAGAAGCACTTTGCTTTGGGTCATTTATGAACTAATCAGTTTGACCAGTGTGCATGTACTTCTAGAAGACCTATCGACGATTGCAAAGTTGTTGATGGAGGATTATTCTGCTTAACTTAAGTTTCATGAAATATCTTTATAATTTGAAAGTTTTCTGCAACTTTAAAATGCAAGGTATCCATGTTGGTTGATCAATTTTATTTTCTTTATGTTTTGTTTGTGTTTTAAAGAGAGAAAATTGACAAACGTAAAAAATAGTGTCTTGTTTTTGTAAAATGAAAAATCCAAAAATAGAGTTTTTCATTTTAAGGGGGAGAATTGCATGTAAGGGGGAGAAATTATGAAAAATGGATGTTATGGGGGGAAGATGAATACATGAAAAATATATAGTGAAGTTGAATACATGCAAAATATATAAAACTTTGAGAAATTTATCATTGGGAAATGATAGTACATTGGCTTACGTATCTGACTGGATAGAGTAGATGAAAGAGCCATAAGATCATTGTTTGATATGTTTGGTAGACTCGGCGAATCAGAAAGTATTCCGATATGATATACACTAAATACTAATTCTTGACCATGTGGATAACATCTTGAAGCGTATTTCATGACAAAAATACAAAAATAAGTGTGGAAAAACAAAACTAAAAGTCATTGTATGTGTTCATTTTGCAAAGATTTAAACTTGTTTGATATTTTTTATTTTGTCAAACGATCGGACTTTCTCTGCGTATCGAAAGATCGACCTGATTGTTGTTCGTTTGACGTTCTAATTTATTTTCTTTGGTGTTTCATATATCTCATCGGACTTTCTCACGTATACGGAAGTATCGATCTGATTAATGTTGAGTTATACAATTTCAACTTGTTTTATTTTCTTATTGTGTTAAATCTGAGTCCTTATCTGCGTATCGAAAGATCGACTTTAAGGTAGACGATTTAACATTCTATTTTTTTTTTTTTTGCATGGAACACAGTTGACAATATCATGAAAACATTATGCTTTGTGATAGTCACAAGTGTAATCACACGAGAAAAAGAAGTAATCGCACAAGAAAAAGAAAATGTCTGATAGTGTGGGATACACTGGTCAAAGCAAATCTAATCAATATCGTAACATATCCAAATGTTATGAGTATGATTCTGCCAGAGTTTAAAATGGACAAATTATACCGGCAATCAACATGACTTATGTGTTTCAATTAGTTGAAATTAAAGTGTAATTCAGTGCATCATGACCAATATGATCCCGTATAGTGATCTTTCTCATACCAAAAATAGAGTTTGATTCTGTATTGCAATTTCATTTCATTTCAGAAAAGTACAAAAAGATTTTTGATGTGTTTGAGTATAAGTTTGAAAAATCAAAAATATTTTGGGCTTGTTTTGATATAAACTTGTTAAAAGCCAAAAAGATTTTGTTTCTGTTTTATTTTCGATTTGATCAACACGTGATACAAATCAAATTTTCAAAATCAAATTTTGGAGTCTCGAAGAGACGCTTTGCGCCGAGATTATTTAAATTTTAAGCAGGTTGCTAAGGTGGAAGTTATCACAACTTCAAGTCTTCTGAAGCTGCTGATAGAGACAGAGATACACCGGACATCGTCAAGTATTCAAGATCAAACTACTATCAAGATGAGGATGAGTTTGTTTGAAGATTGTAGATGCTAGATTATGAGGCTTGTAATATTAAATATGTTGGGTTGGGCTTAGAGGGTTTCATTAGTTTAGTAGACTAGTTTGGTTATTGTATGTAGGCTAGTTTAGTGTTGGGCTTGAGTTTACTATTGGGTTTATGACTCAAGAGGCCCAATAGTAAACTCATTGGGGTGCCTATATAAACCCCTCTAGACCTCCTCATTTGGGTTGCTGATTGGGAGAGCTAGTTTACGATTTTCAGGGAGCTGATTACGATCGTAATCGTAATCAAGAGAGAGAAGAGTGTTTACGATTTCTGTTTTGTACACGACAAGTTTTCTTGTGTGCAAAGATCAAGTTTTTAACGTTTAATCATCGTATTCTTCGTGTTTCTTCTCTTCTCTATCTTGAATCAATCATAAACGAGGATTCCGTACTCGTTTGTGATTAAGATATCGTGATTAGTTGTTGTTTTCGGACCTACAATTGGTATCAGGGCCAAGAATCACAGATTCGAGGTTCTCACGGTATTGGATTCAAGCTTTTTTCAAAAAAAAAAAATTTAAAGATTTGAAGATTTGAAGATTTGAAGATTTGAAAATTTGAAGGTTTGAAGGTTTACTATCGG